>OY282559.1:167441929-168673353 GCA_958295665.1 Tipula vernalis
ATATATATATATATATATATATATATATATATATATATATATATATATATATATATATATATATATATATGTATATGGTGTGAAAAATACGTCAGATCACAAATTTGGTATATGGGACCGGAAGTCGTGTTTAAATTTTTTATTTTTTCAATTGGTAGTACTAGTTAAAAAAAACATTTTGTAGAAAATGATTTTTTGTTGTTGTTTAAATAAAATACAGGGTGTCAATTTTTGAGAAAAATGATAAACATGATGTTGTGTTTATGGCTATAAAAGGAAAAATAAATATCCGATATTTAAGATATAGGGCTCGTTTTAAAGGTAAGTTAATACGGATTAATAAAAAGATATAAAAATGGCTGGTTCTTTAATTTCTTGATTTTCAAATTTCACGCCAAAATTTTATTTTTGAATTTTCTCAATGATCGTCCAATTTTTTTTAAATTTTACGTCCTTTAATTCTATTGAACATACTAAAAACTTGCGCTAGCCAAATTTTTCGTTTTCGTGCAAAATACGTTTAAGTATGACGATTTACCCGGTTTTGGAATACAAAATCAAATTGTTAGATGTTATTTTCAATTTTTAACTAATTTACGCGGACCTGATAATGTAATTGTTTAAAATTATTTCGTCGATCTTTAGTATATTCTTACTTCTAATAGAAAATTATACATATATACATTTTATTAAAAAAAAGAACTGGCAGTCGAGTCCAATCGACTCATCGACCATCATTCACCAGACTCCTACCTTCATTCTCCAAAAAAAAAAAATTTTCCTCGGTCGAATGTTTAATCAAAAAAAACCGACACACGTACATTTAAATTATTATCTTCTTATCTATTTTCGCTGTTCTCACGTTGTTCCAATCACGCACCACCGCCCATCAATACATCATCAGAGTAATAATGAAAATAATGATTATTCTCACTAAAGAACATTCTTGAATATCGTATCACCAATTGCTCCAATCATCATGTACCGCATAAGCGACACACCCAATATCATAAATACAATTGCAGCATCTCATTCTCATCGGCAGACAAGCAAAACCTCTCACTATTAGTCATTATCATTACAGTAGCACATCATAGACATAATTCGCATTGAATATTACTAATCATCATTAAGGGGTAACCAAATCAACCGGTGAACTGAGATGGTTAAGCTCGCTTACATGCCCTATAAATCTGTAAAGAAATCTTTATCTGGATAAAGAAACCTGCTGTATACTTAGTACAGGAATTATAGATTTAGAGTAAAGATTATCTTTCCTAAAACTTCAATATTTTTCTACAGGTTCTATTTAGTCTCAGTGCTAAAAGTTCAGTACAGATTAAATAAAAAATTTTAAAACAGGTAGAATTTATCCAGTCTGGTCTGTCAAATTGTATAGCAGAAAAATTAATAGATACTTATGGTATTTCACTTATTGATGTTTCTCATTACACCAAACAGTAAGGGCTTTTAAGGATGACGCTACATGTATTGGGACATTACAAAAAACCTTGCAGACCGACAAACAGGCAGAGTCTGGCTTTTTGTTTAAAAACAAAAAATAAAAATTGAAAAACAAAACTAACATGAGTTGGGCAGAATCGAACGTAGACCCTAGCCGCTCTACTAACAACTTACATCCAACGCAACAAACTTGATTTAATTTTCATTGTTATTTTTCAAACATAGCACGCTTATAACTTTTTCTATGCATTTTATAATAAGAAAAAAATCTTTTAAGGGTAAAACACACCAAGCGGCGACGACGGGCGACAAAATTAAATGCTTGTTATTTTGATGATTTAACGAATACAAACCAAAGTTTAAGCAAAAATATATATAAATTTTGTTAAAACATTCGAGAATTTCGTAGTTTAAATGTAAAACTTCACATTCAAAGAAAATGTGTCAAGTGAAGTTGTATCGGTCGTCGCGACAACATGTTCCACATCTAGCTTAAAAAAAAGTCGCGCTTCGTCGCTATAGACATAACCTCTTTTTTTTAATTTCTTTTGTATTTATATAAATATCAAAATGATTATAATAAGAATTCATTAGTGTTATTTATCATAGTGCCTAATACCTAACAATACAAACTCTTGTTTGATTAATTTTTAGAAAAAAGAAAAAAGCGCGTCGCTTGGTGTGCACAGATGCTGGCTTTTATTATGTGGCTTCTTGGAACATGTCGCGTCGCGCTTGGTGTGTTTTACTACAACTGACAATATAAGAATTTTTAAATAATTTGTATTAGTATTTGTTGTATCTTCAAGCTTACATTTTTTGTCTAATTACTGTAGTGACTATAGAGAGCAATATTTACTTTAAAGTAAAAGGTTTGGTTATTACATGAATAATAAAAATTAAAAAAACTAAAAAATTGGAAAGAGAAAACCAGCGCAGTCCTAGCCCAGTGCGGTGGGGCCCAAACCCAAATCATAAAAGAAATCAAATTTAATGTTCATTGTTATTTTGGTATGTTTCAGTCTGACCAATAGAATCTGGGATTTCCTTATGTTTATTATTAATATAATATATTCCAATCACTTCAGAGAAATCTTTAAGCACGTAAATAATTCAAAGAAATTATGTCTAGTTGTCATTTTTATTCGAGTTGATTGCTTTGATTTACTTTATAATTTCGATAGAAAAAAATGTTTAGAAACCCTAATTGTCTAATGCAGCTATCTTAATGATTTAGACTAAATGTTGATTACCCGTTGTACATTGTATTTTAATAATTATTGTTTATATAACATACAAAATATAATATTTTTCAATTCGTTATGATGCAATGAAATGCCGTTATAAAATTAAAATAAAAAGTAAAATAAATAATGCAAAACGTCCTTGGTGAGAATCGATCCCGAAAGTTTATTTGAAATGATTGAACAACGAATGGAATAATTTGATGTACCAGCCTAAATGTTGATTACCAGTCTTACACAATTTATTACATGTTCATTGTTTTACAATACAAAATTTTATGTTTTTCAATTCGTATTGAACCAATGAAATGCCGTTATGGAATAAAAACAATATTAAAATTACTAAGAACTTTTTACGCATTGAACCCGAAATATTTCCTATTCCAAGTTTTTTGTTCACAGGTCGACACCTATATCACTCACACAGTATTTGAGAATATACATAATTTGGAAATCTAAAGAAAGCGTTTCCGAGTCCATCAGTGCCCCTAGTAGAAGGTAATCGATGAATTCACTGATGAATTCTTGATGAAATTCCTAATGACCCATTAGATGATTTATATTCCGGGCCCGGGACTAAACTCATTTATATAATTTTCATTTATCAGTGAATGTTTCTGTGAACAATTAAATGAGGTTCATTATGAATGTTGAAGAGCGATTCATCAATGTGCTCATTGCAAGTTTACGTAACATAATCATTGAATAATTACTAATACATTTCTTATTGACTTTGGATAGAAAGTATGTTCTAAAATAGTAAGTAATTTTGCACGAGTTCCAAAATGAAATCCGTGTGTAAAATCAATATATCTGTAACAAAATGGAAAGGAAAGTACGCAGTAAAATGCAAAATGTCATTCATTCAGGTCATTTAAAGATATTGCGATAATTTTTATTAATTATAATTTACTTAATAAAATTATAATTTTGTTAATTTTGAGCTGAACAGGTGATATACTCGTAGATGTTTTTGGCATAAAACAAAATTTTTTGTCTGTGACTGATTTGCAATGTTTAAAAACAAATTAAACAAAACGTAAAACAAATTGAGATACAACAGGGGTAGAAGGGAGAAACAAATATATAATATGTATACAATTTTTTAACGTTTTTTTCTGAGTTATTACATTGAATTTCTTAAACCAAGTAAGGACCAGAATGGCATCAGTAATTTCTCTAAATTATTCTTAAATATTTTCACTTACTCATATTTTTTACATATACCACTAAACTTGAACAGTTGAAAATTATACACTTGAACAAAATTGTATATATATACTTTGTTGAATTGTTTGAGTTGATGCATTCTTGTTTTGGTTACTTGATGAACTTTTTCTACTAAGGTGATGAGCGTAATATACATATAAATAATAAAGCAAAATTATTTTGGTTTTGTCACTTTCTTAATGTAATATTTATTTTTATTTGAAATTGAAATTACGATCGTTTCTGATCTTACTCCTTTATCAAATTTCTATACTAACTAAAAATATATTAACCCTTTCGCGGCCAGTGACGTGTATACACGTCATTCTATAAATTCGTGTGGGGATATCACGTCAACATTTATAATACGTATAAAGTTATGACGAGTATAGCAGTCATGTAATGCGTTAGTTTAAATGAGGAGTGTCTGATCAAAAGTCGCTATTTACATCTTACGTTTTGCTACTTACTTTTGATCACTTTTTTGTAATAAATAGCTTGTTTTGACCAAAATCAAGAATTTTAGAAATATTTTTCATAGAGAAATTGGCAATTTTTGGTCCATGCTGGAAATAACCACCTTTGGTCTATTTCACTTAAAAAATCCTGCCCTGATAGAAAAAAAAATATCATTTTGGAAAATTTAAATAGCGACTTTTGATCAGACACTCCTCAAATGGTTTATTGGTTGTGTGTGTCCCATGGGAAATCCAAAATATTATTTTACTGTCCCTTGAAAGGAAATAATTGCGATACAATTGTGTGGTTCACCAAATTGCATGACGTGTTTATCCGTCACATTTTTATGAAAATATCTTCATTAGAGAAAAAATTGTCCGTGTGAATAGACGTGTAAAATAAAAATATTTAGTTTTTTGTGTTATAAGATACGAGTGTTTCAATAAAATTTACCGTTTGTTGTACTGCTGTTGAGGATTTTCTAATACATAAGGTAATATTATGTTATTTAACGAAGATTATTAGGCTTTCATTTATTAATAATTAAAAAACTGGTATTTTAGCCTATTTTTTCAAAAACTTTTATTCAGCTAACGTTTCAAACAGCATTCCTGTTCATCTTCAGAGCTTCTAAAATTTTTTTTTTTTGATATAAAATATGATATAAACACAACTCAAAAACTACTTCCAAATTGTTATTTTTAAATAAAATTATTAAATTAAACATTATTAAAAAGTTGTAAACGGAAAAAAAAATATTTTTTTTGATCACATAAAGCCACTTCAAAATAAACAATAATACAAATTTTCCTTTAACTAGATAATTCAATGCAAGGAAAAAATTATTTGAAAATGGCAGTTGAACAAAAATTCGAAAAAACATACCAAGAGATTTGTTACAGCCATTCTTAGTAAGAAATTATACGATCGTTACAAAAAAAGAAAATGACATTATATGACAGCCTGTAGTCTCAATAATTATATAACATGAATAATGCCGCGGCTACACGAATGGAAAATGTAAACCAACGTTGGAGATTTGTCCAAAAAACCAATCGTGTAGACAGAAAAAAAATAACAAATACAAATGAAGGTTATATTGGTCCAACATTGGTAACCATTCGCTCAATAGGCGGTTTTTATAAAAATATCAAAGGAAACTACCAACGTTGGAGTGTATATTGGTACTTCGTCTATACGAATGGTGAGAAAAAATGTATTTTTGAATACTTAACGGCAGATGTCACTAAATACAACTGTAGATGTCATTATATTTTATTATTTATAAACAAATCCAAAATGGAATCTGACTGGTCGGCTGAGTTTGTGCTAGAATTTATAAATTTATATCAAAATTATCCCGAAATTTGGGATTTAAAGCACTGTCAACATAAAAATAAGCTCGAAGTGCATTTAAAGCAATATGTTTGCATTGGCTTCCATCTTGTGGGAGATATCGTAATTAATGTATGACTAGTAGTGACAACTAGTGATAAATATCAATATATAAACGACCAAATTTGGTTACACATTGGTAGCCATTCGAAAAATGAACATTGGGCAAATCGTGTAGACAGTCAAATTTTATTTCACCAACATTTGTCCAACATTTTACAAATCACATTGGGCCAATGTTGGTCGAAATTTTCCATTCGTGTAGCCGCGGCTTAATAATCAGCCATTCCACACGAGTCGCGCTTACGATGTTGCATTTCTTCGTCTCTTACCTCCTTGCACTGTTTTTGCCTATAAACTAAATTTTCGAGTGGGGATATTTCTGTTGCGCTTTTTCCTCAAAAATGTTTATTGCGGAACGATGTTGTACACACTAATACACTGAAAAAGCAATAAAAAAATTTTTGGGTCGAATGTTTTTTTTTTTTTGCTATTCATTTGAAATATGATCATTGAGGGAGTAACATAAAAAAATTAAATCATATGTTTTCGATTTTGTTTTAGGGTTTTCCGTCTTTTTAAACATGGTTTAGGTATAAATTCGATTGTTTTATCCGCTATTCATTTGAAATATAGTATGCCCATTAACAGGTAAAATAAAAAATTTTAATGGCCCCTAAAGTTTTAAAATTATCATTGTTGTGTAGGAATCAGCCACGAGAAATAGAACCATGAACAGTTTTTCAAATGTTTAATTGAAATTTTTGATTTAATGCACTCACAACATTACCACTAAATTATTTATCGTTCTTTATAAAAGACAAAAACAATATGTATAAATATTATATTTGTGGTTATTGAGCCAATATTTAAATAATTAAACAATTTTTTATTGGTTTTAAAGAGCCCAAAACCAATAAAAAATTGTTTAATGTATAAATATAAATTTATATTTATTTGTATACATACTCGTACCATATAAATATATGCACTAGTCAAAATGGTGAAGACTAAAAAAAATTGTTTGTTAACCCTTCATTACTTGACTTTTTATTTTTCAGCAAAAAAATTATTTTCAATTGAGTAATGCTTTTCTTATGATGAAACTGACCATATTTTCTTTATCAAAAGTTCCTTTTTCCTAGAAAATCGAATTTTCCATCCATTGCATAAATGCAATATGAAGTGCATATTGATATCTGATAAGACTTTTCAATTTCTTTTAGAGAATAAAAACACATGGACCATTACTTCTAAAATTCATTTATTAGTGAAAGTAAATATTGCAAAAATAATAAAACATAATAAGATAATTATTAAAAATAAATAACAAAATAAATTCTATTCAAAATTATAACTACAGTATGTATGTAATATAAAATTATTCAGTTCTGGAGCGTTGTCCATTATCACATTTATCACAATATAAGTTCAGTCATAATTGGTTGTTTTGGGATTCATACATGAAATCGTTTAAAACAATTTCGGTCCTTGTTAATGCACAATGCGGTTGCACATTTCTCGCATGTTATGAAAGTGTAGCCTGTACAATTTGGTAACTTGCAATGGAGTCGTTTTACATTCCACTTTGGCCAGTGACCTACAGAATCCGTCCTTATCTCTTTTACTGGAATTTTGGAACTGGTTGCCTTTTTACGTTTGAGCTCTAGTCTTTTGTTTATATCGGATGGCCTTCCAACGGTCGTTTTTTTTTGTTGATACTTGCACAATACTTCGCCAAGTTCTAATCTATAATTTGCCAAGCTTAAAATTCGCCTTGGATCAGTTTTTTCTTTTTCTTGGACTCGCTTATATAATAGCCAAGAATTGACCACAGCTACGTCTAAAAGATGATAGAATATACGCATATACCATTTCTTTGATCTCAGCAGTATTTTGTATCTTCCGATAAAGCTGTCAAGAAGATCAACACCTCCCATGTATGCATTGTACTCTTTAATGATTTGAGGGCAATCAATTTGAATTCTGGTTCTGTTCTTTTAGTCATACCGCTCGGCAGTTTGAATCGGATTACGGCCAACAAAGTTTGAGATTAATGTGACCAAATTTTTGTCTTTCCAAGCCACAGTTGTAACCTCCACATTTTCTATACTTGCCGTAAATTCCATCGATGTTCCTCTTTTAAAAGTTTGCATTTCTTTATTGTTCGGGAGCTTGCTATTTGGAATCCTATTCCTACGTATGGTTCCCAGGCACAAAATTCCTTGTTTCGTTAGTTCAACGACCAAAGGTACCGATGAATAATAATTATCGAAAAAAATTTTGTAGTTTTCGTGCCTTGGCACTTGTCGTGCCATACGTATCACAATATTTGCACTGGCACCCAAGTTTTTCTCGGTAGGATATCTTTTGCTTTCGTCATTCTCTTGTCCTGAATAAATCTCGAAGTTATACGAGAAACCTGATATGCCAGAAAGTACAAATAACTTGAACCCCCATTTATGGGGTTTGTTGGGTAGGTACTGCTTAAGTGCACTTTTAGCTTTAGTGGAACAAAGCTGCTCATCTACTGCAAGACAGGACTCCAACGGAATTTTTTTAAAGTTATTTTGCAGGGTCTCGATGAGTGGTCGAATTTTGAACAGACGGTCGTGATTTTGATGATCCCTCGGTAACTCTTTTTCGTTGTCATTGAAATGCAGATTCGATTTAATTCTTTCAAAATTTGGCAAAGACATAGTTTCTTGTACGATTTGATTGCCTGCCACAGGATTCCAATAGCGACGGCAGTTAGGAATTTGTATTACAGACATTAAAATACAAATTCCCAAAAATTTTCGGATTTCCAATTCACTGGTGAACTTGGTATTGTTGACATTTTTTTGCGTTGCGTACTTATTAGATTCATCGACAATCAATTTTAATAAATGATCATCAAAAAAAAATTTAAAGCATGCGTACGGTGTAGATAAATCCAGATATTCATCAGTAAGAGACTCATCGCCTTGGAAAAGAATTTCATCTTCATTTTTAAAAAAATCCTGACAACGCCATAGTATTCTATCTCTAGGTGTTGCAGAAGTTCCTTCTACAGACCGGGTCACTGTAGGGATATCATTGTCATCCACGAAATCGATTGGCAAATTCGCAATATCAAATAGCTCCTCTTGCACTTCGTCGTCATTATCGTTCTCTTCCTCACCGGTTCGTCGAATTGTTTGAACCTCAAATTCCGTATCTTCATTCTCGGCACCATCACCATCGTCATCATCATATAGCTCGTCCTCACTATCTGTCCAAGCCTCAACAATTTTCAAAATTTCTGCTTCACAGAGGCCTTTCCTTCGACTCATCCTAAAATAATAAAAAATTAATGCATTTGGTTGGTCAGCAAACATATTGATTGCATATATGCAATAAGAAGTGAAAACGATCGTTAAATTATTTAGTCGATAATAACGTAATCTTGCATATATGCAAGTATTGCATATATGCATAACTAAATTTTGTTCCAAACGTCACTTCATATTGCATATCTGCAATATACATTTTCACATGCTCATATTTCACAAATAATGATAAAAAATGTCTTATTAGTAATCTAGGATCATAAAGCACTTGTTTATGAATAATAATAGTACTTACTTTACTATGTTTTACTTGTTTTGAAGGCTTTTACAAAACAAAATGTAAGACACACACTACTCAACTTTCAACACTTTTGGCTTACATGAGGAATTGTTGTTTTGGCGCCAAATTTTGACATTTTATAGATGTATGCCCAATGAACGCATTTTAAACCACATAATAAGTGAATGGAAAACCAAATAAAATTACAGAAAAATGTAGTGTTTGACTATATTTTATTATAATTTTTGATACATTGCAAATATGCAATACGAAGAAACGAAGGGTTAAAAATGTTTAATTTTCTTGTTGGGTACATTTCTTCTCAAAACATAATGAAATGAAAATAATTGCACACATCTATAGATAAATTGCCATTGATGCAACGTTCAACATTTTATGTGTGAACGCGAAATGTGTGTAATGATGCTGTTGTAGTAAATATACATCTGAACAGGCGGATGGAACATTGAATTTGAATTTTTTTTTTTTTTTTTGTATATAGGTCACTGAACTTTTATTTATTTGTGTATGTATTTCGGCCTATTTACCTCGTTTTTCTATCGATATCGTGTGCATAATATACTTGTATTTTGTAAATGATTGGTTTTAAAATATAAGTATCCAAATAAATGCATGTTTACATTGATGGCTAAATGCGCGTATATAGGTAGTACATGAAGTATATAATATAAATCGGTATATAATAAATAATCTTTCTAGAATTTGCGATATTTTTTTTTTGTTGAAATTTATTGTTGAGATTATCGCCGATGAAGCTTGTGTTTAAGTTTGGCGAAAAAAAATTTAATTTTTTTAAATATTCAAACTAAAAAACAAAAAAAACGTATTGTATAGTGAATAATTCCTTTATAGTGCATAATCTTATGTACGAGTATCTATTGTACATACAAGTGTCGGAATAAAAGGAAATTTTTCTCGGACTAGGTGATTAGTTTTAATACATTTATGTAGAGTATTTTGTTAAAAGATAACAAAATCAATATTAAACTCATAAATCATAAATAGAAGGATTTATATCTAGTACGAAAGGACCGCTGTGTTAGCGGGTAAGTTTTTTCTTATAGAAGATTATTTTGTTCGATCCTAAGCACATTTTCGTTTAAATAGTCTTAGTGGAGCCCCACAAAAAATTTTGGCGGATAAATTACTCCACTGTGTCGTCAGGAACAAATTCTGGAGCATTTTATCCCACCATAGTGATGTGATTAGTGACCAATGGCTCTAACTAGTTCACCGTAGTGATCAATAAGATTTTTTTTTTTTTTCAATTAATTGTGTAGTTTTAAAATAGTGATAGTTTGAAAAGCATATAAATTTAAAAAAAAAAAAAAAAAAAAAGTGTATACATATGTATGTAGTATACCATATATACGGATGCGGCCAAAAAAATAGCAGTGGAGTTAAGAGTATATGGTATACTTACAGATAAATTTACAAATATTGTAAAACCAATTGAAATAACAAAAAGACAATTAACGTTTCATATTCTTTATTTATTTATTAGATTATAAAGAAAAAATATTATTTAATTCATTTCACAGTAGATTATTTACTAGCTGCATTTATATACAGCTTTAAGAAGGCAGAAAAATAGCAACATCACCAATTTTCAATATTTCAAAATTATTTTCGTACTAAAACCATATAAAAATAAAATTTTACTAAAAATATCTAAATTTCAATATTCTTGATCGTCTTTAATATTTTGTGGCATATCTCTTATTACTAATAACTGCTTGACAACGGTTTCTCATAGAACGCAGAAGTGATTGGCACCGCTCTGTAGGTATTGAATACCACGCTTGTTCAACCACCTCCCATAGCTGATTTTTGTTAGTAGGATTTGCTTTCGAAACAGCTGTTTTAATATCAGCCCATAAATTCTCAATTGGGTTGAGATCAGGTGGCTGTGCAGGCCAATTCATAACCCGAATTTTGTTTTAATCGAACGATTTTCTCGCCGTTTTGCTAGTGTGTTTCGGATCATTGTCCTGTTGATACATGAAGCGCAGTGGCACTTCCTAGGATATTGACATAAGCGTTTGCATTAATATTTGGTTTAATCGAGAATATTGGTCCTACTTCGTAATATGAGAAACAGGGCCATATCATTATATTGCATCCATCATGTGTTTCTGGGAAGAAATTCAGTATTAGGTGCTCGTCTGACGTATGTTCTTGATCCAGAATTACCATATAGTACAATTTTGCTCTCATCCGACCACAGGATATTGTACCATTTTTCGAGCGGCCATTCCTTGTGTTGCAAAGCAAATTTTTTATGTTCGTATACATGCATTTTTTTTTAAAATGGTACTTTTCTGGGACTGCGGGCATTTCAATTATTGTTTTTAATATATCTTATGATAGTACAAATACTAGCGAGTACTTTCAGAGCTTTTTTAATAACCGTTACTGGTGCAAACGGATCACTATTAGAGTTTCAAACTATTCGAGTTACCCATTGAGGGGACAACACATTTTTTCGGCCTCAAGTTTCAGGCTTTTCTTTGTACGCTTTAGCATTCGAAATCAGTTTAGCAGAGCCCCCGACGATATTTTGAATAACGGCATATGTTTTTCCTTGACCAAGCAGTCTAAGCATTGGATTGCGTTTCTTCGTAGTAAAATGCTTACTACGGCCCACTATTTTGCCAAGGACAACATTTTTTGTATTATTAGCAAAAATTAATTTAAAGCAAATAGTATCATCAGTACTTAGTGATTTACCAAAAAATATTTTCCAAATACACTAATTAAATAATTTAAATAAATATTTTTCACTCACTGCTATTATTATGGCCACTTAAATATTTTCATTTTTCCTTTATGGGTGTTGGGTGCGTCTCAATAGGGGTTTACCGTCTATAGCCATGTATCTCGTGGTCTATATTCCAACGCTGCAACTATGTAGAAACCACCAAATAGGTCTAGTATACCTCCACGTGGTAACACCCGGGCAACGATGTGAAGCATCGGCGAAATACTAGAGGCGAGTGCAGTACACTATAAATGAGCAATGAGCAGAACAAATAAGGAAACTAAAACCCCAGGTGGTACACCTGTTGCTCAGGTAAATCCACCCTCTTCGGTGGTCGGTCTCATGAATTCTAGGGGAGACCAGCCATTGCTATACTACAATTATTTTAACCAATCCCAAGACATGTTGGTGAATAAACAAGCTCATTTGAGTGAAACAGAAAAGGATAATTCACATCCCTTCCAGAGGAGTAACAAAGTCGCGTAATCTCCGATAAGAGGCGGTAGTCCCTCCATTGGGGCCAGCAGTCAAAACACTCGTTCTACAAACGAAGAAAAGCTTCACAATGAATTGTGTAAAGCTAATAATGCATTAGTTGAAGCCAACAATATAAATAAGCAACTGAATGTTACAATTGCATGGATGTAGGAGCGTATGAAGACGCTTGAAAACGAAGTTAAAGCTCTTAAGCCAAAGGAGGACATCGGTTCTACTCCTAACCAGAATACAACTCCACAAGAGTATCATACGGATGAAGAAAAACTAGCTCGAGAAACTGAGTGGATTAGAGTTAAAGGTGGGAGAAAAAAAAAGGAGACGGAATAATACGCCCTCCCCACCTCAATTAAAGGATAATGTTCCAAATATTATCTAGAAACAACCAAAAAAAATACCTCCACCACCACCAACAGTAATAGATGAAGTCAAAGACTACGATGTACTCTATGAGAAAATAAAAACAATAACTGCTACTGATAAGTTTAATGCAAAGGTGATGAATAGAAACACCATCAAAATAAACTTAGAAGATGCTGAAACATACAGAAAAATGACCAAAAATGTTAAATGAAGAAAAACGTGCTTGGCACACGTTTGAAGATAAACAAACCAGACCAATTAGGGTCATGGCTAAAAACTTACACTCTACGTGTAAACCAGATAAAATAATTGATGACCTGAAAGCAAAAGGATTTAAGGCAACTGAAGCATCGATTAAGCTAAAACGGAGAGGCAAAGTACCTCTCAACATGTTTATGTTGACCTTCGATACTGATGAAGATATCTAAAAAATTTATCAAATTAAGTACATCTTGGGGTGCAAAGTGGTTATTCAGCCTCTAAGAAGATCTAAGCTTATACCACAATGTAAACAATGTCAAGCCTATGGACATACACAAAAATATTGCAACAGGGAACCCAGGTGTGTCAAATGTTTAGGTAAACATCATACCAAAGATTGTGTAAAAGCCCAAAATGTTCAACCTAAATGCGTTCACTGTGGAGAAAACCATCCGGCTAACTACAGAGGACGCAGCGTTGCTATTGAACTGCAAAATATCAAAAATAAGAACGTGATTGCTAAAAATCCAAGTTTATTCAGGAAACAAGCGGCTAAGATGAACCGACCCGAAGTAAATTGTAGAGTGTCGGGAACTATTCAAGGACAATTTGGTAAAATGGCTTATGCTCAAGTAATGATGAGCAACGGAAATCCAGGAAAAACTGCTCAAAATGACGATATAAGTCAAACACTTAAATTAATTTTAAGCAGACTAAATACATTTGATGAGCGATTAAAGAAACTAGAGTACAGCACTAAGGGAGCCATCCCTAAACAGAAAAATGGCCAATGATCTTAGAATCTTATGTTGGAATGCCAATGGACTGATGCAACATCAACAAGAACTGCAAGTGGTCCTGGACAAAGAAAAAATCGATGTATGTCTCATCACGGAAACACACTTCACTAGACAATCAATCATTAAATTTAAAAATTATCAAATATATCACACTATTCACCCTGGAAACACTGCTAAAGGAGGTAGTGCTGTTATAATTAGAAATAGTATTCATCACTATGAGGAGTTAAAAAAACGGAAGAAATACAAGCAACTGCTGTTATTGTCAAATCCAAAAGTAGTTCTATTTGTATTGCTAGTATTTACTGCCCACCGAAGCACTCAATGAAAGAAAAAGATTATCTCGAGTTCCTCAGTAAATTAGGAAAACGATTTGTACTTGGAGGAGACTTTAATGCAAAAAATGTCCACTGGGGATCCAGATTAACAACGACTAAGGGTAAAGAACTCCTAGAAGCTATCAGAAAATGCAGTTGTGAAGCCCTCTCAACTGGAAAACCATCCTACTGGCCAACTGATCCAAACAAAGTACAAGATCTGATTGATTTCTTTATAATAAAGAACATATCTGTAAATTATGTACAAGTAGATGAAAGCTACGACTTAAACTCTGATCATTCACCAATACTTCTAACGTTAAGTGAAAAAATCATTCAGAAAGAAAGAAACCCATTCCTAGTAAATAATCACACTAATTGGGCATGCTTTAGACTATCGCTAGAAGAAAAAATTAACTTAATGGTTCCATTAAAGACTGAAGAACAATTAGACAAAGAAGTTCACAAATTTGTAAACGATATACAGCAATCAGCTTGGGAAAATACTCATGAAATTAAAACGAAAATCAAGAGAAACAATTACCCTATGGAAATTAGGGAACTCCTCGCAGAAAAAAGAAGAGCGAGAAGAGTATGGCAACAAACAAGGGCCCCCAAGATAAAACTCATTTAAACAATCTCACTCAACAATTAAGAAGAGAGATCAAAGAATTGAAAGATGAATCAATCAGCAACTATTTAAGAAAATTAACTAATGATAACAGTTCTGATTATTCTCTTTGGAAAGCAACCAAAAGAATCAAAAGACCAATAATGCAGATTCCCCCAATAAAAATAGCAGGTGAGAAATGGGCTAGAAATAATGCAGACAAAGCTCGAGAATTTGCCGAACACCTCGAAAAAATATTCCAGCCACATGAAGACCAAACGTTGGAAGCCGAGATAACTGAACAAGCTGTGCAAGAAAGTAAAGATATCCTACCCACAACACCAAAAGAAATCATGCGTGAGATAAAAGCTAATATGAATACGAAAAAAGCTCCTGGGTACGATCTTATTACTGCAGAAATCTTAAAAGAACTGCCAAGGAAAGCTCTGGTGAAACTCACCAATCTTATAAATGCAGCATTTAGAATCAAATGTGTACCAAGCTTATGGGAAATTGCAGAAGTAATTATGATCCCAAAACCTGGGAAACCACCACACATAACATCGTCTTATATGCCAATTTCGCTCTTGCCAGTCATGTCCAAACTCTTTGAGAAGCTTCTGGTAAAAAGAATAAATCCGATAATCGAGAGTAAAAACTTGATCCCAAATCATCAGTTCGGTTTTCGCAACCAACACTCAACAATTGATCAAGTACACAGAATAACCAGTATAACTGAGAAAGCATTAGAGGAGAAAAAAGTCTGTTCAACAGTATTTCTAGATGTTGCACAAGCGTTTGATAGAGTGTGGCATAAACGACTTAACCACAAGTTAAGGAATCTTCTACCAATGCAATTTGCTAATATACTGGAATCATACTTGAAAGATAGGTTCTTCAGGATTAAGTTAGATGATACATCTGCTGAATTGAAAGAAATCAATGCAGGAGTTCCACAGGGCAGTGTATTAGGGCCGATTTTATACCTACTATACACTTATGATCTTTCTACATTAGAAAACGACACAGTTGCAACTTTTGCAGATGATACGGCGATCTTAGCTGTTGGAAAAAGCAACGAAGAATCAACACAGAAGTTACAATCAGCTATAACTCAAATATATAAATGGACAAAAAGATGGAGAATAAAACTAAATGAAGCTAAATCGGTTCACATCAACTTTACAAACAGACGAATCGAACATATTCCGATTACCATAAAATAATTCAAATTTTAATTTTCAGCTTCCATATAGCGGAGAGATCTCTTGGCGTACATATGGTGAATTTTTTATAATTATTATATTTTTGGTTTTGTGTGCTCTCAGCATAATCATGTGCTAATTTGTTGGTTGTTTGTTTTTTTACAAATTTTTTTTTTTCTAAATTTCGTGCCAATATATACATATACATACATATACTCGTATGTGTGGATACTACTTTTCGGGTTTTTTAGTTGTACAAATTTGTTTAATGATTAGAATTTTAATTGAATGAAATACATTACTTTAAAATGAAACATTAAATTTTCTTTAATGATGATGATGTTGAATTGGGGAAGTTCGAAGGAGTGTAGATGCTGTATGGTTTTATTTTTATTGGTTTTCTTCAACACTTAAAGGTTTGTACGATCTACTAAGTTTATTTGGCGGCAAAGAACCCCCATGCGGCTGTAGTCTATTCTAATATAAAAAACGTGTTAGCCGGCAAAAGATCGGTTACAGATTGTCTTTTATGATTAAACAATATCAAAAAATAATATTGTGTCATAAAGAATGATACAATATCAAAAAATTATATTGTGTCTTAAATAATTAATTGTTTTGAATCAAATAATTATAATTATTTTGAAGGTAATTGCAATCCGACCGTTTATTTATTTATTCTCATAACCAATAAAACATTTTTACAACAGAATACAAATAGACAAAATATATGTAGTATAAACTAAAAAAAACAATTACATTAAACAATAAAAAAAAAGGTTATGAAGATAGGTCAATATGTCCACAGAGAGTAGCGATTAACCTTTAGCTTTAAAATTATACAAATTAAAAATGGCGTGGGGCCAAATAATTTAAAAAAAAGAAAAAATACAAAAAAATATAAAAATACATAAGTTATACAATACTAAATCATCTGGAATTAAATCATAAGATTATTTAGCAAACATGAAGCCAATGTCTTTATTATCAAATAACCAATTCTTTATTAAACTTCGAAAATTTTTAGAGTTAAGCAGCACTCGTAAACAAAGCGGCAAACGATTAAAAAAAGTTGGCGCTGAAACTAAGAAATATTTACGAAAAGCTTCGGTATTAAAATGTGGAACACAAAATAGGTTCCTGTTATTATTTCTAATATCATACCTGGTAAGCACCCTTCGCAAACGATGGCCACTTCTAGAGAAAAACAGTTTTAAAACCCTAAAAACATAAAGGCGTTGAAATGATAATATTTTCGATGTCACAAAAATTGGCCATGTATGATCACGACGACGTTTAAAAAATATAGTTCGTATTATATACTTTTGCAATGTGAGCAACGGCCCCGTATTCAGATTAACACCGCCCCAACAAGGTATGATAAAATTTCAGTAAAGCTGAATTTGGACATAATGGGCGTAGCAAATACATAGCACGTAAAGTACCATTTAATTGCTCTTTTGTTTTAAGTTAGTGGATTTTCCAGTTGTAGTTAGTATCAAGAGGCAGACCTAAATATTTACAGTTATTTACCAGCTCAATTTTTAGGCAACTACAATTTAGTGAGTTACAATTAGGAACATGGTAAATTACATCAGGAGTATTATCCGCATATGGCTCACCCACCAAACTAAAAAACATTAACTTGGTCTTTTCACTTAAAACCATAGAGTTCCCGTCAAACCATGAACGTATAATTTTCAAATCGGAATTTATATGAGCGGAAACTTCTTGACAACTAGAACCGTAATAACTTAAAGCCATATCGTCAGCAAATGCAGTAATTTTACCTTTTAAGTTTAAATTAAATATTGAATTAATATAAATTAAAAATAAAAGTGAACCCAGGACGGATCCTTGCGATACACCATACTCAACTTTAAAAGGTAAACTGTAACTGCTACCAATTTTAATTTTAAAGAACCGTCCACTAAGATATGACTCAAACCATTTAAGCGGAACACCCCTAAAACCAATTAAATAAAGTTTATGCAACATCAATTTGTGGTCAACCATATCAAAAGCTCGTTTGATATCAATAAACAGAGCTCCAACCAATTTTTTTTTCATTAAGTTGACCATGTACCCCATTTACAAATTGTATCAAAGCTGACTCTGTGTTTTTTCCAGATCTAAAACCAAATTGACAACTACTAAGAATATTATGTTTTTCCAAGAAACAATTCATATGTGACTTTAAAGCCTTTTCCATAATCTTCATTATGGTTTTGTGTAAAGAAATAGGTCGATAATTATCTTAGTTAAGTTTATCACCTTTCTTAAACAAAGGTAAAACAATTGCAGTTTTTAAGTCCTCAGGAATAACGCTAGACAAAAAACATTGATTAACAAAATAAACCAGTATTGGAGACAAACAGTCTTTATTTGCTTTAAACATATTGGAGCTCATCCCAAGGATATCAATGACATTACTAGATTTAAGTTCAGCAATTATTAAAATCACAAGAATACTGCCTCGGGGAGTTAGGAAATATATTAGTAGCTCTCAATTCAGAAACAATGTTCGAGAAATATAACCCAAAATCATTAGCAATGGATTCATAGTTTGTAAGAATAACATTATCAACAGACATAATTTTTTCAACATGGCCGCAATTATTACTATTTAAAATTTGATTAACAAACGACCAGGTTTTTTTGCTATTATTACCATAATGACTAAATTTTTTATCATACAACGAGAACTTGTCATACTTGACCTTAGCATCAACTTTCATACATAGTTTACTAAAAAATCTTTGAAATCTAATATTGATAGGATGCTTTAAACATTTTTTATGAATGTAACATTTTCTAGACATTAAATTAATTAAATGGTCGGAAATCCACGGTTTCAATTTAACTGTAGCATTCTGTTTAATAATTTGGAAGCATGAGTTATATAAACAATTAAATACTGCGACAAATGTTGACAGAATTCCGCAAGGTTCAGTTTGGAAAAACAATTCTGAGAAATTATGCAAAGAAATTACAGTAGAAAACCTAATATTATCAAATTTACGAGAAACCACAGCAGTTTTGGTAGTCTTTATATTACCACAATTAAAATGCAATGTATGTATCATCAATTAAATGATG
Organism: Tipula vernalis; assembly: GCA_958295665.1. Taxonomy (NCBI): domain Eukaryota; kingdom Metazoa; phylum Arthropoda; class Insecta; order Diptera; family Tipulidae; genus Tipula; species Tipula vernalis. The sequence continues at coordinate 167,461,164 of OY282559.1, forward strand.
ATCAGTAATTTGTAAATTAAAGGATGACGCAAATGATAAAAATTATTGACACGTGCAAAGCAATGATCAATACATGTTGTGGTTTGATTCGTAATTCTAGTAGGTTTGTTAATCAACGAATGAAAACCATTTGATGACATCATGAACAAATAATCATCATTGGAAGGCATCATACTCAAAATATCAATATTTATATCACCTAAAATAACAACATTCTTCCCTTTAACATTGTTAATGAAATTAGAAAACTCAGCAACAAAATCAACAACTGGAACAAATTGTAACCGGTAAACACAAACAAAAGTAAAATTCAATTTATTCACAGGTAAAGTTACTTTAATTATGTCAGCAGAATTCAAAGAAACTGACTCGCAAGTACAATTCAATTCACTATTTTAAAACACGAACACACCACCCCCTCTATAATTACCATTGCGACATCCGAAATTATTGTAACCAGGAATTTTATAAAAATTCAATTCATATTTAAAAATCCAAATCTCAGAAAGAATTATAATTGAAGGAAGAATATCAAATGTATACAAATTGGAAACAAATTTGTCAAAATTTTCACGCATGCTGCGAATATTCTGATGACAAACTACGAGATTAAAGTCACTGATTACATGTTTGGTATTAGATGGTACAATAAATTCAATGTTCATACTATTGTCAAAGTGACCTTGAGATACAAAATCAACCGAATTCATAATGTGATAGAACTAAAAATTAACATTATTTAAATATTTCAAGATCACTTAAGGAATCAATAATATACACATCACCATTTACAACTGGTTTTAAACAAATGCGGCCATTATTACATCAAACTTTCAACAATTTTTTTTCCTTTTTTAACTTCCAGGTTTCAGCAAATATTTTTCTTTTACCTGGACAAAGACTGTGATTAATGAATTATACTATTGGTATGGCTAGTTTCGTGTATCATTTCTAAAACTCTTCTAGTGGTATGGTTCGCTTCTTTTTCAAGAATTTTAATATTTTCCAAATAAATGTCGTGGCTAGTTTCGTGTAAATGTGTTGACAAAGCACTCGTGAGCTCAGAACTCACTTTGATTATGTAGATTCAATCTTTTTGCGTCTCTTTTATGTTTACAAAACCTGGTGTTTAAAAGTTGTTTTGTTTGCCCAATATATGACTTATTGCACTCACACACAACTTTGTATACAACATTCTTGTTGTTTCCTAACGATGTCGGGTCTTTAAGAGACGACTACATGCCTTTCCAACTGTTTTGAAATTATATGGTATTTATACCCAAATAGAACCTTATTTTTTCATAAAGTGATTTCACGTAAGGAATTGATTCATATCTGGCACGATTGTCTTCTAATGGTGGCACAATCTCTACGGATTGGCTATTTTCTGTGGAATTTTTATAAATCGTTGAATTTATGATAGGCCTTATGAACGAATGTGGATAGCCATTATTAATGAAAGTACTTTTGAGGAGCCGAAAATTAATTTTGTAAAATATTGGGTCAGAAAGTTAAAGAATTTTATTCGATAATAAGCTGACAGTATTTCTTTTATAATGGAAGATGAGATTGGAAATTTAGATATATACCAGACCAAGTTGTTTTATGAAACTAATCCGTAGACAATGAACCATTTTCAAGATCTAAAAAAGCCAACCTGTGGTTATTTCTAACTCTGCTGTAAATTTTATATTGATGTTAAAATTGTTGAATGCTGCAAATAAAATCTCTATTTTATCTGTAGGAATGGCTATGACTTCAACGTAACGGTAATAAAAAAACGCGAGCGAGTCTGTCAGTACTCGGGAAAGATATGTGTAAACATCTTAAAGCGTTTGGGGAAATAGACAGGACGTTTTCTGGAAGTGAGGTGGAACCATTATTTACCATCTCTCATGAAAACGGAAAAAACATATTTTTCTGATATTTCCAATTTCGTCGACGTTACTGTGTATAATTGTAATCACCCAAAACCAACACAAATGTTTATTTTTAGACATTTCTGTTGGTTTTGACGTAACGACTCCTAAATCATTGCCGTATAAAATACACCAATATAATATAATTTAATATTTTTTGACACAGAAATATAATTTTTTCATGCTTTCTAGTACTAAATGAGAAATATTTGGTGAAATATGTTGGCTATTAAGGAACATGGAACTAATAATTTTTTTTTAATAATTTTGAAATAATATTTAATAATTGCTTTATTCATTTTAACAAAATATTTTATAAAACTATATCTCTATGGTAAGATCGATACAATAGGTTTATGAAAACTAAAATAAGAAATATATATTTGAGATTCCAAATCACTCAAAAACCGTTGAAATACTGCATCAATAACTGTGCCGGATGGAGTAGTAGGGACGTCTCTTTTAGAGTTCATTTCAAGTTGAAACGTGTCCTTTAGAAACGTAATTAGCGGTTCGGCCGTCGGCATGTTAAAATTTATATTAAAATCGCCACTCAGAATCATCGGCCGAAGGTGATAGTCCTTTTTTAGTAGAGCCGAACCACTTTCAGTAAATGGTAGGAGTACAAATTGAATAAAGTCGATAATCTTCGGGACAGGCTGATTTGGTGAGATATACACAACTACTGAAAGGAATGTCCTCGAATTTGGAAGTTCACATACAGCAGCGCATATATCCCCGATATCTTGTAATTCTACTCCTAATCCAGTTGCTTGGCGGTAGGTTACGTCCATGATTGGAGTGACAACTTGAGAACTGGTTCGATGTTTATAAATGGCTACGCCAGCAGCCCGCTTCTGTGGTCGTTTAAATTGAACACAACAAAAAAAATTTGGAATATCAATTTGTTCGTTGTCGTCCAGCCATGTCTCGGAGAGCATGAGCAGAGTGCAATTTTGAGTTATCTCGTCACTGAAGTCGTTGCAATGTGCTCTCAGGCTTTGGCAATTAAAAGTAAAGAATGAGATTTTATTATTGATAAAATCGTATATATTTTCCTGGCACGTACGTAATGAGTTTGTGGTAAGGCGCAGGAACTCGTTTCGAAGTGAAATTGTAGAAACTGCATTTTTGAGTCCGTGGTAAAACACATGCTCATCCGTAGGTGATACTATAAAGAGACCTTCGATACTCGTGACTCTTGATAAGGCAACGTATACGAGTTGCTGAGCGTGCCCCTTTTCATACGTATATACAATAACATCAAACGTGCCACCTTGTGATTTATGAATTGTCATGGCACAGGCGGGCGTGAGAGGAAAATGATTGCGCTTTGCAACAATAGTTCGATTATTGTTGAGGTAAATAGAAGAAGTTCTTCGAGCGATTGGAACTAATTCTCCGGGTATGTTTTTATTCTGCATATACTTTGCTGCAAGTTTTCTAGCATTTTGGCCAATTCTTGGATTACCCGAAAATTTTATCCAGATTCGTTTGACGTCTCCAATGTTCGAGTTGTCATTTTCGGTAATATTTTCAATTCTCTCAACAAATTTTAAGTGGCCGTAAGTTCCGTTCGACAATCCATCTGCCACATCGATATTAGTTGTGATCAAATAAGGTTGACCAATTACAAGTATGAGCTCGTAGGGCAAACCCCCTGTATCAATCAACTCCATTTTATGCAGCTTCTGTCGCACAAATGACAGCTGTTCGGTACTGTGATACCCAGTAAAACCGTCGTTCGATATGGAAACGATCTTATCTGGAGCTGCATTGAGCACATACTGATTATATGCGTTTACGTCCCTATTTCTCAAAAAGAGTCTGACACCATTAGGACAAAGTTCATCCGCCCGTGCCTTTGTGAAAAATCGGGATTGGACCAGATTCTGCTCGACGGGCTCCAGCTTTTCACCATTGCCAATTTTAGTGAGAACACAAGAGAATTGAGCGTTCGACTGTCGCATGACTTGATCCAGCTCATAGAATTTAAAGCCTCGCCATAGTGTAGGGCCAACGACACTCGCCTTGATCTGCTGGAAAATTGGAGTTGCCCGGACGGGAGGCAGTTGTCGCAAATCTCCTATCAAAAAAATATCTTTTCCACCAAAGTTGTGAACGAAGTCTCCCGTAATTTGCTTCAATCTTGCGTCGACCTGATGTAACAGTTCCGCTGACATCATGCTTATTTCGTCGATAATAATACATCGAACGTATTTGAAAAGCGTTCGATATTGTTGAACCACTTCATTGGATAGTGGCAAGTTCTTTCCGATTGAAATTTTTAATGCAGTGTGGACCGTGAGCCCATCGATGGCTACTGCTGCTTTGCCAGTCGACGCGCATGTAAGATAAGCGTTACAATAGCCATCGGTTTCATTAAAGCGATTGTAAATCTCCATTAACAATTTGATCACAAACGTTTTTCCACAGCCTGCGGGTCCAGTGAAAAAAATTTGCAACGGCTCAACGTTAGTTTTATCGAGAAGAGTACTTATGACGTGCATGATAAGTCCCTTTTGCCGAATATTAGACAAGCGCATTAAATTGTTAAAATCCTCTTTTAACATAAGATTCTGGCGTTTCTTCACAATTGGCCCAAGGCGGTTAAGTAAGGCTAGTCTTATGTCTGAATTAATTTCCGCATTTGCAGCAAGATCGAAATCGGAAAATGGATCAGCTTCGGCGACACGAGTTGATAGTAAGTCTGATTCTTTGTTAGCGATACACATTTGCCGGCAGATCTCAATGGTCTTTCCTATGTCCAGATCTGACTCAAATTCTTTTCTGTGCTGCAGAATAATCGCCTCGTTTTCCTCATATAACCGCAGAAACTTCTTCTCAGCCAGAATTTCCAATTCTTCATTGCGAAATGGTAGATATAGTGTGACCATTTCACGTTTATACTCATCAACTTCAGCCGCCATATCGTAATTACGATAGCGGATTATTCGAGGACCTACTTGGCGTCGCTTCCACGTCGTATTGACCACAGTGTAATTGGCAGCTGCTCGTGCCAGACTCAAATCCTCTAGCTCTACCGGCCTCTTTTCGTATTTTTCAAACAAATTTGTCTTCCATACATCAGTAGAATCATCGTCAATCTCCTCTTTTTCCATTTGATCGATTGTTTTCTTTAAGCGTTGTCTTTCTATTGGCCAAACAGTTGGAAGGTAAAGAACGGCCACCGAACTCAATGACATTGGTAGTCGCAGCAAATACCATGCTGCTTCTTGACTAGTTATTTCAACTGCGTTCAGCATATCGATACTGAGTTTCCGAGTTATCTCCACGAAATCGAACTCAGGATGTTCATTCATCGTCGTGATAATCTTACGTTGCAGATTACTAATCCCTCGGTTTGTCTTATTTACGTACTCAACTACATATGCCGCACATGAGTATTCTTCGATTATGAACTGAATATCGGTGTTGGAACCAAGACAATTCAAAATAAATGGATTAAACGGATTGATCCATTTTTCAGTTGTATTCCGTTTGAGGAAAACCTTGGGTCTCGTGATGCCAGCTCTTAATACATCGAGATAAAATTCATTTGAATTAATATTGTGATCTTTGAAGAAGTGGTCGATATCTATATAATCATTTTCTTCAAGTGCTTTCCACAGTTGATTGTATAGCTTTGCGAGATTATTTCGCCGAGTATCACTCGTAGCCATAGGAACGAGGATAACAGTTGATCGGCTTGGCATGAACGGTGCCTCGAAACGACATTTTTGTCCCGCAGCATTGCTCATCCTTTTATAGCAAGTAAACGTATGCTTGTGATGCTGTAGCTTGACGTGTCCGGATGCGTTTTCCTGTGAGACAGATATTAGCCGATTGATTAGATTTATTGCCGCAGGCATATCTGAACCTAGAGCATCTCGAGGAGAATCTTTTAGCCATAGCAGAATATGAGCGTGCGGACTACCGCGATGCTGAAATTCAATACGTTTGAAAAAATGTGATACGTAATTCACACCAAATGGACTAAAACATTTTGATTGCAGAATTCCTATTATGGTGTCCACCAGTTTATTAAAATGAATTGCGCAAGTGACTGGATCTTCGTTTACAAGTGTGGCTTTTGTGATGTAGTGAAGTTGATGGAATGCATCAGCGTCGATCTCAGCACCATTATTTTTAAGCTTATAAAGCAGTTTAATTAACTTCGGCCATCCAATTTCGTTTGCGCTCATTGTAAGGAAGAATGTCGGCTTACCAAGTTGTCGAATCATCGCAAACAGATCTCGCTTACGTGTTGCCCAGTAATACGTTGAGTTCGGGATATGACGTAAGAACGCTAAATTGTTCTCGATACATCCATGAATGTAGTCTTCAGATTGTATTTGCGCTCTTGTCAACGTATTGTCTCTACCAACAAATTTGAAGGCTACCTGCAGAGAATCGCGCGTGCGTATACGCATAATTTTCATTGCCATATATAGCAAGTGAGTCGGACTTACCCCTCGTCGATCAGCTCTTCGCAGCTCGCTTGTTGCCATCATAAACGGTGTTACCCTGATTTGTTCCTTAAATGCTCTGAATTGCCCAAGATAGATGGAAGGGAACGACAGTTCCTCGCAGTGCTCATCAAATAGAATGCATTTAGGCAAGCTATTTTCTCCCGGAGCAATTCGGAGATACATTTCCTCATTCCAGAGCAAAGTCTGCTGCTGAGCTATCAAATTTTCTTCCATATCTACCAATTCACTTAATTCAGAACGGTCCATCTGAACTACTGGCAACTCTTCAGCAGAGAAGAACGATTCGTTGATATTAACATCATAATATTTGTATAGTTCTTGCTGAACCAAATATTCGAGCCAAGATTTCACAACGCTCTTTTTAACAAACCCCATCAGATAATTTGATTTGTGAATTTGTTTACGTTTTATGTGTACGTTAATGGCGTAATCATCGTCGAGTTCACGTGGAAGTAAATTAACCATGTTATTTACTGATACAGGCACGTTAATCACTTGTCCTAAAATTCCATATTGGCCATTACCATGTCGAAGCCTTCTAATGGTCATGAAAGGTAGTCGTGGTGAGATCAAGCGCTCTGTTATTAGATCCAGTTCCGGCAGATGGGCTGGCTTCAATGGATAAGTGAAGCCATTTGATTTAGATAAATTTGGGATTTTAGTTTTGCTGAGTGATAAATAGCAAGTACCACAAACGAGAGCTGTTTCAAGATTAATTTGGGGAAATTCGGCTGTGAGAATACCTGTGGAACATGGTGGTGGGTTTCTGACATCACTTTCGTACCACAACCGATCGCACACACTACATATAGCACCAAAGTTGTTATTCAAGAATTTTTTTTTAAACTCAGCGTGAGCTTTGGAGAATTCGACAATGTTCGATATTATATTGGATGTACTTGTAGATGGCGCTGAAACTAAACACGAGTTTACAACACAATCTCTCCGGTTTCGTGACCGTTCGGTACTGCTACGTGCAATTTTTTTCGGCTCTGGTCCTCCAGTTTGTAGCTTTTCCTCACGTTTCCGTTTCTTATATTCTCTCATATATTCTGCATTTGTTTTACCCATTTCTGAAAAATGTGGATTTTCTTAATTAATTTAACAATAATTTTCTTAATTAAACAATTTTTTTAACTTATGCAATGATACACAGAATTGCTTATACACCATTAAAAGTTTGGTGCGTCCGAAATGCGTATTTAAATGCACATTTTTAAATCAAATTAAATTTCATTATAATGACATCAACCAAGAACGCACCATTTATTAACTTCTAGATAAAATTTTTATTTGGATTGTTTTTGTCTTACAATTTAACACTATTTATCAAACTTTAAAACAAGTACTCATATTAATTGTATACAGTTAACTAACTAAATCTTAACATATTGACTCAAAAATGTTATTATTATTATTGATATTAGGATATTTTCTATTCAGATCTGGACCCTTCTGAATATTTTTGGTTATTTTACGTTATTTTTGAGAAACTTGTTCTTTGGCTTTTTCTTCTTAAAATCGATCAATTGTAAATTAATAACTCCATAAGCCACCAATACAACGTTTTTGCAATATTCACCTTCGGTGGTGCTATCAAAACAACAAAAATAGGCACCATACATAGTTTCAAATAAAACTACTGTAACATAACTTCAAAATAAATTTTTTTTTTTAAATTAATTCATTCGAGTTACCTTAGAAAACGCAATCAAAAATTGCATGTCTCTTGTTACTCCAAAAACATAATAATAAAAGTTTGACCTTCAGTATAAGAATTCTGTGCATTACACTAAAACTAAGACCAAACAAAACTACATAATGGTGGTTCCGAATTAAACTGCACAGATTTTTCACACGTTAGCTGAATAGAAACTAAAGGAATCTGGATACATTATTTTGTTATTATTAATTCCAAATGATATAATTATGCATTTTTATTATTATTTTTCTAATTTTACATAAATATTATACATATTATGTCAAAATAAACAAAATCGGTAAACGATTTTGTGATTTACGGGGAACTTTTAGTGAACGAATCTGTACACTATTTTGTTTTCAATTTTTTATTTTTGCTATGGGAATTAAAAATTTTTGGTGTTTTGTTTCCATATAGTTAATTTCAACAATCATAAAATAATTTAACAATACTTACTATCTTCACTGAATGAATTATTTCACTTTTGATGAAATTTTATTAATGTTTTGAAATTAAACAATGTCAACTGTTGCACTACACAATAACAAACTACAAATAATATGATGTAAAGTCAATAGACACCAGGTGGCACTTATAAACCACATTCATTATTTTAAATCAAATTAATTTCCGGTAATTTGGAATTTTTGAAGTCCAATAATTTGCAAACCCGATCATTTTTCAAACTGAATTTTACAGCTATGCATTTTTTAGAATTGCAAAGCATTTATAAGATTTGCATTCACAAAATTAAGACAATATTATAAAAAACGGAGTAAAATTTTTTTTTGAACTTTTTTGAATTTTTTGTTATATTTTAAATCAATATGGCGACCGCGCTTGTTTGATCAAGTTCATCACCAATACATAAGAAGCAAACAAGTATATGGAAATTTTTATTATGTATATCAAAGCAATCCAGATTTTTTTATTATTTTTATTATAATATGAACGACGTCATTTCTCCTTACCCATTTCCGTTGCATTTTTATCGAATTACCCTCATATTCGAAAAGTGCATAGCGCGCGGTAAGATGTTTACACATCAAAACTGGTTTAAAGTCGAGAGAATTCAGTACACTTTTTTCAACTCCATAAATATCTCCGCAATAGCTGGACTGGTCGGTGAGCCCATGGGGGAACCAAATAGTTGTTTATTTATCTTGTTGTTGAATATAAATTCACAGTTTTGGAGAATTAACTCCATTGCTTCAATATAATGAACTTTTTTCAGCTTAGTCTTCGGATTCTTTTTAATTTCGGATCACCTTTCATTAATTAATGCTATTGCTAGTTTACTGTCTATGTTAGTAAAAAGTGATACCACATCCAACGAGAGGATTGTGTGATCTTGAGGTAAAACAATATTTTTAATTTTGTCCTTAAAGTCAACTGAATTTTTTACCGCTGTGGAAGATTTTCCAACAGTGTAGTTTAAAATTCGTGACACGAAGGCAGAAAGATGATATAAAGGAGTTCCGATCGAGCTTACTATGGGTCAAACGGAGCATTGAATAGACCATTGTAAATCCACTTAAAAAACAGCAACCCAATTTGATTTTAATTTTATTGTTGGAGCAGGCCATTGTAAATCCACTTTAAAAACAACAACCCAATTTGATTTTAATTTAATATTTTAATTTTATTGTTGGAGTAGGCCATTGTAAATCCACTTTAAAAACAGCATCCCAATTTGATTTTAATTTAATATTTTAATTTTATTGTTCGAGTTGGCCATTGTAAATCCACTTTTAAAACATCAACCCAATTTGATTTTAATTTAATATTTTAATTTTATTGTTGGAGCAGGCCATTGTAAATCCTTTATTAATTTTTTTGTTGAATGTTAATTAATTCATGTAATTTCTAATATGCTACCCGTAATTAGACCATTTTATGTGTGTTTCGATTAACACGAGAAGTATATTAGTATTTACGAACAGTAATTCAACGAAACCGACTAATAAACAGAATTCTATTTATTTTAATTATATGATTTTAACAATAAATAACAGTTTGATTAATAATTTTAAGTAATTCTACATAACTTTTTCTAAAAACAGTTTCAATAAATCTATTAGTTTAAAATCTCTACAAGAAGATTTTAAGCTAATAGATTTATTGAAACTGTTTTTAAGCTTAAGTTTTATAAAATTTTAGTCTATTAAAATATCTGTCATGAAGCAAAAAGAATTATTTTTACTCTATTATCTTCTAAATTTATTGAAAAGAATTCATTTGAAGTATTAACCTTTTTAAACAGTGTGATCAAAAAGTAGTAGGACTTTATAATTAAAACACAAACGGCTTGTTATCCTTTCAAATTTATTTCATTCCTTTCAGCAGTTTGTCACCAAAAAGCCCTTTCCAACATTTCGAATGCTCTGGAAGCCGAAATCCTATTTTTGAAGCAAAATTTGATGCAACTTTTTTACGGAGCTTTTGAAAAAATTGAAAAATGCACTTTTTTATATGAAAGTAAATAAGCGTCCTCATTAACTACTAAAGAAATTAACACGAAATTTGATACAGATGTCTGTTAGCGTACTACCTACCTAAGAAAAAACTACTTTCTTGGATAAGCCCGGAAAAGTCGTACTTCTTTTTGATCACAGTAGTATAACATACTGATCTCAAAAATTATTCAAAAAGAAAATAAATAACTTGTTAGTTTTGACGAATAAATCTAAATCTAAAAATTGTAAATTGAATCCTTTACTTGAACGGCGAAAGCAAGAAGAGAAACGAGAGAGCGGCGTACAGGACATGGCAAAATGTAGAAATACGCGAGTTCCAAGAGCTATTTGGCTGTTTTTTTTTTGTCAATGTAAACTATTCAATTGTATAATACATAAACAACTTGTACATAACAATCTTTTGAAGCATTTCAACTATAAATGTCGTCACTGGCAAATGACAAACATTACTTTTTTCATCTTAAATATTATTTTATTGGTTTTAGAATTAAAATTTATTGCTGACCTGATAATTTTTTGTCTTATTTGTTCTGTAAATTTTACAAAAATAAACATAACTTATTCGTTCAAGATTTAGCCGGCTTACGAGCTGGACGTACCGCCTCATCAATAACATTGTGCAATCCCTGCTGTGTATATTTAAAATATTTAATCCCTGCTGTGTATATTTAAAATAGTTAAATATTTAACAGCATTAACTGTTCGTTTTCTGCCAACCATTACAATCGGTATAATAGGAGAATGATGCGTTAATTCTGGAAACCAGCACAGACGAACATTGTCCAGAGATGATGGTTGAATCAATGAAAAGCACAATAGTCGGATAGGTTAGGGGGCGTAAACGATCGAAATCTTCTCCAGCAGCTGTATCCCAAAAATGCAAAGCTGCTTTTCTTCAATCAACCATAGCGGTAGACGGGTGCTGAGTATTAAACATAAAAATAAATGTTAACGCATTTTTTTTTTTGTTTTTTTTTGATAATCTACAAATGTATTTATAGGGAGGTTATATAATATGTATTTACACCGTTGGTATGTAGTCATCTGATGGATATTCATTTGATGTGTATGTTATTAAAAGACTTGTTTTTCCCACGGTTCTATAAATTCACGATAAAAAAAATCGAAATCGTTTAACTTTAATTACTTTGTAATAGTCTATGATTATTGTACACACTTACCCATCACCAACGATAAAAATTTTCATTGTTTCCATAATCAGTGGAATTTAATGTTTTGAAGATATAATCACGATAAACCGTATTACTTGTTAGAATTTTATTTAATTTTTTACTACCAATGAATATTATTTATAGCGTGTTTATCAATGCACAGCAGTTTTAATACAAAATGCAATTTACTGACTAATTCGGAACAAAAAAATGTTTGTAGTTTAATTAATTATTACGATTCGTCATTTACCTTGGAATGAATTGACAAATTATTAAGTCAACATATTGTTACGGCGACACTTAGGTTAGAATAGAATAAGTTACATAATAGCGAGAATTGTACTAATAGTGACACCGAAGGACCGATTAGGGTGGTTAGTAATACTTGGTTGCTTTCTTTTGTGTATACAGAAAGGCGAATGAGATCGAATAAGATGATTCGTGTTTGGAATGCGATAGTGTAAAGTTGTATTAGATTATTCGTTTGATTTAGTGTGATATAATAGTTATAAGTGTCTTTAATGTTTTTATTTTGTACATACTCATTTTTTCCTCGAAATATTCCCATGAAAATGGGAAATAAGATAAATGTTGTAATAAGTAATTTTGGGAATTATTTTTAATTACTGTGTTGTGTTAATTTTTATGTTGAATAAATAAATTAATTTGTGATAAATTGAAGTGGTTTGTTTTATTTACAATCCAGTGATTCGAACGTTGACTGATAAAATGAAAACGTAACAATTGGTCTTTACGTTGGGATAGGCGAGCAAATTACATTGTCAGGAAAAATCTGATAGGAGAAGTTATACAGCTGGCTGATGGACTACAATTACGAATGTCAATTGGAGGTAGTGCAGTTGTTAACGGTTAAAAAGAACATAGGGATGAGGATAGGAAATACTGTCTTTCAACACGAAGTACTAGTCGCAGATATTGTAGACGAGGCCATCTTGGGAATGGACTTCATGAGGGTGAATGGCTTCGTGTTGGATTTTGGACGTGGAGTATTGAATAGCAATGACATCGAGCTGCCGCTTGAATTCTGCGCGAAAAGGAGGGCTAGTGTCAGGCGACTGGATTGGAGCCTATGGCAAAAAAACCAATGGCGGAAGATCTGCAGAAAGAAGATTGGAACGGAATCACGTACCATAATTAAAGTCGAATCTGGAGCTTTTAGGTCTAGGAAGGGACAGGGAGGAGGTGATTTCGGTCCTATTCGGGATGAATAGGTGTCTCAATCGCGCACAACAAAAATAATGGACTGTATTGGATTACGCTGGTTTCTGTTCTTCACCAATTTATTTGAGGAGTTTAGTGATCGGCACAAAAAAATAAAAGTTCTATACTTCTGGCTTGATATCTCGATTTGTAATAATATCACTCTGCTTGAATGGCAGAGATTTTTTTGTGACAAGCTGGGCACCCAGGCGGTAAACCTAATTCGAGTACGCTGAATCCAATGGTGCTAGTCCCATTTCAAAGTTAGTTCCCATTTTTGAGATATCTGCTTTGCTTTCTTCAGCAAAGGTTTTTGCGCAAGTCAAGACAAACAACTTGACCGAACATATCAAGACCGTAAACGAACCGAACTTTTTCAATTTTAATTTTCTGATTTTTTTTGTATCGCCTTCGAGATCTTCTTCCTCTTGTAAATACCAACAAAATGTCACCCAAGGGTGCATGTAGCTTTTTGCTGCTGTACCAATGTTCTAGCCTTGCAGTCACGGTGAAAACGCTCGCCGTGCTCATCGGATTCGGCTGACGAGCATGTTTTCAATATGTTTGCGCCAATCATCGGATCGATTAATTCCAAGAACATTCTTAATAACTTCTTTTATATATTTCCGTATCAGTCAAATGCATCATCGTTCATCAAACGACGAAAATCCGGTCCATCAAATAATAAAATCATGATGCGAAATGAAATTTCATTTGATCAAAACTTAGATTCGAATAGATTCAAACACCAACCTTCTTTTATTTTCATTCCACTTAACCGTGGAAAAATGCGACGCAATTCGATGAACGCATTTCCATCTGGATTCAGCGCTTTTATAATATTTTTAACTATTCCAAACTCGTTATGAAGCGGTGGTAACAATATTTTTTCAATTGGCACAAGTGGAGTCTCAACGATGTTGTGGTGTCGCAATCCAATGTTCTCAAGTAAAGCCCACTTCCGTTCGTTGTATTGGGCGCCTTCAAAACATGTATTCCAGAAGCACATAAAACACCTGTTTTTAGTGTAACCCAGTTGCATGCCTCTTAAAAGAGCTATCACTTTTAAGTCTACACAAACTTCCCACTGATGGTCATTGTATTTAACCAAATCAATGATTTATTGATGCATAAGTTTCCTTTGTGTTTGTGCTAAGTGCAACTGGAACGGAATTTTTTGAGTTGGTAACGTGGAGGAGAACTGCCTTCAAACTGCTTTTGGAGGAATCGATAAACAAACGAGAAATAAACGAATTATGGAAACCAAACTACGAATATCACTGCAAAAAGCGAGTAAATTATTCTCAATTGATTTGAAAAAATTCATAAAATACCGATGACGATTATCCGAACATTTGGAGCCAAAATGTTCACTTGTTTTAAATCCTTTGACCAAAGAATGGATTGCCGCTGCGATAATTTCAGGCGTCGTACCATAATATCCAAACGATACTGCGAGATTCAATGTGATTGTATGGCGCAGTGACGGATTTGATGGTTAATACAATGATATAGGTGTTTCTCCAGTTTCATCAGATTCAAATGTTTTTGGTAAATATTCTTCAGTTGAGTTTGATCTTTTCGGAATGGGAATTTCATCTGAATGCGGCAGCGGTAATTGAGCATATGTCGTTACAGTGTATGTCAAACAACCAATTTTTATTCTGTTTGTACCTAGAATATAACTCACGCACGCACCCATAACATTGAACTTGATCATGTACTTGTGGATCTACCCGTATCATCGGGACACCAAATGTCATTGCGGCTCCAGTATTTTGCCATATATGCAGATGGAAAATGCGTGCCGTTCAAATAATAGACGGCGTCCAACTTCCACCACTAATAACATTTTGTGAAAAGTATAGTCGATATAAATCAGCGATTTCATCACTTATTTTGCGGCGATTGGTCATAATTTTAAATTTTCCACACACATAACAAAAGCAATTGAGTTTAAAACATCTATCCATATTTCACCAGATTTCACAAGCCGATTTTCACTTTAGTATTTGTGTTATTTTATCACTTTATATATTTAAATGAAAAACTTTTTACATTGTAGTTTTTATTTCTTCCTTATTGTGACAATTTTTTAACTTGTTTAGAAATATCGATTTCTGGAATAATCTCTCCTTCGGTTTCTTTTTTACTATTATTATTACATAATTTATTTTGAAGCTGTAGGGGCCAATTCGTTGTAACAATTTTATTTTATTTTTAAAAATCACTACCGATTTCTTATTTATTTTACACACGCGAAAATAAAACACAACGCCATTCATTCAAGTACAAAACTCAACTCTTCCATTTTTTATTTTATATTTCAATCTCTTCCATACATTGCTTTACTTCATTTTTTTTTGTTATTCTTTTAGTACAGATAATATATATATATATACTCAAAAAAGGTTAGTACTACAACCAACTCCACTTCCCTTATTTTAAATTCAAATAAACATAAATCGTTATTTCTTTAAATTGCTTACAGATTCGGCCATCCGACAAAATGATTGACCTCAATGAACTATGAGTATGAATTTAATTAGCTATTTCTAACAAAATTATTATTATTATTATTTATTTATTTTAACATAAATTCTTATATGCTAACTTAGTCTAACACATATTACTAATCAAACAATATCTATACATGGTTTCATCTTTGTTACATCTACTACTCCACTATATGGTCTATTAGTTATCTGAAAGCCTTCGACATCTTCAATACAATATCGATCGTTTTCCAAGACAGCAGTAATTCTGTATGGTCCTCTATATGCTGGAATAAGCTTTTTATTGACTACTGGGGTGGTATCTATATTTTCGATAACTACCAAATCATTCAAACTATATACTCTAGGAGCTTTACGTTTTTTATTATAATATGACTCATTGTAGCTTTTATTTCTCTCAATGGACTCAGATGCCTCTGACCGTAGTGAATCGATTGACGGATCTTCCGAATCCATTTGAACACAATTATACGGACAGTTTATCAGACACGGGACCTTTCTGATGCACTCCATAAAGTAACATACTTGGTGAATGATTAGTGGCTCGGCTGTATTATTGAACGCAAATTCGGCTTGCTCTATTATATCCTCCCACTGAACCTGTCTATCTTTATCCACTAACTTTGACAATATACCCCTCAATGATCTATGAACACGCTCTACTTGACCGTTCGCACGTGGCGTAGCGGTTGAATTCAGTATATGTTGTACTAAATTATCTTCTATAAACTTTTTAAAAACATCCGAGGTTAAACCGGTTCCTCTGTCGCTAATTATCCGTTTAGGACGGCTATAGATTCTAAAATAATTTTTAAGACAGTTGTCGCATCCTTTGAATTAGTACTTAAATTTCGATCGAGTCACCTCCAATGGACCATAAAAATCAATATGAACGTCCTCAAAAGGTTTATTACCCTTAGCGATCGAATGTAAGAATCCCTCTTTCTAACCACTTGGAGTACTGAAAATGATGCACTTTAGGCAATTATCAATATAATGCCTCACTTTCCCCCGTAAATTTGGGAACCAATAACTGCGAGTTATATACTCAACAACTTTGTCAACCCCAACATGACCCATATTGTCATGAGAATTACGGATTATTTGCGTTTCAAACACTTCCGGCACATAAAAACGAATTTTAGTCTTGGATATCTTCCGATATATCAGACCATCCCGAAGCTCATACAATGGACTCTGTCCTTTTGTCAATTCCCGTCGCAAGATTTCCAAATTGGGATCTTTATATTGCACAATTGCAAGAGTTTGTGCAAAAGCACTTTCCTCAATGATCAAGACTGCTTCGGACCGGCTCAACGCGTCCACATGCTGCATACGAGACCCAGCTCTATGTTCGACCACATAATTAAATTCTTGAAGCTCCAAAGCCCAACGAGCAATCCTGGGATTTATCAATTTTTTATTCAGGGTAAGAGTTAAAGCATTGCAATCGGTCACAATTTTGAATGAACGACTATACAAATAAATGCGGAACCTCCTAATTGATGATGATCCTCTCCAAATACAACATTGGAATTCTTCGTAACTTGGTCCTGTAATGGCTTTGCATGATGGCAGAAGTCCTTTATGAATTTACGGAAATATGAACACATTCCCAAGAATCGCTGAATTTCCTTCACACTCTTTGGAATAGGATAATTGGATATAGTGTCTATATTTCTTTTGTTTGGACGTATACCCTTTTCATTTACACTATAGCCTAAGAAGTCTATTTCCCTACACAATAACTGACACTTATCCAAACGCAGCTCTAACAAGTTTAAAGAAAACAACTCCAAAACTTCTCGTAAAATTTTCAAATGCTGGTCTATAGTCTTTGTTGCAATCAACAAATCGTCAATATAAATAACAATCTGATTTGAATGAATTAACTCCTGGAAAATTGTTGAAATGTATCGCTGAAACACAGCAGGACCATTCTTCAAACCAAACGGCATCATTAAGTATTCATACTGCCCTATAGGAGTTACAAAGCTCGTGAACTTTACACTATCCTCCGCCATGGTAACGTGGTGGAAGCCTGATTTTAAATCCAGAATGGAAAAATAAATTTTACCATCCAGGTATCCTAACATATCCTCAATAACTGGAATTCGGTAATTATCCCGTACTGTCAACTTAATTAAGCTACGGTAATCCACACACAAACGTTTCTCCGAACCATTCCGCTTATTAATTAATACGATTGGAGAGCAATAAGGAGAAGTACTCTTTCTTATTATTTTTCGGCACAACAAGTCTTTTATCATTTCTAATAATAATTCATGCTCAGTAAAGGACAACCTACGTGGTACGGTATAAAAATATTCTGATTTATTTAAAATAATATTCATTTCAAATTTAATTTCCGGTTTATCATAATAAAAATAATTTTGGTTAAAGATACCTAATACATATATCTAGTTTAATCTTAGGATCTACTGATTTCTCAATATTCAAAGAATCCAATCCGTCAACTCGTTCGTAATCCACTGAGATGTTCAACACTTCCCTATCAAAACTATCATTTACTGATGCTTCACCTGATTCTTTGCTCCCCAATTTGACCTCCATCTTACCGATCTTAATTCTGGTTTGATACATTTCTAAAAAATCTCTACCAACTATCATGTCATGTGACATTGTTTTATCTGACACAACTATTAAGGTTGCACCATACAAGATATCATTGTACAAAATCTGTGTTTCGACTTTTCCGCAAACATTAAGTCGACTCTGATTTATCCCGGAATACTCACAACTAGCATCGACAATTTTCATATAACAATTAGGAATACAAATAGATTTTATGATACTAATCGGACTTCCGGTATCTACCATAGCCGCAATACTAAAACATTTACTATTTCCTATAAATAATTTTAAATCTAAGAAGATACCTTGAGTTGATGTTGATGTGATGTTTGCTATTGTATTGTTATTTAAACTGGATGAACCAATATCCAGATTTCCTAGGGGTTTTGTAGAATCTCTTTCCAATTCCGAACAATAATGGACATTTGTATTCTGCTTATCTAGAACACCTGATGATTCGCGCATATGAAATTTCGAATTCTTTGACGGACATTCATTCACCCGATGTCCCACTTTACCACATGCCATACAGGACCCATATGGTCTCTTTGGCTTAGTACATTTCGTTGAGATATGACCGACCTCACCACAATTATAACACGATATTGGTCGAGGACGATTATTAATTTTTGAATTATTCGTTGACTTTTCCCGTTCCGTAGCCATTGTTGACATGACTTTATTAGGTTGATGTACCCCACGTTCGACTTCTGACACATTTCGCATAGGCTCTAGTAAATCGTCTTTATTCGCAAACCGATGCATTCTAGCTTGGGACTGTAGTCGTATGTTACTCATTCCGTCTATAAGATAATCGATTAACTCCCCATCTTCGATATCCAGATGATTCACCAAGATCACTTTATCTTGATAATAATTATAGAACTCCTCTTGTACTTTCCATCTGCGTTGTTCGAATTTTTTTTCGTTGTTCCACTTTGTTTGGCCTAGTGTCATACATTTGACTCATAACCTCGAAAATATCGCTCAAATTATAAGTTATGTATTCAGGTCGCGAATGAAACCATTCTGCTGCTTTGCCGACCAATTTATTTATGACTTCGATTTTGAATTCCTCTTCCGGAGGATCATACGTTTTCATAATCAGTATAATTTTGCGAAAATGCTTGATATTTCTCCCACTCGCCGTTGAAATTAGGAAGTAATTTTCCCAAACGTATTGGATCAATCTTTATTTGCTTATGCTCACCTTCACTATTGACATTACACTTTGAATGACGCCGTTGCGATGTTTCTTCATGATTCCCATGCTTTTTGTGAATCATAACCTCAATAAGCCGCTCTTGCAATTCTGATTTATTATCATTAGAATCGAGCTGTAATATTTTCAATTCCTGCTGCAATTGCTCCACATTCATCAGTAACACTTCTTTCACCGATACACTCATTCTTCCAGTTGCTGATCACACCAATTAAATTCGATTTTTTGTTTGAAAAATTTTTTTTCTACACGTGAAAAATTTTCAACACACAAAACACAATGAAAAAATACTTTTTTCTTCATCTTTTGTTTTTTTTTTTTTATTTTCTTTTTAAAAATCACTACCGATTTCTTATTTATTTTACACACGCGAAAATAAAACACAACGCCATTCATTCAAGTACAAAACTCAACTCTTCCATTTTTTATTTTATATTACAATCTCTTCCACACATTGCTTTACTTCATTTTTTTTTTTTTGTTATTCTTTTAGTACAGATAATATATATATACTAAAAAAAGGTTAGTACTACAACCAACTTCACTTCCCTTATTTTAAATTCAAATAAACATAAATCGTTATTTCTTTAAATTGCTTACAAACAAAAATTATGGGAATATACATATAAGATAATTCAAGTGGTGTATTTCTTGAATGGTAATTTTTTTTGTAGCGACACACAACATATTCCAATTTTTGGAACTACGATGATCGTCGCTATTATATACGGACGAGTGACGACCAAGTTAACAACATAAAAAATACATTACATAAACAGTTGTAAAATTGTGTTGATATTGAACACATCCTAGTATACTTATAGAAATTATTTTTGTTTCAACTAACACACGAAAACGAGACACTAAATAAAAGCAGCTAGAAAGGAGTAAAAGAAAATTATTTTATTTTAGTTTTTAATGTACAAGTAGCAAACAAAACCGTTTTTGTTTTATAAAATGAATTGGATTCAAATGTTTTCAAATCCAAACCATGTAAATAATAAAATTGAAGATATCCCTATTTATTTACTTCATTTCTATATTTTTACAGTCGGTTCTGGTTGTAGATACATATGTATATGTATATAACAAAAAGAAATATTTAAGGAAATTTTCAATGTGTTTATGTTGTTTTGGTTTTTAATATACCTAGCCAGTTTGACGAAATATCCGTATTTTAAACAAATTACAATCATATAACCAAATAGGATACATTTAGCAGTACAGGGGGCCTATTCTCGAATTTCACATCCATTTTCCACATGTAGATATCTGTCAAAACTCATAAAAATTGAATTTTTTCGGTACTAAGGGAATATTTCCGAATGGGTATAAGCATGTGGAAAAATTCCCCATATAGGAAAATGTCAATGCCGCATGTGTTTTATATACGAATTACAATTTTCGAACCATTTTTTGACAACTTTGACAGATGTCCACATGTGGTAAATGGATGTGAAATTCGAGAATAGGCCCCCAGGTGCAAAAAAAATATTTTGTATTCGATTACATAATATTACATATACATAAGTACATAATACATCTGTATGCATTTTAAGTTCGTAGTTCGTAGTTGCATACCAAATTTTTACTATTTATTGAATTTTGGATTATTGAGCCGTATATATATGTAGTATGTACATATGTACAATAGAGGAATATTGTGTTTATATATATATATATATATATATATATATATATATATATATATATATATATATATATATATATATATATATATATATATATATATATAAAAATAAAAAAACAAGAAAAAAAACGAAAAATGTTGAATATATCATTTTATGTTTTATGGGTTTTAAATTAAATTTTGAAATTTCAACCAAGAACACAAAATAAATTGTTAAATGAAATATCTTAAAAGTAACCAATATAATCTTTTTCGATTCATTCCGAAGAGATGAGAGACAAATAATGTCACCATGTTCTGATTTTACCAAAAAAATAAATTTTTGAAACTCTGCGATTGAAAGCGAATACTACCCTCTAAACAAAAAAGCGAATTCGCAAAATACGACTCAAATACGAACCATAATCGGTTCGTTTTTTTGTTGGTGCTTTACCGCATATGGACAAAAAAAAATCACAAAAAAATATCATTTTAATTTTTCTGTGTAAGGCGAAGACGCCATATTGTATTTTGTGTAGCTGTATTAATATTTAAAATAAAGGAAAGTAAGTGTTTTATAATATTTAATTATTAGTAATAAATTATTAAAAATGAAAAAAAAAGGAAAATACTATGAAATAAAACGCGAAATAAATAAAATATGTGTCGAAAGGACAACAAATTGTTATTCGACTGATTTATCTAACGCAATACCAGCGATCCAAAATATATCTCGAGATTTAAGTGTTAATGTGGAGTCGGAGAGTGTTAATATGGAATCGGAGAGTGTTAATATATCTAGCTCGACATATAAAGAATTAACAGACAGTAGTGAAAATGGAAATAATTTATTAAGAGACCTAGCACAATGGCTAGTAGAGTATAATATATCTGTGCAATGCGGTAATGCATTGCTGAAACTACTTCGAAAACACGAAATAGACGTTCCTCAAGACGTAAGAACATTAAAAAAGATTTCATTGAAACCCTGTGTCCCTATACTCATCTTCGCTTGCTTCATAATATAGAAATATTTCTGGATAATAATAGCTATTTCAAAGACGACATCAGTGTTGATATAGGAATCGACGGAGTCCCCTTGGCTAAGAGTTCAACTAGCCAGCTATGGCCAATTCTTGGCAACATTCCGCCTTACAAAAAAGTTTTTACCATCGGTGTGTATCATGGCAATAAAAAGCCAACGTGCGCTGATGCCTTTTTGGAAAAGTTTATCAATGAAGTAAAATGGTTATATCAGCATGGAATAAAATATAAAGGGAAAAAATATAAATTTTCTTTAAGGGCATTTATTTGTGATGCTCCAGCTCGAGCATTTATATTAGGTACACATTTTATATTAAATTAATTATACTTTTGAATTAAATATGTATATTTTTCAGGGGTTAAATCGCATTCGGGTTACTTTAGCTGCACAAAATGCCAAATACGAGGAAACTATTTAGAGCATAAAGTATGTTTTCCAGGAACCGAGAATGTGCTAAGAACTGATAAACAGTTTAAAGAAAGAAGCCAAGTTGAACACCATATAAAAGATTTTATTTTATTGGAATCTTTGGATATTGGATGCGTAACAGAATTCCCCATCGACTATATGCATTGCGCATTATTAGGAGTAACTCGCCAACTCTTGCATTTGCTGAAAAAAGTAAAACGTAAAGATTTTTCTTTGAAGAGAAATGCTATAGCTGCTATAAATGAAAATTTAAAAGCCATAAGACCATTCATTCCATTTGAGTTCGTTCGTAAGCAGAGAACTCTTGATGAACTGGAACACTGGAAGGCATCCGAATTAAGGCTTTTTCTTATGTATACTGGAGTTGTGGCACTTAAGGGAATACTTCCAGGCATTTATTATACACACTTTCTACATCTCGTTTGTGCAATCAGAATATTATGCCATCCTGAACACTCTATAATTAACAATCAATGTGCAGCTGATATGATAACAGAATATGTAAAAAACTTTTCCGTTTTATTTTGCAACGAAAATACAACATATAATGTTCATAGCCTCCTTCACTTGTCCGACGACGTAAAATTATTTGGAACGTTAGACAGCTTTAGCGCTTTTCGATTTGAAAATTTCCTGCAAAAATTTAAAAAAATGGTTAAGAAAGGATCATTTCCATTGCAGCAGGTCGTCAATAAAATTCATGAAATCGAAGAATTTCAACCAACATCTGAAGAAAATATGTATACCACATTTAAATTGGGTGTTAAATCTCCCAACAATTATTGTATGATCCAAAATCAGATCATGAAAGTTCTCACAATTGACGAAGATTCTGTAACTGGCACATTTCTTAAAGATGTCACAAATTATTTCAATTACCCGTTAGATTCGTCTAATGTAGGAATTTACTGTGTGAATTCTCAGAGCGAGGAATATTATAGAGAGTGCCAAACTTTTAAAATATTGAACATAAAAAATAAAATTATCAAAATAACAACGAAATTAAACTCTGTGTTTATTTCGTTACAACATCTGGATTAACAAATTTTTTTTTGTTACAGATGTCACACTCTCAAAAAGGACTGTATGATATGGAGGAGTTATTCGATTCTGACGATGACGCGAATTACGCAAACTTTTTGTGTATAAAAGAGAATATTAGGCCAGAGACCAGTACACAAATGAGTTCTTCTCAGAAGGTATTTTATTTCCAACCCTCAACCTCCAAACCTGCGAGTGTATCACCTGCGAGTGTACCAGCTGCTAGTGTACCAGCTGCGAGTGTACCTGCTGCGAGTGCAGAAGTATCATTACATGCAACAAAGGAAACTCCGTCAATCACAGACGTGCTCAAAACGCTCGACACGCAGAGTAATATGATGCGAGTCTTATTGCGGGAGGTTAAACTCCTAAGACGTGAATTAAGAGAAGAGCGCTAGAACAAAAAAACAGGCGATTCCGATCAAGTACTGGAAACACTCGAAATTCCAGCATCTTCAAAAGTGGAGTTCCTCAATCTAGAAAATGAAATAAAAGACAAATTAAAAGAAAAAATTTTGGTATGTATGCACTTACAAAATAATTTTTTTTAGTACTAATTAAGAATCAATGTTATTTACAGATCAAGAGATTCGACAACATCCCAGATCAAAATTTAGATAAATTTGTGCGGGCTTGTCTTAAGCTTATTATTTCTGATCTGGCAGCAACACATTTTTCTTGGTTTGGCCGACATGATAACGTTGCTGTGGAAAATTTTCAAATTATGAATTTAATTAAAGGTAATAACTTACCGAAATAAATTAACTTCCAACTAACGAGTATTCTTAATATAATTCCAGAATGTGCAATAAGAAAATTTCCCTCCTGTAAAAATGTCGAGATTATCTATATTATAAAGAAATGGTTCCAATATGCAAAAGATCGGGTGAAGAAAAGAAATAAATAAATAATTATAAAAACTATGGATTTTTATATAATTTAAGGATTAACTATTTTTTTAATATTAGGCATTCATATGAATTTTATTTAAATGTTTTGTTTTTTTTGACTTACTTAGCTTGCTAAGATTTTTGTAATTTAATTTTTAATGAATTTTTTGTTAATGGGTATAGAAGTACTGTATCTCATTGGATTTTATTGGCTCCTAGGCACTTTGTTCGTTAACTATTTTATAATATATTATATTGTAGTAAAATTTAGAGCCTTACAATAATATTATTTTATTATAGTATATTAATGTGATAAATGATAATGTTGATGTAAATCAAAATGTGATAAATCGTGACTTAAATTGAAATAATTTAAACCAAATATTATTTATATTCTATATATATTTAAGGCATAATATGAATAAAAAAACTGATTGGAAATTGATTGGATTTAAATAACTTAAAATACATAAAATTTTTACAAATTTAACTTAGCATTTTTATTACTGTATTTATTTTCAATTTAAAAGGCAACAAGGATAATTCGTTATTTATACGCAAAAGTGCTGCGTTATTGATTCGCAAAAGTATTACATTTGCGAACCACCTGCGAATCGCAAAAGTCGTACGTTTGTGAATCATTAAATATGGTACGTAAACGGTTTGAGAAAATCGGTACGTTAATGTATCGTTAAAAGTGAACATTATGCGAATGAATACTTCGCTAAAAAGTCTAATTATCATGTGACAGGAACACCGTAAACGGTTCGTCTTTGAGCCGCAAAAACGATTCGTTTACGAACTATTGTATGAAGCGTATTGTTCGTTTATGGTTCGCAAACGGCTCATCTTGCTTAGAGGGTATACATCAAAAGCACTTATGTAGGTATTACATTTACAATTTATTGAAGAAAATATAATATAATGTTTCAATTTAGGCAATAGTTTCATTGAAGAAATGGAAGAAAGCTTCGTAAATTAAACCAAAGCCTATGGACCAGATGAAAAGAATTCAGAGTGGCCTATAAAAATATATTTTGAACATTTTTATTTACAAATATAAATAATTTGATATTAAATATATCGAAATGTAATTTGCGAACAATTTTGATTGAAATTAATAATTATTTAAAATTTTGCGTTTTTATAAAGTTATTTTGTTCTCAAAACATCATCATGCTTCGTGCTCCTTTAAACAATTTATGTTCATTTGCATAAAGTAATAAAACTAATCGTATACATAGTAATCTATGTACGAAATGAAATTTTAAAGAAACACGAAGCCTGACCATGTTTGAGAATAAAAATCAATTTACTAAAATGCAAAATTGTGAGTTAAAATTTTATTAATTTCAATTAAAATTGTATTCAATATATTTAATTTCAAATTATTTATATTTATAAATAAAAATTTTCATTTAAATTGAAAATAAAGACAACACAAAACCATGAATTTTAAAATTCCATATGATTTTGCTTTCGTGCCGTAGGAAAATAAAAATCTTTATTCCCTTCTTTATTTTATAGATTTGGCTTTTTTAAAATAATGTGAACTTTTAAACGCGTACACACACAAATAAAATATAATTCGAAAAATAAGAATAGGATACACTGACAAAATTCTCAAAATAAATAAAAAATAAAAAAATCTATAAGCGAATGGTATGGTATGGAAACGATCGTTCGTTTCTTAATATATACACATACTAGTGAAACTTAATCATATGGTTGCGTTTTTTATTGTTTCGTTCATTCATAAAGTTTTGTTTACTATACATACTTGTATAGTATAAAAACGAAAGAATCTCCTTTGTTTTCCTTCACAATAATGTACAACAAGGATAGGAACATAATTAAAACTACAACACTTTGTGTGCGCACGTGAACGTATTAAATAAAAAATAAAAAAAAATTTGGATGGATTGTTGGTTTTGATTCTATTCTTTTCTAAGGCATTTCAATAAAGTATTTTTTTTTAATTTTTTTTTATCCATTTACTGGCTATGTTCTTCATTCTAGTTTCTATATGCATAAACCTACATACATACACACAAATTCAAATTTAGGTATATTGTACAATTTAAATGTATGGTAGTATAAGTCATGCGACGATCAACGATTTTAAATTTTTTACCGCTGATTATTTTAAGCGCCAGTTATATCCTTAATCTATCTTGTATATTCCTATTATCTCTGTTACAAAGCTGTTTATATACCGTTGCTATGCGCTGCTGTTTGGCACCTCCTTTGTTTTTAAGTTATGAATAATTAAGTCGTAAGTTTTATTGGTTTTGGTGTTGATTTTGTCGTTAAGTAAATTGTTGTTGTTTTTATTTTTGTATATTTCCAGCTCTTCTAACCTGTCTAATTTTGGTCCTTTTTTGGTTCTGTGGAAAATGGTTAAATTTTTATTGAATTCAGTGTCCCTACGATTTTCAGTTTTTATGTATGTTGTGCGAAATTTGATTTTATGTCCTTTTGGGTTATGTTACATTTCCATGGATTTAACCAGATTTATATTTGAGATAATGAAAACAAATGAAAAAATGTTGAATGAAAAAATAGATGATCAAATGAAAAATCACTATAAAATCGACTGAATGGATTCAATTTTTTTTTTAATTGTTTCTATTGGATCTATATTTGTCGATACGATGTTTATTCGATCAATTTCAATAGATTTAAATTTTATAAATGATCAAAAAATGATAAAAAAGTGTTTTTCGTCGAAATGAAAAGAAATAAAAAAATAACACAAAAATGATAATGTGGATTTGGTTTAAGGTCTTGATATGTTCGGCCAAGTTGTTTGTCTTGACTTGCGCAACAACTTTGCTAAAGAAAATGAGTGTATATGTTGATACATTTTTAACTCTGAGCCAAAACATGTCGAAACCGATATCTCAAAAATTAGGACTAACTTTGAAATGGAACTAGCACGATTGGATTCAGCGTACTTGAATTAGGTTTACCTCCTGTGTGCCAGCTTGTCACAAAAAAAACTTAGCGATTGAAGCATATTTCATGTAACTACAACCTAATCTTCCCATTGGTGTTCCATAGTGTCTGGTAAATTGTAGTAAACCACATCTTTGTGTTGGATTTTATTTATTTATTTATTTGTTACCTACAGGCTACAGTGACTACAATCGGTACAAACAATTACGGCTAACTACAATTATTTAAAAAACTTAAATAAAACCTTCTTGAACAAATCTCTCGACAAGCGAAAATCGAAAATTTTAAAAACTAAATTGAACACCCGTGATATTCTCAGTATCGGTTCCGAAAGACCTTTGTTTGATGGCACCAGGTCAATGAATAAAAGCCCATCACGTTGATGCATCCGGCGTTCCGGAGCATAGATTTTTAGATGTGTGAGTAACTCGGTACAATCGATACGGGAATTAATGAAATCGCGCACATACAGCCTGGAAGCTACGTCTCGGCAATTGTCTAGACGTTGCAGTTTCAAAAGATTACATCGATCTTGATAAGTTGGGAGGACATATTCCATAGCACGCGTGAACGGCAAACATCGGAGCGCGAACAGAACAAATTGCTTCTGAACACTCTTAATCATCCCGGAATGACAGTGGTAGGATGGTGTCCAAACTGGAGATTCTGGCATACTCCAAAATAGACCGAACAAACGGGACATACAGTAATGTCAAAGTTATCGAGCCCCTAAAATCCCTGCAGTTTCGTTTAATAAAGCCCAATATAATATACAACTTTGAAGATCGGAAATGAACTCGACTCGGTCAACGTCTGGTATTGGTCTGATATTGGTGAAAAATGGGTGAGCGGATACGATTAAAAGAAATCGTCTTACATTTGCTCACGTTCAGAGCCAGTCTATTATTAATTGACCAACTAGAAAATCTGTTTAAGCCCTCCTGAAACTTTACACAATCAGACAAATTAGAAACCCGGGCGAAAATTTTCAAGTAATCTGCTAAGAGGAGGCAGTTCGCAAACTCAAAGCATTGCACCACATCGTTGATAAACAATGAGAACCTTGAGCCACGCCAGAAGGCACATGAAATGTAAACAACGTCAAGCTGATGTCTGGAATTTACACTATCAAATAATTCGCCACAAAACGAAATCAAGTTAGTTACTGTAGATCTACCGGGATAAAATCCATGTTGAACAGGAGAAATGAAGTTTTTAGTGTGGAAGAACAAGATTCTATGAACCATAGACTCAAACAACTTGGGTAAGACAGAAAGAATGGCGATCCCACGATAATTACTCACATCACTTCTTCTACCCGCTTTGTAGATTGGATGAATACAAGAAATTTTCCAAGGATCGGGGAAAAAGCCGCAACGAAGGCTTTCATTAAATATGAATGTAACAGGAAGGGTCAAACTCTCAGCACAACACCTAAACAGAATCGGCGGGAAGCCATCATAACATGGAGCAAGCAATCCCGTACTTCTTCCTCGGTAAACTTGAAAATATTAAATTGATCGAAGGTAGGCAAAGCTGGAGATACGATAGCGGACGACAAAACAGGTTTATAATCCGACGCCAAAAAATTGGCAAACAGATTACAGATATCCAACGGTAAGGTAAGACATAGAAGACGGAAAGCCAGCCACTTTTTTCTTGCTGTTAATGAAATTCCAGAACTCCTTAGGACTAGATGTTAACTCTTCCTCAATTCGCACTGCATAGTTGTTGTAAAGGAACCAGTTTAGGCACTTAAATTCCTTGCGGGCTCTATCAAAATCTGGATAATATTTAACACCATGCAATCTATACAATGAATGAAGCTTATTTCGTCGTTTATCGAGCAACACCAACTCATTGTTATTCCATGGATCCCGACGGCCGATTTTATTTATTTTAACAAGCGGAACGTGCTTTTCGATACTATACCTGAGAAGATCGTTGAAACTTAACACCATATAGTTCAAATCACCATCGCATTTTAAGAACCCCCAATCAGAAATGCTGAGAAATTCATTCAAGGATGTGATTGTTGGCTTTTCTAAAATTAAAATTAAAATCATTAGAAACATAATTCTTTTTACAATTAGAATGAAACATATTTATCGTAATCGGTACGTGGTAGATGTAAAATTTTACAACATTTAAAATAAATTATAAGAAAAAAAAAATGGTAGTTTACAAGTTTAATTTTTATTTGTGGTTGTTTCTTCGTGCCGCTTCTCCCAAAAACTAAAATTAAATTTTTTTTTATTTTCTTTCAATGGACTGTATACTGTTCTAATAAATATACTGTTCTACCAAATATACTATACTAAATTATTATTTTGCGTAACCCTATCAAATTTTTAGTACAAACTGTAGCACCTTTATGTAAAATGTTAGTTTATAGATGTCGCTCAAGAGCAATATTTCAAATGTCAATAATTTTTAGTTAACATTTTGACAATAAATAATTATATAAATAAACAGGAAAAATTATTAATGATTTAACAATTTTGGAAAACAGAGGAAGATCAGTAAATTCTTAAAGCTAAGTACAATAAAATTACATGTATAATTACTAAATATTAATATGTGTATTGATTTAATTTCAGCTTACTCATCTGACAGCTGATCATCAGGAAAAATCAACACTGACAATAATCCACCAAACCCTTTCAATTTATGGAACTATCTGTTTGGAAAGAAGTGATAAATCCTCTGTCACAACAGTAGATGCTCCCACAACCAGTGAAGTTCGGACACGCAGAAATCTCAGCATGCATAACCTCATTAGCAAATAACAGATCACGGAATTTGCCCCGACTGTTACTAATTCTGTTGAGCTGTGTAGTTGAGATGCCAGCAAAATAATCGATGATATCTAATGCCCTCTCAGCGGTAGAAGATGAAGAAAACACGGGGTTCACATCGTCCCAAGATATGCCGGGTAAATTAAAGTCACCCACATGATAAGTTGGTCGCTAGGACGAACTAGAGGCATAACAGCTGAGTCGATGAAGTTGATAAACGTGTTGTAGTAATCCAAGTCCGATCTGTCAGGTATATACACGGCAACTACAACAATCGCAGTATATTATTGGCCAATCTGACTCGAACATGGCCTCTGACGAGGTAACATATCAGAACTGTTTAGCATATTGAAATGAAGATGAAGGTAATGGAATTGTCAATTACCCGGCCCTTTGCAAGTAATAATTTACAATCCACTTCGTCAGGCGAACAATCTTCTAGTTTACTTTGAATGTAGCTGTACTTTGTAGGGTCGATTCCGCTTATATACAAATATTTTTTATTATTGGCAGGAATAAATTTTATTATTATTGGCAGGTTTAATTGAATCAACGGAATCACCTGTACCAATAACACTTTGAGTATGATTCCGTGAATTGATGATAGTAATTTTCGATCAGCACAATGCTGTTTAAGCTGACAATCACACCAGCTCAAAAGGTTTGGTTCTTTTAAGTCTGCGTATTAAATTCGTGTTGCTTAGGAGCTGAGTTATTCAGGATTCCGCGCTTCTTAATGTATTTTATTTAAATGAGATTCACTTTAAGGTCCCTATAATCTCCTGACATACCAAGGTGAATCAACGATGTTCCTTAACACCATATTCTGAAATCTTTGGATGATATTAACTTTGCTCTATTTGGTACAACCACAAAGCTGAATACCATAAATCCAAATCGGTTTCAATATTTGCTTATAAAGTAGAAGCTTGTTTTATGTTGATAATCTTAAGCATAACTTCTTTTGGTGTTGTCGGTAGAATTTCTTTACTTTCCTGCAGAGCTTGTTCAGTTATTATCTCGGCTTGTGGGGGGAATATTTCTTCGAGGTGTTCAGCAAGTTCCCGATCTTAGTCTTCATTATTTCTAGCCCATTCCTCACCTGCTGTTCTTATTGGAGGACTCTGCATTATTGGTCTTTTAATTAGGGTAATCAGATCTAATCTAGTTAATTTTCATATGTAGTTGTTTTTCTTGATTTTCTTTTTATTCTCAGGGGTATTTTCCCAAGCTGATTGCTGTGTACCGCTTACAAATTTGTGAACTTCTTTATTTAATTGCTCTTCAGTCTTTAATGGAATCATTAAGTTAATTTTTTCTTCTAGCGGTAGTCTAAAGCATTCCAAATTAATGTGATTATTTACCTGAAATTAATTAAATTAAATAAATAATATAATAATGTTAGCTAAATTTCATTTAACGTTAGAAGTATCGGTGAATGACCAGAGTTTAAGTCAAGGCTTTCATTTACTTCTACATAATTTAAAGATATGTTCTTTATTATAAAAAAATCAATTAGATCTGGTACTTTGTTTGGATGAGTTGGTTAGTAGGTTGATTTTCCAGTTGAGAGGGATTCACAACTGCATTTCCTGATCAGTGGCGTAACTAAAAATACTTGTTGTACCTATGAACACATACAGCTTTCAGTTAAAAAGTTATTTTTTCCTATTCGAAAGTAGACGAAACAACAACATTTCAATAGCTTCAAACAAAACTAAACATCTTGCAACTAAGTGTTATGACGTTTTCTAAATATAGTATATCGATGAAGCTTCACAAATTTCGAATATAATTTGAAAAATATCAATAATACCGAAATAATCTCAAAAATTTCGAGTTTTCTTAGAGCATATCGTGAATTTCCTTGAAAGTGTGCCCCGAACTTGTTGCAAGGGGTGTGGATAAAAGCCGTCTGAACTTTATCTCTTTTAAAATTGGCCTGGATTCTGATAGTTTTGATAAAGTTTTCGATGGAAGCATTTGGCCTTTAGAATGTGCGATTAAACCATTCAACAACTTTCGCCGCTCAGGAAAGGGTCGTATTACGGCATCACTACCAGCATAATAATAATAATAATAACAATATTAATAATAGTAATAATAATAATAATAAAATTACCCACATAATAACCACTTTAGCACCAGTATTACTCCGTCGCATATTCAACATGAATTCAATTGTGAAAACCGCAACAGTATTATCATGGGTCATTTGAACCCTAAACTGATGGCATTTACGTCGATTTATTACCACAATGCATCCAGCATTCGGGGCAAAGCTAAAGCCTTTCGGCTTGGGGTTCTTGACAATGATTACGACATTATAACTATTGGTGAGACCTGGCTTACAGCCAGTTTTAATTCCGAGAAATATTTTTCTCCGTACAGGGGGTTTCCCGGAGCATTGGAAGATTTCCTTCATTCGCCCGATTTTCAAATCGGGCAAAAGGTGTGAGATCAGCAATTGCCGTGGGATCGCTATACTCTCTGATATACCGAAACTATTCGAAGCATTGGTACAAAAATTTCTATTTTTTCATTTGAAATCGTTAATTTGTCCTGCTCAACATGGCTTTTATCCTGGAAGATCCACAGTAACCAACCTGATTTCTTTTTGTGGTCACTTTCATAGCAGTATTGCAATCAGGCAACAACTGGATGTTGTGTACACGGACTTCTCAAAGGCTTTTGATAAGATTGATCATTCGATACTTATCAATAAGCTTGGGAAATTGAATTGTCAATTCATTCGAACTAAGTGGCTTCAATCTTATCTTTCGGATCGATGGCAGTATGTTAAGATCTATGACTCGTCCTCATTGTTATTTCGAGTTACCTCTGGTGTCTCACAGGGAAGTCATATTGGGCCTCTTATTTTTTCACTATTTATTAATGATGTTGTTCAGTGCTTTGAGTTCGCGCATTGCCTGCTGTATGCAAACGATTTCAAAATATTTGCACCAATTTGTAGTGTATCTGACTGTCTTAGGTTGCAAAGGGATTTAGACACATTTTGTGTCTGGTCGGCTAACAACAAATTGACCCTGAATATAGCGAAATGTAAAACTATTTCTTTCTATCGCATTCGCTCTCCGGTATTTCATGGGTATTCGCTGTTTAATGGAGTCGTGGAAAGGGTAGAGTATATGTCCGATCTTGGGGTAGTATTTTCTTCCGATCTAACGTTTGTGAGGCACATTGATTCTGTTGGGTTTCATAAAGCTTAACTGCAGGGACTTTTGTGACCCGCTTACATTAAAGTCGTTGTATGTTGCCTTTGTCCGTTCTCCGCTAGAGTACGCCTCGCAGGTTTGGTCTCCTTTTTATAAGTGCCATTCTGATAGAATTGAAAGCGTTCAGAAGCAACTTGTTTTATACGCACTTCACAGTACACCATCAATGAATAATTATGCTATTCCACATTATCATGAGCGCTGCAACCTTTTGGGATTACAGCGTTTAGAACAGCGTCGGGTGGCGGCTTGCATTTTATTTGTTCGCGACATTTTATTGTATCGTATTGATTGTGCTGAATTACTCGCACGACTCAATATTTGTGCTCCTGAACGTTGTCTGCGTCATCGTGATGGTTTTTTACTAATCGATTCTGGCTCAACAAACTATCAACTTTCGGAGCCAGCCTTGACCACGTCTCGACTTTTCAATTATTCATACGATGTTTTTGATTTTAATTTGACTAGAGATTCGTTTAGACGTGAGCTTTTTAAGACCTTATAGGCATTTTATTGTTTTTATTTTGTTATGTACATACATACTTTTCATTTTTTGATTTAAATTATTGATGCCGATTGTATACCACTGTAGGTAATATATTAAATATTAAATAAATAATAAATAATAGTTCTCAAATATCGAATTATCCGTAATTATGTAAAACCCAAGGGAATCCTATACGGGCTATAATTTTCGCCATGTAAAAAGTAAATAATCTCGAAAAATTTAGTATTACTTATTAAGTTCTCAAAGTTAAGCGTAGAACATTCAAAAAAACTCTCAAAAACTATTCAAAATTCGAATAAATTTGAAAATCTTTAACATAATCTCGAATAATCCTAGAAATGTCTAAAAACTTAAGTAATCTAGAATATACCGCGGAACGATCTCGATTACCCCAGATAAATTCGAATAATCTTTGTATTATGTGAATCTCGATTGATCTCGAACAATTTCAATAATACCGAAAAATCTGGATATTAATGAATAATTTCAGAAAGCCTGTAAAAATGTATAAATCCCACGAAAATCTCGAAAAGTTCTGAAAATTCGTGTAAATATTTTTTTTTTTTTTTTAATATTTTATTTATGATAACAATAAATTTTTTTACAAAGTAACTAGTCATTTTTGACTAACAGCGTTTGACTCTGACAATATAATAATAAAGTACTCACATGTGTTTTTTCCATAAAATGTTGTTTTGGTTGATGTTGCATTGTGCGGACTATTCAGATAACTCAAAAGGTTTTAGTCTTTTGAGTCTTCTTATTACACCCTCTTGATGAAGTAGTCTTGCAGCTTCGATGTTAGGGTGATGATGGAGCCTCTCCTAGTGTTTTTGTGCACATTTCTTTATTTCACTTGCGACGATGTCTATTCCGAGATCTCTGTGAAGGTCACTATTACGAGTGTACCAAGGGGCATTTACAATTCCTCTGAGAACTTTATTTTGAGATCGTTGAACTATCTGTTGATTGCTGATTTTGTTGCATTCCCATAGTTGAATACCATATGTCCAGACCGGCTTGAGTACTTGTTTATAAAGCGCAAGTCTATTATGAATGGATAACTGAGGATAGTTGGTCTCAGGATAGTTGTTTGGATTTCGAACAGTACATGCTGTTGGTTAAGTGTGGTTAAATTTGGCTGAAAGGTACGCTCGAGATGATCCGCGAATTTTTCTGCTTTTCTTCTTTGCTTTTAGCCAGGTGACCATTATTTGTTCTTATTGGTGGTATATACATAACTGGTTTTTTCAAATATTTGGTTGCTTTCCACAATGAATAATCACTACCTTTATCATAGGTAAGAGATTGTAGGTATGAATTTATTGATTTATTTTTAAATTCCCGTATTTCTCTACGTATTCGTTGTGTTAAATTATTTAACCTATTTTTGACGGTTGGGTCTCGTGTACGTTGCCATTCCCATCGGGTACTTCTCTTCTCTATAACTAGTGATTTAATTTCCATTGGATAGCATTGCCAGCTCATTTTTTGTTTGTTGTATTAGTACTTTTCCACGCCGCTAGCTGTATGTCTTTGACGAGCTTCTCCACCTCCTGTTCTAATGTTTCTTCTGATGAAAGTTGTGTGTTTAAAATGATGCTATTGTTTAGTTCATTCCTGAACTTTTTCCAATCAGTATATTTATTTGTTAACAGTGGCTTCCTGCACTTATATATAATCAACCGGGATTTTTCTTGTTATAAAGAAGTCAATTAGGTCTGGTGTTTTATTTTGATCACTGGGCCAATAAGTTGGTTTTCCAGTAGAATGCCAGTTGCAGTTATATTTAATTATTGCTTGATGAAGCTCTTTCCCTTTAGTTGTGGTTAGTCTTGATCCCCAGTCAGTATGTTTAGCGTTGAAGTCACCCCCGATTACGAATTTTTCACCGAGCTCCTTGAAGAACTGAGTATAAGCATTCTCTTTGATGTTATATCTAGATGGGCAATATATTGCGGATACCACTAACTTGTGGTTGCGGGTATTAATGCTAACGCTAATTGCTTGTATTTCATCACTTTCAAGTTTTTGTTGCAGATGGTATTTAATATCTTTTTTTATAATCACGGCACTGCCCCCTCGTGCATTATTATTAGGATGAACTGCTGAGTGAACTTCGTAGTCACGGATTTTTATATGACTTTGAGTAGTAAGGTGTGTTTCAGATAATAAACATATATCTATTTTTTCTAAATCAAGAAATAGTTGTATTTCATTTTGCCGTTGCAATATACCATTGCAGTTCCATGCAAGAATTTTTAAATTATTTGCCATGTTTTTCGAGTAGGGTGAGCCTTTGTATAATTGATATAGGGGCTTTTTCTTGCTTTTCTTCTTGTGAACTAAGTCTGTCAAGAATATCTTGTAGTATTTTATTAGTTTGGTTATTATTTGAATCAATAACAAAAAGAGGACTATGTTGTCGTCTCGAACTTCCAATAGATAGTACCTACATCAGAAAATGTTACATTTGGATAAGTTATTGAAGGCTGGTTTAATGTTTGGTGTGGCCTTAACTTTGTAGCTATTCTTATTGAGGCTGACTTAATTTCTGGTCTGGTACTTATTGAAGTTTCCCTTGTTTTGTTGCGAATTTTTTGCAGCTATTTTATAACAATGCAACCTCTGTAGTTGGCTGGGTATGCCTCTCCACAGTTAACACATTTTGGTGGGGTGTCTTTTAGTTTCGTACATTCAGCCGTAAGGTGTTTTCCTACACATTTCACGCATCTGGGCTCCTTATTACAAAAGTTTTGCTTGTGTCCGTAGACTTGGCATTTTTTGCACTGGGGGATCAGTTTAGATTTTTTAACTGCTCCTATTTGCACTTTCATATGGAGTATTTCGCTGATTGCATAAATATTTTTAATGTCTTCTGTTCTTCCAAAAACAACATATATAATGGAAGAGGTGTTTCGTCACCTCTTTTTAGCAGCTGTGTAACTTCTTTAATTTTGTATTTTTTCTCCAAAAGATACTCTTTTATCTCTTCTGGTTTGCATGAAGCGTGTAGCTTCCTAGCAATGACTTTGGTTTTAAATGTCTGCTTATCTTCGTAGAAATACCATGTTGTCTTTTCTTCATTAAGAGCTTGTGGCGTTCACTAATTTCACTAATTGCACTGACAGAAAATGACAGTTCAAAAATAAACAAATTAAAATGTACTAAATTATAACAAGCATTTTATTCTCCTAAATTATTCCGCGTGACCTCTAGTTATGAGCATTCTGAACTATAAATCAAAATGCTAAAAATACGAGTTCACTAAATTTACGCTATCGTAGTATGAGCTGCAAAAACAAAGGGAGAATTCATATAAAAGGAATTTTCCTATGCAATAAAAGACAATAATCATTTAACTGAGTCACGACGCACATCATTGTGTCGTGTATATATAATTGATATTAAAATTAAAAATATTAACTACTAGCTTTTACTGAGCCGTTATATATGAGGCCAGTAAGTGAATAAAGCTAAATAAAGATTTATACAAAATAATTGTAAATCTTTAAAAAGAAATAAAATTGTGCAAAATAAAAAGAAAGAATTCCGAAACATAAATAAAAGCATTATAAAATAAATGTTGAATATTTAATTCTTTGTATAAGTGCAAGCATAAAATTATTATGGCGTGTAACCACCCACACACACGGCCATAAATTGGTGACCCCGACGTGATTCGTAAGTGTCGATTACCCTGGTAATAGCCCCCATCAGAGGCAAGCTCAGGGTAACGAAATACGAGTCACACAAAAAATTTATATCGAGCGCAAATAACCACCAGGCGCCCAATAGAAAAGGCGAAACGGTGGACAGCAAGCGCTCACAGAAAAAGCGAGCTGACACACGGAAGTCCGGACGAGGAAGCCACCACATAACTCCAGCCAGAACGACAGTAGACGTTGGTCAATTCGGAGCAGCGGCAGCCACAGGCAGAAATAACACGGCATTATTTCTCAAAAAAAAAACGTAAGTGATTATTGTTACTGTAAATTGCATAGATTAAGAGGATTTTATACGATTCTCCTAATTGTAAAAAATAAATAAACGTTCGATCCGCAATAACCGTATTTTTCGCATTTTGATTTATATCTAAATTCCGTTAATAAATTCAATTTCGTACATAGTATTTGACTTGTTAAATTGTGGTAACAATTGTTGCAATTTCAGGGTGTACACATATATCCTGGAAGTGTAATCAGTGTACGCCACATCAGCCAATGCAAACAGTTGTTCATTTTTTTGGTGTTCTTCACTTTGTTTTATATTTTTCGTTTTGCTTTGTTATATTTATTTTTGGATTTGTCAACCGTGCAAACACGGCAATTGATGTAAATATTTAAAAAAAAAAACGTACCCGTAAAAAAAGAGGGAAAACACGTTAGTGAAGTGACATCAAGACCGACCTATGAGCCATTAAAGCAGCAAACATCAAAACATTCAGAATGTCAGACATAGAGAGCGGGAGCAGGGAAGCAAGTGAGCCAATTATTCACCAAAACGATGACGAGGAGAATACCAGGCAAGCAGCATATATGGAGGAGCAAATCCACAAAGGGATCCGGAGGGCATTACTGTTGTGATATTGAAAGGAAAACACGAGTTGTTGTTTCAACGTTATAAAACCGAATAAGAAAACTTTATTTAGTACAATATGGTGTTTGACATATCTTAGTGGATGCGTTCTTTTATTTCAAATTCTACTCCAACACCCCCACTAGAATTGTCAATTACTGCATCACCAACCCCATCCCGTGTAACCATAAAAAAGGTTTACAGCTGAAAAGAGGTTTAGTTAATCCATCCGCAATCATCTGGTCAGTGCTGACTGATGTCAACTGAATCTCCTTATCTTGAATCCGCTGACGTATGAAGTGATGTCGAATATCAATATGCTTTGTCCTAGCATGAAAAGCACCAGTTGAAGCTAAACTTACAGCACTCCTATTGTCACAACAAATGGTAGTAGCATCCAGATTTGAGCTCAACTTTAACTCATCTTCAAAATTTCGCAGCCATAAAGCTTCTTGAGCTGCGGCTGAGATTGCCATGTACTCTGCCTCCGTCGTGGAAAGAGCCACCATAGGCTGTCTTTTGCTGTTCCACGAAATAGCTCCTCCTTGAAGCTTAAAAATGTAGCCAGTGACTGATCGTCGATCATCTATATCATTTGCCCAATCCGAATCAGAATAGCCAATTATCTCTGAATTACCGGTTTTTGAAAACTCTAATTTGGCTGATACAGTACCACGAAGATATCTCAGGATTCTCTTAACCGCGTTCCAGTGCGGCTGACCAGGATTACTGTTGAATTTGCTAACGGTGCTGATAGCATAGCAAATATCCGGACGAGTAACCTGAGCAGCGAACATGATACTCCCAACTACTTCCTGATAAGGAACATTTTCCATTTGTATGACATCATCATCAGATTTAGGTGTCATATCTTTTGTTAACTTTTGATTTGCATCAAATGGTGTCAATACTGAATTACAATCAGCCATACCATATTTTTTTAATATTTTTTCGATATATAGTTGTTGATCAATCCAGATTTTTCCAACTTCACGATCCCGAGTGAATCGCATTCCTAGACATTGTTGAATTGCACCCAAGTCTTTCATGTTAAATGTGCTCGATAATTTTCGTTTCAACGAATCTTTTAACATTTTGTCATTCGAGAATAGCATCAGATCGTCAACATACACAGCTACCAACAAAATCTGTTCATTCTCAATTTTGTGGTATATACAAGGATCCACTGACGAAGATTTCATGCCGAAATCTTTAAGGACACTGTCCAATTTGCTATTCCAAGTACGACTCGCCTGTTTTAAGCCGTACAATGCTTTCTTAAGACGACAAACTTTCGACGAACCATTATTATAACCTTCCGGTTGACACATATATATTTCTTCCTGCAATTCACCTTGCAAGAACGCCGAAACTGCATCAATATTATCAATGTCCAGATCAAACTTCACTGCAAGACCAATTAAGTATCGAATGGACGAGTAACGAACAACTGGTGAATATGTCTCTTCATAGTCGATACCTTCGCGTTGTGAACAGCCTTTAACAACAAGCCGAGCTTTATAACGGTTTATATTTCCACTGCCGTCGCACTTTGTTTTATAGATCCACTTGCATTTGATTGCTTTCCTATCCGATGGAATATCCACTAAGGTCCAGGTTCCATTTTCAATAAGAGAATCATACTCCTCTTGCATCGCCTTTTTCCACAAAACAAATTCAGAGCTACTCATGGCTTCCTCATATGTCAAGGGTTCCAAACACACTTCAGACACTTTTGCATTGTAATTGAGATCGTAATCCTTCAATTTTGCTGGCAGTCTCCTGACACGCTTGTTGGTTTCTTCTTCTTTAACCTCATTATTGTTCTCTTCGACATTGGAATATAATTCTTCATCAGCTGCTGCAGCTTCCATGAACTTCGATGTTTCCCCCACTTCATCTATATTTCAATCTAGAGTCGTGCTTGATGATTCCCCCACTTCATGATCATCGTTTGTACTTACTGGTATAAATGATTCAATGAAAATTACATCGCGACTTTTTAATATTTCACCCTTTTGTTCACTGTATAATCGATAAGCCTTTGAATTCTCGAAATAACCCAGAAAAATACATTCCTCAGATTTTAAATTCCACTTTTTACGTTTTTGTTTTGGAATGTGTGCTAGAGCCTTTGCCCCAAAAACTCTTAAGTGACGCAGATCCGGTTTCACTCCAGTCCAAATCTCTTCGGGCGTCTTATCAAGGCCTTTCTTCGGTGAACGATTTACGAGGTAAGCAGCTGTAGCAATTGCTTCCGACCAGTATATTTTTGATAACTTTGCATCGGACAACATGCATCGCGCCTTCTCTACTAATGTGCGATTCATTCGCTCTGCCGTTCCATTTTGTTCAGGAGAGTACGCAGTTGTTGTCTAATGTCGTATTCCTTCCTGCCGCATAAAATGAATCATGGATTTATTAATATACTCCGATCCATTATCGGAACGTAGAGTTTTCAGCTTCTGTCCAGTTTGCCTTTCCGCATACGATTTGAAATGTTTGAACGAACCAACCACTTCGTCCTTAGCTTCCAAAAAATAAACGAAAACCTTCTTCGAATAGTCGTCCAAAAATGTCAAAAAATATCTATTACCGCCAAGAGATTTTGTTTCCATTGGACCACATAAATCCGAATGCACAAGTTCCAGGAAATTCTGTGCCCTTTTTTCGGAATTTCCAAATGGTTGCCGATGCTGTTTGCCTTTCGCACAGTTTATGCAAATCTCGTTTGAAGAATTTTTAAAATTAACGCCATCAGCATATTTATCACGTAATAAATTCATGCTATTTAGATTTAGATGACCCAATCGACGATGCCACAAATTGAATGATTTAGAAACCTCCTGTGATTGCAAGGTAGCATTGTTTTTATCTTGCAGTTTGTCCAACTGATACATGTCATTTACACGACTACCGGTTACCAATAATGATCCATTTTGATCAAATATTTTTACTCTAAATTTGTCAAAAACAACTTTATGATTATGATTCGTTATTTGACTAACCGAAAGCAAATTTGCTGACAATTTTGGTACAAGAAGCACATTACTTATTTCTAACATGTGCAAATTATTGTGTCTTTTAGCAAGCAAATCAACCATACCAATCCCATTCACTTCAATTTTTGAGTTATTGGCTAAAGCAATTTCTCTACCTGCTGATTCCTTCACGTCACGCATCCAACTACCGTGCTTACACATGTGCGCAGAAGCACCAGAGTCAATATACCATTCATTGACATTCAAATCACTGTTAGCACAGGCTGTGGTGAAAGCAGATTTCTCAATTGGCTTCGAATTATTAACTGACTTTCCAACATTCTTGTTGTTGCAGTTTGCCGCAATATGACCAAACTCATTACATCGATAGCACCGTGGTCCCCTTTTAAAATTAACCTTCTTTCCAAAAAAGGCTGATTGATGATCTGCGTGATTTCCTGTGGATATGGGTAATTTAACATCCTGTAACAACTTTGTTTTGACATAATCCCCAGTGATTATCGTCCCTGAACTCTCAATTCCCGTCAGCATTGGTCCATATTCGTCAGGTAGACCCGCAAGCAGCAATGCACCAATCCATTCTTCATTTACCTTAAACCCAATTTCGTTTAATTTATGAGCAGTTGTCATTATTGTGTTCACATACGCTTCCACTGATGTACTATCTTCTAGTCGCGTTGTTATTAATGTTCTTAATAAACCCACCTTTCTCGTAAGGCCGGTATCTTCAAAAACAGCTTTCAAACACTCCCAGACATCTTTGGCTGTATCTGCGGATTGAATGTGAACATAGTTCACCGGTTCATTTGACAAAATTAATCTTGCCTTAGCCTTAACATCCTTTTTCTTCGCATCCACATTTGCTTCGACTTTAAAATCACCAGATACGCATTCCCACAAATCTTCTAATTGAAGTGACGCTTGCATCGCAAACTTCCAATCATTGTAGTTATCACGGCCTTTTAACTTCTCA
Source organism: Tipula vernalis (assembly GCA_958295665.1). Lineage (NCBI taxonomy): Eukaryota > Metazoa > Arthropoda > Insecta > Diptera > Tipulidae > Tipula > Tipula vernalis. The sequence continues at coordinate 167,503,569 of OY282559.1, forward strand.
ATATGTGACACACTTACAGCGTTTCCAGAAGCCATTTTTTAAAAAAATGAGGTTAAAACATAAACGTGGTTATATAAAAAAAAAAATTCTATTTTTATTTTTAAACAAACTTAATTAATCTATAGTTTTATAAATTGAATTTTAAACAACACTATTATCCTCCATATGATCGATCTTTCAATTCTGGGGCGTAAGCCTGGGCCCATAACCTGTTGTGATATTGAAAGGAAAACACGAGTTGTTGTTTCAACGTTATAAAACCGAATAAGAAAACTTTATTTAGTACAATATGGCGTTTGACATATCTTAGTGGATGCGTTCTTTTATTTCAAATTCTACTCCAACAATTACAGGGTGTACCCACAGAAAGGGCAGCAAACCCGTCTGCCTCTACTCCACAGCCAACACATGCCACAGTAGCTCCCCTTGCTGTACGGTTAACGCCGTTAACCACCCAAAACCCGCGACTTTGGTTCCACGTGATTGAAGCGCAATTTTCACTAGGCAAAATCACACAGGAAACCACCAAGTACCATCATGTATTGAGCTCACTGAATGATCGGGTCATGAACGACATAAGCGACGTTATCACCGGCCCACGCACGGCAACGCCATACACAGATTTAAAGCAGGCAATATTGGATCGGCTTTGCGAGTCCAAACAGACGCAGATTCATCGATTGCTGCAAGGTATCGAGTTGGGAGACAGCAAACCGTCCCAATTACTAAGGAAGTTGAAAAGTAGTGGAGGAACCGACGTCACAGACGATTTCATAAAGACGTTGTGGCTGAAAAGGTTACCACTACGCGCTCAAGAAGTGTTGGCACCGACGGCCGAAGCATTATCGGCAACCAAACTAGCAGAGCTCGCCGACCGAGTGCTAGAGACGATGGCGCAAGCAAGTGTGATGGCCTTAGCACCACCAACAGCACAGCCACACGCAACAAATGAAAACAGCATGTCCACACAAATAAACGAGATTCTGCGTCGATTAGACATAATGGACCGAAACATGCAAAAAAAACGCTCACAGAGCAATTCGCGCACAAATCGACGGCCAAAAAGAAGCGTAACTCCAGCCAAACAAAGCACAGAGGAAGACGAGAACGAATCACCGCGAATATGCTTTCACCATTTTAGGTTTAAAGAAGCTGCACGATGTTGTAAACCTTCTTGGCCGAAATGGAGCGAGTTTAAGACAAAAAACTAGATAAACCGGCGCAGATGGCGACTTGCGACCGGGACACCGCAAATTGTTGCCTCAAAATTTACGACATATTAACGAACCAGACATATCTCATCGACACGGGCGCCGACATTTCGGTTATACCGCCAAACATTAGCGACCGGAGGAATCACAACCCCGAAATTAATCTACATGCGGCAAACGGGACGGTAGTCAAAACGTATGGAAGGCGGCTGCTGAATGTGGATCTAAGACTACGAAGGAAATTTAGCTGGACATTCACAATTGCAGACGTCACCACGCCAATAATAGGCGCGGATTTCCTGAACCAGTCAGGGCTGCTGGTAGACATACAGAGAAATCGATTGCTCGATCCGCTTACATCGATTTGCGCAGTAGCTAGAAAAACGTACAACACAGTACCAACAATTAAAGTAATCAACACGAATAGTGTGGTTGAGCGAGTGATGCCACTACTGACAAAATTTAAGGAAATTACATGCGATTCGCAGCAATTAAAATCAGTAAAACATCAGGTGGCACACCACATCATAACACGTGGTCCACCCGTATACGCAAAACCACGAAGATTAAGCGCAGATAAGCTCAAGATCGCGAAGAAGGAATTCGAATACATGCTGGAACAGGGCATTTGTAGACGCTCGGACAGCCCGTGGGCGAGCCCGTTACACTTAGTTCCCAAAAAGAACGGTGATTGGCGACCTTGCGGAGACTACTGAGCCTTGAATAATGTCACGTTACCAGACAGATATCCTATACCATACATCCACGATTTCACACAACAACTACAAGGAACCAATTACTTCACAACTATCGACCTGGTCAGGGCATACCACCAGATCCCAATTGAAGAATCCGATATAGCAAAGACAGCAATATCAACACCATTCGGACTATTCGAGTTCACAAGAATGACGTTTGGGTTGAGGAACGCAGGAAATTCATTTCAACGTTTTATGCATTCGGTTTTACAGGGACTAAATTTTTGCTTCATTTACTTGGACGATATACTGGTGGCATCCCGAACAATTGCCGAACATTTAGAACATTTAGAAATTATTTTCTCGAAATTAAACGACGCAGGGTTGATCATTAACACGGATAAATGCCAATTCGCCAAAACACAGGTTCAATTTTTAGGGCACGAGGTATCTGGAGAAGGTATTCGACCCTTAGCAGAACGAGTTGAATGTATAGCGAAATTCGAGCTACCCACGACGGTGAAACAACTGCGTCGGTTTTTGGGAATGTTGAATTTTTATAGGTCGTTCATGCCCAATGCAGCGGACAGTCAAGCTATTCTTAATGACTACCTGAAAGGTAGCAAGAAAAACGACGCACGCATAATAGATTGGTCAGTCGAAAGCAAAGCCGCATTTCAACTTGTAAAAACACAACTTTGCGAAGCAACAATGCTGCGACACCCAAATCAAGAGGCAAAACTCGCATTAATGGTAGATGCATCAGATACGGCAATAGGTGCTGTATTGCAGCAGAAAAACGAGAACGAGAGCAATACGCACAAAACGGTCTGGGAACCATTACAATTCCACTCGGCGAAACTAACAGAAACGCAAAGGAAGTACAGCGCATACGATCGAGAACTCTTGGCCGCTTACTCGGCGGTCAAGCGATTCCGACACATGTTAGAGGGTCGCGATTTTATACTTTTTACCGACCACAAGCCTCTAATATATGCGTTAATGCAAAACCCCGCAAAAGCATCACCACGACAATTCCGCTACCTCGATTTCATCGCCCAGTTCACCACGAACATTCAACACATTTCAGGTCGTGACAATGTGGTGGCTGACACCCTATCTCGAATCGAAAATTTGGAAATCAGCGAATCAATCGAATATGCTCTAATTGCCGATGCTCAGCAGGGGGACGACGAAGCGAGGGAGCTAAGAGAAGCAGACACGGAACTACAATTAACGGAAATCCCAGTTGCGTTCGGATCAAACAAGTCGCTACTTTGCGATGTGTCCACGGGAAACACACGCCCGTACATTCCAGCCGAATTTAGAAAAAGAGTGTTCGAAGCGGTACATAATTTATCACACCCAGGCGTGCTACCATCGATAAAAGCCATGACGCAGCAATTTATATGGAAGGGAATAAAGAAGGATGTGAGAAGGATGGTACAATGCTGTTTGGCATGTCAACGAGCCAAAGTAAACAGACACACGAAAAGTCCATTGGGACATTATGCGCCAGTAACGAGACGATTTGACGAGATTCATCTCGATCTGGTAGGTCCATTACCAATCTCAGAGGGGCAGCGTTTCTGCGTGACGATTATAGACAGATTTACTAGGTGGACGGAAGTGATCCCGACACCAGATATTAAAGCCGAAACAGTCGCAGTCGCAGTATATAGCCAGTGGATAGCCCGCTATGGAGTGCCATCTGCAATAGTTACCGACCAAGGGGTACAATTTGAATCAGAACTATTCCACGAATTTTCAAAATTATTAGGATTCAACCACAAGAGAACGACAGCATACAACCCCAAGTGCAACGGATTAATAGAACGATTCCACAGGACATTGAAAGCAGCCATTATGTGCCACGGGAAGAGCGACTGGACCAGGATACTCCCAACAATACTATTGGGACTACGCACCACGTATCGAGATGATTTCAAAACAACATCGGCAGAATTGGTTTTTGGCGAGAAAATCAGGGTTCCCAGTCAGCTACTGGTCGAAACCAAAGCCCAAATTAATCAATCTGAATTCGCAGAAGAACTACGTAAACATTTCGAAACGATCCGGCCAACTCCACCATCTCGACATTGCAACAACAGAATTTTTATGTCTCAGGAATTCCATAGTTGCACGCATGTTTTCTTACGTACAGACGCTGTGAGGAAATCCCTACAAGCACCATATGAAGGTCCATTCCTGCTTATCAGTCGCGGAGAAAAAGCATTTGTCGTAGAGGTAAAGGGACGAAAATGCAACATCTCTATGGACAGGCTGAAACCATGCTTCACTGAAGCCGATCAGGATAAGGGACTGCCAGATGCCGCAGTAACACCTCGAGATACCGCCGCGATACAGGACGCCAATCCAACAGCGGAGGGTAAATCAGCATCACAAACAACGGGTGAGCGACCACGCACAGTAAAAGTTCGTTTCAATTTTAACGAACAAACATCAGGAGCAACAACGACGAGAGCAGGAAGGACCACGAAACTACCAGCACGTTTCACGTTATCGCTCATCGCCAATTCGCTGGTAAGGGGGTGATGTGGCGTTCACTAATTTCACTAATTGCACTGACAGAAAATGACAGTTCAAAAATAAACAAATTAAAATGTACTAAATTATAACAAGCATTTTATTCTCCTAAATTATTCCGCGTGACCTCTAGTTATGAGCATTCTGAACTATAAATCAAAATGCTAAAAATACGAGTTCACTAAATTTACGCTATCGTAGTATGAGCTGCAAAAACAAAGGGAGAATTCATATAAAAAGGAATTTTCCTATGCAATAAAAGACAATAATCATTTAACTGAGTCACGACGCACATCATTGTGTCGTGTATATATAATTGATATTAAAATTAAAAATATTAACTACTAGCTTTTACTGAGCCGTTATATATGAGGCCAGTAAGTGAATAAAGCTAAATAAAGATTTATACAAAATAATTGTAAATCTTTAAAAAGAAATAAAATTGTGCAAAATAAAAAGAAAGAATTCCGAAACATAAATAAAAGCATTATAAAATAAATGTTGAATATTTAATTCTTTGTATAAGTGAAGCATAAAATTATTATGGCGTGTAACCACCCACACACACGGCCATAAGCTCCTGTTAACTTTCTATAGCTATCACTATCTGTGACATTTTTTTTGATATCACCACTATTTAACGCTGTAGCTTGAAATTTTGTATGATTGTTGTCCATGATGTTTCTAATACTCCGATAATTATTGCAATTAGATATTATTACTGGAGGTGGCCGTGGCACTTTTTTCTCCAGTTGTACATTCTTACTTCCGGTTGGGAGTTCATTACTTGATAGTTTCTGTTTCGGCGGAACTTGAGCTTTATCCTCCTGTTGCATGTGCCTACTTCCGGTTGGAAGCTGCTCAGCTGATTGTTTCGATTCGGGTGAAATCTGTGGTGATTTACTCATCTTAAGTTTCTTATTTTTTTGTTACGGTTCAGAATCCATCCCTTTTCTCTATTGAGTTCTTCCTCGTCTGTTTCATACATAACGTCTATAAGATCATTAGTATCGTTTATCTTAGTGGTTTCTTTCTTAGACATTACTGCATTTAGAGCATCTTTTAATTCCTTCTTTTCTCGCTGTAAGTTTTCGAGATCTTTGTTTAGATTTAACGTTAACTTTTCTATTTCGTAAATCTTATTGCGCAGTTCGGCGTTATCCCTTTCTAAGGTGTTCGCTATTGTTGTGTCAAATACAACCTTTTATAATTAAAACTGGATCTGTAAAAGGTTGAATTTGTTTAGCTAAATGATTAATTTGATTTGTAAAAGGAGTAAACTTGGAGTGCAAAATGTATGTATATTACAAATAAATGAACCCCAACAAACACTAAAATCTTTATCCTTTGATGTCGAAAGCTTTGATTTCGAAAGAGTTTAGCAAATTTTCCTCTAACTCGAAATATCTGTGGCATTTGTATTTCTATGCCGGAGTCAGATTACGACTAATTACTCGGAACCTTTTTATCTTCAGCAACCGAAAAGAAATTGTTAGGCCTATCTTAAGAAAATATTTAATAGCAACAGGAACGATTTCTTTCTCTCTAAAAATTAGACCACCGCATTTTCTTATTTTCCTAGAAATGAACCATTTTGTAAATTTGATAAGGTGGTGGAAAGTAGACCTTTCAGCTTAATCTCAACACTATCTATCTAACCTTGACTTTGAACTAATATTCCACCGTTTGATAAATCTCTTGGACCCCAATAACCGCGGGCGCCCCGCCCCGCAGCTGCGGGTGCTGCGGGTACCTAATTATGCCACTCATTTTAAATTTCACTCAAATCGGTTAAAGAACAGCCAAGTTTCATCCTAGTTGGCCATATTCCTGAACTTCATCTAACAATCATTTTAGAATTCCATTTCCAACTCACATGTCTAATTGAATCACTATCGGTTAAGGAATAGCTAAGTTCCATCCTAGTGGGTCATTTTCCAGAACTTCATCCAAAAATCATTTTAGAATCCCATTTCGAACGCGCACGTCAAATTTCACTAAAATCGGTTAAAGAATTGCCACGTTTCATCCTAGTTGGCCATATTCCAGAACTTAATTTTAAAAATCATTTTAGAATCTCATTTCAATCGTGCATGTCAATTTTCACTAAAATCGGTTAAAGAATAACCATGTTCCATCCTAGTTGGCCTTATTAAGGAATAGCCAAGTTCCATATTATTTGGCCATATTCCATAACTTTATCCAAAAATCATTTTAGAATCCCATTTCGATCGCGCATGTCAAATTTTACTAAAACTTTATCCAAATATTTTCTTTATTGAACTTTCTTTATTTAATGATATTCAAAGAGCAATTATTGTTTTACAAAAAATATCGCTCCCTAATATATTTTCTTCAATCGCTCTCTAATATATACAGGAAACGATATTTTTAACTTTTACGCTCCCTCTTTCTAGAGCAATATTAAAAATAAAAATTTAAATCACTTTGAAAGAGCGAAATAATTTTTTTTGTGTTTATCATTAGAGGGTAAGAGCGTAAACGAATAGTGAAAAAATATATTATTAGAGCAAGAGTGAAAATTTTTATAAAGAGCGATAAAAGTGCGAAAAATTTAAACTCTGGAAAATTCGGAACACAATTTTATTCGAGATACAATACCTACCCAAATGTGTAAGATAAAAATTGTAAATTGAATCCTTAACTTGACGTTAATAGACATGAAAATACATACCAAACACAGGGAGGTGCAGGACGGTGGCGAGCATAAGAGGAGAAACGAGGGAGCGACGTACAAGACACGGCAGAATGTAGAAATATGCTAGTTCGATGAAATCTGTGGCTACCTTCCTAAGCTATTCAATCTTATAATAAAAAACTACATAACCATCATTTTAACTATTAATGCTGTCGTCGCTGGCAAATGTAGCTCTTCGTTTCACCGGCCCACATCACTAGTGAACCACAACTTTTTCATCTTGAATATTATTTTATTGGCTTTAATTAGAACTAAAATTTACTGCTGACAAGATCATTTTTTTTTTGTCTTAGACTTTCTGTACGTTTTACAAAAATAAACAAATCTTATTCGGTCGAGGTTTAGCTGGCTTACGAGCCGCTCGTACTGCCTCATCAATAACATTTCGCAATCCCTGCTGTGTAATCGATGAACATTCTAAATATTTAACAGCAGTAATTTTTTCCGCCATTTCCAAACCTTCTTTGTAGGCAACGACCCGGATACCCTTTCTTTCGTTTTCTTCTCTTCGATTGCGCATATCCATTTTGGTGCCAACCAAAACAATCGGTATATTAGGACAATGGTGTCTTATTTCTGGATACCAGCGCAGACGAACATTCTCGAGCGATGATGGTTGAATCAATGAAAAGCACAATAGAAATACATTTGTATCCGGATAGGATAGAGGACGTAAACGATCGTAATCATCTTGACCAGCTGTATCCCAAAAATTCAGAACAACTTCTCGGCCATCAACCGTAACGGTAGATGAGTAATTATCAAATCTAAAAATAAATTGTAATGCATTAATTTTTTTTTTTATTATCTCGAAATGTATTTATAGGGATGTTTTATATTTACACTGTTGGTATGTACTCATCTGATGGACATAAATTTGATGTGTACGTTATTAAAAGACAAGTTTTTCCCACTGCTCTGTAAATTCACGATAAAACAATCGAAAACTTTTAACTTTAATTACTTTCTTACAGTCTAATATTATTAAACACACTTACCCATCACCAACGGCCACAATTTTTATTGTTTCCATAATCAGTGAAATTTAATCTTTTGAACATATAATCACGGAAAACCTTATCACTTGTTAGAATTGAATTTAATTTTGAATTACCAATGAATATTATTTACGTGTTTAGTAGTGCACAGCAGTTTTAAAACAAAATGAAATTTACTGATTAGTTCGGAGCAAAATAATAAAGTTTTAATCAATTATTATGATGCGACATCTACCTGGGAATGGATTGACAAATTATTAAGTAAACGTATGCTGGATTTATACCACAGCTTAATTAGCAATGCTTAACGCAAATGGCTGTTGTAAATAACATTGCTACTAACCGTTGGTAAGGAGCTAACAGTACAGTGGGTCAAATATTCGAGTTATTCCTTACAATATTTTGCGTTTTGTCACTTCTTAACCTGAAGTAAGCCCAACCACCAACATGTTATTTAATGAGATCTTACTAAAGTTTCTACATGTTCCATCGAAGACGATGGGAGCCTTAGTGGTGGTGCTGTTTGTTTTGACCACAGCGTGATCAGACAAATAAAAATCACATTAATTTTCAAGATTTGGTTCTACTTTCTGCTGATTGGTCATAATTCTGCAAAAATTTGTTACATACAATTTTTAAATGTTAACACCAAAATTACTTGAGCATTATGTCAATATTTTCAGACTGCTACCAGCTAAAATGTATCCCAACATCTTGCAAAATTTTGAAAAAAACGTTTGCTCCTAGCAAAATATTAGTTTTTCCACTTTCACTGAATATTCGATTGGCTAACTGTATTTTTTTTGTCGATTTAGTCTATCAGGGCTTGCTTTTATCGATAGCAATTGAATTGTCAGTTTCGCTAGAATAAGTGCGCCTGTTGACAAAACATGACTCTCATCTCTAGAGAACAATGTTGCGTGTCCACTTAAGATCAGACTAATTTTTCTTACCGTCATTTCATCAATGAATAATACTTCCGATCCAGCATTCAAGAGTGCTTTGCAATAATACAATTTTCCAAAACCAGCTCTTATATAAACCAATGTTTTCACACTCGATATCTCATTTCGGCATTTTGGATGGCATCCTCTAGGTTGGGCTCTCAGTTAAATGTAGCAGTGATTTGGGTTTCCTTTTACAATGACAATATAGGTGTCTTGAATGACATTGTTAAGCACTAAAACATGACTTTATGCAAACGAAACATAATTTGTTCTCGATCACGAACGTTCGATGATCTCTTGGACATTGCAGTTGAATAAATAAAACTCAACGGAACAACTGGGACAACTGATACTATTATTACTCTAATCTTTACTACTGATTGGTCTTGTTTTTTTATCAGATGATACTGTGTCACTGCAAATTGGCTTTGATCGTTCGAATGGGAAACATCGGTTGGTTAAGGAATCTAAGAATCGTTTAATCCTTGGAAGGGTTCCGTCACCAGTTTCTAAATCGGTATGTTGAGTTTTATCATCGCACCGCTCTAATACCATATGAGGAAATCACACTTTTGCTGTGCGTCTGCTCTGCACCTAATATCTTTAGAGCATGCAAAATCTCATTCGTAATATCGGCTAGCATATACAACTGCCTAGGGTCATACACTTGGGTGCAAAAAATTCGCACATTGATAAATTTTCACCAGAATTTCAAAAATATCAAAAAATCCAATGTTTGTATAATTTTCTTGAATGCAGGTTCAAAATCTATTTCAACACCTATCCAGTGGTACCATTTTTGCACTTATACCGTGTCAACAAAGTGATTTTTGGAGTCAACATCTGAAGTTCACGTTTTTTGTGAATTTATCAGCATGAAAATTAGTGGTAAAAATCGAATTAAAACATGGAAATCAGCAAAAAAAAACATTTTTTATTAATAAGAAGTATTCCCCCCTCCCCCCTAGCCCGAATAACAGCTTCCTTTCGATGTTTCATCGATTTTACAAAAGTTTTCACCAAATCTTGAGGTATCGCCTCCCATTCCTCTGCGATCGCCTGTTGCAGCTCCTGGAGACTCGTTGAAACAACATCTCTGGTTCGAACTCATTTTTTCAGCTCGTCCCATATTTGCGGTTTCAGAAGGCGACAAGGATCTGGCCGACCTCTGAACAACATAGCGTGATGACCGCTTTCTTGTGACTACTTCATTGTGAAATCGTCGTTTGAATGCGGTTCAACTGGGACCACGGCTCCAAGAAGTTCGTAAATCCGAATTCAGTCGGTGGACAGTTATGATACGACTTCAAGAAGGTAATCTGACTGCACCAAGAACAGCAAATTGACCCCAGCCAACCGGTGAGCCCGCCTTCAGTTCGCTCGAGAGCATTTGGATTGGACAGAAGAACAATAGGGAACAGTCATGTTCTCTGACGAGTGCAGAATGTGTTTAGAAGACCAGGAGAGCGATTTGCACAAGTCTCATATGGCGGTGGATCATGCATGTTCTGGGGAGGCATGTCATTGGAGGCGAAGACAGATCTTGTGTTCATCTCCGGAGCGAATACTGGCCGTCGATCAAGAGGATTTACTTTTGAACGGTACATTGAGGAAGTACTCGAGGACTACCTCGTACCTTTTGCCGGTCTTATTGTTGAAAATTTCGTGTTAACGCAGGATAATGCGAGACCACATACGGCTGGTGTAGTTTATCAGTACCTTCAAGAGGTGGATGTGCCTGTTATGGAGTGGCCAGCTCGAAGCCCGGACCTCAATCCCATCGAACATTTATGGGACGAGTTGAAAAAAAGGTTTCGAGCCAGAGATGATGTTTCAACGAGTCTCCAGGAGCAGCGATACCTCAAAATTTGGTGAAAACTTTGGTAAAATCGATGAAACATCGAATGGAAGCTGTTATTCGGGCTAGGGGAGGGAATACTTCATTATCAAAAATGTTTTTTTTGCTTATTTCCATGTTTCAATTCTATTTTTATCACTAATTTGTATGCTGATAAATTCACAAAAAACGTGTACTTCAAATGTTGACCCCAAAAATCACTTTGTTGACACGGTATAAGTAGAAAAATGGTACCACTGGATAGGTGTTGAAATAGACTTTGAATCTGCATTCAAGAAAATTAAACAAACATTGAATTTTTTGATATTTTTGAAATTTTGGTGAAAATTTAACAATGTGCGAAATTTTTGCACCCAAGTGTATATTCAATGAGATTGTGCAAAAAACTCCAATAATATGATTGAAATATGAGTCACATTGTCGAACATCTTACATATTTTCACTGGTTACTGGAATATTTGTTATTAAAGATGCAGCTTCTCCGGTCAATAATCCTCTTAAACATTTAAATTTACAAACATCTGAAATTGCAGTTTATTGTATCGATATCATGTACAATCCTTTCAGTGAAACTGGTAATATGCAGTTCTCCCACCAATTCCTTTTCATATTCCATTAATATACCGATGGAAAGAAAACTGATCTGGGGTTGTTCGGTCAGTGATTTTCTTTATCGCATTGCGAGTTGGTCTTTACAATACATCAAAATACCGCCGAAATCTGATAACTCTTAGGTTAACACTTAACAAGGGAACTGGATACTGGTCCAGCAGACCCACACAAGTTTATGCTTATCTCATAAGTACTAATGTCAACCTTACTAATGAATTAATAATGTTTAAGATTGTAGTAGCCATATCAATAAAGATGTTTTTTAAAAAAAAAAAAAAAAACTTAACAAAATTTACTTTGACACTGGTTTCAACAAATCACTAATATGCGCTTAAATGTAACATCAGATTGTGGATACAATGGTTTATTTCACCATCAAATTAAAGAAAATTTCAAAAGTAACTGAGTAAATTCAATAGTCGGCTGCGATCAAGAATTCAGCCGCTGCGTAATTTGTACTGCAGGCTGGCCGAAAATTAAGTTTTGCAGCTAAAGTAGTGCAGCCTAGAGGATTAAAATGCAGTAAATAAATGGCTGCGATATCTCTCATATATTCGTAATCACGGGAAATTAAAAAAGTAGTTAAATGACAAATGTCTTATCAACTTGCAGTCAGGCTGCCAGTTGCATACAAATTCAGACGATATTTTTTTGCATTTCGCCTGCTTTTCGGTTTTATGTGCTGCTTAAACTGCGCAGCGGCTGAATTCTTGACCGCACCCGTTAATTCACAATTTTAATTCCCTTAAATGTTTTAATTTTTATTTTTTTTTAAGGTAATTTAAAATAATTTGTCCTCTCACAAGAGCAAAATAGTTATAGCATAATTCATCAAAACACAATTATGTGTCAGTATTGTTGACAAGTAAACATTCAGGCGAAGTTCCCCCCTTATATTTGGTTGTAAAACGCTATTTAGTTTATTTATTATGCCTGTGCAGAACATAGCAAAACCAAATAACAAATTTCTCGTATACGTCTACGTATTTATATTTAGCCACAGAATACAACCAGTAGGGACATAACGCTGTTTTTGTATGGACAAATTTGGACTGACTTTTTAGACCTTGATTTGCCGAAGGTAAGAGAAAGTTGGGTTATGTATTCTTTCATTCTTTGATTTACTGGTTTTGATTTGAAATAATAAAAATTGAGAATCCTTAACAGTCTAGTTGTGAAATTATTTGACCAGTAGGTCTACTATGTATTCCGATCTGAAAGTAAAACCGATCTGAAAGGTAAAAAGCATACCGCGTAATCCGATTTTCGGAAATTGATTTCTGAAAGTTGGAAAATATTTCTGATAATAAACGTCATTTGGAACTTTCGGATTTTTTCGTACTACGTATTTCGATTTTCGGAGTATAAACATCTAAAAATCAAATAAATTTATTTGATCACCAATTAATTATCAAAAATGTGTTTGAATCCGGAACAACAAATAAACAAACGCAGAATTAACTAAATTATTATTATAAATATCTGAAATACTATATGTACTTAGCTTTATAATTGCTTTATTGTCAAATATTTTGTTATTTTTATGTCAAACGTCAATGGTCTTATAAAGTAGAAAATGTACTAATTTGATTTTGGTAATGGTATAAAAAATGCAATTACCTATCCATAATAAATTATATTGTTTTTCTCGATTGAGTCAGGGTTGGTAAATAAGTACCATAATATTTGCGTAAGGGTTTAGTACTTTATGGGATCATTTACGATGTAGCAAAAATAAAAAAACTCATTCACTTGCACCAGCATAGTTGTATATTAATTACTTATTTATTGTAAAATAAATTTTGAAGAAGCCATCTTGGGATTACAATTCGGAGAGCAGCGACTTTCAATTCATTATTGAAATCTGCCAACTCATACTGAGGAGTCATACATCGAGAAAGTAGGTGGGATTGTAATCTGAATAAAACAAACAAATTTGTACATGGTCCTTCGAGCTGGATTAGCATCAAATCAGAACTAGCACGTTCTGCATCGTTGGAATAACCGCATTCGGCCGGGAACACAATCTACAAAGAAAGCTAATTCACAGATAAGTAAAAGCCAAATTTATTAAAAGCCAATAAAAAAAATTCTTTTTTTGGAGAATAAAATTCTCAAGATCTCAATTCAAGATTAGAAATTCGTTACTTTCGGGAAGCAATTATCAATTCAAATTACATATATTCGTGTACACTCTGTTGTGAAATTGTGAATTTAATCTAAACTAACAACAAGCATGTCTGAAATAGGCGAATTAAAGAGGCAACGTGCTTCTTTTTGCGCAGTATTAACTAAAATGGTCAAATACGCAAACGAAATTAGTGAAGATTCAGAAGAAACTGTCGAGGAAATGCGCGTCAAGCTGGAGCGAGCACAGACATTACTAGACACAATAATAGAGTTAGAGGGCAAAATATTTGCTATCGATGAAACAGAGAATTCTAAATTAATAGATGCTGAAGAATCCTATTACACAATTGCGGGAAAATTAAATGGTTGGATAAGAAAGCGCGATCTTGCTGACATGAATAGAACCGTCCATAACGATATGACATATGCTGTAAATACATCTATTGGGGTAAAACTAGCGAAACTGCAGATCCCTTATTTCTCCGGGGACTATACTGAGTGGCAAAGCTTTTTTGACCTATTTGCCTCCAGTATACATGAAAAAGATTCAATTACTTCTCAGAAATTCCAATATTTAATGGGTTTGCTTAAAGGTGAAGCTTTTGCGTTAATCAAGCATTTTAAAATAACGGAAGCAAATTACATCGAGGCTTTGCAAAAACTCCGAAAGCGTTATGATCGCAAGCGCCATACAATTAATTCATTTATTCACATATTTTTGGACCAACCTTCGGTTAATTTGGCCTCTGCTTCCAATATTAGAAAAATAATGGATACCTCTGATGAGGTAGTACGTGGTTTACGGGCACTTGGTGAAAAAGCTGAATCCAGAGATCCGTGGCTCATTCACATAATGTTAATAAAGTTATATGGTGAAACGCAAAATTTATGGGCACAAGCCACATCAGAAAATGAATATCCTACCATAAGCGATTTTTTTAAGTTTCTGCTAACTCGCACTGATGCACTAAAGACGTTGAAAGTCCACTCTCATCGAACAGCACGAAGTTCTGAAACTCCAAAGACCAGAAAGAGTTTTACTGCTTCCACCCCTACTGAAACTTTTATTAGTTGCAACGGCCAAAGTCATAGGCTAGTTGATTGTGAAAAATTCAAATCGTTAACAATAAAGGAACGTAAGCAATTAATCATTAACAATAAAAGATGTTTCAATTTCCTTCATCCAAATCACAGTGTTTACGAATGTAGAGTGAAGGCCAGATGTTGTATCTGTTTTCGGAAACACCACACACTCTTGCACGTCGACGCCGAACAAAAATCTACCAGTCTTTCAACAGACACTTCACGACCTGATGTAACAGAAGAAAACAATACTAGCAATATGCATGTCGAACTAGATAGTTGTATCGAATCGGAAAATAAAAAGATATGTCTAAATTCGACACTACAAGCAATACTCCCAACTGCCCTAATAAACATTTTAGACAATCATGGCGTACAACGTCAATGTCGAGCATTGCTGAATACTGCTTCACAATCATCTTTCATTACAGAAGCTTTAACGTAAAAATTAGGTTTACCACTAACTAAAGCAAGAACATTGATAGCCGGGATTGGGCAGGCTAGCGCGGGCAGGTCAAACAGAAGCACCTCATTCAGGTTTATGTCTAGATTTAATTCAGACTCAGTCATAACAGTAAAGGCTTTAATTATACCGAATATTACGTCATCATTAGCAGCCATTGAAGTTAATGTCACAGTGTTGGTAGGGGACATAGAGAAGATGTACCGTCAGGTATGGGTCCACGAAAATGACGCCAAACACCAAATAATACTTTGGCGAGATGAACAGCAAAACATTCGTCCTTACGCATTGAAAACCGTAACATATGGTACGGGATCCGCATCCTTTATGTCAACAAGGTGCTTGAAAGAGTTAGCAGATGGAGGAATTCAACAACCGAAGCGTCCAGAGCCATAGAATGTGATACATACCTAGATGACTTAATGACTGGTGCAGCAACGGAGGTTGATTTAATTAAACTAAAGGATGACGTTTTGAAAGTATTAAGTAATGGAGAATTCCATTTGAGAAAAATGTCATCTAACAATCTTACCATTTGCGACAGTATAAACATAAAGGATTCAAATATAAAGGACATACATCAGATCTCGGAGCATCAAGAGCCAATGAAGTTATTGGGCATCGGCTGGGACTCAACTTCTAATCAATTTGTTTTTCAAGTAAAGCTAGACCAAAAAAAATTCCACACCAAACGAAGTTTGTTGTCAGACGCAACCAGTATATTCGATCCTCTGGGATTAATATCTCCGATAATTATCAGAATAAAGATACTATTCCAAAGTCTATGGCTGCGAAAATTAGAATAGGATGAGGAACTTCCGCCAGAAATAAGCAAATCGTGGAACGAAATTTGAGAAGATATCAGCAGAACACCTGAATTTAAAATTCCTAGATGGACAGGATCGTCAAGCACAGTAAGCATTCATGGCTTTTGTAATGCCAGTAAATGGGCCTATGCGGCGGTAGTATATTTAAGGTCACCAACAGCTGAAGGTTTTACCACTAGTTTACTGTATTCCAAAACTAAAGTGGCACCGTTAAAACAAGTAAGTCAGCCCCGGCTGGAGCTAATGGGTGCCGTTCTTCTGCAACAGGCTGGTGACACAAATTTCTGCCATGTTAACCGTGACCATCGCATCTATTACACTATGGACAGACTCACAAATAGTGCTTGATTGGCTCGCTAGTCTGCCGAGGCGTTGGACTACCTTTGTTGCCAATAGGACTGCGGAGATTATTGGTACCCACAAAAGGGACATATGGAGACACGTACCATCTAAACATAGCCCTGCAGATTGTGCAACGCGGGGAAAAACTGCAAAAGAACTATCTGAACATAATATATGGTGGAATGGTCCTATATGGTTATCAGGTGACGAGAAAAATTTTCCCAATCAACCAAGTATACCTAATATAAAGGAAGAAGAGGCAATATTTGTTAATGTACATAATACGACAATTCAAAGGAATCCAGATAATTCCGTGATATACAAAATAATCACTAAATATAGCAGCCATTTCAAAATGCAAAAAATTTTAGCTTATGTTAATCGTTTTATTGTAAATTCTAGATGCCGTAAATATCAAAAAGAGAAACAAACTGAATCACTCACACCAGTAGAATTGGAAGATGCTAATCAAAAAATTATAATCTATATTCAAAGGGTAGACTTTCCTGATGAATACCTAAGCCTCACTAATAACAAACGCATTTCAGTGAAAAGCCAACTGAAAGGATTAAATCTTTTTTTGGATGGTAACAACATAATGATGGTGGGAGGCAGACTGCAAAAGGCTTTACTACCATACAGTACCAGGCATCCCATCATTATATCGCACAAATCACCAGTGGCGAGTGCTATAACACACGACACACATGAATCTCATCAGCATCCAGGAACCAATTTGTTACTCAGCTTAGTACGTCAAAACTTCTGGGTGCTTCGAGGAAAGGATGTAGCCAAGAAAGTGTTCAGAAGATGTGTGCGCTGTCTGAAACAGAACCCAATAATGGCCCAGCAAATAATGTGGCAGTTACCTGAAGCGAGGGTAATTCACACAGTGCCATTTGGAACCGCCGGGGTCGATTTCTGTGGACCGTTCAAGATTTATCCATTGCGCCGAAGAGGTTCAGTTCCCGTAAAAACATATTTGTGTATCTTCATTTGCTTTTGTACACATGCCATACACGTAGAAGTTTGCATGAATTTAAACACCCTTCGAAGATTTACCAGCAGGCGTGGTTTGTGTCACACCATATATTGTGATAATGGTACCAACTTTGTTGGAGCGAGGAACTACCTAGAAGAATTTCAAAAATTTTTAATCGACAATTGCGATAACCAACGGAGACTCTAATCTTCTCAAAAACAAAATATCTTGGCGATTCATCCCACCGAGAGCTCCCCATCAAGGAGGTCTATGGGAAAGTGCGGTAAAATCGATGAAAGTTCAAATCACAAAAACTGTTGGTGATGTCTATCTAACATTAGAAGAATTTTTAACGTTGGTCACGCAAATCGAAGGCGTCCTAAATTCTAGACCTTTATGCAGAAGCAGAGACTGACGACATTGATGTTCTGACGCCCGCCCATTTTTGTCAAAATCTGGAGTTAAATGACATCGTATTAATTCATGACACTCAACTTCCTCCAAGTCAATGGTTGTTAGGACGAGTCATGCAACTATATCCTGATGACGATGGTAATGTCCGAGTTGTAGATATCAAAACGAAAAGTGGGTATTTGAAGCGACCGATACAAAAACTTTGTCGTCTACCAAAATTTGAACTTGATGATTCAACGCGCGGAGTATGTTTGAATCCGGGACAACCTAAATAAACAAACGCAGAATTAACTAAATTATTATTATAAATATCTGAAATATGTACTTAGCTTTATACTCGTAATTGCTTTATTGTCAAATATTTTGTTATTTTTATGTCAAACGTCAATGGTCTTATAAAGTAGAAAATGTACTAATTTGATTTTGGTAATGGTATAAAAAATGCAATTACCTATCCATAATAAATTATATTGTTCTTCTCGATTGAGTCAGGGTTGGTAAATAAGTACCATAATATTTGCGTAAAGTGCATGCCACATACAAATGAGAAACCGGACAATTCGGTCGGATTATCGGTTTACATCGCCACATTCAAAAGAATTGTCGGACTGCAAAATGACGTCACCACAATTCATATAAACAAAAGTTTAGTAAAATTTTGTATACAAATATAATGTTCTTACCGTATTCGTTTTAAATTATTATTATATTGTTACTACAGCACAACATATAAAGGAAAATGCCATTTATTTGACATTGAAACCAAAATCAAAGCCGACAAAAAAATCTGGTGAGAAATGATGGGTACGGAAAACAGCAAAAATCCGTGCTTTAGCCGACAAAAGTTATACTATTCAAAATTTTGACGGATGGATTTTATTTTGACGGCCGGCATAATATATCATTAGGTTTTTTTAATAATAATTTAGGTTTTTTTAATAATTTAATTGTGTTAATTGTATTAAAAATTTCCATGAATGTAATAGTTACCATCAATTCAAACATTTTTTCTAATAATTATTATATTGTAAGTTTTCTCTTTTTGTCAAAAAATGGATTTGACGGTTTCAAATGCAGGTTTGCCGTTTGTGCATGGGGCAACGCCTTAAGGGTTTAGTACTTTATGGGATCATTTACGATGTAGCAAAAAAAAAAAAAAAAAATTCACTTGCACCTGCATAATAGTTGTATATTAATTACTTATTTATTGTAAAATAAATTTTGAAGAAGCCATCTTGGGATTACAATTCGGAAAGCAGCGACTTTCAATTCATTATTGAAATCTGCCAACTCATACTGAGGAATCATACAACGAGAAAGTAGCTGGGATTGTAATCTGAATAAAACAAACAAATTTGTACAAAGTGTTTTCGAAAGTACTTTGTGCCTAACAAAAAAAATGTAATTTAATATTATTTACGTTTATATATTTTTAAAAAATATTATTTCTCTGCGAAATTTTTGTTAATTATGAATTTGTTAACTTTCATTAAAATAGGTTAAGTTTTTAGGCAAAATCTAAATCCAATATCTTGTGGAAGCAAATAAAGCTTGAGCTTGATTTATTGGGTCCACCAGTGAAGGACGTGGATGGCTGAAAAGTGTAGGTTTAAATTAGAAATATTCAAAATATAATAATTTAATTTAATATTTTCGTTATACTATATCTTGAAGCATTACTACTACATATATGGCGAGGCTGGCGAAACGTACGACGACAATGGTATCGTAGAGAATCTACCTAATACAGATGAGGTTTGGAGATGCTGTCGTCGAATTATATTTATGTACAATTGAATGTTTTCTTGGGCTTCTAGCGCCAATAGCAATGGCAACGATTTAAGTTGAAGACCAATGTGTTTGTCTCATTCTCTTCTTCTGTAGAGGTAGCAGCTTCTGATATTATCTTTAACTCAGTGACCATACTAGAAAGCTGAGAAAGTTTTTTCTTTTTTATAGTAGGTGGTTTGAGTAGAGGTGATATAGGTTTGAGTTCACGAAAATTATCCACTGCGGTGTTCTGTTCTTCCGTATTTGTACTACTCTCAACATGTGAACTATTTTCGCAAGGCTGAAAAATAAATAAAATATTGTTATAATATACTCTCTGATTTAAGCGGTTATCATTCATTTAAATAAAACGATTTAAACGGATTATATTACGTATATTATTTAATTTTACATCCTGAAATCATTTTAAATCGTTTAAATCGTATACATTGGTTTATAAAAATATTATGATTTCTAAAGTATGAATCTATGTAATACTTCTTTTCAGGTGCCTACCACTGCAGATTCGAAAGCAATTGAGAATGGTTTTCGAAAAGAATGGCAATTGTCATTATTAAAGCACCTTCAGACTCGGGAAGCTTATACTACAATTACAAAGACTCAAGTAGCATTGTCTTAATGGCAGTTGTAGATCCTAAATATTGATTCAGTTATATAGATATCGGGTGTAATGGACGGGTTTCCGATGGAGGTGTATTTCGTAATTGTATAGTTTGTATCAAGCACTAGAGAGCGGTATTCCACTCGAAAGCCATGGCCTAGTTGGATACAATGCCTTAAGCCGCTCCCTGGAAATCAACTAACATTGAAAAAAAAAGATTTTTAACTATCGTTTGTCGCGCGCTAGGAGAATAGTCAAAAATGCTTTTGGAATACTAGCTGCTAGATTCTGAGTGTTTGGGAAACCGATGCCCTACAATCCTGAGAAAGTGGTCAGCATCGTAAAAGCATGTTGCGCTTTACATAATTGGCTCAGACAAACAAAATTACAGAACAAGCAGTTAGAATATACAGAAGACAATGAAAATTTAGATGCAGGAATTGTTATCCATGGTAATTGGAGAGATGAGCTAGCGCCTCAAGGGTTGGAACCTTTAATACTAACATACCTTTCCTTTCCTTTGGTCTTGTTATGTGTAAAGGGTGTACGGAGGGCCCGGCGTCATCCGGGAGTCTAGCTTAGGCTTGATCGTACATTCTTATCAATCAATCAATAATTGCAGTAAATGTCTTGTTACAGTTGTTTTCACCCCGCCTGCTTTTAATTCCTATCTAATGTTTTCTAAAATACTTTAGTATCAAATTTATTTAGTTTAAATTATTAGTTTATCGGTTGTATCCATTTTTGTATTTAAAAAAGAAATGTTCGATACATAGTGATAAATAAGCGAAAAGTTTACCATTGGTGTCGTTTAGTGTTTCCACATTTTGGAAAACTTGTAATTTTTTCGTTCAACTTTAGTGGTGACAACTAGCGGCAAATTATCTTACCACTATAATTCTACTTTCGCTTGGTCTGCCCTCTTTCGGGAAACATGACAGCTTTTTTGTTGCGATATTCATAATTCACTGTCTTCCATTGGAAGCAATTTGCTACTGCCAAGTACTTGTGAGTAGATGTTCACTGGAACATCTAATTTTTGTGACATTAGTAAAACATAACCTCAATTTAAATAAAACTGCTAGATTTTAATAAAAAATACGTTGATCTATTAATAATAATAAGTAATAAAACATTAAACAACAAAACAATTAAAATATTTTTACGATTTAACAATTGCGCGTCGTATCACAAACATAAACAACCATTTTTTGTTTTAAACCCTGTAGCGTACCGAATTCTAAATTCCTTGCTTATAGGTTAAAATGTCAATGTCAACAATACATAAAACTATTTCATCTGGTAATATTTATTTTAGTACCTTTTTCTTTTTCCTGTCAAAATCGATTTTATTCATTTTTATAAAAACAAAAATTAATTCTTCGGTAACTCTCGAAAAGAAGACAAATAAAGCAAACCGACGCCGTTTTCAGCAGTCATTTTTCTCATTAAATTAATTACATAACATATGTAAACTTTACATTTAATTTCTGTACATAAAATTTTGTATTAAATTAAAACCATTAAACTAAAAAATAATAAAGTTTGGTAATACAATTGCATACAGTGCTTGTGATTTTTTTGTGTTAATCAAACAGCGGAAAACGTGTTCCCGTATAAAACGTTCAATCTGTGCATCAATATAACGCTCCGGTTTATATGTATATAGACCAATCCGTTCATACGGTTGCTTGATAGCCCCCTAAACAACGGTACACGCATTTTTATCACAGCACGTATTTTAATTCTAATTGAGTCAGATTTAACCTCAAATAAGGAACAACACCACGTTACATAAAGCATGTTAATACACCGTTAAGCGCACTCGCTTCATACACAACACACCCACCATACAGTGGATTCTGGCATCTGGCATGATACAAAGCCTTCTACTTAGTACGCCCAGAAGGATGGAAGCTGTAATAAGAGCACGCGGTGGAAATACTCATTACTAAATTAATCAAACTAAATTGTAATAAAGCTAATTTTAATGTTTATAAACCGCTTTCGAAAATTAAAAAAAAAATAGTTCGACACATTTTAACATTTTGCAATGAAAAGTAGCCGCTATAATTCCATAAAGCCACATTTGTGCCTCTTTTGAGAAAAATATAAATTTGGGATCATTTGATACCAATTCCACTGAAATTGACCAGCGGGATTTTTTTTTTTATTACAAAAAAAAATATGCGTTAATTTTGTCCAGGAGTGTATTTTTTAAACTAATCGTACTACTACGCTCGTGTATATTAAATTCTCTATGTCAATTCTTGCCGTTTTTTATTGTAATATTTTTACGAAATTATAGTTTATAAACACAATTATACTAAACATTAGTACGCTAAATATGTACAATGTCCCGAAAAAAAACACACCTCCATTAGTGGAGTCTTGTCTGGGCGTTTCAGCGAGTCCAAATCCTGCGGATCTCATTGAGCAACTACGCGAAATGCTCGAAACTGCGCATTTGACACAAACGGACGATCCCAAATTACACGACAACGACGCACGTACTAGCGTAATTACAAAATTAAAACAGCCGGCTGACGCGCATATTAATCGTATAGCTTTCAAGCCTCCACAACCCCTCTTTTCACAAAACCCATCAGCACAGAATAAAATAACATATATGTCATTTTTTTCTGTGCCATCAGTGTGGTTCAATATTCTTGAACAACTTTTTCAAATCGCAAATATCACGACTGAGGGTACAAAATATTCACATGCAGTTAGCGCACTCGACCCGCGACTACACAATACGCTCGCGGATCTCATATTGCGTGACAAGCTCGACAAATCTTACACTACTTTTCGCGACGAAGTAATTCGTGTCCTTGGCGATTCGAAAAAGGCAAAAATTAACAATATTTTACATGGTCTTTCGCTCGGCGACAAAAAACCGTCACAACTACTAAGTGAATTTAAACTTAACGGTGGTAGTGATTCCGCCGAGAAAACTATCCAACAACTATGGATGTCGCGTCTACCGCAACAGGTCCAAATGGTACTCACACCTTTTGGAAACGACGTCGACCCAAGTACATTGGCTGAACGAGCCGATGCGGTTTACGAAACAATGTCGCACTCGCGAGTTAACGAAATCGATGGAATTTCTCGCAAACACCGCAGCCAATCAAGCGCTGAACATTGAGGGTTTATTGGACCGTTTTCGTAACAGCATTATCGGTGAAGTCAAACAGTTGATTGGGACTAGCTATAATTAAATATCTGATGCACGATCACGTTCACAGGCGTGTTCTAGCCAGCACGGTGCATCAATGTCAATTCAAATGGGCTATATATTCAGAGCGCTGAAAATCAGCAATTAGGTGATGTGGAAGTAGGAAAGCAATATAAAACCGACTAAGTCGTGTGTGGTACCGGATGGATACGTAGGGCATTTGCATGTATCAACAAGTTTGAAAAGCGAGACTTTGCACATCGATTCGAAAATTAGAGGGAACGGAACAATCATACCAAATTGCATTGTTACCACTAATGATGATAACACAGTCGATCTAGCTCTAGACGCCGGCTTAACAGCAAATATAAAACTTGCTATTATCATTACAAGTTTGGTGATAAGGCTCAAAAATGCATCGACGGATGTACATTTCAGTCTGAAAATAATAATGGTAATACCCAAGACTCAACCCGTTCAAAGCAAAATTTTTAAAGTGTCATCAAACGTTGGCGACAGTCAATGATGACACCACTTTCAGTCGCCTTATTATATTTGATTCTACAAACAAACTGAAGTTTCTAATCGATACCGGCGCGGATTTATCAATAGTTTCAGTTAAACATTTTAAACCAGCGAAAGCGACATCTACGTTAAATCTATAGGCTGCCAATGGCACACCGGTGTTAGCGTATGGTACCAAATTGTTAAAAATAGACATTGGTTTACGTCGCGAATTTCGTTGGGAATTTGTTATCGCAGACGTTTCGACGCCAATACTCGGCGCAGACTTTTTAAAACATACGGGAATAGTTGTGGACATTAACAAACGGAAGATCATTGATTCGGTGACTTCACTGTCCGTTACAGGTCTAATTACATGTAAGGCAACGAAAGGTTTGTCATATATTAACCAGACAACAGGCCCTACAAAGGTTCACGATCTGCTTAAACAATTCCCAGAGCTAACTAGTCACTTATTAAGCAGCCCTGCTATCAAACATAACGTCACGCATCAGTTAGAAACAACTGGACTACCGATCTTCGCGAAAACACGTCGTTTAGCACCAGATAAACTCCTTATCGCAAAAGCCGAATTCGACAACGTGTTAGCAGAAGGTATTTGTCGTCCAAGCAAAAGTCCGTGGGCAAGCCCTCTTCACCTTGTTTTGAAAAAGAATGGAGACTGGAGACCATGCGGTGATTACCGTTCGCTAAACCGAGTTACAGTTCCTGACAGGTATCCCATACCGAATGTATTGGACTTTTCGTATCAAGTCGCGGGTTGTACATTTTTCTCGACTATCGACCTTGTTCAAGCGTACCATCAAATCCCGATCGAAGCATCACATGTGCCCAAGACAGCAATCTCAACGCATTTTGGACTTTTTGAATTTACCAAAATGACCTTTGGGCTAAGGAACGCAGTACAGTCTTTTCAAAGGCTAATGCATTCTATTTTATTCGGCCTCAAGTTCTGTTTCGTCAACTTGGGTGATATTCTGATCGCATTCAAGTCTTCGAAGATCATCTAGAGCACCTCAAGATCGTTTTTCAAAAATTATCAGAACATGGTTTGCTCATTAATTACGACCAATGCGTTGCATTACCCGAAACTAAATTCCTCGGTCATCTAATCAACGAACAAGGCATTCTTCCACTTCCAGACAAAGTTCATGTCAATAAGAATTTCGAAAGGCCTGTAATGGTTAATCAACTCAAACGATTCTTGGGAATGATTAATTTTTACAGACGTTTTATTCCCAGCGCTGCTGAAGACCAAGCTGCACTTAATAACTTCTTGAACAAGAAGAACAGCAAATCTCCAATCGAATGGACTTCAGCATCTATTGACGCCTTCAACACTTGCAAGGAGAAGCTAAGCCAAGCGACACTACTTGCACACCCAATCCCCGACGCTCGTTTAGCAGTTATGATTGACGCATCCGATCACGCAATCGGAGCAGTGGTACAGCAGTTTGTCTCGAATACATGGCAACCGCTCAGTTTCTTCTCTGTACGTCTTAGCGAGACGCAACAGCGTTACTCAACAGCGTTGCAGCCTACTCTAGCATTAAGCACTTTCGGCATCTCCTCGAAGGTCATGGGTTCACTCTGTTCACCGACCACAAACCCCTAGTCTACGCATTTTATCAGAATCAGGATAAAGCATCTCCGCGTCAATTTCGACACCTGGACTTCATCGGCCAATTCACAACCGATATCCAACACATCTCCGGCGTTAACAACGTCGTTGCAGATACTTTGTCTCGTATAGATCAAATTTCTATTCCTGAAAGCATTGACTATACAATAATCGCGGATGCACAAACCAACGATGAAGGATTGCGAGAACTCTTGCATAGTAACAACATGTCACTAAATTTCAAGCAAGTCCCAATAACGTTTAATTCCAATAAACACATTTATTGCGATATTTCGACTGGCATACCTCGTCCATTCATTCCGTTAAACTTCCGGAAACAAATTTTCGAATCATTTCACAACCTTTCGCACCCCGTAATCCAAGCCACAACCAATATTTTAACTAAAAATATTATCTGCCCCTCGTTACGAAAGGATTCGAAAGTTTTCACTCAACAATGTGTTCACTGCCAAAAGTCGAAAGTTGCAAGGCACACCAAGTCACCTCTCAGCAATTTCACAGTGCGTGGCTTCGCAACGTTTTGCAGAATTACATCTAGACATTATTGGTCCTTTACCGATTTCTGATAACCAACGTTATTGCGTCACGCTAATTGATCGTTTCACACGTTGGCCTGAAGCGGTTCCTGTACCGGACATATCGGCTGCCACTGTTGCGTTCGCCGTTTCTTCAACATCGATATCCCGTTTTGGCGTTCCAGTTTCCATTCTTACAGATCAAGGAACCCAGTTCGAATCCGAACTTTTCAACGAGTTATCTAAATTACTAGGGTTCAAACGAATATGAACCACGGCTTACAATCCTAAATGTAACGGCATGGTTGAGAGATGGCACTGCACTCTCAAGGCTGCCATTATGCGTCACACTCACGAGCGAGCCGACTGGACCAACATACTTCCGACAGTCATGTTAGGATTACGATCGTCTTTCAGCGATGAATTGCAAGCTTCATGTGCGGAGCTAGTTTACGGGACAACAATCCGGTAACCAGGACAATTCCTGGATAATTCAAATATGGTTCCACAAAGTGATTTTGTGAGACAATTAAAGGGACAATTCTCCGAATTAAAACCAACACCAGCATCTCGACAATGCGCCGAAAATCATTCGTGAGTCAAGAGCTTAAACTTGCACTCACGTGTTCTTACGCACGGATGCAGTTCGTAAATCATTACAACCTCCGTACACTGGCCCGCACCGTGTGATCAAGCGCGGTGACAAAAATTTCATCATCGAATCTAACAACAGGCAGGTCAACATCTGCATCGACCGACTTAAGCCTTGTTTCACGACAACTTAGACATCTGACCAACAGTTCCCCACGCAAACCTCTGACACGTCGTTAGACCGGAGACAGATGGACACCCAGTTCCCCACGCAAAGCTCTGACACGTCGTTAGAACAGAGACAGATGGACACCCAGTTAAAAATTAACTCGGCGAAAAAACATGTAACGTTTAGCGAGCCCGAAAAAATCGAACAGTTGCCTCTCCGCTCTGCCAGCGGTCGTCAGTTAAAGACACCGGCGCGTCTTTTGGACTCGTTGTCTAGCTTAGCCTACGCCTTCGCTGGGGAGGGAGTATTGTAGCGTACCGAATTCTAAATTCGTTGCTTATAGGTTAAAATTTCAATGTCAACAATACAGAAAACTATTTCATCTGGTAATATTTATTTTAGTACCTTTTTCTTTTTCCTGTCAAAAACGATTTTATTCATTTTTATAAAAACAAAAATTAATTCTTCGGTAACTCTCGAAAAGAAGACAAATAAAGCAAACCGACGCCATTTTCGGCAGTCATTTTTCTCATTAAATTAATTACATAACATATGTAAACTTTACATTTAATTTCTGTACATAAAATTTTGTATTAAATTAAAACCATTAAACCAAAAAAATAATAAAGTTTGGTAATACAATTGCATACAGTGCTTGTGATTTTTTTGTGTTAATCAAACAGCGGAAAACGTGTTCCCGTATAAAACGTTCAATCTGTACATCAATATAACGCTCCGGTTTATATGTATATAGACCAATCCGTTCATACGGTTGCTTGATAGCCCCCTAAACAACGGTACACGCATTTTTATCACAGCACGTATTTTTATATCTAATTGAGTCAGATTTAACCTCAAATAAGGAACAACACCACGTTACATAAAGCATGTTAATACATACTGTTAAAGTTAGCCGAAAGTTGCCAGCCGAAAGTGAAAAGTCGATAACGCAGATTGTGTTAGTCCAGCCGAAAGTTAAAAAAAAATGGTAATGCAGATTGTCTAATCCCAGCCGAAAGTACAAAGTCGATAATGCAGATTATGATATAAACATTCCAGCCGAAAATAAAACCTTTAGTAGTTTTCAGCCGAAAGTAAATAGGATACATGGATTTAAATAAAAAATTATGTAAATAAAATTACGTGTAAAACTTTGCTTCGGAGAAAATATCGGAAAATCAGAAGAATATACAAAATTGGAATAAAATCAGCCTCTAGAGTATATATCTGAAGTTTACTAGCTTTTATGTGATTTGTCAATAGCTATCGAATAAAAAAATTCTGTTTAAGTTTCCCGTGGGAAATCTCGGAAAATTCGATTTTCCAAAAATTATTAGAAAATTTGTATAAAATCAGCCTCTAGAGTGTTATGTCTGGAGATGGATTCAATTGAGGTGATTACTCAATAGCTATTGCAGGAAAAAAATTCAGTTCAAGTTTCCCGTGGGAAATCTCGGAAAATTCGATTTTCCAAAAATTATTAGAAAATTTGTATAAAATCAGACTTTAAAGTGTTATGTCTGGAGATGAATTGCATTGATGTGATTTATCAATAGCTATCGCAGAAAAAAAAATCAGTACAAGTTTCACGTGGGAAATCTCGGAAAATTCAAATAAGTTTCCAGCCGAAAGTAAGAAATGGATGAATAAAATCAGCCTCTAGAGTGTTATGTCTGGAGATGGATTGCATTGATGTGACTTGTCAATAGCTATCGCAGAAAAAAAAATCAGTTCAAGTTTCCCGTGGGAAATCACGGAAAATTCGATTTTCCAAAAATTATTAGAAAATTTGTATAAAATCAGCCTCAAGAGTGTTATGTCTGGAGATGGATTCAATTGAGGTGATTACTCAATAGCTACTGCAGGAAAAAAATTCAGTTTAAGTTTCCCGTGGGAAATCTCGGAAAATTCGATTTTCCAAAAATTATTAGAAAATTTGTATAAAATCAGACTTTAAAGTGTTATGTCTGGAGATGAATTGCATTGATGTGATTTATCAATAGCTATCGCAGGAAAAAAAATCAGTACAAGTTTCACGTGGGAAATCTCGGAAAACTCAAATAAGTTTCCAGCCGAAAGTAAGAAATGGATGAATAAAATCAGCCTCTAGAGTGTTATGTCTGGAGATCGATTGGATTGATGTGACTTGTCAATAGCTATTGCAGGAAAAAAAATCAGTTCAAGTTTCCCGTGGGAAATCTCGGAAAATTCGATTTTCCAAAAATTATTAGAAAATTTGTATAAAATCAGCCTCTAGAGTGTTATGTCTGGAGATGGATTCAATTGATGTGATTACTCAATAGCTATTGCAGGAAAAAAATTCAGTTTAAGTTTCCCGTGGGAAATCTCGGAAAATTCGATTTTCCAAAAATTATTAGAAAATTTGTATAAAATCAGCCTTTAAAGTGTTATGTCTGGAGATGAATTGCATTGATGTGATTTATCAATAGCTATCGCAGAAAAAAAAATCAGTACAAGTTTCCCGTGGGAAATCTCGGAAAATTCAAAAAAGTTTCCAGCCGAAAGTAAGAAATGGATGAATAAAATAAGCCTCTAGAGTGTTATGTCTTGAGATGGATTGGATTGATGTGACTTGTCAATAGCTGTCGCAGGAAAAAAATTCAGTTCAAGTTTCCCGTGGGAAATCTCGGAAAATTCGATTTTCCAAAAATTATTAGAAAATTTTACGAAATCGGAAAAACGAATTTTTGAAGATTTCCCACAGTAAACTTGAACTGAATTTTTTCCTGCGATAGCTATTGACAAGTCACATCAATCCAATCCATCTCAAGACATAACACTCTAGAGGCTTATTTTATTCATCCATTTCTTACTTTCGGCTGGAAACTTTTTTGAATTTTCCGAGATTTCCCACGGGAAACTGGAACTGATTTTTTTTCCTGCGATAGCTATTGACAAGTCACATCAATGCAATCCATCTCCAGACATAACACTCTAGAGGCTGATTTTATACAAATTTTCTAATAATTTTTGGAAAATCGAATTTTCCGAGATTTCCCACGGGAAACTCGAACTGAATTTTTTTCCTACGATAGCTATTGACAAATTAGTTCAATGCAGTCCATCTCCAGACATAACACTCTAGAAGCTGATTTTATTCAAATTTTCAAATAATTTTTGGAAAATCGAATTTTCCGAGATTTCCCACCGGAAACTTGAACTGAATTTTTTTCCTGCAATAGCTAATGACATGTCACATCAATGCAATCCATCTTTAGACATAACACTCTTGAGGCTGATTTTATTAATCCATTTCTTACTTTCGGCTGGAAACTTTTTTGAATTTTCCGAGATTTCCCACGGGAAACTTGAACTGATTTTTTTTCCTGCGATAGCTATTGACAAGTCACATCAATGCAATCCATCTCCAGACATAACACTCTAGAGGCTGGTTTTATACAAATTTTCTAATAATTTTTGGAAAATCGAATTTTCCGAGATTTCCCACGGGAAACTTGAACTGAATTTTTTTCCTGCAATAGCTAATGACATGTCACATCAATGCAATCCATCTTTAGACATAACACTCTTGAGGCTGATTTTATTAATCCATTTCTTACTTTCGGCTGGAAACTTTTTTGAATTTTCCGAGATTTCCCACGGGAAACTTGAACTGATTTTTTTTCCTGCGATAGCTATTGACAAGTCACATCAATGCAATCCATCTCCAGACATAACACTCTAGAGGCTGGTTTTATACAAATTTTCTAATAATTTTTGGAAAATCGAATTTTCCGAGATTTCCCACGGGAAACTCGAACTGATTTTTTTTCCTGCGATAGCTATTGACAAGTCACATCAATGCAATCCATCTCCAGACATAACACTCTAGAGGCTGATTTTATACAAATTTTCTAATAATTTTTGGAAAATCGAATTTTCCGAGATTTCCCACGGGAAACTTGAACTGATTTTTTTTCCTGCGATAGCTATTGACAAGTCACATCAATGCAATCCATCTCCAGACATAACACTCTAGAGGCTGATTTTATACAAATTTTCTAATAATTTTTGGAAAATCGAATTTTCCGAGATTTCCCACGGGAAACTTGAACTAAATTTTTTTCCTGCAATAGCTAATGACAAGTCACATCAATGCAATCCATCTTTAGACATAACACTCTAGAGGCTGATTTTATTAATCCATTTCTTACTTTCGGCTGGAAACTTTTTTGAATTTTCCGAGATTTCCCACGGGAAACTTGAAATGATTTTTTTTTCTGCGATAGCTATTGACAAGTCACATCAATGCAATCCATCTCCAGACATAACACTCTAGAGGCTAATTTTTTTTATCCATTTCTTACTTTCGGCTGGAAACGTTTTTGAATTTTCCGAGATTTCCCACGGGAAACTTGAACTGATTTTTTTTCCTGCGATAGCTATTGACAAGTCACATCAATGCAATCCATCTCCAGACATAACACTCTAGAGGCTTATTTTATACAATATTTCTATTAATTTTTGGAAAATCGAATTTTCTGAGATTTCCCACGGGAAAATTGAACTGAATTTTTTTCCTGCGATAGCTATTGACAAATTAGATCAATGCAGTCCATTTCCAGACATAACACTCTAGAGGCTGATTTTATACAAATTTTCTAATAATTTTTGGAAAATCGAATTTTCCGAGATTTCCCACGGGAAACTTGAACTGAATTTTTTTCCTGCAATAGCTAATGACATGTCACATCAATG
Source organism: Tipula vernalis (assembly GCA_958295665.1). Lineage (NCBI taxonomy): Eukaryota > Metazoa > Arthropoda > Insecta > Diptera > Tipulidae > Tipula > Tipula vernalis. Next base: position 167,535,134 of record OY282559.1, read on the forward strand.
CAATCCATCTTTAGACATAACACTCTTGAGGCTGATTTTATTAATCCATTTCTTACTTTCGGCTGGAAACTTTTTTGAATTTTCCGAGATTTCCCACGGGAAACTTGAACTGATTTTTTTTCCTGCGATAGCTATTGACAAGTCACATCAATGCAATCCATCTCCAGACATAACACTCTAGAGGCTGGTTTTATACAAATTTTCTAATAATTTTTGGAAAATCGAATTTTCCGAGATTTCCCACGGGAAACTTGAACTGATTTTTTTTCCTGCGATAGCTATTGACAAGTCACATCAATGCAATCCATCTCCAGACATAACACTCTAAAGGCTGATTTTATACAAATTTTCTAATAATTTTTGGAAAATCGAATTTTCCGAGATTTCCGAAAATCGAATTTTCCGAAATCTTCAAAAATTCGTTTTTCCGATTTCGTAAAATTTTCTAATAATTTTTGGAAAATCGAATTTTCCGAGATTTCCCACAGTAAACTTGAACTGAATTTTTTCCTGCGATAGCTATTGACAAGTCACATCAATCCAATCCATCTCAAGACATAACACTCTAGAGGCTTATTTTATTCATCCATTTCTTACTTTCGGCTGGAAACTTTTTTGAATTTTCCGAGATTTCCCACGGGAAACTGGAACTGATTTTTTTTCCTGCGATAGCTATTGACAAGTCACATCAATGCAATCCATCTCCAGACATAACACTCTAGAGGCTGATTTTATACAAATTTTCTAATAATTTTTGGAAAATCGAATTTTCCGAGATTTCCCACGGGAAACTCGAACTGAATTTTTTTCCTACGATAGCTATTGACAAATTAGTTCAATGCAGTCCATCTCCAGACATAACACTCTAGAAGCTGATTTTATTCAAATTTTCAAATAATTTTTGGAAAATCGAATTTTCCGAGATTTCCCACGGGAAACTTGAACTGAATTTTTTTCCTGCAATAGCTAATGACATGTCACATCAATGCAATCCATCTTTAGACATAACACTCTTGAGGCTGATTTTATTAATCCATTTCTTACTTTCGGCTGGAAACTTTTTTGAATTTTCCGAGATTTCCCACGGGAAACTTGAACTGATTTTTTTTCCTGCGATAGCTATTGACAAGTCACATCAATGCAATCCATCTCCAGACATAACACTCTAGAGGCTGGTTTTATACAAATTTTCTAATAATTTTTGGAAAATCGAATTTTCCGAGATTTCCCACGGGAAACTTGAACTGAATTTTTTTCCTGCAATAGCTAATGACATGTCACATCAATGCAATCCATCTTTAGACATAACACTTGTAACGCAAGGGGGGTGACCAGGGTAAATAACGGTGTCATGATGGACATGTTCCTTTGGGCTTCCACTGGTAAATTGAGAGCGCGGGGGGCTCGTGAAAATAACCTCATTCCTTGTCTAGTCCGTTCTCCCTCGGTTAACAGAATCCTCTGGAGTCACCACCTGCAGCAATTTGCCGGCTATGGCTCAACCTGGGGTGGGATTTTGGTGGTGTCCTTCCAGAAGCTAGAAAGCTGCACTTAATACACTACGAATTAATCATGCTTCCATCATGTCGCGCCTCACCTAGTACATCTCCTGAAACTTAAAGAACTTAAACACACATATCTTCTATGGTTTTACAAATGTTAATTACAAATAATTTTTTTATTAGCAATTTTAATTAACCATTTAATATTAAATATTTATTAAATGAAATGAGTTTACGTTATACAAACAATAGATAAAAGATTCGGTTAATTTTGATAATCGCTTGAGATTCCGATTCGGTAACATGATCTTCCGATTGAAGAAACAAAAATTTTAAATAATTATTAATTTAAAGATAAGCGAACGATGTATTTTGTTGTAGTTGGCTGGTGGCACGAGGAGCTCGCCGTATCCCCCAAACCGCATCTGTAATGAAAGAAAACAAGAAGAGAAACTGCGACCGCCGGAAGAAAATTACTGAATCGTTCACACTTTAATTATCGTATACCAAATAAATAAATCAAAAATTTAGTAATAAATAAGAATAAGAAAATTTGAAATTTAATGATATTTAATTTCTTAACTAATTAATTTATAAAAAGGATACCCCTGTTTTCAGATTATGTTGTTTCGGGACGATTTTCGCCAACATTCACCAATCTGCCGTCCGAACATCCAATGAGGTTGATGCGCCAATTGTTATTACGTTGATGATTTGTCACTTACACGCGGTTCACGATTCGATAAAAGTGGATCGATATCCAATTGTCGCATGATTTGTGTAATTAATAAACTGCCATACCGCCTGATGATAATCGAACTATAGACGCTCAATTTAGGTGTTCGTTTGGTTTTGCACTTCACGGACAGTTCGTTTTCGACGATAGATTCACTCAGTATAAATTGCACTTGGGAGTTTCTTGCTATCGAATGTCTTGTTTTTTCAGACTGAACAACCAATTTTCTAATAAATAACACTTATCACAGATCACCGTTCTAATGACAGTTTTCGGTTGCCACAACACAATATTACCAATTTACCACCATTAATTTCATAATCACAGAATCATTAAATAATTTTTTTTTTTTCTGTATACATACATATATACATATACGTGTGTAGCTGTACAATCTCGAGGTTATGATGTGTACGACTCGGTGATAGACAATATCATCGCACAAAAATAATAAAAATAAAAATTGGTTGTGTTTATTACCTATGTGATGATGATAAATTTTTTTATTTTTATTTTTATTGATGACTTTCTGTCTTTAGGTCCGCTCTCCACCAAAGCTCGAATTCAAAAGAAAGTTTTCAATCGTCGGGCTCGTGTCATTCAATCATCTCCTCGCCGTGACCGCTGCCATCTATTTTCCGGTAGATTAAACTTAAATCAACATTTGAGCCAATAACGCCGGTCTCATACGGTCAAATATCCAATCGGACAAACAACAAAATAATTGCAACGGGGCGTCAGCCAACGTTACATCGTGGGGACGTCTCACACCCTGAAAGTCTCATCAGCCGGGCCAAACAAAACCGCGACCAGAAAAGAAGTTCGCGATTTAAATGCGTATATCCTTAGCATGATATGTTCCCAACAATTTACCTGTTGGATCTTGTAACGTAAAGGCGACATTTCCCACCCTTGCAGTGATGATTGCAGGTATATATTTTGGAGCCAGCTTTGCTGAGAATTGCCTTAGTGCAGAGCTTTGTGTATACGTACGAACAAATACTTTTTGGCCCACGTTTAATTGTCTTGGTCTGCTTCGAATATTGTAGTAAAGTTCAGATTTTAAGTGTGCTTCGCTTAAGTGTTTGAGTACATTATTATGTATCAGGTCCAACCGTGCAGATCGTGTGTTTATGCCTACTTCGTGTTCATTTTCACATCCCAACAGTCGTCGAAGGTTGTAGTCCGAACCGTGTGTTATCATATGTTGCCCGTAGACTAAGTAGTGTGGTGAATACTTAGTGGATAAATGTATGACGTTTCTTAGAGTTGACGCTATTTGATCAAGGTGGATGTCCCAATTTATATGATTTTCTCCCAAATAAGAACGGATGGTCTGCAAAATTGTTCGGTTACTTCGTTCAGAGGCGTTGCTCTGAGGTGAGTGAAATGGAGTTTTAATATGTTGAATACCATATCGCTTGAGCAGATAGCCGAACAGATTAGACTGAAATTGTCTTCCATTATCGGAAAGTATGAATTCTGGGACAGAGAATAATAAAAATATTTCCTTCTCAAGATAATCACATAATGCTGAAGTAGAGGCGTCTCGAAATGCTTTGAGTCGTATAAATTTGGAATAATGGTCCAAAACTATAAGAACACAAGTGTTTCCATTTCGAGATCGAGAATATGGACCTAGATAATCAATGTAAATCTTTTGAAATGGACGGGTTACCTGAGAGAAACTACCCATGGGTGGACGTGTGGTATAATTGGTCGCTTTAGACATTTTGCATTGAGCACAGTTATTAATAGATTGACGAACATCTTCGGCCATACCAAACCAGAAGTAATGCCGACGGATTCTCTCCAATGTCTTAAAGATCCCCATGTGGCCAGATGAAGGAGGTACATGTGCAGCTTCTAATATAGCTGGAACCAAGCTTTTCGGAATTATCAATTTCCAATTGGGCACATCCGTATCTGCATATCGCACGCCATAGGACGGAGAAATCAATAGTTTGCCCTCTTCAATTCTGAAATTGGAATCAGTATTAGTAATATCTTGATATTTTCGAATCATATTTACATATTCTTCCTCATTAAAAGCTGGAGAATTCATATCTACCCAAAAATTGTTACCATAACTGTGGTCCTCGTCATTATGTAAAGCTTCACAAAAGGCGCGTGACAACGCATCCGGTACCACATTAAGTGATCCTTTGCGATACTCAATGTTAAACTTGTAGGACTGCAGCTTAAGGCTCCATCTGGCCAAGCGACCAGACAGATCGGACATGCTCATTAGCCAACGAAGGCTCGCATGATCGGTTATTATGGTGAACTCGAAGCCCTCCACATAGTGACGAAAATGCTTAACGCAGAGAACAGCTGCATAGCATTCCAGCTCAGTTGCGCTGTACTTCCTCTGTGCTCCGTTGAGCTTCTTCGAGTAAAATGCTATCGGGTGCTCGGCATCGGCAATCTTCTGAAAAAGTACGCCGCCTACGCCTCTAGAAGAAGCATCTACTTGAATAAAGAAGGGTTTGTCATAATTCGGGTGTACTAGGACTGGTGCCGACGTTAGACGATCCTTTAAAATGTCAAAAGCCTTTTGTGCCTCGTTGTTCCAAGCTAATTTGCACTTTGTTTTTAAAAGATCTGTAAGTGGAGCTGAAATAGACGAATAACTTGAAATAAATCGGCGGTACCAACCGCACATTCCAAGGAAACGACGTAAATGTTTGACGGTTTTAGGAATTGGGAAATCTTGAATCGCACTTATCTTATCTGGATCAACGCTTATACAGCCACCACCGATCACATATCCTAAATATTTTAATTTCTTCAGTACAAACCTACTTTTCTCCACGTTAATTGTGAGGTTGGCCTGGCGCAACCACAGAGCTACTAGCTTCAATAACACAAGATGTTCCTCAAAAGTGCTGGATGTGACAAGGAGGTCGTCTAAATAGACGAAAATCCTGTCATGATACTCGTGAGGAATCACCCTGTGCATCAATCTGCACATAGTCTGTGGCGCGTTGCAGAGCCCGAAGGGCATCACGGTGAACTGATAGAGCGGCCTACCCGGTACCGTAAAAGCAGTTTTACATTTTGCATCATTGTCGAGTGGTATTTGCCAGAATGCATCCTTCAGATCCAGGCTGGAAATGAAGTTTGTATTCTCCAAACGACTCAGTATTCCATCAATTAACGGTAACGGGTATGCATCTTTCACAGTCACTTCGTTTACTCTTCGGGCGTCTAGGCACAACCTCGCTTTGCCATTCGATTTAGTTACTAAATTAACTGGGGAACACCAAGGACTTTCACTTTCTTCCAGCACTCCTAGACCAATCATTCGATCTAGTTCCTGATAAATTTGAGCCTGTTTCGCAGGTGATACCGCGTAATATCGTTGTTTAACAGGATTGGCTAGTCCGGTTTCTATCTTATGGCACAAGAGGTTTGTTCGGCCCAGACCCATATAGACGGATGAAGGAAATATATCTATGATCTGTTGAAGATCATTTCGCTGTTGTGGTGACAGATCTGGCATAAGTGAATCAACAGGAGGAAGCGATAAATGGTTATCTAACAACTCATCGGGTCGCGGAGCAGAAACTAATTCGTTAATTTGAATTTTCATGTTGAAAAGATTAAAGAAATCGATACCAAGATACAGCGATTGAGAAAGATTAGGTGCTAAGAACAATCGAAGTGATTTTTCCTTATTATTGAAACGGATTTTGACAAAAATATATCCTAGTATGCGTTCTTGTGCACCGTTGGCAGTAGAAATTGTAGAAGGACAGTGATGGAAACGTAATCCTGCAAGAGATAATAGTTTCTCACAATCCTTACCTAGGAGACTGATATTTGCTCCCGAATCTAGGAGACCGCGAATGGGTTGATTGAAAATTTCAATGGTGACATAAGGTCTACCATCTGGTTCTGTAGATATTAATGAAGAACAAATTTGCCGCCGAATTCTACGTTTTCCTTTAAAATACAACCACGACCGATGAAAATTATGTTTGTTCAGTGGACTAACCTTAGAGGAAGTAGAGGTTATGGTTTGCTCATGCGGTTTCGAAGTTCGTAATCTGTATTGGACGCTGCATCCTCGAACATAATTGGTTTGTGCGGGATGGGGGATTTCGGAAGGTTGGACTCCCGTGGTATCCAATTCCTCCTTGACAAGTTTCCCGGCATTGGAGAATTACAATTTGAACACTCAGCGAAGGAAGTATTTTCTTTTCCACACGCTAAGCAAAATTTCCTAAGGGAAGTTATGCATCGTCGAAAATAATGACCGGGTAATTTACAATTCCAACAGATACGAGTATTTGATGGAAATTTTTGGGAATTTTGATTATAAAAATGTGATCCATTACGATTAGGGAAATTATTCATCGCACATAGCTCAGAATCATTATGGTAAACTGAGTTTGCTTGATTAGGGTTAGATGCCTGCAACAACATTTCGTTATTTGGTGGTTGTGTAGACACATCTGTTATATTCATGAGTCGATTAGGACTATGTTTGCTAGTATTAACAAAGGGAATGGCCGATGAATTGTGTGTATCGAAAGTCGGAGTTTGGAATTTAGTCGTTGGATAACCGGGCCTTTGGAATTCGAAACTTTCCAATTCATGGACATAACGATCCTTAGCCGACCAGTTAGCTTCCGGATTAATTCCGAGCTCTTGCCATAATTGTTCTACTCTACGGCATTCGATTGCAAGTTGGTTTATAGAACGAAATTCTCTATCAACAAATTTCTCTCTTAATCTGGGACGCATATTGTTAATTAATATGGACAAGATTTCAACTTCGGGAATCGGAGTTTTTGATTGTAAAGCTATCTTTTGAATATCATCTAGGAATTCAATGAAGGATTCTTTTGGGAATTGTTGTTTCCTTTGCTCTAACCTACGCTTGATATACCTTTCATTGAAGGGTGTCTGAAAACGATCGACTAGGTAATATTTTAAGTGTTCCCATCCAATATGCATGTTAGCATTTCGTTCACGAAATGTCCAATACCAATCTAATGCATTATCAGAAAGGAAACACGACGCTATCTCGACTAACCGGTCTAGTGGAATATTCGATGCCCTCGCCATATGTTCCACCCGAAACAAAAAGTTTTCGATTGGTACATCTGACGTTGTACCTTTAAATTTCAAGTTCCACGATGTTATGGTACGAGTTAGGGTACTGTCATCAATAATTCTTCCAGGATTACGATTTTGATTTGGTGCGATATCTACATTTAACTTTTGATTAAAATTATTCAACAAATTGCCGAAATTAAGAATCATCTGCTGCATAGCTTGAGCTGGGTCGATGTTATTATTGCTGCCATTATTATTATGCTCAACAGGATTTACGTGGGGCTGAATATTTACGGGGTTTCGTGCAATTACCGGGTCAAACTTAGGAATGGAAAACGTAAGGTTTGCGTGATCAACGCGGGGTTCATTATCTTGAACACTACCTGAAGCTTGGGGTTCATTCAAACCACGTGGTTGAGATGCTTTATTCGGATTACTAACAGGAAAAGGACCGCCGCTAAACAACGCGTCTCTTAAACTTCCATTTAAGCATTTAATACGTTCTAGCAGTTCACTAACTTCGAGTACATCGATGTTAGCATTCTGTAATCTTCTCAAACGATTCTGAATGTGTATAATGCGAGTCTGATGTCTCTCGAGATCTTCATGTGACACTAGATCTGAGTCTAACACAGATTGAATACGATTTAATTTTAATTGACAAAGTTTAATTTCATGCGAGCTGTTGCGAATAGCATTTTTGTGAGGTTTATCTGGAGTGAGAATGGGGAACCTGTTTTCATCTTCTAATCTTGAAGTCAATACATTTAAACTCTGAGGTGCGAATTGGATATCTCGAATTTCCAATTCTACCTGGAATTCATCATTTTCCAAAAAATGAATATTCATGATTTCACGAAAATTGAGTTTAGTATAAAGAAGGACTAATTTTTAACTTTAACGAATACTCAAGATTTACCTATTAAATTTTATAAATATTAAATTAACGAATTTCCGATAAATAAATAGAAATTAATACAAAAACGTCCAGGAGATGCACCAGTGAGAACGTCATAGATGAAGCATGTAATATAATATGGTGAAAATTAAGGATTTTTTCCTTTTTTTTTTTTTTTTTTATACTAACTATTGCGAACAAATGATTTGAACTCTAATGTAACTATAGAATACCCAACAAGTAATATCTACAATGGTCCGGATGTACTTGTAGGCTCATAGATTACTAAAAAAAATTACAAGAATCTCCTCACACAGTGTAGTCTTATGTAAACCAGAAAACACAATGTGACGTAGAGGATTCTATCAATACTAAAACAGAAGCTGATGTAATTTTTCAGCACGTCTTATCAATGCCTCAAATTCAAACTATTCATAAATAGAACAGCGATATCGAGATCTTAAGAAGCGCTTAAATATTACTCAACTGATGAGAGAAAAGAAAAAAAAATGAGTTTAAATTACATAATAACACAGAAATAGTGAAAGTTAAATAAATAATAGATTAACATACACGTATGCACTACGCATCATGCCAATAGAGTCAAGGTAATAAATACCCATACTACTGAACACGCATAAAAAAAAATCTAACACAAAAATATAATAAGAAACTGACCTGAGTTGAAATGAATGCTTGCCATTTTTAATTTGGGCGCCACTGTAACGCAAGGGGGGTGACCAGGGTAAATAACGGTGTCATGATGGACATGTTCCTTTGGGCTTCCACTGGTAAATTGAGAGCGCGGGGGGCTCGTGAAAATAACCTCATTCCTTGTCTAGTCCGTTCTCCCTCGGTTAACAGAATCCTCTGGAGTCACCACCTGCAGCAATTTGCCGGCTATGGCTCAACCTGGGGTGGGATTTTGGTGGTGTCCTTCCAGAAGCTAGAAAGCTGCACTTAATACACTACGAATTAATCATGCTTCCATCATGTCGCGCCTCACCTAGTACATCTCCTGAAACTTAAAGAACTTAAACACACATATCTTCTATGGTTTTACAAATGTTAATTACAAATAATTTTTTTATTAGCAATTTTAATTAACCATTTAATATTAAATATTTATTAAATGAAATGAGTTTACGTTATACAAACAATAGATAAAAGATTCGGTTAATTTTGATAATCGCTTGAGATTCCGATTCGGTAACATGATCTTCCGATTGAAGAAACAAAAATTTTAAATAATTATTAATTTAAAGATAAGCGAACGATGTATTTTGTTGTAGTTGGCTGGTGGCACGAGGAGCTCGCCGTATCCCCCAAACCGCATCTGTAATGAAAGAAAACAAGAAGAGAAACTGCGACCGCCGGAAGAAAATTACTGAATCGTTCACACTTTAATTATCGTATACCAAATAAATAAATCAAAAATTTAGTAATAAATAAGAATAAGAAAATTTGAAATTTAATGATATTTAATTTCTTAACTAATTAATTTATAAAAAGGATACCCCTGTTTTCAGATTATGTTGTTTCGGGACGATTTTCGCCAACATTCACCAATCTGCCGTCCGAACATCCAATGAGGTTGATGCGCCAATTGTTATTACGTTGATGATTTGTCACTTACACGCGGTTCACGATTCGATAAAAGTGGATCGATATCCAATTGTCGCATGATTTGTGTAATTAATAAACTGCCATACCGCCTGATGATAATCGAACTATAGACGCTCAATTTAGGTGTTCGTTTGGTTTTGCACTTCACGGACAGTTCGTTTTCGACGATAGATTCACTCAGTATAAATTGCACTTGGGAGTTTCTTGCTATCGAATGTCTTGTTTTTTCAGACTGAACAACCAATTTTCTAATAAATAACACTTATCACAGATCACCGTTCTAATGACAGTTTTCGGTTGCCACAACACAATATTACCAATTTACCACCATTAATTTCATAATCACAGAATCATTAAATAATTTTTTTTTTTCTGTATACATACATATATACATATACGTGTGTAGCTGTACAATCTCGAGGTTATGATGTGTACGACTCGGTGATAGACAATATCATCGCACAAAAATAATAAAAATAAAAATTGGTTGTGTTTATTACCTATGTGATGATGATAAATTTTTATTTTTTTATTTTTATTGATGACTTTCTGTCTTTAGGTCCGCTCTCCACCAAAGCTCGAATTCAAAAGAAAGTTTTCAATCGTCGGGCTCGTGTCATTCAATCATCTCCTCGCCGTGACCGCTGCCATCTATTTTCCGGTAGATTAAACTTAAATCAACATTTGAGCCAATAACGCCGGTCTCATACGGTCAAATATCCAATCGGACAAACAACAAAATAATTGCAACGGGGCGTCAGCCAACGTTACACACTCTTGAGGCTGATTTTATTAATCCATTTCTTACTTTCGGCTGGAAACTTTTTTGAATTTTCCGAGATTTCCCACGGGAAACTTGAACTGATTTTTTTCTTGCGATAGCTATTGACAAGTCACATCAATGCAATCCATCTCCAGACATAACACTCTAGAGGCTGGTTTTATACAAATTTTCTAATAATTTTTGGAAAATCGAATTTTCCGAGATTTCCCACGGGAAACTCGAACTGATTTTTTTTCCTGCGATAGCTATTGACAAGTCACATCAATGCAATCCATCTCCAGACATAACACTCTAGAGGCTGATTTTATACAAATTTTCTAATAATTTTTGGAAAATCGAATTTTCCGAGATTTCCCACGGGAAACTTGAACTGATTTTTTTTCCTGCGATAGCTATTGACAAGTCACATCAATGCAATCCATCTCCAGACATAACACTCTAGAGGCTGATTTTATACAAATTTTCTAATAATTTTTGGAAAATCGAATTTTCCGAGATTTCCCACGGGAAACTTGAACTAAATTTTTTTCCTGCAATAGCTAATGACAAGTCACATCAATGCAATCCATCTTTAGACATTACACTCTAGAGGCTGATTTTATTAATCCATTTCTTACCTTCGGCTGGAAACTTTTTTGAATTTTCCGAGATTTCCCACGGGAAACTTGAAATGATTTTTTTTTCTGCGATAGCTATTGACAAGTCACATCAATGCAATCCATCTCCAGACATAACACTCTAGAGGCTAATTTTTTTTATCCATTTCTTACTTTCGGCTGGAAACGTTTTTGAATTTTCCGAGATTTCCCACGGGAAACTTGAACTGATTTTTTTTCCTGCGATAGCTATTGACAAGTCACATCAATGCAATCCATCTCCAGACATAACACTCTAGAGGCTTATTTTATACAATATTTCTATTAATTTTTGGAAAATCGAATTTTCTGAGATTTCCCACGGGAAAATTGAACTGAATTTTTTTCCTGCGATAGCTATTGACAAATTAGATCAATGCAGTCCATCTCCAGACATAACACTCTAGAGGCTGATTTTATACAAATTTTCTAATAATTTTTGGAAAATCGAATTTTCCGAGATTTCCCACGGGAAACTTGAACTGAATTTTTTTCCTGCAATAGCTAATGACATGTCACATCAATGCAATCCATCTTTAGACATAACACTCTTGAGGCTGATTTTATTAATCCATTTCTTACTTTCGGCTGGAAACTTTTTTGAATTTTCCGAGATTTCCCACGGGAAACTTGAACTGATTTTTTTTCCTGCGATAGCTATTGACAAGTCACATCAATGCAATCCATCTCCAGACATAACACTCTAGAGGCTGGTTTTATACAAATTTTCTAATAATTTTTGGAAAATCGAATTTTCCGAGATTTCCCACGGGAAACTTGAACTGATTTTTTTTCCTGCGATAGCTATTGACAAGGTACATCAATGCAATCCATCTCCAGACATAACACTCTAGAGGCTGATTTTATACAAATTTTCTAATAATTTTTGGAAAATCGAATTTTCCGAGATTTCCCACGGGAAACTCGAACTGAATTTTTTTCCTACGATAGCTATTGACAAATTAGTTCAATGCAGTCCATCTCCAGACATAACACTCTAGAGGCTGATTTTATACAAATTTTCTAATAATTTTTGGAAAATCGAATTTTCCGAGATTTTCCACGGGAAACTTGAACTAAATTTTTTTCCTGCAATAGCTAATGACAAGTCACATCAATGCAATCCATCTTTAGACATAACACTCTAGAGGCTGATTTTATTAATCCATTTCTTACTTTCGGCTGGAAACTTTTTTGAATTTTCCGAGATTTCCCACGGGAAACTTGAACTGATTTCTTTTTCTGCGATAGCTATTGACAAGTCACATCAATGCAATCCATCTCCAGACATAACACTCTAGAGGCTAATTTTTTTTATCCATTTCTTACTTTCGGCTGGAAACGTTTTTGAATTTTCCGAGATTTCCCACGGGAAACTTCAACTGATTTTTTTTCCTGCGATAGCTATTGACAAGTCACATCAATGCAATCCATCTCCAGACATAACACTCTAGAGGCTGATTTTATACAATATTTCTAATAATTTTTGGAAAATCGAATTTTCTGAGATTTCCCACGGGAAAATTGAACTGAATTTTTTTCCTACGATAGCTATTGACAAATTAGATCAATGCAGTCCATCTCCAGACATAACACTCTAGAGGCTGATTTTATACAAATTTTCTAATAATTTTTGGAAAATCGAATTTTCCGAGATTTCCCACGGGAAACTTGAACTGAATTTTTTTCCTGCAATAGCTAATGACATGTCACATCAATGCAATCCATCTTTAGACATAACACTCTTGAGGCTGATTTTATTAATCCATTTCTTACTTTCGGCTGGAAACTTTTTTGAATTTTCCGAGATTTCCCACGGGAAACTTGAACTGATTTTTTTTCCTGCGATAGCTATTGACAAGTCACATCAATGCAATCCATCTCCAGACATAACACTCTAGAGGCTGGTTTTATACAAATTTTCTAATAATTTTTGGAAAATCGAATTTTCCGAGATTTCCCACGGGAAACTTGAACTGAATTTTTTTCCTGCAATAGCTAATGACATGTCACATCAATGCAATCCATCTTTAGACATAACACTCTTGAGGCTGATTTTATTAATCCATTTCTTACTTTCGGCTGGAAACTTTTTTGAATTTTCCGAGATTTCCCACGGGAAACTTGAACTGATTTTTTTTCCTGCGATAGCTATTGACAAGTCACATCAATGCAATCCATCTCCAGACATAACACTCTAGAGGCTGGTTTTATACAAATTTTCTAATAATTTTTGGAAAATCGAATTTTCCGAGATTTCCCACGGGAAACTTGAACTGATTTTTTTTCCTGCGATAGCTATTGACAAGTCACATCAATGCAATCCATTTCCAGATATAACACTCTAGAGCCTGATTTTATACAATATTTCTAATAATTTTTGGAAAATCGAATTTTCCGAGATTTCCCACGGGAAACTTGAACTGAATTTTTTTCCTACGATAGCTATTGACAAATTAGATCAATGCAGTCCATCTCCAGACATAACACTCTAGAAGCTGATTTTATTCAAATTTTCAAATAATTTTTGGAAAATCGAATTTTCCGAGATTTCCCACGGGAAACTTGAACTGAATTTTTTTCCTGCAATAGCTAATGACATGTCACATCAATGCAATCCATCTTTAGACATAACACTCTAGAAGCTGATTTTATTAATCCATTTCTTACTTTCGGCTGGAAACTTTTTTGAATTTTCCGAGATTTCCCACGGGAAACTTGAACTGATTTTTTTTTCTGCGATAGCTATTGACAAGTCACATCAATGCAATCCATCTCCAGACATAACACTCTAGAGGCTGATTTTTTTTATCCATTTCTTACTTTCGGCTGGAAACGTTTTTGAATTTTCCGAGATTTCCCACGGGAAACTCGAACTGATTTTTTTTCCTGCGATAGCTATTGACAAGTCACATCAATGCAATCCATCTCCAGACATAACACTCTAGAGGCTGATTTTATACAAATTTTCTAATAATTTTTGGAAAATCGAATTTTCGGAGATTTCCCACGGGACACTTGAACTGATTTTTTTTTCTGCGATAGCTATTGACAAGTCACATCAATGCAATCCATCTCCAGACATAACACTCTAGAGGCTGATTTTATACAAATTTTCTAATAATTTTTGGAAAATCGAATTTTCCGAGATTTCCCACGGGAAACTTGAACTGAATTTTTTTCCTACGATAGCTATTGGCAAATTAGTTCAATGCAGTCCATCTCCAGACATAACACTCTAGAGGCTGATTTTATACAAATTTTCAAATAATTTTTGGAAAATCGAATTTTCCGAGATTTCCCACAGAAAACTTGAACTGAATTTTTTTCCTGCAATAGCTAATGACATGTCACATCAATGCAATCCATCTTTAGACATAACACTCTAGAGGCTGATTTTATTAATTCATTTCTTACTTTCGGCTGGAAACTTTTTTGAATTTTCCGAGATTTCCCACGGGAAACTTGAACTGATTTTTTTTTCTGCGATAGCTATTGACAAGTCACATCAATGCAATCCATCTCCAGACATAACACTCTAGAGGCTAATTTTTTTTATCCATTTCTTACTTTCGGCTGGAAACGTTTTTGAATTTTCCGAGATTTCCCACGGGAAACTTGAACTGATTTTTTTTCCTGCGATAGCTATTGACAAGTCACATCAATGCAATCCATCTCCAGACATAACACTCTAGAGGCTGATTTTATACAATATTTCTAATAATTTTTGGAAAATCGAATTTTCTGAGATTTCCCACGGGAAACTTGAACTGAATTTTTTTCCTACGATAGCTATTGACAAATTAGATCAATGCAGTCCATCTCCAGACATAACACTCTAGAGGCTGATTTTATACAAATTTTCTAATAATTTTTGGAAAATCGAATTTTCCGAGATTTTCCACGGGAAACTTGAACTGTATTTTTTTCCTGCAATAGCTATTGATAAGTCACATCAATGCAATCCATCTCCAGACATAACACTCTAGAGGCTGATTTATTTTCGGCTGGAATGTCAATAACATAATCTGCATTATCGACTTTTCACTTTCGGCTGGAAACTTTCGGCTAACTTTAACAGGGTTGTTAATACACCGTTAAGCGCACTCGCTTCATACACAACACACCCACCATACAGTGGATTCCGGCATCAATATCCATAACCCTAATCGAACCAACATATTTTTGTTATGTCAAATTCAAATTCTAATGAAATAATTTACGAAAATTTTTGCAGAGAATGAGTAGATGTCAAGTATGTTGTATGGAAATGTTTCAAAATAAAATACATACAAGTTTATAACTAAATTAACATTATTTTGAAAATCGATACATTTATCAAACGAGCCAAAAAGGCACACCTTGTATTAGGGTTAAAAAATTGGATTAGGGTTAAAAAATTACATTTCACACAACCAAAATTGGTATAGATCCATCTATTAGAATTTTTTAAACTAAAATCCCTCTTTCGTTAATTATATGCGTAACTACTTCTAACAACTAAACCATCACTTGAGCATGAGTAGTTGCGAGTAGATACAAGTACTTGTGAGTAGTTTGTTAACACCAATGGAACACGCTTATTGATTGACTGAAAGTATTCTGACTGAAATTTTGGATTGATGGTTACATGGGATTTTTTATTTGATTGACAGTTTAAATGTAACTACGTTAATCACTCGATGTAAAACCCTTTGCCTTTTGACAGTAAGGGAAAATTGTCGTTTAAACTTATGTTAAATTCTTTTCGCCAAAAAACATCAAAAAAAATTGATGTACATCGAAAACCATATTCGATTTGCCAAAAAACATCAATGTTTTTTCGATGTACATCAATTTTACGAAATGTATATTTTTTCATAAATCAACTACAACAACAAATTAGAAACGTCAATTTTTAGTTGTCAAAGTTGTCAATTAGAGTTTTTGTGCCTTGATTTTATTTAATTCGATTAAAATAATTAAGCACAACAATTAAAAAGATAAGAGACGGAAAAGAACTGTTTATATTGAAAACATTTCATACGATTAAAATAATTAAACACAACAAACAAACAAAAGGATAATAAAAATCGAGACGGAAAAAACTGTTTATATTGAAAATTTTATTTAAACGATTAAAATAATTAAACAACAATTAAAATGATTTAAAATCAAGACACAAAAAACTCGTATATTCACAACTTTGACAAATACAAAATGAAGTTTCTATTTTTGTTGTTGTTAGTAACGTCAAAAAAAACATCAATTTGGTTTCGTGTACTTTTCGCACCACAAAATTTACATTGATTTGAAAATACGAAAAGAATTCGACATTAATTAAAGGTTAAATAAGTACCCTTAATGATGTACTAAATTAAAATGAAAATAATGCCACCTAGCTTTATATTATGAAACCCATGAAGTGTTTACTGGGTAGATTGTGTTGTGTATAGGGAGAGTTTGGAGTGCAGGGCATTTTCGCGCAGTGCATTCTTTTTTGTAAGCTTAAATAGAAATAAACTAATAATTGAACGAATAACACCTAAAGTGGAGTTAATTTTATTTGTTTTAATAAAACAACAACGAGAACAGTTTCAGAAGTGGGATATATATTAATTCGCGTTAATTAATTAAAAAAAAAGTTTGGTGACTTTTATTTTGTTCTAGTGTAGTGTTCATTGACTTTTGGTGAAGTCAAATAACTCAGTTTAAAAAAAAAAAAAAAAAAAAAGTTTCTTCCGCCATTACAAGGCAGAAATCAACGGACCAATATAATTCTTTGTGCTCACTTTACCTATATAAATAAAAAATAGGCAAAACTCTTATGTTGAAAAAAAAAATTTTAATAATTTTAATCCGGAAATAATTGTGTTGTATAGTATGAAGTTAACCTCAATTTTACTATTATTTTATCATTCTCTTTGGTTAAATCGGGGATGCACCGAAAACGTGCAAACAACACGTGCACATAACTTCTTTGCTTTTGTAAAATAAACTTTGTGATAAAATATCAGTTATTTTGTTGTTGTTTGTTGCCGAAATAAATTTTAACAAAATGCCACCGAAAATAAATCCAACATTATCGAGTAATAATGATGAGATTAGTGAAAAAGATGTGCCCGAATGGAAAAAATATTCTGATTTCAAACAAATTTTACCAGAATTCGATCCGGTTGACGACATGTTAACAATTAATGAGTGGATAACGAAAATCGAAAAATATAGCAAAGTGTACGGAGTAGATGAAAATGGCATACGCCACCATGCTTATTGAAGTTGACTGAAGTGGCAAAGGAATGGTTAGATAGTTCAGGAGAAGTTGAAAATACACGGAAGGAGTGGAAAGACATTTTGATCGAGAATTTTCCGGTTAGTAACGTGATAACTATTCGTCGACAGAAAGCAGAGAGTTATAAAAGGACACGTGGTATGGATATTGTAACGGCTGCATTACGCAAATTTCATTGAAAAGAGTAAAGTGACTCACAATGATAAAATCTGGCATAATACGAATTTTTTTTTTGGTTTATATTTGTTTTGGTCATTGACCTTTATTTACTGATTTTTTTATATAGATATATATTTAGTAGGTAATATCCATTAATAAGTACATAATATAAAAAAAACAGTACTTAGTGGGCAATCGAAGATTTTCATGGTTTTTTTTTTTTGGATGTAGAGGTATACGACCGTTTTATGGTGAAACTGTGGTAGAATAGATATAGGGGAATTGTACAGGTTCTTGTTATTATTTTTATTTTGGTTTCTTGATTGAGTTGGTCTATTCATCTGGAGAGGTCAAGCTGACCACATTTAGCAGCTTAAGCGACATATAAATTTATCGTGGAAATTTACAATTAAATAATTTATTTTTGGGTGAGTTTTTTTTTGTTATTTAGCATTAAGCTATTTAAATGGTTTAATTGGAAATTTTTGATTACCTTTGAGTTTACCTCACTGTTATTGACGGGATTTTTTGTTTTTTTTTTAATATTAGCTACATTTTTTTTTTGTTGGATGTTATGCATTTATGGATAGTGAGGCCTCTCCATTTTTTTTACCACAAAAAAAAATAGCTACCAAGATTGAATTCTGGGATACCTTATTTTGGAATAAAGAAGTCATTTACCACATTTTCATTAAATTGAAGAAAGGAGAAAAGGAGTTTTGTAAAGGCCCGCCGGAGGAATTAGGTGGATGGATCTTCTTTAATAGTTTTTTGTGAACAAAAAAAAAAAAAAAAAAAAAACCTGTCAAGGTTGAAAGGAAAAGTAACATATTGTGCGGTGTGATATATGCAATATGCGAATTGGTTACTACCTATATGTGTGTGTGTGTGTTTGTTAAAAATTCAAATGTTCGGACATTTGAACATTTAAAGTAAAAAGAAAAAATATATTAAGTTAATTTTTTTTTTGTTTTGTTTCATTATTTAAATTTGAAATTATTATCAAAAGAAAAAAAAAATCAAGGAATTTAAATAACTAAGTGAAAGAAATAGTTTTGGTGCACGGGTAATAATTTTTCCTTTACAGCCACACGGACAAGCATACCTAAAGAGTGCTCTTTGGATTAGTTGCCGGGTGAGTTTTTTTAAATCCGCATAATTTTTATTTTGGTTTTATTTCTTGTGCCTAAGCAGTGTTGTTTTTTTTGGTTTTTTTTTATCTTTTTTATTACATATTGATTATTTCTTTGTATTATTTGTATATTATCAAAACATTTTTAAGTTAATAATTATGTGAATTATTCAAGGAAATGAATTGATTTTTTTTTTATTGGGGATATGGGGATGATCAGAGAAGGAAGGTCATGTGAATGTGTGTTAGATCTACATACGTGTAAGATTTGTCGTACCAACAAAAAAATAAAAAAAAAATAAAAAATCTAGTAACAAGAACCATCCCAAGCCGATGAATCTATCCAATAAAAAAAATATAAAGACACGTATGGTTACTAGAATGGTACGTAACAATATCTCAATATATTATTACAAAAAGCTTGCTCTGTGTAATAGGGCAAACATGGTTCACAGTGAAATTATAGAGTGACTCGTAGAAGGGATACCAGATCACCGATTCAGAAATTTTTTGGGGCCTCTACGAAAATACCAAAATCCTGCACAATTGCTACTAGATCTAAAGGAGGCAAGTTATACATTTGTAGTGAAGCCGAGCGGTTAACTTTCACTACTTTTATTTTATTATTTAATAATTTTAATAATTTATTTTATTTTATTACTTTTATTACATTTTATTAAATTTTCGTTTTATTTTTAACAGTTTAAATATATTTATCATCTTACAAATATATAATGAATTCAACTTGGCGTTCCACACCAGACTAATTAATTTATAACTTTTTTTATTTTTAATTTCTAAAAAAAAAACCTTTACCAAAAATGGAAGAAGAGTGGTGAATATAATTATATCATTTTAATAGGGCTGCACACCGGATAGAGCAATTACATTAAATCGGGTTACACACCACACCTCCCTCCATAAGACAAAAGTTATTTAATAAACTTTTGTTTCAAACTTATTTCATAACTATACATTTAAAATTTGTATTCTTCTTGTAACCTATTTTTATAATAATTTATATAATTTAATTTATCTTAGATTTTAATATAAAATATAATCTGAATTTATAAATTTTTATTTTGTGTTTATTTATTTTTTATTTTTTTTTTAATTATCTGTTTTTGTTTTATTATTTTCATTAGTACAATATACATAGTTCATTCTTAAGATTAATAGTTTGCAATTATATACCTATATATTTTTTTTTTTAATTTTTATTAGATATATATATATTTATTTTATTTATTTATTTTTTTTTTTTTTTTTTTTTTTTTTTTACATTTCCTTCCAAAATTTACATATTGAATTGGTTTATGAAACTGTAAGATACTTTGCATATAATATGTTAATTAAGTGAGTTAAATAATTTTAACCGATTATTGTGAATTATTTTAACTGTACGACCGATTTTGATTTTTGAGTTCTCGTTGGAAACTATGTCCTCGACGGTATATGGTCCAAGCCATAGTGGAGCTAGTTTGCCTGTTGCACCGTCATTTTTTAATAATACTAGGTCTCCATTTTTAAATTTAGCTGGATTTATGTATTTGTCATAATATTGCTTATTTCTTTCTTTAGACTTTAATAGGTTATTTCGTACAATAGCAAATGAATTTTGTAATTTGAACTTTAGGTCATGATAATAATCGTCAATGGTATATATAGGTTCAGGATCGTTACTTATGGATGTAGGAATATTTGGTTTAAAACCGAAGATTAGCTCATACGGCATGAATGACGTTGTCGAATGTGGTGTTGTATTATAAGAGAAGGTTAAGTATGGTAACCAATTATCCCAATTAAAAGGGTCGTCTTGTGAGAAATTGCGCAAATATTCACCTAAGGTTTTATGAAATCTTTCTAAGGATCCATTACTCTGTGGATGATAAGCAGTTGTGGAAAGTTTTTTAATTTTTAGTAGCTTACAAACTTGATTGAATACCGTACTCATGAAATTTGTTCCTTGATCGCTTAGAATTTCCTCGGGAATACCGTAAATACAAATAAATTCTTCTACCAGGATTCTGGCGACCGTTTCGGCATCTTGACTGGGTATGGCTTTGGCAATCGAAAATTTGGAAAGATCATCTTGAATTGTCAAGATGTATTTGTTGTTTCTATGTGAGGAAATCATAGGACCCACTATATCAACAAATATTTTTTGGAAGCTTTTGGTAGACATAGAAGTGATTTTCATTGGTTCTTTTGTATATTTAGAATGCTTGTTTATTTGACAAGATTTACAAGAAAGAATGTAATTTTTTACGGTTGTATACATATTTGGGAAACGAAAATATTGGTTAATGCGATGATATGTTCTATAAAAGCCTTGATGACCACCCAAAGGTGATACATGGAAATCGTGTAACAACTGATTGATTTCGGATTCGTTAGTGATAAACTTTATATTGGAAGTTATATTGGAATTTATATTGAACTCGCTTGATTTGTTAGGATTAGCAAGGTTTTCATTATGAGGAAATGGTAAATTTATCGTGGAATCTCTTTCCTTTGGAGGTGTATAATCCATATTTTCATCACTATAGGGAGAATTTAATATCGAATTTGTATCTTGACTTTCGCTTTCTATTTCTAGATTTTCAGGAGAGATTAACTCAATTGTGTCATTTGAGTCGTTAACAGTAGTATCTATCAAATTTTGTTCTGAATGTTCATCTATATGTTGTTTACGAGATTGTGCTCGAGTAATTGCACTACATTCGACGATTTCGGGTAACACTTCATCGGAGTTATCTAATTTAATTCGGCTCAATGCATCAGCATTTTTGTTTTGAGAACCCGGTTTATATTTTATAACGTAAGTATATTCGTCAAGTAAGATTCTCCAGCGCATAAGCCTGGACGTTGGGTTTTTTAGGTTGCAGAGCCATATAAGTGGCTTATGGTCGGTAATAATTTCAAAAGTTCTGCCATATAAGTATTGATGGAAATGCTTCACTGACCAAACTATGGCCAGAAGTTCCTTTTCAATGGTAGGATAATTCAGTTCAGCTTTGTTTAAGACACGGCTTGCATATGCCACAGGTAAATCAATGGAATCGGTAGTTTGAGATAACACGGACCCAATTGCAAATTCACTAGCATCACAAGTCAATGTAAACATTTTATTAGGGTTAGGTGATTGTAACACGGGTTCGTTCAATAAGGCCTCCTTTAAAGTTTGAAAAGCTTCTTCGCACATCCCATTCCAAATAAATTTCTGATTTTTCTTTAAAAGACTGGTAAGTGGTTTTGCAATGCCAGAAAAAAGTGATATGAATTTTCGATAATACCCCGCAAATATTAAAAACGATTTTAACTCTGTCGTATTTGTTGGTCTGGGAAAATTTTGAACAGCAGATAGTTTATCTTCATCGGGCTTAATACCATTTGGAGTCACTATGTGACCTAAATATTTGATTTCATGACGTAAAAAGTGGCATTTATTTGGGTTTAATTTTAATTTAAATTCTCTAAATCTCTGGAGTACACTCGTTAACCTTTTGTTATGTTCTATGAGAGATGAGGCAAAGACAACTACATCGTCCAAGTATACAAGACATTTAAAATTATTCAAACCGCTTAATATACAGTTCATAGCTCTCTGGAATGTGGCAGGTGCTCCTTTAAGTTCGAAAGGTAGTCGCAGAAATTGGTAGTGACCTTCATCCGTGCTAAAAGCAGTTTTAAGTCTGTCGGTCTCTTCTAAATTAATCTGATGGTAACCGCTGTATAAGTCCACTGTCGAAAAATATCTTGCATGGCCAAGCATGTCAAGAATATCCGATATATTTGGAAGTGGAAATACATCGTTAACGGTTATTTCATTTAACTTGCGGAAGTCGACTACTATCCGCCACTTTTTTTCACAAGAATTTGTTTTTTTAGGTACCGCCAATAGTGGGAAATTCCAAGGACTGTTGCTATGTTCTATTATTTTGTTTTCCAATAATTCATTTACTTGTTTCTGAATTTCAGCTTTTATAGTATGTGGTTGACGATATTGTCGAACATGAATTGGTACAAAATTAGGTGGAGTTTGAATTTTATGTGTGGCTACATCAGTAGCAGTTAGCGTATCGCCTGATAGATGAAATACGTCGCTATATTGGTTTATAATGGAGATAATTGAGGCGTATTCTTCATTGTTAAGATGTCCTAAACTTAGTTGGGACCTCAAACTCTCGTTACGATTCTCGATTTTATCAGACCATTTTTGTAATTGCTGGATATTATAATTATGTATTGGTTCTACTGTTAGTTTTAAGCTACTTAGCTTCTGCCTATTCTCAGATATATTTAAAACTTGTACAACGGCGAGTTGATTTTTTATCTTATAGATACCGTTGGGTAAAAATATGGAAGGTGCTATTTCCTGCGAAAAGCAAATAAATTCAGTTTCATTAGGATAATTGATTTTCAAAGACAATGTCTGCTCTGAACGAGGTGGAATATCTAACGATTCATTACAATAAACGTTAATATTGGATTGTAAATTTAACGAAACAGTTTCATTCGGCAATGGAATATTTACACTGTGTTTTAAGTAATCGATAGTACAATTGTATTCATTAAAAATATGTTGACCTAAAATACCGGAACTATTCATTGGAAATGAATCATCTACGATTTGTAAAATAATAGGAATTTCTTTAAAATTCGGAAGGATAATTGAAGCATCGCATTCAGCAAAGGTTTCTACTAAATCTTGCGAAATACCCTTCAGCTTACATTTCATATCCTTGTAAATGATGGTGTCTGGTTTCAGCATGCTCTTCTTGATTATGCTTACGTCAGCACCTGTATCGACTAAAAAGGTTATATTTGGAAATTTTGAAATATTTAGATTCAAATTAAGATATTTTTTATTAGCAATTGAATGTTGGTTTGATACAGTGAATATATTATTTTGGACTTCCTCAACAAATCCTCTATTGGTACTTTCTTTTAATTTATTATAACAGTTTACCATAGAGAGACACTCTAGTTGTCGTCGATCCTTGAGGGAGTGCCTCGATTGGTCCTCAAAGGTCTGGATTCGTTTCCCGACATAGAATTTGGATTTTTCCCATGATCTTCTGAAATTGTACGTTCCTTTTCCTTTCTTTGCTTAAGGAAGCATTGATCGATTTTGTGTCCAATACGATGACAGTAGTCACATCTATTTGAATTAATAATATTTATGGATGGTTGCATTCTATTATTTGATTCGGATTTATGTTGTTGTTCATTGCTTTTATTTCTTCGAAAACATTCGCTAATTCTGTGTCCGGTTCGATGGCAATAATTACATTTATTTGGAGTGTTATTTCTCATGAATGAATGACGAATATTATTAGGTTCTAAAGATAATTGAGAAAACATTTTATTTGACAACTCCTCTTCGCATGCGCGATTTATGGAATCCGACAATCCAGTAAACCGGCAGGCTTTCACAATATTTTTAATTTTCGGATCTAACCCCTCTTGGAAGGATTTTAAAGCAATATTCGAATTTAACTTTCTAATGACTTTGGCTGATTCTTCCCCTTCCGAACTAATGCAAGCTTCGTTCAAATCATTCATTAGGGCTTCAACACGACTTGCGTAAGTACGTACATCTTCAAACTTTGTTTGACGTATGGTCGCTAATTCCATTTGTAAGTGTCCAATAGATCGAGTTTCCTTGAATTCAGCATTCAAAATAGATTTAAGTTGAGCCCAAGTTTTTATTTCAGAATATTTGATTAAATCGTAAGCTTTACCTTCTAGCTTTAAAGTTATTATCGAGAGAAAATCTGAAATGTCTTCTTGTTGGACATTTTTATGAGCCAATTCGACACTAGCAAAAAACTTATGGAGTTCCCGTGAACTACCAGAGAATTTTGGCACTAACTTTAATATAAATTTTGGATCCAATTTAGACATTTTGAGAGATGGTACTCCTAATTTATTAAGTTTATTAACAGAGTTGGCTTGATTCAAAAGTGATGATTGACCTCGATTTAAATTTGTTTTATCACTTTGGGAATCCACTTCTATTTCTAAGTTAATTTTATTGTCTTGTACTTTTTGTTCACATTTTTTCGTTGACCCTTTTCGAATATCGGATTTCTCAATCGTAATATGACGTAAGTGCAAGAACGAAACGTCATGAGAATTGTCTGAATCCGATGAACTCATAAAAAAAAGTTATCAAATTGAAATTAATTTTGTTATTGTACACAGATAAGCATAATAAATTATATATCGCAGATATGAATCGAAATGTTAAAAAAAAATCAAATTCAGTTATAAAGTCAAACAAAAAGTAATAATTGAACGGGTTTCAATGCAAATTATCTTAAGTCACACTGATATTGTATGCTTAATTATATACATATGTATGTTGGATGTATATAACGTAAAATATTTGGATATACTTAAAAATTAAAAAATAATTCTAATTACGTTTACTATAATTATTTAAAACTTACTCAATGAAAATTATGATGACTTCAAATTGTTGAATGAAATTGGATGAAAATTTTGATGATTTGTTCATTTGTTGAATGTGTGTTAATTCCAAGATGTTGAATGAATATTATGATGAATCAGCTCATAAAATAATTGAAATTGCTGATGATATGTATGATGATATGTAAATAAATGCTATTTTGATATTATTATTAATTTAATATTTAATTGCTACCAGAATTTGGTATGCCCACAATTCTAAGATTGTAGCAAAAAAAAGGAATAATAACACGATTGAAAAACTTTTTTAATTGTCGAATTGAAATCAAAAACTTATTAATTTTATTTTTTTTTGTTGAGTATTTTTATTTTTTGACACAATAATTGTAACAATGGATGTTTCCTAATTGATCGTGTCATGATGACTGTGTATTCTCTTTATTTTCTTTTTATTTTATAATATAGTACAAATACCTAATTGTAGGTGGTCATTAAATGCGATCTATATGCACCTGCATATGAACATAAAGTTTCAGCTGTCAAACAAATTTAAGTAAATGATTGATTTTTAGATTATATTAATAACAAGCTGCCTACACATGAACATTGAAGATTAAAGCTAAGTTACAAGATTTTATTTAGCTTCAATTGACCATACATAATATTTTATTTATTTTCTAGGTTATTCGTTATTTTTAACTGTCGGATTCCTGAACATACTCCCGGACTATTAAAAACTTCAGTTTTTAATACATGAACAGAAGAAACTAGGGATATGCTTTCCTCATCTGACATCAACTGACAAACCTTGACAATTGGCCGCTTCAAAATTCCAGAGGATGTCTTAATTGATACCACCCGAACTAACCCATCGGCACCGGGATGACATGCTACTATTCGACCCAGTAGCCACCTTGATGGCGGCAAGTTGTCCTCTTTGATGAGCACAAGATCTCCGATTTTTAGGTTTTCTTGTTTGTTCCTCCACTTTCGACGTTGCTGTAATGTGTGCAAATAATTGAGTTGCCATTGTTTCCAAAAACCTTGCATTCTGGCTTGCACATTCTGCCATCTTGTTAACCGGTTAATCATAATGTGATCCACTGAGGGTTCAGGCACTGCTGTAATTGGTTCCCCAATCAAAAAATGCGCTGGGGTAAGTGCAACTAAATCATCTACGCTGTCACTCATTGGACATAGTGGTCGGGAATTAAGTATGCCCTCGATCTGCACTAGTAATGTTTGCATCTCTTCCGAAGTCATCATAGTATTCCTGGTCACTCGATTAAGATGATATTTAACCGACTTTACTCCAGACTCCCAGAGACCACCAAAATGGGGGGCGCTGGCTGGATTAACACTAAACTTTATTTCGTTCATTGTCGGATATGATTTCGATAGGAAGACCTCGACGGGATGTAAATCGGCGCAGAGCCGCAATGAATGCTTCAGCCGTCATATCGTGGCAAAGTTCGAGGTGAACGGCCTTAGTAGCAAAGCAAATGAATAAACAAATGTATCCCTTGATAAGTGGGATACGACCTCTCCCGATTCTTGATTTGCAATATAAAGGGCCGGCGTAGTCCACACCAGTGTGCAAAAATGGACGGCTTGGCGTTATGCGGGTAACCGGCAAGTTGCCCATCAGTTGCTGCGACGTGGATGCTCGTTGTCTTCGACATTCTAGACATGTGTTGATGTATCGTCGTACTGTATTTCGGCAATTGATCAACCAGTATTTTTGCCGAAGAATACTGGTTAGTAACGTAGGCCCTAGGTGTAAGTACCGAATATGGTTTTCCTTAATTATTCTTTCGCTCACAATGTGTTTCGTAGGTAATAGCATTGGATGCTTGATATTGAATGAAGCTTCTAATTTATCTAACCTCCCTCCGACTCTTAGGATGCCCTCGTTGTCGATAAAAGGGGATAGAGAAATGATTCGACTTTTATTACCAATTTTTTTGTTTTGATTTAACGCCAGTAGTTCATCTTGAAATTCTTCTGACTGTGCCCATTTCACACATAATTTCTCCGCTTTCCCGAGTAGCACAACTGCGTCTATGTTTCGATATATTTTTTTAATTCGCCACGTCCTTGCCAATATTCGTTTGATTTTTGAGAAAGAGTCAATTCTTATGAACAGCTCTTCTAGCACTTGGTTTGACTTCTCTTCGACATGAGACACCAATGAGACATTACGTTCTTCTAAATTGATCTGCTCAATGTTCACTTTATTTGGCCATTCTTGTTTCGGTTTGGCCAACCATCGCGGCCCGTTCCACCACTGGCTGCAATCTAAGAGTTGCTTAGGAGTCACACCTCGAGACGCAAGGTCCGCTGGATTTTCCTTTGATGTCACATGGTTCCATCGCACGTATGGAATCGTCTCTAAGATTTCTGATGTTCTGTTTCCAATAAAACATTTCCATCGTCGTGGAACGTCTGATAACCAGGATAAAACGATTCGCGAATCACTCCATGCGTAGGACTCCGCGTTGATTTCTAACACCCGTTCTGTGTATTTGATTATTCGGCTCAGCAACACTGCACCGCATAGCTCCAACCTTGGCAATGATACTTGCTTTAATGGTGCTACTTTGGTTTTTGACATAACAATTCGGATGTTTACAAAGCCATTGCTGTCAGTTGTACGTAGATAAACCACTGCTGCATATGCATGCTCAGATGCGTCACAAAACCCGTGAATTTGAATGTTAGTCGTTGATTTAGCCGTCATCAAAAATCGCGGGACTTGGATTCCCTCTAATTTCTGCAATGATGATTTGCATGACATCCATTGTTGTTCGATGTCTACAGGGAGTGGATCATCCCAACCTAACTTTTGTAGCCATAGTTTCTGTAGAATTATCTTAAAAACGACTATAGCAGGTGAAAGCCAACCTAATGGATCCAAAATCCGAGCAATCTGTGAAAGCATTTCGCGCTTGGTTGATACCATTTGGTCTCCGAGTTTTATCTTATATGAAAACGTATCTTTGGTTGGATTCCACTGCAATCCTAAAGTTTTGACTGTATGAGAGCCATCATCAATGCATAAATTGGTTCTTTCTCGGAACTCGTTTGGTATGGTGCTTAATACATCTGGTGAATTTGCTTTCCATTTGCGGAGATTGAATCCACCTGACGCCAGCATCTTTGATAATTCCTGGATAGCCCTTTGTGCTTCGTCGATTGAATCAGCACCTGACAAGCAGTCGTCCACGTAAAAGTCTCTTTTTGCTATGCGATATCCTACTGGGTATGTTAACTTATTCGATGGTGGTTGTAAATGACTTTGAGTTAACAGTGCCTTCATACGCTGTTCCAGATACAATCCATCCAAATTTGGTCGACTGAGCAACAATTCGATTTTTGATAGTAAATTTGTCGGCCATGAGTAATTCGAAAAATATGTCTGCACCGACCAAGATGTCAATTTTGCTTGGCATATAATATGCTGGATCGGCCAACTGAAGATTATGTTTGTTCATCTCGTCCACCCACTGTGCCTCGACTTTTATCTGTGGAATTGTGGACGTTAATTTGGATAGGATGAGTGCTTCGACTTCAATGCACTCGCTGGCCTTAAACCTTGATTTCAGCGTTATTTTTACTATGCCCTTTGAAGTTTCAGCCCTTGTTTCCGATATGCCTGAAACAGAAATATTTGCGAATGAACGAGGAAGATGCAATTTTTGGACGAGAGTTTCGCTGATAAATGTCGATTGGGATCCTGAATCTAATAAGGCACGAGCCACATGATGGTTCCCTGCTGAATCCATGACATGTACTAGAGCAGTTGGCAATAGAGCTAACCGAGCGGTGCGAGTAGTGTATGCATGCGATTCAACCCGTTGTGGTTCTGCTGTGGTAGTTTCGGTTCGAGCGACAGAACTGATTGGTGATGGCTTTGATGTGATAGATTCTAATTCTTTATGAAGTAATGTACTATGCTTTGCATTACATATCCGACATGAATACTGTACCGAACACGTACTTACTGCATGACCTGCTCTCAGGCAATTGTAACACACTCCCGATATATTAACTATGCGTCGACGGTTCTCAATTGACATTTGCTTGAACTTGATGCATTTCCATAAATAATGTTTCCTACTACAACATGGACAATTTTCAACGGTTGTCGTACTATACATTGATTTCACGTTTGCAATAGCACCTTTAACTCCCTTTTTCTTTGTTTCACCCAATGCGCTCTCTTTAGCGTAGCACCGATTGTTCACGAATTCTAAAAATGCTTCTAACTGTGGAAATTCTTGATCTGAGCTTTCATTTGCCCAAGCAATTCGAGTCTCTTCATCTACCTTGTTTAAAAGAATTCTAATGAGCCATGGGTCTCTTCTCTCAGCCTCAAGCCCTAATGCCTTTATACCTCTGATGATTTCATCCGACGTATCACTAATTTGCCGTAATGCTTGAGGAGACCCGTTGGTGGCGCCGGGTTGATCGAAGAACCGGTCAATATGGGAATTCAATATTGGTCGGGTTTTGTTATACCGCTTAACTAATTTGTCCCATGCTTCCGAATAATTGGCGTCGGTTACTAAGAAATTGCGAATGATGTTAAGTGGCGGACCCCTAAGCAACCCTTTCAAAATTTGGAACTTGTGAACCTGAGAAATGGTGTCCACATTATGCACTGATGTGGTGTATAAGTCACAGAAAGAGGGCCAGGCGTCATATTCCCCTACGAATTTATCAATGTTCACGTGTGGTAGTTTGACGGTTGCTGATGATTGAACTGTTGACTGCTCATGTATTGCTTGCGTCCGGTCAGCCAAGTTTTCCAGAAATACGCGCTGTTGATCTAATAATTGATCAAACGAATTATTGGCGGGCTGAGGATTGGCGGGCTGAGGATTTTCTTCCGGTTTCCTTTTGCGAAATAAGTCTAAAAGTTTTGATTTTGTCTCAAAAAATTTAGTCTCAAATTCTTCTTGTTTTAGTTCTACGTTTGAGTTTGGATTACTAGCAAGTATAACCGCTACTTGGGTCTCGTACTCTTGGAACTCCTTCCATAACTCTTCGAGCTTATTTAGTCTAACCTCAATGTCGATATATGTGGTATCTTCTGTAACCGTTAACGCAAATTTTTTTATTAAAGTTAAAGAGGCCATAACGCGACCACGTGATTGAACAGCCGCCATATTTTTGCGACTTTATAACCACCGAAATAAGGAAAATTGGTACTTATACACCCCAAGGAACAAACAAAAAATTGGAAAAACAAACAAACTATATAAATTGTATATAATTACAAAATCTATACTTATCGACTTTCGTCCTTTGAAGGGTGCCAAGATGATTTGGATGCAAATCAAAAACCACTTGTAGCGTGCTTTATGCGTAGGTCCGTGGTGTAATTAAAACAGCAAAGATGATGGCTGAATGTCCACAGATTGTAGCGTGTTATATGGGCACTAACAAAATGGCGTGGTTAAAACCGCAAAAATATTTAGCACTGATGTCTTCAATGAATGGTAATTGCAGCGTGCTTTATGCGCACTGATGTTCGTCGCGTAATTAAACAGCAAAAATGGTGGCTGAATGTCCACAGATTGTAGCGTGTTATAAGCGCACTAACAAAAATGGCGTAGTTAAAACCGCAAAAATATTTAGCACTGATGTCTTCAATGAATTGTAATTGTAGCGTGCTTTATGCGCACTGATGTTCGTCGCGTAATTAAACAGCAAAAATGGTGGCTGAATGTCCACAGATTGTAGCGTGTTATATGCGCACTAACAAAAATGGCGTAGTTAAAACCGCAAAAATATTTAGCACTGATGTCTTCAATGAATTGTAATTGTAGCGTGCTTTATGCGCACTGATGTTCGTCGCGTAATTAAACAGCAAAAATGGTGGCTGAATGTCCACAGATTGTAGCGTGTTATATGCGCACTAACAAAAATGGCGTAGTTAAAACCGCAAAAATATTTAGCACTGATGCCTTCAATGAATTGTAATTGTAGCGTGCTTTATGCGCACTGATGTTCGTCGCGTAATTAAACAGCAAAAATGGTGGCTGAATGTCCACAGATTGTAGCGTGTTATATGCGCACTAACAAAAATGGCGTAGTTAAAACCGCAAAAATATTTAGCACTGATGTCTTCAATGAATTGTAATTGTAGCGTGCTTTATGCGCACTGATGTTCGTCGCGTAATTAAACAGCAAAAATGGTGGCTGAATGTTCACAGATTGTAGCGTGTTATATGTGCACTAACAAAATGGCGTAGTTAAAACCTCAAAAATATTTAGCACTGATGTCTTCAATGAAATTTAATTGTAGCGTGCTTTATGCGCACTGATGTTCGTCGCGTAATTAAACAGCAAAAATGGTGGCTGAATGTCCACAGATTGTAGCGTGTTATATGCGCACTAACAAAAATGGCGTAGTTAAAACCGCAAAAATATTTAACACTGATATCTTCAATGAATTGGTGGCACGTGATACTGTATAATAATCGTATGCTTCGATCCACTAAAAACACAATGCACTTTCAACTAGCCATCCGGCTCGAAGGACCAATAAATAAATGCTATTTTGATATTATTATTAATTTAATATTTAATTGCTACCAGAATTTGGTATGCCCACAATTCTAAGATTGTAGCAAAAAAAAGGAATAATAACACGATTGAAAAACTTTTTTAATTGTCGAATTGAAATCAAAAACTTATTAATTTTATTTTTTTTTGTTGAGTATTTTTATTTTTTGACACAATAATTGTAACAATGGATGTTTCCTAATTGATCGTGTCATGATGACTGTGTATTCTCTTTATTTTCTTTTTATTTTATAATATAGTACAAATACCTAATTGTAGGTGGTCATTAAATGCGATCTATATGCACCTGCATATGAACATAAAGTTTCAGCTGTCAAACAAATTTAAGTAAATGATTGATTTTTAGATTATATTAATAACAAGCTGCCTACACATGAACATTGAAGATTAAAGCTAAGTTACAAGATTTTATTTAGCTTCAATTGACCATACATAATATTTTATTTATTTTCTAGGTTATTCGTTATTTTTAACTGTCGGATTCCTGAACAATATGAATTTTATATCAACACTGCAACACAGGAACAGTCGAATGATATAACGGCGTACACATAATTTTATTGCCTGCAGCAATTATATTTATAATGTGATTATGGTACAATGAAAAATGAATGTAGATCGATGATGAAATTTTACAATCAGATAGAGTTAATGTGTAATTGATGACCACATTTTTGGTAACACTTGAAAATTATTATTTATTTTTTTTTTTTTTTTTTTTTTTTTTAATTTGAACTACGGTAATCAGATACAATTTAAGCACGTTCCCGAAATTTCTGGATACAAGAAATTTTCGAGCACTGAATCAACTTTTTCCGTTACATTAATTTATTTATATTGTAGGTGCATATTTTATTATAGTTTATATGATATTTTTACTTTTAAATTTCAATTTTACAGAAAAAATTGAGATTTTTGAATTTTTCAACAATGAATCTGTTACACTTTTTAGATTTTAATTTTTGTAATTTTATTTATTTCATTTTACCACTTTATGGATTTTAAATTTTACAAATTTTATAGACTTTCATTTTGTATAATTTTATATATTTCACTTTGTATTATCATTAGGTATAACTTTAGAATAATTATATTGAATATACTCAATTAATTTTTAGACATTTTTTTTTTTTATATTTTTTTATTGTCCACAAACTTACTGTGTTAAATCATTCGATTTATTTGTTTATTTTTTTTTTTTTATTTTTTTTATTTCATTGGTTCGAACGATCCATTTTCTTATGGTAGAGCATTTTTGTTTGTTTTTTTTTTTTTTAAAAATGCATCCCTCCGCTGCCACCAAATGTAGTGAAGCCGAGCGGTTAACTTTCACTACTTTTCTTTTATTATTTAATAATTTTAATAATTTATTTTATTTTATTAATTTTATTACATTTTATTAAATTTTCGTTTTATTTTTAACAGTTTAAATATATTTATCATCTTACAAATATATAATGAATTCAACTTGGCGTTCCACACCAGACTAATTAATTTATAACTTTTTTTATTTTTAATTTCTAAAAAAAAAACCTTTACCAAAAATGGAAGAAGAGTGGTGAATATAATTATATCATTTTAATAGGGCTGCACACCGGATAGAGCAATTACATTAAATCGGGTTACACACCACACATTTGACGGTAGTGCAAATGGTGGTAATGGGGTATCGAGTAGTGACAGACCTCATGCAAATAACCAAAACACGACTTTTGCGAATAAAACATTTAACAATTCGAATGAACCAAGTAGACGAAACGAGGGAAACTATAGAGGCACACATAATTTTAAGCAACAGCAACCCAGGTCTATGCGTCAAAATAATCAAAATAACAGTCCTCAAGATTTACGACCAGATGTATCTGGTCCAACAAAAATTAAATGCTTTAATTGTTTCAAAAAAGGACATTTTATGAGATCTTGTCTCGATAAAAATAAAGCAAACGTAATCCACGTTCATGGTGATACACATCAAAAATAATTTAAATCTGCGGTAGTTTTGGGAAACAAGATCGAATGTTATATAGACTTAGGAAGCAGTTGCACCATTTTGCGGAGAGATGTAGCTGAAAAGTGCAATAATAACTATTACGAAGATACGAATTTAAACAAACTTACGGGCTATGGAGGCGGATGCGTTCAACCCATAGGTATCACTACATTAAATATAGGCATTGATGGAGTCAATGCCAGAACACGAGTTTACATAGTTGATCCGGAACATCAGACTGTTCCACTATTAGTTGGGCATTCATTCACGGAGCAGCCACATATTAGCATCAATGTCAATTCAAATGGGCTATATATTCAGAGCGCTGAAAATCAGCAATTAGGTGATGTGGAAGTAGGAAAGCAATATAAAACCGACTAAGTCGTGTGTGGTACCGGATGGATACGTAGGGCATTTGCATGTATCAACAAGTTTGAAAAGCGAGACTTTGCACATCGATTCGAAAATTAGAGGGAACGGAACAATCATACCAAATTGCATTGTTACCACTAATGATGATAACACAGCGGTGATACCAGTTGTTAATTTTACTGGAAGTGAAATTCATTGGGATGAAGGAGAACTCTTTAGAAGAGCAGAGGTATGTGAGTTTTGTTTAGTGAAAATATCGAAAGTGTCGTGCAAGACGAAATAGTAACCGACGAGAATGACAAAACTGAATTACATGTTTTGTTAAACGAGTATAAAGATCTCGTTGCCCGAAAAATGGATCAGGTTGGTCTTACAGATCAAGTGAAAATGAATATCGAATTAAAAAATTCAAACAAAGTCATATTTTATAGACCATATAGAATGAGCTATAGTGAAAGAAAGTTGGTTGCTGAAATGGTCAACGAATTAAAAAACGCTAGGATAGTTGAGGATAGTCAGTCAGAGTATGCAAGTCCCGTTATTCTGGTCAAAAAGAAAATTGGTGACTTCCGGCTCTGTATTGACTACGGGGAATTAAACAAGGAAACCGTGAAGGATCACTATCCGGCACCACGAATTGACGACCAGCTAGATAGGTTTTAGATTTGTTTTCAGGGTATTACCAGGAATAAATGTCAGAAGAAAACAAGCACAAAACGGCGTTTGTAACCCCTGACGGACAGTATCAATTCCTTCGTATGCCTTTCGGGCTATGTAATGCTCCGTCAGTATTTCAGCAACTTATCAACAAAATTTTAGGAAATCTACGATTTTCGGTTGCGATGGCATATCTCGACGATTTGCTCATAGCTACCGAAACGAAAGAAGAAGGTCTAAATAACCTTAGAATTGTTTTAGATATTATTAGGAACAGTGGATTGACGATAAATTTAAAGAAATGTCGGTTTTTAATGAAAAAAGTTACTTATTTAGGGTTCGAGATTAGTGAAGTAGGTGTACAACCAGGCCAGGGTAAAATAAAAAGTTTAATGAACTATCCAATACCGGTAGATGTTAGAAGTGTGAGGGGATTCTTGGGCTTAGCAAATTATTTTAGGCGGTTCGTAAGTTACTTCGCTTTAATAGCACGGCCACTCACGGATCTTCTTTCCAAAAATAAAGTTTTTGAGTGGACAGAAGATCACCAGAAATCATTTGAATTACTAAAAAAAAGCTTAGGCCCAAATCGATAAACGCAAATTAATTCGCAACTACGACTATAGTGTCTGTTTTTGGTATTTTTGAACCACATTAAAGTGTCGATTTTAATTTGTAGTTACGATTGTAGTCATGGATATCGGTGACTAAAACAGTTCTTACAATTGACGTATAATACCGAATTTTTTTCGGAACATAAATTGTTTGTTGTTGCTGTTTATTATGTGGAATTCTATGGTACAAAAAAAATTGCTTTAAATCAATAAATAATTATTTGCAGCAATTTTGTGCGTACTTGTGAGAAAATATTATTGATGTTTTTTTTATGTAAATCAATTTTGAGAAATTGAGATATTTTGATAAATTTACCCCCACCTCTCTTCCAGTAAAATTAAAAATGTCAATTATGATAATAATAACAATATATAAGATTCATCTTTTAAATGTATCGTTTTGTGTGACTTATTCCACGTTAATATATTGTAAAAATAAAATAAAACAAAATTTTATTTTAATTATCTATTAAACTTCCGTCTATGTGGAATTATTTTTTATTTTTTATTTTTGTAATATCGATTTCGATTAACAAGTAATCATCTTCAGTTACCGAACTACTAAAGAAAATTATGAATTCTGTCATCTTTATATACCTGTTTTATCCCTACGTCATAGCCTACTTGATCAAGAATTTCGAATTATTATGTCGTATATTTTATTTACAGGAGTATTAATCTTATTATTAAGTAAATTATTATTTCTTCTGTTTTTATAGATCAATAATTCTTCCATTCGGTCCATATTATCACCTTTTCTCATTGTATATAGAATTTTCATGTTAGTATTCATGTCTATATAGTTATGTTGTGTTGTATTGATATGTATAGCAAAGTTTGATGTCGCATACATTTTACCAATATCACGAACGTGTTCTTTATATCTTTGACCGAAGGATCTACCTGTTTGTCCTATGTAGAAAGCAGGACAATCTGAACAAATCAACTGATATACTCCAGTGTCTAAAATTTCTTCTTTCTTAGGCTTTAATTGCATTTCGAGGTTTTGTTGAGTTTTAAAAGCAATTGTATAGCCAAAATTCCGAAATATTTTTTGTATTTTAGAACTCGTGAAGCCGTTATATTCCATTGAAATGTATATTTTAGATGTATCTTCTTCTAAATTTAATGTTGTATAATTTCGATACATTATTTTGTTTTTGTATGATAAATTAATTTGATCTATTATTTTAGGTCTATATCCATTTTGACTTGCGATGTATTTTATTATGTTTAACTCTTCTAGTTGATCCGCTTGTGTCATTGGTATAATTTTTAATCGATTTATCATATGATTATACGCTGCCATTTTATGTTGTAAAGGATGATTTGATTTACTATCAATAGTTTGGTCCGTTTGGGTTGGTTTTCTGAATATTTTAAATTTATGTTTTTGATCAACATTTTTTATAGTTAAATCCAAAAAATTTATACTTTTCGCTTCCTCCATTTCTAGTGTGAATTTAATTTTAGGATGTATAGAGTTGATATAATTTAATAGTTGATTCATTTGCCGATTTGTACCCGTGTACATAAATAGTATATCATCTACATATCTGTGCCAATATTTAATGTTCTTATAATAAATATTTGTATGGCTTAAGATATGTTCCTTTTCAAAATTATTTAAATAAATATTTGCCAACGTTCCTGATAATGGGCTGCCCATTGGGAGTCCATCGGTTTGTTTATAATATTTCTCGTTAAATTTAAAATAATTTTGCTTTGTTATTTCGTTGAGAAGTTTCATGATATCGTCCACAATATTCCTATTGATTGAACTGTTTAGTAATAGCTGTTTTGTAATAGATATTGTTTCTTGAACAGGTATGTTGGAATACATGTTAGTAACATCAAATGAAGCCAGTTTACCGTTGGTTGGTATATCAATTCCTTCTATTTTATTGACAAGTTCAATATTGTTTTTGACAGATTGGTCCCTCTCAAATTTTATGTGGTTGCAAAGCCATTTGTTTACGAATTTTGATATTTTATAAGATGGAGCCGTTGTAAAATTAATTACTGGTCTAATTGGCATATTTGCCTTATGTATTTTTGGCATTCCTCTTAAAATTGGTGCAGCAGGTTTTATCATTTTATTATTATTGATTTCTCTATTATCCATTAGATTATTTGATTTATTTATAACCTCTTTAATCATCTTTTGGTATAGATCAGTTGGATCATTATTTAGTTCTATTAAGTCATTATTAATTATATAATCGTTGACTTTTGTATTGTAATCATCCAATTTCATTATAACCATAGTGTTTCCCTTGTCAGCTTTTGTTATTATTGCCTTATTTTGGGTTATTTTTCTTTTAATTTTATTAATGATTTTGTTGTCACTGCATATATTAATTGGTCTTGGATTATAATTTCGTATTTTGTCCACAATCAAAGTCCTTATATCTGATTGGTGCTCTGACTTAGTCTTAGATATGGCATTTTCAATATTTAACAGATGTTTGTTCATATTTTTTATATTATTGCAGGGCGTTGTACTATATTTTAATCCTTTTTCCAATAAACATATTCAATTTGAACAGAAAGAGATATGTTTATTGCTGGCCTACTACATCCGATAGACAAGGGTTCAGTTCCTTTTGATACAATCCATGCCGATCATTTAGGGCCTTTTAATGTTACAAAGGAAAAGCGAAAGTACGCATTCAGCATCATAGACGGTTTCTCTAAATATGTCTGGTTAAAGCCGGTTAAAACTGTAGAGTCTAGAGAAACAGCGAATGCTTTTATAGAATTTATGTTTTGCTACGGGAAACCTAGGGGTAGCAGTTTTATAGGAAAAGTATTTAAAAGGTTATGGGGCAGTCTTATAATATTATGTTAATTAATGTTGCTTCTCAAACCCCAAGAGCGAACGGTCAGGTAGAAGCTATTAATAGGCAAATTTTATTTGGGCTAAAAACGATGACGACAAACATAAGTTGCGATGATTGGGATAAGGTATTGTTACAGGTGCAGTGGTCTATTAACAATTCGGTTCATAGTGTAACCAAACCAACTCCAGCTAATGTTATATATAGGTGTATACCGGCTGGGCCCACTGGCAATCCTTTAACAGACGAGATTAATCGCAAAAATGAAGAAGTCGGAAACACATTGATAGCTAATTTGGACGAAATTTCAGATCTTATCTATAGAGATCAAGAAAAACAGAAAAAGTACTACGATAGCAAGAGACGGGAAGGTGAAAAATTTATTGTAGGTGATTTGGTGATGTTGCGATGTCTACGAGTAGCGACAGGAGCTAGTCTGAAATTAGAACCTTCTTATAGGGGACCATATCAGATCCATAAAGTGTTAGATCGAGATAGGTTCATTGTTAAGGATATTGATGGCGAGCTACAGTCTAATAGATTATTTAGTGGATGTATCGCAATCGATCGGATGAAAATGGTTGCTTTCGTTTCGGGTACGAGACGGTTGATTCGAAACGGTAAACATTTAAAAGTAAAATTTATTTAATGTAGCAATCAAATGTATCATTATTGTTTGAATTTATTGTTAACTTAGATGTAAGTTTTAATGTTGTCTTTGGTTGCTCACATAAAAAGTAATTGAATTTATTGTATTAGAGTATCAATATTTAATTGTTTAGTTCAATTTCATAGTAAAGATGTTTCACTATTAATATTGTACTTATAAGTTAAATTTAAGTTTGAATTGTTAAAGCTAAATTTCTCAACCGATTTTAGAGGAATTTGACATGTGCGGAACTTAGCTATTCCCAAACCGATTACGAAGAAATTTAACAAGTGCGTTGGAACTGGGTTTCTAAAATGATGTTTAGTTAAATTTCTGGGATATGGTCAAGTATGATGGAAGTTGTCTATTTCTCAACCGACTATGATGAAGTTTCACGTGTGCGTTAGAAATGAGATTCTAAAATGATTTTTGAATGAAGTTCTGGAATATGTTCAGGTATGATGAAACTTCCCTATTTCTCAACCGATTATGATTAAATTCGACATGCGCGTTGGAAATGGAATTCTAAAATGATTTTTGGATGAAGTTCTGGAATAAGGCCAAGTACGATGAAACTTACCTATTTCTCTAATGATTAGATGAAATTCGACAATGACCAATTAGGATATCACTTAGCTGTTTGTAACCGATTATGATGAATTTTGACGTTTCCAACTTAGAAGAAAATATGACCCAACAATTATTATTGGATGAGGTTGTGAGAAATATGCAATATGGCTTCTATATTGTTATCTGTTGAGAAACTTTTCTCGCCAATCCTCCACTTTAAACTTTGGGTAATGTTTTCTGAGTAACTGTTGTCAGAGCGGTAAGTTTGGCCATGTTTAAAAAAATAGTACGTGGCGTACCCTAAAAAAGATTATCTAAATGAACTAAAATTTCGAATAAAAGCTTCTGGTGATATAGCACGTTCCTCAATTTTAAATTCTAAAAACAAATCAAAAATATACTATGATAAACGTAAAGTCACGAAAGAAAAATTGTTCTCAAAAGGTAGAGACAATCTCGACATAACGGAGACGGAATTACGCACAGAACGCAAAAATGAATTTAGTACTGTAAAAATAAAAATTTTGCTGACAATTTTGATGCACGTTTTTGACATTAAAATAATCTTAAACTATCAAACATGAACTAAACCTTTTGGGGGGTTGGCTCTAAATCCTATTTTGTAAACCCCTTTTTTGACCAATTTAAATTTTCCGTCGTAGAATAAAACCTACTAATCTAGTTAATAACTAATAATTTAGTTACATAAAACAGTTTAATGTGATTGGCACCACTTTAATTTGTATAACTTTAGTTCCCAAGAATGTCTTAAATTTTGTAATTTTTTTCATCACAAAGTGACACTTCAAGGTAGGCGCATGCCAAAAGACTTCAGATTATTCGACACGCAGTCGGTGGTTGGGTGCGTCTCAATAGAGTAGGGGCTGACCGTCTATAGCCATGTATCTCGTGATCTATATTCCAACGCTGCAACTATGTAGAAACCACCAAATGTGTCTAGTATACTTCCACGTGGTAACACCCGGGCAACGATGTGAAGCATCGGCGAAATACTAGAGGCGAGTGCAGTACACTATAAATGAGCAATGAGCAGAACAAATAAGGAAACTAATACCCCAGGTGGTACACCTCTTGCTCAGGTAAATCCACCCTCTTCGGAGGTCGGCTCATGGATTCTGGGGGAGACCAGCCATTGCTATACTACAATTATTTTAACCAATCCCAAGACATGTTGGTGAATAAACAAGCTCATTTGAGTGAAACAGAAAAGGATAATTCACATCCCTTCCAGAGAAGTAACAAAGTGGCGTATTCTCCAATAAGAGGCGGTAGTCTCTCCATTGGGGCCAGCAGCCACAACACTCGTTCTACAAACGAAGAAAAGCTTCACAATGAATTGTGTAAAGCTAATAATGCATTAGTTGAAGCCAACAATATAAATAAGCAACTGAATGTTACAATTGCATGGATGCAGGAGCGTATGAAGACGCTTGAAAACGAAGTTAAAGCTCTTAACCCAAAGGAGGACATCGGTTCTACTCCTAACCAGAATACAACTCCACAAGAGTATCATACGGATGAAGAAGAACTAGCTCGAGAAACTGGGTGGATTAGAGTTAAAGGTGGGAGAGAAAAAAGGAGACGGAATAATACGCCCTCCCCACCTCAATTAAAGGATAATGTTCCAAATATTATCCAGAAACAACCAAAAAAAAATACCTCCACCACCACCAATAGTAATAGATGAAGTCAAAGACTACGATGTACTCTATGAAAAAATAAAAACAATAACTGCTACTGATAAGTTTAATGCAAAGGTGATGAATGGAAACACCATCAAAATAAACTTAGAAGATGCTGAAACATACAGAAAAATGACGAAAATGTTAAATGAAGAAAAACGTCCTTGGCACACGTTTGAAGATAAACAAACCAGACCAATTAGGGTCATGGCTAAAAACTTACACTCTACGTGTAAACCAAATAAAATAATTGATGACCTGAAAGCAAAAGGATTTAAGGCAACTGAAGCATCGATTAAGCTAAAACGGAGAGGCAAAGTACCTCTCAACATGTTTATGTTGACCTTCGATACTGATGAAGATATCGAAAAAATTTATCAAATTAAGTACATCTTGGGGTGCAAAGTGGTTATTCAGCCTCTAAGAAGGTCTAAGCTTATACCACAATGTAAACAATGTCAAGCCTATGGACATACACAAAAATATTGCAACAGGGAACCCAGGTGTGTCAAATGTTTAGGTAAACATCATACCAAAGATTGTGTAAAAACCCACAATGTTCAACCTAAATGCGTTCACTGTGGAGAAAACCATCCGGCTAACTACAGAGGATGCAGCGTTGCTATTGAACTGCAAAATATCAAAAATAAGAACGTGATTGCTAAAAATCCAAGTTTATTCAGGAAACAAGCGGTTAAGATGAACCGACCCGAAGTAAATCGTAGAGTATCGGGAACTACTCAAGGACAATTTGGTAAAATGACTTATGCTCAAGTAATGATGAGCAACGGAAATCCAGGAAAAACTGCTCAAAATGACGATATAAGTCAAACACTTAAATTAATTTTAAGCAGACTAAATACATTTGATGAGCGATTACAGAAACTAGAGTACAGCACTAAGGGAGCCATCCCTAAACAGAAAAATGGCCTTAGAATCTTATGTTGGAATGCCAATGGACTGATGCAACATCAACAAGAACTGCAAGTGGTCCTGGACACAGAAAAAAATCGATGTATGTCTCATCACGGAAACACACTTCACTAGACAATCAAACATTAAATTTAAAAATTATCAAATATATCACACTATTCACCCTGGAAACACTGCTAAAGGAGGTAGTGCTGTTATAATTAGAAATAGTATTCATCACTATGAGGAGTTAAAATATGAAACGGAAGAAATACAAGCAACTGCTGTTATTATCAAATCCAAAAGTAGTTCTATTTGTATTGCTAGTATTTACTGCCCACCGAAGCACTCAATGCAAGAAAAAGATTATCTCGAGTTCCTCAGTAAATTAGGAAAACGATTTGTACTTGGAGGAGACTTTAATGCAAAAAATGTCCACTGGGGATCCAGATTAACAACGACTAAGGGTAAAGAACTCCTAAAAGCTATCAGAAAATGCAGTTGTGAAGCCCTCTCAACTGGAAAACCATCCTACTGGCCAACTGATCCAAACAAAGTACAAAATCTGATTGATTTCTTTATAATAAAGAACATATCTGTAAATTATGTACAAGTAGATGAAAGCCACGACTTAAACTCTGATCATCCACCAATACTTCTAACGTTAAGTGAAAAAATCTTTCAGAAAGAAAGAAACCCATTCCTAGTAAATAATCACACTAATTGGGCATGCTTTAGACTATCGCTAGAAGAAACAATTAACTTAATGGTTCCATTAAAGACTGAAGAACAATTAGACAAAGAAGTTCACAAATTTGTAAACGATATACAGCAATCAGCTTAGGAAAATACTCCTGAAATTAAAACGAAAATCAAGAGAAACAATTACCCTATGGAAATTAGGGAACTCCTCGCAGAAAAAAGAAGAGCGAGAAGAGTATGGCAACAAACAAGGGCCCGCAAGATAAAACTCATTTAAACAATCTCACTCAACAATTAAGAAGAGAGATCAAAGAATTGAAAGATGAATCAATCAGCAACTATTTAAGAAAATTAACTAATGATAACAGTTCTGATTATTCTCTTTGGAAAGCAACCAAAAGAATCAAAAGACCAATAATGCAGATTCCCCCAATAAAAATAGCAGGTGAGAAATGGGCTAGAAATAATGAAGACAAAGCTCGAGAATTTGCCGAACACCTCGAAAAAATATTCCAGCCACATGAAGACCAAACGTTGGAAGCCGAGATAACTGAACAAGCTGTGCAAGAAAGTAAAGATATCCTACCCACAACACCAAAAGAAATCATGCGTGAGATAAAAGCTAATATGAATACGAAAAAAGCTCCTGGGTACGATCTTATTACTGCAGAAATCTTAAAAGAACTGCCAAGGAAAGCTCTGGTGAAACTCACCAATCTTATAAATGCAGCATTTAGAATCAAATGTGTACCAAGCTTATGGAAAATTGCAGAAGTAATTATGATCCCAAAACCTGGGAAACCACCACACATAACATCGTCTTATATGCCAATTTCGCTCTTGCCAGTCATGTCCAAACTCTTTGAGAAGCTTCTGGTAAAAAGATTAAATCCGATAATCGAGAGTAAAAACTTGATCCCAAATCATCAGTTCGGTTTTCGCAACCAACACTCAACAATTGATCAAGAACACAGAATAACCAGTATAATTGAGAAAGCATTAGAGGAGAAAAAAGTCTGTTCAACAGTATTTCTAGATGTTGCACAAGCGTTTGATAGAGTGTGGCATAAACGACTTAACCAAAAGCTAAGGAATCTTCTACCAATGCAATTTGCTAAGATACTGGAATCATACTTGAAAGATAGGTTCTTCAGGATTAAGTTAGATGATACATCTTCTGAATTGAAAGAAATCAATGCAGGAGTTCCACAGGGCAGTGTATTAGGAAAAAGTAACGAAGA
Organism: Tipula vernalis; assembly: GCA_958295665.1. NCBI lineage: Eukaryota > Metazoa > Arthropoda > Insecta > Diptera > Tipulidae > Tipula > Tipula vernalis. The sequence continues at coordinate 167,579,226 of OY282559.1, forward strand.
ATCAACACAGAAGTTACAATCAGCTATAACTCAAATATATAAATGGATAAAAAGATGGAGAATAAAACTAAATGAAGCTAAATCAGTTCACATCAACTTTACAAACAGACGAATCGAACATACTAATTCCGATTACCATAAATCAGGAAATAATACCGCATGCGAACACAGCTAAGTATCTCGGCATGACCCTGGATGCTAAACTACGATGGAAAGCACACGTGAAGAAGAAAAGTGACTATCGTAGGCTCTGACTTTCGAGTCAGTCGGAATTTCTTTTAAATTTTTCGTCAAAATTAATATTGAGTAAATAATTAAAAATATGTATATGAATTATGCCGAATATACCTCAAATCGACGGACATATGATGGAGACGATCTCCATCGATTGAAGTAGCGCTTTGTCCGAGAAATTTTGCCGCTATGATGTGAACTGAGCTGGGTTATACGTACAAATTTTATTATTATGTTGCCAAAGTTATTTTGTATTGACACCCTATTGTGAATGAGCTCATGCTCAAAATGGGGTGCCGTAAATTTAGAAGTTAATAGCAAATAAATAAATAAAAGTTGAATTAAGACTTAAATACAGAAAAATGTATTGGCTGATGGGAAGGAACTCTTCTTTATCAACATACAACAAGCTTCTACTTTATAAGCAAATATTGAAACCGATTTGGACTTATGGTATTCGGCTTTGGGGTTGTACCAAACAGAGCAACGTAAATATCATCCAAAGATTTCAGAATATGGTATTAAGGAACATCGTTGATGCACCTTGGTATGTCAGGAACAATGACCTTCAAAGGGACCTTAAAATGAACCTTATCTTAAATGAAATCCAGGAAAAAGCACGGAGACTTGAAGAAAGGCTCCGCCAACATGTGAACATTGAGGCAACTCAGCTCCTAAGCATCAAGAATTTAGTACGCAGACTTAAAAGAATCAAACCTTTTGAGCTGGTGTGATTGTCAGTTTAAGCAGCATTATACTGATCTAAAATCCACTACAAAGATGTGGTTTACTTCAATTTACCAAACACTATGGAACGCCAATGGGAAGAAACCATAGATTAATTTAAGTTAGTAAATTAAGTCATAAACAAATTGCTCATAAGTCCAGGAGACTAGATTGTAATTACATAAAATAAATAAATAAAATTTATTTTAAATAAAAAAAAAAAAAAAAGAATGTTTTTAATTTTGTAATTTTTTTCATCACAAAGTGACACTTCAAGGTAGGCGCATGCCAAAATACTTCAGTTTTTTCGACACGCAGTCTACACTAAAGGCTGCCGCATGCCAAAAGACTTCAGATTTTTCGACACGCAGTCTAAATTAAAAAGATAAAATGTTTCCATCTCTCTTGAGTTATATTCTAAAAAAGTTACCAAAAATATTACAACAACAACAACATTTAGTAACTTTTTAGAATTTAACACAAGAGAGATGAAAAAATTTTTAGACTGCATGTCGAAAAACCTGAAGTCTTTTGGCATGCGGCTGGCTTCAATCCATTCTTGCGTGCAATATTGAAAATAATTTAATTTTCTTACTTGGTCTAATGCGCTCCGTCGTTCGACTTTGTCAATTCCCAAATATTTTCATGTAATTTAATTTTTGCGCTATTGCGTGATTGCGCTAAAGCGTAGTGACTGTCTGGAAGGTAAAGATTAGTTAGTTTTATTACAGAACGAAGTTACAAAAACCACCGGGCCCTTATAAAATTTTTCAAACCCCATTGCCAGAAAATACAAAAATCAAAATTGGACGTTACACGTTAGACAAAATTTTATTTTTTTTCTGGTTTTTAACCAATTCACACACAGCCTATTTATTAAACATTACGACAGCAAGATAGCTTTATTGCAAAATTTTATGGTTAATGGTTTAAGTCTATAATAAAACATTTGTAAAGTTTTTGTTTTTTCATACGATAATAATTTTAAGGTTCGACTTCTAGATACATTTTTTTCAAGATACTAATCATAGATGTCAGCTACAGTTAATGAAATCAATAATTTATGTAGGAAACTGACAAGAAACGATTTATGTCATAAAATAACTACACGGTTATTAGTCGTCTGGAGTATATTCTAATAATAATTGTATCAATTAATAAAATCAATTATTAAATAAAAATGTCAGCATTAAGAAAACATACATTGTAAGTAAATGATATATATGAATATAATATATATAGCATAAGGGTAAAAATACGTGCGATAAGGGATGTTTGCGTTAACCACAAATGTAAAAATTAAAATTGTTCATTTTGTGTTTACATTTTTTTATTTTTGTTTATGGACTGTTTTTTTTAATATTTACATTTTTATTTATTCATTTGATGAATTAAAAATTGTTCTCTTTTACTTAGACACAAACTAAACAATTTTTTCTTATATTAATTATGGCCTTAAGGCACTGGTATGGTTTTGCAAGGTACGTAATAAAAACAAAAATGGAACAGGACAAAAATAAAAAATATAAGAGCGTGCAATTGCTATAAGTACTAAGAAAAAAAGTCGAATTTGCCTTTTTGTAATTTTGACCAGTTTCAATTTTTCTGTTTTTCTTTGCCATGTCAATGTGAAACTTAACTAGTAAATAACGTGATTTTATTGCATTCCCAATGAAAAACTAACAAATATTTTTGCTCATTATATTCGAAATTCATACAAATCTGATAGTCAAAAGTAAATTGTGAATGCTCTGAAAATTAATTCCTGCTTTTGGACGTAGATTCCACCGAAAAAATGTATTGAAGAATCTACATTTCTAGAAGTGCGGGACTCAAACATTTTTATTTAAAAAAATGAATACTTTCGAGAGAAATATCCTATTGTGCTGGATGTGCCTATTCCATTTGTTGTAATATTTTTAAAGGAACTACAGCAAATTATAGTAGAAAAAATGAATTCATGAAAAATTGATGGAGAAGACACACTGGCAACCCTGGCCATCAAATTGGTGTGCGTAGAGCTGTCTACGTCTTGTAGGTCCGAGAAATGAAATAAACTAATTTAACTTAGCTTTTGCATAGGTTTCAAGGAATTTTACGTAGGATTATTAATTTTAGATAGGCTACAAAAAACGTCCAGAGCCCATTATGAGTTTCAAAATAAATTTTAATTTACACGAGCGCGGATAAGAGAAACCCTAATTTTGAAAAAATCAACGCATTTTGGTAGTTGTTCCGTGTTCCCTTTTCCAAAGTTTACTCAAAAGGGCGAGTAAATTTTTCTTTCTCTGTTCGGGAATTCAAATGCAATTTTAAAAGTTCAAAAATTGTCTGCTCTATTTTTCAAATTTGTAGGTTTTTCTTACCTCGTATTGCTTGTTTTTTGCTCTCAATCGATTGACATCCCAAACTGATATATCGGTTGAGCTCTCACATTTATTAACCTAACATGACCCGGAAAGATCTCTGACCCCCAAAATTATAACTATTTCAACCGCTCAGGAGGGAAGGGCGCTTAGCGCACAATTATTTACGCAGTGCATGAATCGGATTCCTTACTCTTTACGAATGGACTAACAAGAATATTGTATGGCACACAGTTTTTAAAATATATTGATTATCCGTGAGACATAATTTCATTAAATGATCACAAAGACGTAGTCCTACAGCAAATAACAGTTTTTATGAATTGAATAACTAGCAATATTATTTTATTTATTAGTGCCCATAGGAGAGTATGGAGTCGGACAGAGACTAAAACACTTCTTTTGTTTGCGTTACATCGCAAAGAAGAGTTAAAGGAAGGGTACAAAAAAAAGTATGTGTACTTACATTTAATGGAGGATATGATTGGATCAGGTGTATCGGTATGCATATTAGAAGCAAATTAAATTACATGAGTTCGTAATTAATTATTAATTGATTTTAGGAGATTCCATACACCCTTCAAGAAATTAGGAATAAATTTAAAAGCATGAGAAAGGCGTACCGGGACTCTTTTGAAAACCTGGACAAAAATGGATCATATGGGATAGAGCCATTTAAAGATTTACTCGACGAATTGTATTCAGATGAAATCCCAGGGAATCAATGCGAATCGCCGACAATAGCTTCGGGGGTTGGACGGCAACCGATTCAAATTCCATTTCGAGGTAGCAAGGTGGGGAACCAAACAAATAAACATATTAATGAAGACTCTCTAGGAACACCACCAGAAAGTGAAGCAAACAACAATGATGCAGAGCCAACGAGCACTTTATCTGCATATTCTTTGAATACCTTATTTGACGAGTTAATTACACAATTTTTACCTGAAGAGGCAGCACAAAATAAAACAAGGCCAAAAAGGAAATTGCGAAACGAATCATTAGAAGAAATGAAACTGGAATTTAAAAGAAAGAAGGAAGAAAACAGAACAATAAGGGAAGCAAATAAAGAAAGAAGACACATGGAGAAGGAATTGGCCACTCAAAAACGACACGAGGAGAAAATGAAATGGCATGCGGAATTGCTAAATTATCTAAAAAATAAATAAAAACATCTAATACTCTCTCAATAGTTATAATATTTGTAACAAATGGGCCAAAATAAATAAAACAGGATTTTTAATGTTATGTTCATAACCTAAATATATTTCGATGATCTACAACACATTTTTCAGCATTAATTGATTAATAATTTCTTGCCGGCGATCTCCTGCGCCACTAAAGTGATTGTCTAAATTTGCTGCGTTAACGGTTTCTTCATCACTAATGTCAAACCACGAATCATTTTGATCTACAGATATGTTATGTAGCATACAGCATGCGACAACAATATTTTTTACTGTACCTAAATCCTTTTGTTCAGTAAAATGTAACAACCTGCGAAACCGGCCTTTCATCAAGCGAAATGCATTTTCCGCTACGATTCTTGTAGAGGAGTGAATCGTATTAAATTGTTTTTGCTGATCGGTCAAATTTCCGGAGTCTTTATATGGTGGTACTAGCCAGGATTTTGATGGGTACGCTGAGTCACCTAATAAAAATGAATTATTTCCAAATATTAAATTATCAGACGCATACCGGAATAGCGGAGATCGTCGTAAAATTTGAGCGTCGCGCATTGAGCCGGGCTGACCACAGTACACATCAATAAATCGTTTTGACGAGTCGACCACTGCCTGTAATGATATACTATAATAACCTTTTATATTATAGTACATTTCTGGATTTTCAGATGGTTTTTTGATTTTTATTTGCCTGCTGTCGATAACTCCAAACACACCAGGCATTCCTTCCAACATTTCAAATGAAGTAATTGTCTCTTCTATTCTTTGGGTAGACCGTGGCCAAATAATATATTGATTGGATATACTAACCATCCATGAAGCAACCCTGTTGACTATTCTCCATATGGTCGCTTGATTCAAACCAAATAATATTCCAGTATCTCGATATGTACTTGAATTGCAAACGTACCATATGAAGATGTGAATTTCTATGTTAGCACCAACTTTAACGCGACCTCCGCTGTTGTGGTTTGGGCAAAAGTTGGATGATTTATATAAATCTAAAATTAAAATAATCTATATCGGTTCGTATTTGTACTGATTATTTGGACACAAAGAGGATCGGAATAAAACTAAAATTCAAAAAACTTCCACCACGGTAAATTTATAAACATGCTTATATCTAAGCACAAGAACTTACCTACTAAAGCAGCAATCTTCTTTCGCGATAATTTAAAATGTTTTTTAAAATCGCTTTCATTGTATTGGTCCACTGTTTGCATGAAGGTGTTTATTTTTGCACGCTTAGCAGATTCATGATTTGACGAGTCGGTCGATTCTGATGATGACGATTCGCTAGAACTCGAATCATCCGTGGTCGTTTCCTCCATAATATTATCCATAATAGCCTAAAAAAATTGGAAATTATTATAACAGGACTAGAGATTTGCCGATTCAGAAATTTTAATATTTTGTTAGACTGTAAGGAGCGGATTACTGATGGTTGTGGTTTGATTCATAGGACTGAAATTACCTTCGATAATTCAATTTATAAAAAAAAAAATTTACCTGAATTAATATTTTTTCTTCAGCCGATTCCATTTGATTTAAAATTTATTAATATTTCAATGACGAAATGTGCACTATTTTCTTTAAAAGTTTAAGATAAATAGCTTAACTTTTACTCCAAACGCTTTTCAAAAAGTTTATTCATTGAAATGTCATTTTTTATATGTAAACAACACAAACTTTTCAAAACAAAAAATTAATAACGTGGCTGGTATCATAACTAAAATTTTGAATTTACATTCCTATTTCTTACCCAATAAGCCAATTGTCGCAAGTGCAAATTAGCGCTCTTTTTTCGTACTACTTTCTGTATTCTAATGTGGAGTGCTTTGGTACAAAAAAAATGTATATGTATGTATAAAAAAATGATTTACAGTAATTTTGAGCAAACTGTGGGCAAATATTGACATCTTACTGCTAGTGTTCGCTGATGACAAGGGATAAAAAATATACGGATATTTTTTGAGCAAAAAAACGAACGCATTAAAAGGATCGGTATATTTTTAACTCTACTTTTATTTGGATTTTTTTGGAGTTTTTTTGACACTCGAAAATTATTTCTTTTATCGGCGTAAAAAAATCCCAAAATTTTGCGAAATGAAAAATTTAGATTAAAATAATTTGAAAAGCTTATGATAATTATAAAAAATATTAAAATAACAAAAAGAAAATGTGATGGTGATGTCATCAAAAAAACATCCGGATATTTCATTAAAATCAAGTTAGCATTTATCGTGTAGCGTTTGTGGATAACATTTGTCAAAAATATCCGGATTTTTTCTGTCAAAAGGCCATCACTGAACATACGGACTATGGGAAGTTTACAACAAGAATGCCGTGGATTTTCATTTCGCAATGAATAGTTGCAAACCAAGTTTTTGTAATTATAATTTTCAAAATTTTTTTGTTTTTTATTTAATTTTTAATGTCAATTGATAAAAGTAAATATGGGGGTTTCGTATGAATGTAGGGCGCTATGAGGAGCTCTTACGCAATTTTCACTTATGCTGTAGCACGAGGATATCAACGGGGACACGAAATGCGTGTGGATTATTTATTAAAAACTAAACATGTTATTTATGCACTTGCTATTTATTTATTGTAAAACTTGAGAATATTTTTTAAGCAATAAAATATAAATTTCTAAATAAAATAACTAATTTATTTTTTCTAGCGTTCTTCGCTAAAGCATGGTTTCCACGATGGCGAGGCGAAAAAATTAGTCAAACTAAAAAGAGAAAGCAAAAATTCACCAATAGTACGATAGAGAGAAAATACCATTTTGACAGAAAAATTGGGAAGTCCAATTTTAAAAATTTTAATTCAGCACTCCGAATTAGGACGTCTAATCCGAAAAAAAGATTAGATGCATCATCTTTTTTCGGATTAGCCGCTGATTTTCGGAATTCATATTGTCAATTTAAAGAAAATTTTATATTTATTTTATTATTAAATATATATATATTTTTTTTGATTTGGGGAACACATTTTTCATCGCCAGAATCACTCTCAGTGCTACTTGAAAACATAACGGCATATATTGCCATTAGTTACTCAATAGTATCCATTTTTAACAAAATTTAATTTTAATAATTGAAACGTCAAAAATAAATAAATAAAAATTCGGAGTACGACTTGTTGCAGTTTCATTCGCTCTTATGTTATTTTTTTTTATTCCTTCCTCTTTTTAATTTGACTAATTTTTTCGCCTCGCCATCGTGGAAACCATGCTTAAATAAAGAAAAAATTAATGTTAACAAGTTAATGGTTTTGGAGCGACTCCTTAATATATTTTTTACAACAACAAAAATAAGCAAAATGTACTCATCCATTTTTCGTTCTTTATTGTTCCGTCCAACAAGCAATAATATGGTATGCTAAAAAATGACACGTAGCGAATGATGCGTAAACGAATGACGCGTAACGCCACATAAAAAGAAAATATTTTCGGTTTTTAATAATTTTTTTTTTTAAACCGTGTAAAAGCGAAATCTTGTAAAAAGGTACCGTGTAAATCGGGGAATGGGTTTACTTTACTAAAAAGTTGGGTAAAATATAACAGAAAAGGTTAATGTCGTTGTTTTTAACTTTTTGATGTTTCAGTGATTTTTGTTAAAATTTCCGCGTTTCCATTATTTATATTATATGTAACTCATATTGGTTGTTTAATCTGGTTTGACATACATTATTACGAAATGAAGTTAGGGTGTGATAAAATATCATTATATTTTTCATCATTTTTGCCCGATTGAACACGTCCATTATGGAAATTGAAATTACTAAGTTTCTTTCGTATAAAAAACAATGGTCGTGTTTCCTCGGGCAAATTTGATAAAAAACATCATGATATTTTTTATCTCGTTTCGCCATAAAACGCACTCATTTATCACCAAAAAAAATCCTAGAATTTTTTTGGTTTCACCTGTTAAAAAATGTTGTTTTTTATGCAAAAGAAACTTAATTAATAATTTTAAATAATTTCAATTTTCATAATATATACTGGAAATATTTAATAGTTTAAAATACTACAAAAAATTATAATTAATTTTGTTAAATAAAAAAAAATCAGAATATATTAAAGTGTTTGACGTTTAATTTTAACTTTTTTTATTTTGGTTGTTTCCTCGGGTTTGACATAAAATTTAACGGAATGAAGTTAGCGTCATAAGTAATTGACGTGCAGTATCATGATATTTTTTATCACGTTTGACCGAGGAAACACTAGGATTATTAATATTTTTTGACAGGTAAAACCGTTAAAAACATTCAGGATATTTTTGGTGATAAATGAGTGCGTTTTTTGGCAAAACGTCATAAAAAACATCATGATATTTTTTATGAAATTTGCAAAAAATCGCGATAAATTGGTTTTGATGTTGCCCAAATAAAGATGCTCTACAGAAGTTTGACGTGTAAAATCACATTTTTCATTTTGGTTGTTTTGTCGGGCATGACATAAAATACAACGAAATGAAGTCAGGGTAGTAAAAAATATCATGATATTTTTTATCACTTTTGCCCGACTGAACACTAGGATAGGTAATACAATAAATTATATTTTTGACGTTTCTTTTTGCACCTCTTTTTGCCAGCGATTTCAACCCTACAAACCATAATTTGTGCCCTTCAAACCATTTTTACTTCTAAAGTTAGGCCCTTTCCGAAAGTTATACGAGTACTTATGCCCTTTCCGAAAGTTATACTTATTTATTTAGACATACTTATTTGCCGCCATCTTAAATGAGTACGTTTATGCTTAGGGTTCAACCTGGTTTGAACCTAGGTTAACTTTTACTATAAACAGAGTCGAGTCATCTTGTAGTTAACTCGACTCGACCTAAAAAATTTCTAGGGTCGAGTCGAGTTAACTCTAAAAACCTTCACTATAAACGAAGTCGAGTCGAAAAATAAAAACAACAAAAAAATAGTAATAAAAAGACACCATTTTGATTTCTTAATTCGTGTGCGAATCTTCGATTTTTGTGTGGCAGTAAAACTTTATTTTATTTTTATAAAATTCAGAAAATAATACAAGAAAAACATATAAACATACGATAGTAAATGATTTTTTTTGACGTTTCTGACTCTATTTTAACCTAGTTTCGATTCGACTACGATTTGACTCTGCAGTATAAACGCTAAAAAAGATAACTACAAGATGATCCAAAGTTAACTAAAAGGTGACTCGACTCTGAGCATAAACGTATTCTATGTAAAATCATCCGAATTGATTTCACATACTTATTTTTTATTTTGACTATTTTGTAACTATAAAATAATTTTTTTAATTAAATTTTTTATAAAACTTAATTACTACCTAATATTGCAATATGTATGCAATGAAATTAACAAAATTTTGGTTTTCTTTAAGATTTTTTTTTTGTAAGAACATACTTATATTAAGTTACCTCGCCAACATACTTATTTAAATAAGTAGGTCTAAATAAATAAGTATAACTTTCGGGAAGGGCCTAAAATCTTTTATCTTAAAGATTTGACCATTTTTCGTCAATATCAAGGGAAAGTGGCATGTTGGAATGAATAGCGATCTATGTAAAAATCATTTTGGTTGAATCACTCGATTCAAATTCGAAATTTTGCAATTTGAATTACATGTATTAAATTGACACGAAATTTTTTTGAAGCAAAATAATTTTGTGACGGAAAGTTCGCTATACAAATAAAAAGATTATAAAGCAAATAAAAAAATTATAAAAATAAATTTCACTGAATATCTTATCTTGTGCTGATATTTTAATCATCATGAACATCATTGTCATCATCATCATCATCATCATCTTTATCTTGATCACCAGTATAATCCCTCTCAAATTTTTTTTTCTGTTCTTCACTATATTTTTCCTCAGTCGAACTCGTTTCGCTCAGTCGTAGAATAGCAAGCTCCTTAAATTTGATCGCTAGCTCAGGGATTACAGCTATATACCTCTCATAATCCGTTTTATCTAATCGATACAATTCACAGTACTCGATGGCCACTATATTCGAAACCCGTTGACCTTTTTCCGTAAATATGGATATTTCACCAAAATGATCACCATCCTCGAGATGCTTCATTTCTTCTCCACTCGTGGAGCGAATTGAAACGGTACCTGACACAATGAAAAACATACAACTACCTGTAGTACCCGCTCTTATTATTAGGTCGTTTGGCATATAAATTTCCGGTATCAAACAAGACACAATTTTATGAAGATTTGCGCTTGAGACATGATTGAAAATAGGAGTCGATTTGATGAATAATTGGCCGCTGTGAAATAGTAATTCACGGCGTAGAGAATCGGATAGATTGTCATTGATTGCTCGCTCTTTAAAATATCGAAATTGGTATCGTTGCTCATAAAATTCGATTAGAGATTTTTTAATTTGAAGCGGCAAGTGTTTCTTACGCATATACTCTTCCAACTGGTTTACGATTTCTTGATATTTTATTTTCGAAGAGTGTTTAAATTCAAACACTTCAATTACTTTTACTATAATAAACAATGGAAAATAAACAAAATTAGAAATGTTCAATTATATAATATTGACAATATACCTAATGCATACAGTTGATAGATGTATGATATAACGATTACTGGTGTGTCAACTGCTAAAGAAAACCATGTGCTGTTTTGCAAATTATGGGAAAATGCAAATGCGAAGCAATAAAATCTAAGCGCTGTGAGATACATACACAATAGATAACGTCGCCAGAAGATCCCAGTATTCAAATTTGGATCAATTAACGCAACTTTATTTAATGGAATGTCACTATTCGCATTGTTAATCACAAATAGATTCCCACCGAACTGATATATGGTCGCCGTGGCATGAAAAATCAATAAAGAGGTGAGCACCAATACTAAAATCATGTAATTCACATTACTTATTTTCCAAAATTGCAACACATTTTTAAAATATTTCCTCAATCGACCAAATGTGAGAATCTTTAAACTTTGGTACAATATGATACAATTTAGCGCCATTTCATCAAAATGATTGGCCAATAATTGTTGCACAACTTGAAATGGTATCGATGTTATTACATCAGCAAACAACCATGTCTTCAAGTAATGAAACGCGATCGAGCGTTGACATAATACAACTTCATATTTGCTAAAATATCCAATGAAAAAATTCAATGCGATATTTATGTAACATGGACATTGAATCGCAAAATTGATTTTAGCCGATAGCGCCGTTAAATCTTTCTGATTAGCAATTTGGAATAATACTATATACCAATTAATGAGAAAGACAACAAACATTATTTGGTCCCATAATATCATGAATTCTGAAAGGGGATGTATTATGTACCAATAAGGGCCGTTTATATGTTGCTTGATTTCCTTCTCCAACATGTGTATGCTCGTAAAATAATGTTTTGTACGCGGATGTGCTTCCGAAACAATAATTTTTCGTATCCATTTTGATTTCAAGTGCAATTCTTCATTAATGGTCGATTTGAGGGTACAAGCGTGCACAAAAGCAGAATCCTCCCCCCTGTATATAATAGATTTTTTCGGTTCAGCATTTGAATTTATTGAGTGGAAACGAATGATTTTTTTACCCCAACCCATCATTTTTATGCAAACAACTAAAAGGTGCGCCAAATTTAAAACGAAATATTGATCGAAATTGATATAAAATATTCAATTATTACTGTACGGCTAGCTACGTTTTGGTTATTGCCAAATACAAAAATAACTTTATGTATGGCTAGCTGCGTTATTGTTGGTTATTGCCACAAATTAGTGCACACTATGTAACGAACGTACTAAATTTGGCACCGTATACTGTACGTGAGCAATTAGTTTTTATTATACTTACCTTTTCATACGTATATTTCATAATCATAACCATTAAATTTCATATTGTACTTACCTAAATTATATAGGTTAGATTAGATTAGGTTTGGGTGACGGTCCACTAGGACCAGGCATAGACACAAAGCGCTGGATACTCCTGATGTCCATCCTACAGAGGTCCGTCAGGTCTTTGAAGAGGAGTGCCCCTAGAAACTTTAGACTGTTTCGTGCCAAATGAGGGCAGGTGCAAAGAAGATGAAGTACTGTGAACTACGACAGAAGTCATGTGAGAAGACACCAAGTCTACTCGCCTGGCTCCCTATGAGACAGTGCCCCTAATCACTCCAACAACCACACTGATCAGTGTGATACTTGCTAGCTTCTTCCTTAAGCAGAAGTTTGCATACCGCAAGAGGCATTTCAATATCCTTTCTGCTTTCTGAGAAGTGGTCCATTGAACCACGTCGAGCCACGTTTATATTCCCTGTACTTATGAAATGCCCTGGCACCCATAACATGTGGATGTTGAACTGATTTGCCATCTCGTTAAGAGATGAGAGACAGTTCTGGACTACTTTTGGCGTGAGGAGGTGTGATTGAAGCGCTTTAATGGCAGCCTGACTGTCCGCATATATGCGAATATTACAAACCGATATTACATTATACCTCAACCAGTCTACGACTTCCTTTATGGCAGTTACTTCAGCTTGAAAAATGCTACAGTAGTCGGGGAGACGGAAGGAGAGATTTAACAGAAGTTCCTCGCAGAACACTCCAGCCCCGACTTTCCCGTCCCGTTTTGAACCATCAGTGATAAAGTTTATAACTCCTGGTTCCAAAACTGCACCCATCATCCAGTCCTCTCTGGATGGGATCCTAGTGCGGAACTTTGTGTCAAAAGATAGTGACGGGACAGTATAGTCGGTGGCCTTGGGAATTTGTTTGTTGCACAAAATAGATGAGTGCCCTATATTGTTGCAGGTCCACATTAAGATGGATTTCAGCCGTATGACAGTACAAGCTGTCAACTGTTTCCCCAAGATATCTAGAGGAGTCAAAAATAGCAGAGTCTTTAGTGCCTGAGTGGATGTGTACCACTTTTGTCAACAGCTTTTGGTTGACAGTTTTGTCCAGAGCAGGCCACCAGACTATTACTCCATACAAGAGTACGGGTCTGACTACTGCGGTATAAAGCCAATGTAAGATGCGGGGCTCCAGCTCCCATCCTTTCCCAATGGCATTTTTGCAAGAGTATAGCGCTACCGAAGCTTTCTTTACCCTTTCGAGAATATTGGGTTTCCAATTTAATTTGCTATCCAAAACGAGACCCAGCAACTTCGCTTCAACTGTAAAAGTCAAGCTGAACCCATTTAAAATGGGAGGATCGATGTGAGGAAGTTTATATTTCCTATAGAAGAGAACCAATTCGGTTTTGTGTGGGTTTACATTCAACCCACAGCCATTGGCTCATAATGAAAGAGTGCCCAGGGCATTTTGCATAAGCTCACTAAGGGTGCAGGGATATTTACCATGGACACCAATAGCAACATCCTCCGCATAGGCAACCACCTTGAAGCCACCGTCCTCCAGTCTCAGCAACTGGTCATTTATGACCAAGTTCCAAAATAGGGGGACAGTACGCCACCCTGTGGCGTACATCTGCTTGCAAATCTTCTGACGGAGGATTCCCCAAAACTGGCATTTATGATCCTGCCTCTTAGCATCTGATCTATCCAGTCCTTGAGTGATTCATCCACTCCCAGATCTGAAAGTGCCCGAGTTATAGCCCCTGGAAGCACATTGTTAAAGGCACCCTCAATATCCAAAAAGGTTACCATAGCGTAGTCTCTATATTCGAAAGATTTTTCAATGAAATATACAAGAGAATGAAGAGCAGTCTCTACAGATCTCCCCTTGCAATAGGCACGTTGAGATTTAGACAGCTTTTCCGACACAATCGTGCCTCTAATATGAACTTCTATTTGTCTTTCCAGTGTTTTAAAAAGGAAGGAAGACAAGCTAATCGGTCTAAGGTCTTTGGGATTGCAGTGTGAGCATTTTCCCGCCTTAGGTATGAAAACAACCTTCACTTCTGTTCATTTACTAGGAATGTGACATAGTTCTAGGCAGCCTTTGAAAATTACCTCTAACCAGGAAATTGTTAGATCCGTAGTTTGTTGAATATCCGCAGGGATAATACCATCGAGTCCAGGCGAATTATATGGTTTAAAACTGTTTATCGCCCACAGGATTTTTTTTCTGCCAATAATTTGGCCTATGAGGCTACTAGCCCTTTTACCTACTGATGTGTTGGATACAGATTCGGAACAACCAGGAAAATGATTCTCCATCATAAGTTTCAGCGATTCCGCACTATTAGTGGTCCATATCCCATTCGGCCGTTGAAGATAACTTGGGATAGAAGGACCAGTTGCTAGTATTTTGCGTAGCCTAGACATCTCCGGAGACTCCTGAATTTTGCCACAGTATAGTCTCCAAGAGCTGTTCTTGGCACTTCTCAATTGATATTTGTAAATTTTGAGGAATTTCCTTATAGGAGTCCCAGTCTACAGCAGATTTTGTTTTCCGTGCTGTTTTGAAGATTCTTTTGCATTTCGACGTGTTTGTTGAATCTCTTTGGACTACCAGGGTGGCCGAGATTTACCCGTAGGCCTGCTAAGGGACCTAGAGCCCAGTATCGCTTCTAATTACAACTAACAATTACAACTAACAATTACAACAATAGAACTTACTTGATGTGGTGATGATAAGATAGTAGAATTTATAGTGGAATTTAACGGAGATGCTGATCGAGCTGGACACCAAACACGTTTTTTGATACCTGGAGGCCACATGTCTGAATTATTTAATTTTTTGTAATGTTCCCAAGTCAAACCAATTTTAAAAGAAACGAAGGTAAGTGCGTTATCCGCAGCACGATCCTTAGCCGGCAGTGATTTACAATCAACCTGGTCAGCATTGCAGTCCAATATTTTCGAGCAAATATAAGTTTGTACAGCCTCCTTTTTCACCGAGGAATGGAACCTACTAAAATACAGATACATTTTATCCTGTACAACAGCTGGATGCAATGTATCCACAGGCTGCTCCGTCCCGATAATGCCCTGATTAGAAGAAGGTATCAACAATCTTGAAGAACTATTAGTATGGTTTACATCATTCACATATGATGGATGTTCAGATAATCCGATACACCGATTGATTTATTCATTAATGCACCAATTAACTCTTTTTTTTTGGCCACTTCTAATTTCAATTTTTTTATTTCAACAGCCTCCAACGCTCTATCCGCAATAGCATAACCACTGCTTGCAGCTGTTACAGTGGTAGGCAACGCACGCAAACTGTTTTAATTGAGTTGATGGCCGCACGATCAATTCCACTACAATCATAATGGTATTGATTGCTACAAAAAT
The DNA here is from genome assembly GCA_958295665.1 of Tipula vernalis. NCBI lineage: Eukaryota > Metazoa > Arthropoda > Insecta > Diptera > Tipulidae > Tipula > Tipula vernalis. The sequence goes on from OY282559.1 coordinate 167,594,990, forward strand.
TACAGCATACTATATCCATAAAATTAGCGGCGAATGACTTCGAACAGCTGTTACACGTCATTATATAAAAAAAAAAAAAAAAAATATTCGCAACTAAAATGATTCGATTTTATGTAGTAGTGATCTACGTCACAAATAACGATGCACAAAATGTAAATTATGAAATGAGGAGTGTCTGATCAAAAGTCGCTATTTACATCTTATTTTTGCAACTTACTTTTGATCACTTTTTTTGTAATAAATAGCTTGTTTTGACCAAAATCAAGAATTTTAGGAATATTTTTCATAGAGAAATTGGCAATTTTTGGTCCATGCTGGAAATAACCACTTTAAGTATATTTCACTTAAAAAATTCTGCCCTGATAGAAAAAACAAAAATATCATTTTGGAAAATGTAAATAGCGACTTTTGATCAGACACTCCTCAAATAAGTAAATATCGTTGTGATCGAGAGGTATTGATAAATTTACATATAAATGTTCAATTGATAAATAAGCCACATTAATAAACCAGCATTAAGGTCACACAAAAAACAGATAAAAATTTATGACAACAGTTATAATCTCATAGCAATCAATTTATGTAGAACCACATATATTTAAACACACTCAAAATAGGCTTTAGTAGAATTTACAACTTTTATCACTAAATTATCACTATATATTGTTCATTTAAATTACTTAATAACTATTTAATATTGTTCGTATAGCGCTAAGCGGTTTTGGGTTTAACTGCAATGGAATTAAATTAATTTTTCGGTGTAATCGAATAATTAATGTCAAAATATTAGTGTTGATGTTGGTGTTGGTGTTGGTATTGGTTGTAATGTTCATACTGGTATTAATGTTAATGATAGTTTTGGTATCAGTATTGATATTGGTTAGTTAAAATGGTTTTTGTTTTTAGAAAACTCCTGAGAAACTGAACCAAGATGGCACTGGCAGAGGTGGCAGCACGATGGCCGGGTGGTAGTTGATTTAATTATTGTCAAACTAATAATGTTAATTTATTTGTGGTACGTCATAAAGATAATTCCATAATTTATTTCAGAGAATTAAATTTATACTTAATTAATTTTAGAATAGTTATTATAAAGGATTAATGCATATTTTAAATTTAGGAAAATCTTGAAGAAACTGAGCAGTTGATGAACTTTAAATTATATTGTCTTGTGCTAAATAATCTACTAAAAATATATTACTAATAAATTTACTAACTATCAACTAATTATAGGTGTCTGGAACCGGGTTGATTCTTTGTTACTAACATAGCTTTCCTTTCCTTCGGTTGTGTTATGTGAAAAGAGGGTACGGAGGGACCGGCGTCATCCGCGAGTCTTGCTTAGGCTTGGTCATACACCCTGATCAATCAATCAAGCACGTTGTTGCTTTGAATCCAAACAAATTCAATAAGTTTTTCTTCCTTTAACTGCTTGGATTTTAAAAATAGTTTCGATTTTAGTGTTGTCAAATGGTCCGTTATAAAAAAATCCAATTTCCCACTATTTTTTGAGTTACGATGATATTACGATTAAGTTTAATTTTTTTGGCTTTAACAGCATCTATAATTTTTTGCTTAACAACTGAACTCACACATTCAATAACGATTGGATTTGATTATAGGAATACAACAGCTCTTTTATGAAATAATCTATTAATGCTCCTTTTCTCTTCAATGCAAAAAGGAATTTCAAGGGAGGATAGAATTTGGTGAACTATAATCACAGAGTACCTCATCCTTTGCCTCAGGTACACCATGAAATATCAAGTTCGTACTACGTTGTTTTCAGCGATTTCAATCTATTGTTGAAAGTTGTAAAAGTTGAAGACCCTGTAATAACAAAAGTTATAAAGTTATAATTCCTCGGATTGAGACTCAATGGTTTTTAGATTAACATGCACATATAGTAGCTTACTTTTAGCCAAATTTAAAGAAAATCGTACCGTTTCAACTTGCGTAATTTGGCCTTGGGCCAAAACTCTACCTTTTTTGAAGAAAAATTGGATTTTGAGCTTAAAGCGAAAATGAATTGTTTGTTTTTGCTACCGTGGTGGTGAATGAATGTAGTTGGTTAGTGGTGCGAATATACGTGACTGGTATATGTGGCGATGCACGAATATGATTATTTCTTGTAATTAAATTTGTATAAAGTGAGTCGCTACAGTGGTTTGTCCTGGGCAAAATTTTATAATCGATGTTTAGTTATGTCAGCATCCTGTCGACATACCAAGACCACCACCAACAACAACCACATGTGCATCCAAGTCAATGTAACCATAACTTTGTATCCAATTTCTGTAATTTGCTAACGTAAAGTAATTTGTATTAAATTGTATTCCATTTCCGTTAAACTAAAGTAAAATGAAACTCTTGATAACAATAAATTTATTTTATTTTTCTAACCAGCATAAAAATTACAAAATGCGATGTAAGATTCTCAATAATCTTACATCAGCATTTTTATAAACTTACACTGTAGCATAGAAACTAAAATTCGAATTATATAAAATCAGTCTAGAATTAAACATCAACAGAGCTAGAACCTGGAATAAAGAAATTAATAATTAATTAGAAGTGGTTTTTATTTATTTTGGGACGCTTCCTCACAAATTCGTTATATCGCACGCAGCAACCATAACTGGCGCAGTTGAAAACCAAAAATAGTATTAATTAATCCACAAAGCAAAACAAATTTTCGTGTTAAATAAGTTATCAATAAAACAGTTTTCCGTTTTAATAATAATATAAAAAAAAAAAAAATAAAATAAAATAAAATATAAAAATCAATTTGAAGTGATATACACAGTGCCGCAGTAAAAAGTGAACATTATATTTCTATAAGTGATTGTGAAAAAAACTCTGTGCCTGATCAACACATACACATACACAGTAATTGCAATAATGAAAACTATTTCGTTCTTATTACTAGTTTGGTAAGTAATAAACCCTTGTATATCCCAATACATTAATAATTTCAGTGTTCTTAAAAGTTGTATGATTTAAGTGACTCCAATCGGTTAGAGTGTAGGTCGATTGTTAAAAGAAATACTATACACAAAATTCGCTGTTCAAATTTTCATGAATAAATCGGTTGACGACATTGACTTACATAAACAAATAGGTTCACCCGTACAACTAGGTAAATTAATTAAAAAATACAAAAAAAAAAATTACAAATGGAGCTATTAGTAAAAGAAACTCTAAAAATATTTAGAGTCAATGAAATTACAAAGAACATTAAATCCTTCGACGGAGATAAAAACTCTGTATACAGATTCATTGAGAGAGTAGACTTAATAATGAAACATTGTGAAAAAATAGAAAAGTCAGACTATTTTCAAATTATTCTTGTGAATATTCGCAACAAAATAATAGGGAAGGCTCCATTTAATATTAATTTTCGCCGACAAACGTGACGAAAATTCACTAATGTTTGAGCTATATGGTTTAGTTAAAACAAATAACAATTCGTACACAAAATTATACGACGATATAGTACATATTATTAGTTTACTGTCTAATCAAATAAAATTAAAACATCTCGATGAAAATATCGAGAAATATATGTTAGAAAACTATAGAAAAGTAGGTTTAGTTATCTTCACGTCGGGTCTCAAAGAACCATTAGGAACTTGGCTCCGTGCCAAAAATTCATCGTCCTTATCCGAAGCGTTGGAATTCGTTACTCAAGAATCGAATATATTAAGGTTAAAAAGCCAACAATATATCCCGAAACAGCAATATTTTAAATCTTGGAATAAACAAAGTGAGCCTTCAACGTCTCAAAATTCTAAAGAGCAAAATTTCAAAAAAACATTAACATGTAACAAAAATCAAAACTTTACGAAACCAACAAATCAAAACTTTACTAAATCAACAAATCAAAACTATCATGGTAAACAGGAAGTGAAAAAGGAACCTGTTACTATAAACATTTCAACATAGAAACAGACATAGATGACGAGGATTTTTTTACAGAAGCCTCGAAACAGTAAACGAAATTAATAACTTCCAAACATCAAGTCTTCCTTTTATTATTCTATCTATAGAAAACAAAATCCTAAAATTCTTGATAGACACCGGGGCCAACAAATCATGTATTAACCCCGAACATGTATATTATCAGAGCATTCTAGAGTATAGAGCCATAATCTTAATGACGTATTTTTTAGAAGCTTTTTTAGTGGTATAACTATTCACTGATTTCCATAGGAATCCATAGTAAAAATGGTGATTTTTAGCTTCAAGTTTTTCAATGAAAAAATCGAAAATATTTTAAAATGTTTATATAAACGTTTTCTACATATGTATCTTTAAGAACAATATACAAGAAGGCCATATTTGTATTAAGTAAATATTACAGAAGTATTAAAATTAAATTATTTCTAAAATATATTTGGTCGAACTTTCATTTTGAAAAATACATCAAAGTTGGCTCTGACAAATTAAAATGATACGTCTTGCTAAATTTATCTTTAGTTTTACTAGTGTACGTAAGATGTCTAAAATGGTGACAGAAAAATACGGAAAAAAATTATTTTATCGCAAAATTATCACACGTTCCTATATTTTGTGAATTTGTTTTGCTTTCCCTACAATTTTTGAACTTGAAATTTCCCCAGGTGGTAATTTTTGGTACGATTTTTCCAAATTTTTACGGCCATCATTGCCATCTATGCAATGTATATTGACTTAATGACCAAACGAATCGTAGTAAGCTTTTATTTCAATTTGACCAGAATGCTGTTGTTATGAATTTTTTTAATATTTTGGTTTAAATAAATCAATTATTACAAGAAAATGAAAACGATTTACTTAAACGATATTCATGTATGTTGAAATTTAAACATTTATGAAAGTATTTCAGAAATCATAATTAAGAATTTGTAACGTTTTCATTTAAAAATTTGTCTTAGGAAAAAAAGTGATTTCCCATATGTTTTGTGTGTTTTACTATGAAAAGTTTCGTTTTTCCTCGTTTCTAATTCCCTTATAAAAGCTCAGATTTTTTGATTATGGCTCTATAAAATACAGGGTGCTCTGATATTATTCCCAAATAGTTAATACTAACATTAAAATTAAAAGTTTATTTCAAACATCTACTGTTAAGCAAAAATCATTTTTAAAATTTGTGGAGATACACAAACCAATTGAGTTATTTTTATTAAAGTTTTATAAAATATTTGACGGTTTGATCGGTTACGAAACTTTAACTGATCTGCAAGCCAATATCAATTTAAAAAACGGTATGCTGGAAAGTCCAACGTTCCGAATACCACTACACACAAAAATTACATCTTGCATCAAACCATTCTATGTCGCACCACTCTCAAAAATAATAACAAACGTACCTGTCTCAATTGAAAAAGGCGAGTTTTATACCAAACCTGTTACATTGCAACAGAGCGTTCACATTCAAGAGGGTATATATTCAATTCAAACCCCTTACATGGCATCAGTAGAAATTATCAACTGTTCTAACGAGCCAAAGGAAATTTTTATATTACAACCTCTATTCGTCAAACCATTTGTAACGAAATCCTAGCAAGCCATTTCGTCCCTTTAAAATGAGTCGCTACTACCTCGTTAACTAGAATTTCCTATCCTCGTGCTTGCTCACCTGCGGCATTAACCTGTAGCTACAGGGGTAGAGGGATAAATTAGTCGTGGGGTTTTGGTGGCGCACAGGATAGAGCTTACCGCATTTAAATATTGGAATTAAAGAAAAAGAATGTGTTCGGTGCAACTTCCCATGGTTCTCAAAACAAACCTGTCAACCCCGTTTCATTGCCATTGCCAACCCCCCATCCTATTCCTTGCGGAATAGATGATAGGTTGTGCAAAGAGCGGCAATGACCCGTCGATCTACCTCTATTTCTAATTTAATTGTCATACCCACCAAAGAATCAGGTCAGGGGTACCCGCAGCATGACAATCAAATTATCAATAGTGTTTGTCTCTTAAACACAATCGGAGAATATACACCTCACTAGCACTAAACAAAAAAAAGAATGCCTGTCCCAGACGGAACCGGATTACCCATCCAGTTGCGCCCCCGACGTAGCAACAACGCACAAAACACAACACTGATTTATATATGGTTTACCCCGTCGGTAAACCATTAATTGGAATTTAGTAAATTTATTAAATTAAAGGAAAAAAAAAGATTTCCACCTACCTGGTGTTTACGTCTTTCTGCTTCTTCTGACGCTCGGATACAAGCACCAACTGTTCTCGCTTGAGGGACAATTTCACGATACACTTCCCAAGAATAGAAAAACGAATAAAATCAAAAAAAATTGTCTTAACCAATATTGGGTTTATTAACTTTTGTATAAAGCTTTAATTATAAATTTTATCAATACACTATCAAAATAATAATTCTTCTCCTTTTCTATCCAAAGTAGAATTATTTATAACAAAAACAACACTAATTACAATTATCAAAATTACATTTTTTTTTTATATAAAGCAACAATAAAAAAAACCGAATGATTCACAATACACATTTATAATTTCTTTCACTGCTAAAACCACTATCAAATCCAGTTTTATTTTTCTTAAAACAACACACACAGCTTATTATGTAAATTTCTTAAGAACAAAAAAAACTTTACATCCCCCAATTTTAAAAAAACTCGCGTGACGGACACACCGAGACCAAGAGGTCTCGGCGCGTCCGCACTCTTCGAAAATTCAAAATCAACTCCTCGAATTTTCTTTTTCTTTTTTTTTTTACTTTTTCTTGTTTCCCACAGGCACAGAGCATACGAAAAATGCTGAACCGGCAAGAAACAAGCACACAACAAAAAAAAATAGAACGGATGGATCGGGTTATATCTTATCATAACCAAACAACAAAAAGAAAAAAAAAAACATTATTGCTTTTTTATGCTTAATTGCACAAAAAGCGAAATTATAAAACTTGATTCCCAATTACATTGGCGTAATTGTTGTTGGAATCAAGCAGTTTGAATATACCACATTCCGTATATTATTTCTCCTACAACAATACGCAATTCGTGTAGAAATAGAATACCATTTCCTGTGAATTGCAACTGTCTATATAAAAAAAAACGATTTACGTGTGGCATAGTGGTGGTCAATGACCAAGAATGTTGGAATGTTTCTCCGAGGCATAGCCTTGGAGAAACTTGGAACGGCCAGTGCGAACACTGTCCGTTACACATTTCATGACTGTATTACAGTGAAGTAAACTTCAAAATAACTAGAACATCGAAACATCAAACGATACATAGTATCGACAATAATTTTGTAACTAACCACCTCAACAGAGAGGAGAAGTATAAATTATTAAAATTGTGTAGGAAATATCAAAAAGTTTTCTATAACAGAAACGAACCACTAAATTTCTCAAGTACGATAAAACATGACATTAATTTATCCTGCGAGAGGCCAGTATACGTAAAGCAATACCGTCATCCTGAAGGACAAAAAACTGAAATTCAAAAAGAAATCCAAAAGTTATTATTAAAAGGAATAATCAGACCGTCTTTTTCACCTTCCAGTCTGGATGGTACCAAAAAAAGAAGACGCCAACGGTAAAAAAACAGTGGCGACTAGTCATTGCTAACCGTAAATTAAATTCTCAAACAATCGAGGATCGATATCCTCTCCCCAATATCAATAACATACTGGATAAGCTTGGTAAGTCAACATATTTTTCGACATTTGACTTAGCCTCCGGATTTCACCAAATTGAAATAAACGAAAAAGACATACCAAAAACGGCTTTCTCAGTCGAAGCTGGGCACTATGAGTTTACTCACATGCCTTTTGGCCTGCGTAATGCTCCCAGTACTTTTCAGCGCATAATGGATTATGTCTTAGGCGAAATTCAAAGACAAAATACATTATGTTACATGGATGACCTAATCGTGTTTAGTTCAAGTCTTCAGGAACACCTTGAAGATATATCCAAGTTATTTGATAAGCTCCAAGCAGCTAATTTAAAAATTCAGCTGAGGAAAACTTATTTCTTGCGAAAAGAGATAGGATTTCTGGGACACATTATCACACCCGATGGAGTGAAACCTAACCCTTCAAAAATAGAAGCAATTCTTCAATTCAAAATTCCAAAAACTCAGAAGGAAATAAAATCCTTCCTAGGCTTAATAGGTTATTATCGGAAGTTCATTAAAGACTTCGCGAGCATTACAAAACCCTTCACTTCATGTTTGAAAAAATCCGCCAAAATCGTACTAGATGCAGAATACAAATCCTGCTTTAAGAAATGCAAAAAACTTTTAACGTCGGAACCCATATTAAGATATCCCGACTATGATAAAACTTTTCTTTTAACCACCGATGCATCTAATTACGCGTTAGGTGCTATATTATCGCAAGGCGAAATAGGCAAAGACTTGCCAATATGTTACGCATCACGCACGTTGAATAAAAGCGAACAAAACTACAGCACAATTGAATAGGAACTCCTATCAATCATATGGGCTACCAAATATTTCCGTCCATACCTTTATGGACGAAAATTCAACAATTAACCGACCATTAACCCCTGGTATGGTTATTTAATGTAAAGGATCCCACTTCAAAAATTCTTCGATGGCGATTACGTCTAGAAGAATACGATTACACAATTCTTTATAAAAAAAGGACGTCAAATACAAATACAAACGCGAACGCCTTATCACGGTTAGAAATCAATAATTATTTGAGCCAAGGGAAGTTAAACTACCCAAGTACAATTGACTCAATCAGAGAACGAAACTCTGAAAGTGCACGTATACATGCACAAAAACTGAATCTACACGAGGACGTTCAAAATATCACATTTGATACTTATGATGAGGAGTGGCTACTTCATCATTTTTTCAATATAGAACCGGAGGAAGACAGAATCGCGGAGCCTGGAACTATATTAAAACGAATTCACGATTCCAAAACGGTATTAAATGAGTTCAAAAATCAGATAGTGATCGAGGTCGACATCAATCACACACTGATAAAAGAAACTTTCCTCATTAAGCAAGGTAAGTTTAAAAGACATATAATTCGTAAAGCATCCTTCACGGATGACGATATCACAAATATTTTAAAAAATTATGCAAACACACGATCATTTTCGGCTATATACACCGATGATCAAACATTTGCTAAAATACAACAAGTTTTCCAAACCAGATTCCAAGACTCAGGACTAAAACTGGTTCGAACGAAAACTATACGCGAAGACATAAGTAACTTGATAAAACAAGCAGAAATTATCATCCAATGTCATAACCTTCACCATCGCGGTATAAACGAAAATTACCTAAAGTTAAAACGTCAATACTACTTTCCTAATATGAAAGAGCTAATTACAACATACGTTAAACAATGCGAAACATGCAATTTAACAAAATATGAAAGAAATCCTGTTAACCTGAAATTCCAAATAACCAAATCACCACAAGGTCCAATGGAAATAATCCACTGAGACACGTTCGCTCTACGAAGCAAAATCTTCCTTACTTTGGTAGATAAATTTTCAAAATTCGCGACTATCCACGAATTAAAGGATAGAAAGTCGACTACAATAATTTCTAAATTCAAAAAATTATTTTCTAGAGAGGGAATACCGAAGGAAATAGTACTAGACAGCGCAGCAGAATTTACATCTGAACTAGTCTCCAAATTCCTGGAAATGTACAACGTAAAACTGCACATTACCACGGCAAAATCTAGCACGGGTAACAGTCCAATCGAGCGATTGCACTCTACCTTAACCGAGCTGACCAGGATTATCTTTTCCAAAAATATAAATATTACAATATCAGATCTAATGGACGAAGCGGTGCTAGCATATAATAGCTCAATACACGCTTCAACAAAATTAACTCCTTTTGAGTTACATAAGGGTCATATAACAATCTCAAATTTCCCTAAAACTACAATATTACTCCACAAGATGATATTTATTTAAACACCATTAGAGAAAGTTATGACGAGGTAAAAAAATTAGTCGCTGAGCAAAGCAAGCAATTGAAAGAAAGGTCAATAGCAAACCTAAATCAAAATAAAAGTAACCCTAAACCTTTTCAACCGGGAGAAACTATATTTGAAAAAAGTACAACTAGGGATAAACTAACCCCAAAATACATAAAACATACGGTTGTAGCGGATAACAGAGCTAACGTTACCACTAACAAACGTACTGTACACAAACAACGCATAAAAAACTGAACTTTTCGTTACAGGTATTTTCCAGTGTCATTCACACAAAATATCGAAATATTCGACCTATCTAACAACAAGAGGATATTGGGAACAGACATGGGTAAAGCTAGGATAATCTCCGGATATTCTAAATTAATACATATTATTGAACTAGGTGACCTAACAGGAAATCTAGAAGCAATAGAACGCAATATTCTAGAAGTAGAAACCGTCATCAGTAATAAAACACTGCCGAACTACAAATTAACTATTGCAAAAAGAAAATTTTCTAAACTAGAAAAAGATTTATTAAGTATTCTACCTAAGCAAAGAACTAAACGCGGCCTTTGGAATGGATTAGGAACGGTAATCAAAAGCATATCAGGTAATGTAGACCATGATGATTATATTCAAATACATAATGCTATAGCCAAATTGGAAAACGGAAACTATGTAATAAATAAGTTACACAATGAGCAGGTGAAATTAAACGAACTTATGATAGGAAGACTAGAAAATATAACCAACCATATTAATTTCTTAACGGATCAAATCGAAAACGCTTTAAATTCCCATAGGAACTTACCAAATTCTCATTGAACAAAGTACCTAATAGAGAAGTACTTTTATAAAATTGACTATAACTTGTATCTACTACAACAACAAATCAATGACATACATGAAATTATCACATTCGCTAAACTACAAGTGATATCTAGACATCTTTTAGACAGAAACGAGCTTGATTATATTCATGAACATTTGAAAGTCAATGACGTTAAAATCGCATCTGACGATGAAATCTATACCCTTTTAAGATTAAAAGCATACTACAACCGAACAAATATCGTGTTAGCCATTGAAATACCACAATTTTTAAAAGAACAACTAACTTTCTACAAAATCAAACCAATCCCGATAAATAACACACAAATCATTAAACTAAATACCAATTCCCTAATCCTTGAAACCCATATATACATGGAGATTCACAAACCTTGCTACGTAATAGAACACATTCATTACTGTCATCGCGAGCAAATTTATAATACTTCAAACCACTGTGTACCACAAATCCTATTAAATCAAAATGCACATTGCACAACAACGGAAACCGAAGACTTCGAGGACATCGATTACATCGAATCAACAAAAGGAATACAATTTTTATCAACAAGTTGATATCGACACAAAATATCGATTACTCGTATCAACCAAACAGGAATTTTAGAGAATTGTTCAATTTTTATTAAAAATCATCGGTATACGAATGAATACAAAACAACATACCACAAAAGGTATATAGTTCAACCATTGGATGGATTAAACATTACCACCAGTGTGGAAGAATTCATCAGCCTACCACGCCTGGCTAACCAAACCATTACTAATATGGAAAGATTGAACGTACATTACGTCCAGTCACAAATCAACGATTACTCCATCTCCGGAATACTGATCACATCGATCAGCGTCATTTTGTTCTATCTTTACAGAAAATACAGAACTACGAGTAACAAGGGATTGTTCCAACAAAACATCCAAGTAAATCTGAAAGATAAAGACGTCGAGGACGACACCAATCTTCGGCGGGAGGAGTTATGTCAGCATCCTGTCGACATACCAAGACCACCAACAACAACCACATGTGCATCCAAGTCAATGTAACCATAACTTTGTATCCAATTTCTGTAATTTGATAACGTAAAGTAATTTGTATTAAATTGTTTTCCATTTCCGTTAAACTAAAGTAAAATGAAACTCTTGATAACAATAAATTTATTTTATTTTTTTTACCAGCATAAAAATTACAAAATGCGATGTAAGATTCTCAATAATCTTACATCAGCATTTTTATAAACTTAAATTGTAGCATAGAAACTAAAAATCGAATTATATAAAATCCGTCTAGAATTAAACATCAACAGAGCTAGAACCTGGAATAAAGAAATTAATAATTAATTAGAAGTGGTTTTTATTTATTTTGGGACGCTTCCTCACAAATTCGTTATATTGCACGCAGCAACCATAACTGTTTATCCCACTTTCCAAAGTCCAATTGAACTGAAATATTGCACACACCTGTGGTTCTGGTGACAATACAATATAGTCTACTCAATAATCTAATATGCTGTTCATGCTTCGACTAGTGATAGTATTAATATTAATCCTGGCTCAGTAGAATTCTCGGGTAGTTACCTGAATCCAGATAAAACAGAGGCTACACGAACATTGCGAACAATAACACCCACCAGTTAACAAACAGGGCTGCCCAGAACAATCTGATATCAAATCCGAAAAAACGCAATCCATACTTATTTATAGACACGAGCTGGATAAAGTATTCATGCTGAAAGTATTCAGCATGTGTAAATGATCTAGGCATTCTGTTTAATAAGTGTTTATCGTGGGGTGAACATGTAAATTCGATTTATTGTAAAACGCATATGAAGCTTCGAAATTTATGGTCGGTTACTTAGTTTGCTTCAATTAAATTTAGACCGATATTATTTTTGGCCTATTTTTTCCTTATTTTTCATATGGTGATACGGTATTTTCCGGCGTGCAACTTGGATGAATTAAATAAGATATTTAAAGCTGGTACCCGATATATTTATCGCCTCCGAAATTATGATCACATCTCCCTACCCTTAAAGAGTACTTTACATATCGCACATGCAAACTGATTTACAAGGTACTGGATTATTATTATTATTATTATTATTAGGTACTGGATACACATACACCATCATATTTGTTTGTTAAGCTTGAGAAATCTAATTTATTGCGTAATAAAGTATTAATTTTATCGAGGAACAAATCTAAAATGTTTAATTCGTCGTTTTACGTTCAGGGAGTTGGTTGTTGGAATCACTTACCATCATGTGTTAAATCTGCATCGTCAAGTGCGAGTTTCAGGAAATTCTATTTTTTAAATCTCTGAGATTGACGTCATAATAAATCCAATACGGCGGTGACCCCAAGATAAAGGATCACCTATTTCTCCACAACCTCCTTGACATGGGTATCAAATTAAAGGAATTCAAAATCAATACGAACAGAATATAATAAGATGGCGGACTAAATTTCCTTAACTAGCTACCTCCAGGGCATGGCTTTCAAATGAAAGGGTTTGCCAAGCACAATCCGTGAAGTGATTCTAAATTCAACATAGCGGATGACCGAATATGGCGACCTAAATTTATTTTACCATCCTCTTACACGAGTATCAATGAAAGAATTTGACGAGCAGAATAATTTATAACAAATTCGATTTCTCAAGTATTTTACCCAAGTAACATGCATAAAGATAGGCATATGAAAATTTAAATTTTACAAAATCGTTTTGCTAAATTTTACATGAAAGAATCCACATGTACAATTTAAATATAACTTTCTGTTACGTTCCAAATTTATAAGGGTTCATTTAGGACTAGGAAGTAGAAAATATTGTACTATGTAAAAAAAAATACTTTTCTTAAAAATTCAAGTGTACTAAAAAGTAAAAAAATAATTTTTTTATCACTCGGAAAATAAAAGCGTGGGCTTTTGGATATAAGATTGTCAATCAATATGCCATTCTGTACCTCTTGTCGTTTTATCTCTAAAGAGGCCGTCTAATCAAATGAAATTTTTTTATACAGAGGTATAATAGAGGTTTTATTTTTAATTTTTCCGATGTTTTTTTGAAAATCGAATAAAATTTTGTACATACTCGCATAAGTACTAAGCGCGATTAGAATTTTTTTTTTGTGAAGTGTTGATTATTATCATGTTTGCTCGTTATTACCGAAAATAAAGTAAGCGGATTCCGAATTTTTATCTTATCATATACAAAATATACTATATTTTGTAAACCGATTCTAATTTTACATTGCGATCAATACTGCTGTGATTGCAAGTTACTTATCCGCGTAAAATAGTTATGTCGCAAATATTAAGTGACCGATTTCCTTGGATCACAAGTGATATATTTGAAAATATTTTCAAAACCGTCGATCATATTGATGCGAAAGTGGTTGATTTAGTGTTAAGTGATGCGGTAGCCAAAGGTGCAAACTATGGAAGCCAAATGATTCGAGTTCTAGTGAATTATAACGTTGGAAGTGAATTAAAGTAAAGTTTAATCAATATTCCGATTAGGAAACAAATATAATAATCGTGTCTATCAATTACAGGCAAAAATCTTTTATTATCAAAACTGGATTCTCGGCGGAAACTATGGAGCCAACTTTACTTGATCTGTTCGAACGAGAAATGGCATTTTATCGTGATATTCTGCCCAAATTTGAAAAATATCAAGCCAAAATTGATCCAAATTTTAGATGTGCGCCACTGTAAGTAGACATATAACATTTACAAAAAATGAATAAATTGTATAAATCGATATATGGTATATCTTTAAGGTGTTACCGGGTTAGTGAAGATCCGTTCTATTTTGTGTTCGAAGATCTAAAAGTTGAACAATTTTCAAATCTCGATCGGCACGCTGGTTTAACGTTCGATGCAACCGCAATGGTACTGGAAAAACTAGCTAAATTGCATGCAATCAATGCAATGCTGTACGAAGACGACCCCGAACTATTTAAAACATTTAATCGAAAATTATTATGTGCCAAAAATAGTATTGTAGTTGAATCTTTATCTTGTGGATTACGCGATTGTCAACAAGTATGTTTAAATTGGCCTGGATACGAACAATACTCTGATAAAATTAAACATTTCTTAAATAATATTTTAACAAATATTGATAGCACATATGATACAACGAATGACGACACATTTACGACATTATTACATGGTGACCTCTGGGTTAACAACATTATGTATAAATTTGATGAAACGACCAAAAAACCGATTGATGTAATTATGGTTGACTATCAAATTGGATACTATGGATCGCCGGCTCTCGATTTAGCTTATTTATTTTATACGTCGACGGTGAATGAGGTCAAAGAACGAGAATGGGATCGCTTACTACAAATTTACCACAATGAACTGGTAAAATCACTAAAACTATTGAAATATCGAAAGCATGTCCCAAGCTTAATCGAACTACAAATCGAAATGTTAAAACGGTCTTCAATTGCTGTGATTCATTCGTTTATGATTTTCCGTTTTATTGAAAGTAGCGATGATGCTAATTTTGAAGTGATGATGGGGAATTCAGAAAATGCATTAAAAGTTCGATATCAACTGTTTGAAAAGCCTGGCATAAAACAACGAATGCAGTATTTGCTAGACTTTTTTGGACGAAAAGGACTTTTTCAATAAAAAATTGATTTACAAAATTAAATATAAAGTGGACAATTTTTGTAAATTTATTATTGAAATTTACTGGGTTCGTGTGAATATGAAGTAACGAAAATTATATCTTATCGTAATAGTGAATTATCTTTAGCGTTATTGTCCAATTATCATGCAAACAAATGAATAAATGAAATTGAAATAAATAATTAAATTGTGAAATGAAAAATCAGCAAGCTTTTTGTTCTCCTAAACCTCAACATAAATTTCATCCTAAAGGTTCCGAGTTTTAAACGAATCTATTGTAGAACTGTTAGGTGGATTATGAGTTTGTGCTCATTAGTAATTTTATAAGAAATTGCATCAATAACTTTTTTTTAAAATATTAAAATTTTTTAACTTTCTTTATTTGCCCAATTTTCATATTTCGTAACTTTCTAAAACCAGTAATTTCCACATTTTATGAGATTGAGGTATCCCAATCAGAGATTACATTGGAAGCCACAACAAATGTTAAACTATTGTTATTATAGTTATTGCATTTCTTTAATGTTTCATGAAACATGATTTCGTCTGCTCAAACTTCAGATTCCAAATATGGTAAAAGATAATTCCCTAAATTATATAATTCCCTAAAAGATAATTCCCTAAACGATAATTTAAAAATTGTGAATTAATTAAGATTCACAATTTTTAAATTGGCGAATTTATAAATTGGCCTTAATTGGTTATTTCTAACGTTCTAAAAGTTGATTCACCAGATTTGTCCATTGAGCTCGTCAAGAAAATGACAACTTGACGGAGTTAAAAACCCGAGTTAAAAATATGTTATCTCGCTGGATACAAAAGAGAGATAACATATTTTTAACTTTGTTTTTAACTCCGTTAAGTTGTCATTTTCTTGACGAGCTCAATGGACAAATCTGGTGAATCAAGCTTAAAAAATAATAACGTAATTAATAATTAGTTAGAAGATGATTGTTTAATTTTTTGTTGAGTCAGTTCCCTATCGACCACATACATATTTAGTCTATTGGATGAAGTTGTTTTATTAGACGATTATTAGCCGCATTTCTTGACGTTTGATCTGATCCAGCTCAGATCATTCCTCATGAAACGCGTAAAACAAACCAACACCAAATGTCAATCTTCTGTCTCGTTTCGTTTTGAATCTGCCTCTTCATACTCGTACTGCATTTCATCATATTCACCATTCGTGATTCAAAATGTGTATTGGATTAAATGTTGTTGTTGCTTCACATGTAAATTTTGATCTGATCCGGATCACTATGCGTCAAGAAATGCAGCTATTATGTTGGCGAACAGCGGTGAACAAGTGGTGTGTATTTAAAGAAACATAACAAAAAAACAAAATTGTAAAAGACAAATTCATAAATTTAGTGCTAATAATTAAAACATTTGTCGTAGTAATTTATTATGAATTTCTCCTATAAGATCCTATTTTCCCTCTAACAGCCTTTTCAATTTTTTCAAAAGAAAGGAAGATAGAATTATAGTCTTAGGCCTTTCGGAGAGACATGTAAGCTTTTCCCTGCTTTCGGGATAAAGACAACATTAACATTCGTCCAGTACCTAGGGATATAAACCAGCTTCAAACACTCTTTGTATATTCCTTCCAGTTAAGGAAGAACAATTACTAAGTTGTTTTGAAGTTCCGCTGGTATAATATGATCCGGACTAGGATTTGTTTCCCGGTTATGTTATCCTTCGTGCACACTGAAAGTGTTTCCTAATGATTGCCATGCACAATCAGATCGTCAAAGCGCTCTGGGAAGTGGGTCTCGAAAAGAAATTCCAAAGATTCTCCACTAGAAGCTGTCCACGACCTCTCCGGTTTCGTCAAATAACTCGGACTTGCTGTGCTTTTGGAAAGAATCTTCCCAAGGCGAAAGGTTTTAGAGACCTCTTCCATTTTATCACAGAAGACTCTCCAGGACCACCTTTGTGCCTTCCTTAACTCTCTTATAAACTCTAAGCACCTCCTTATAGGAGTCTCAATCGTGAGACTCCCTTTTACTTTTGGCTCTATTAAAAGCTGTCCAGCAAGCCTTTCGATAGCTGTCCAGTTCCCTGGACCACCATACTGGTTTTTGCGTTTTCCGTAGGTTTAGCTAGTCGGCAAGCAGCACTATAGGACCGGTTTCATGCGCTAGTGACGCTATCCACCAAGTCCTCCAGTTCCTGTACAGTCGTCCGGGTCTGCAGGGTACTAAACCGCCAGGAAAGAATGAACATCGAGGCTATAGGTTAAATACCGTCGGTTCCCGCCCCATATTACACATTGAAAGGTTAGTACTCATCAAATAATCAAAAAGTGCCTAACCTCCTTCGTTGATATCCGTGCTTGACCAGATAGTGTGATGCGTATTAGCATTAACTCGCAGTACCACACCGCTCTTCATTTGTTCCGCTTCGAGGATCAGCTCCTCCAGTTTATCAATAGGAACCTTCATTTCTTGGCCTATGTATGCTGAAACCATATTCTGCATTCCATTTCTTGGCCTATGTATGCTGAAACCATATTCTGCAACTGCCTACTTCTAGGCAGACTGCAGTTGTATCACAATTGCTGTGTTGGGAAAGAAGGAAAAGGTTTAAATTATTTTTCTCCAGAGTACAAAAATTATTAGAAAATATAATTTTGTAGCCGTTGGTTCTGAGGCCATAGATCTTATTATTATTAATCCATGATTCCTGGATTAAAACCACGTCCTTATCCGAACTTATCAGTCTGAGGAGGAGAGCTGCCTAAGCTGCCTTAGAATAGTGAATGTTAATCTGAATTATCCCAAGAAAACCGTTTTACCTTAACCTCCCGCTAAATATTTCCTGCTACCGCAGGTCATTATTAACACCAGTAGTTGGGGGTGAGACGGCATCGCCCGTGTCGCCACCTCCCGAACTACTAATATGGATCTTACCCGCACCCTTCCTCCTGGACAGGCTGCCAACATCCTCCTCCATCAAGTGAATCAGCCCTAAGCCTAAGTAATTTGACTCACCAACCTGGTTACTCTTAGCGTCTCCCACTACACTGCTGGTAGCTATATCATGCCTGGATGGGTTGCACCATTACCAGGTTAGCCTCCCGTTAGCGCTTCCGCCCCATTATTTTTGTATACATTAAGGATGATTGACCTGAAACCGAAGTCAATCATTCCCCTTGTGTTCACGAGACGGACTAGGGATTCCTGATTAATTATCATTATAGATATCGTTAAGTGCCCCTTTTCGCTACCTCTTGCTTAACGATCTTCCAATTATTGGTTAAAGATCCGGATTACTGGGCTGAATGATCTTCAAAACCTCACCAGGGCTAGCCAGTTCAGATGGCAGCCAGACATCTCTTTCTGGCTAACTGCCGTAAGGCCCCCCGCCAGACCTCCCCTATCGCGGCTGTATCCTTCTTATACAGATCTACCGACCTTTGGTCCGAGCACGCAGTCAACTTCACACGCTTTTGGTACCATCCCGCATCTTTGCAGGATGGTGGGGGGTCAAGGATTTTCCCCTATTACTTTCAGGAAGACGAGATTCAGTGCGTTGTAGATCAAACCACATTTTCACGAACATTTTCCGTTTATGGCTTGACATAATCATTATCATTCATCATTATTGTCGAACCCATCACTAAACCACGCCTCCCTTTGTATGCTATATGTCGTACGTTCTTGTGTTTACTAGATCCTTATGCATTTGTGAGTTGGTGTATAAACATATTTCGATCTCCACAATAATTAATTGTAATAAAAACATGGGTTAAGACGAGCATCGAACCATCGACCTTTATTGTTCGTACTACGCGCCTACCGTCTGAGCTATCGCTGTTCATAATGTGAATTCGTTATATGATGGCCATAATCGTCACAATATCTATTCCCAATACGGAAAATGTTGAAGTTAAAATTTTTAACCATTTTTAAATTTAATGAAATAAAAAATTCCGAGCAATTTTTACTAATTTACAATTGTTCGAGAAAGAAAGGAATCAGAAACACAAATTTTAAGTTCAATCATAAAAATTTATTTTGTCGCCCTCTAAGTATTCCTTATTCGATGATATTGTATACACATACATATGGCAGCGTTTTTCCAATCATCGAAACATTTTTTAGCCACTTTCCTAGAGGGCCTTCAGTTCGCGCGTCGAATTTTGTTTTATAGCTTCAATGGAGTCAAAACGGGTTCCAAAAAGTAGCAATTTGAGTCTGGGAAACAGGAAAAAGTCACCTGGTGCTAAATCAGGCAAATATGATGGTTGACCGATGGTATTTATTTAGCCACTTTCCTAGAGGGCCTTCAGTTCGCGCGTCGAATTTTGTTTTATAGCTTCAATGGAGTCAAAACGGGTTCCAAAAAGTAGCAATTTGAGTCTGGGAAACAGGAAAAAGTCACCTGGTGCTAAATCAGGCAAATATGATGGTTGACCGATGGTATTTATTGAGTTGTTGGCCTTACATTCGTTCACTGTCGTAGCTCGATGTGATGGCGCGTTATCGTCGTGTAAAATCAACGTTTTTTTCCATATTTCCGGTCATTTTTTTCACAACAGCACAAGAAATTTCGTTTGCAACACAAAATTTAAGGCAAACTCTTTGTTCAATAATTTCGTTCATCACGTCGGTGGCTGAACTCATGATACTAAACAATCATTCGTTCAGTACAACCAATTTAAGATTATTAAAGGAATACAGTGGTGACCGAACATTAGATATTATTGAGTCAATCTTTATACAAAATCAACAAAGCGTGCTTATGAACTCGGGCGTGGGACAAGTATCATCCACTTTATTTAAATTATGTAAAACCAGAGACAGCTGATTGTGTTTGATGTTTATTTGTTTACACAAAATCGTTTTACTGCGAAATAGGTCATGTATTGACAATGCTCACTTAGTGATCGCAATTAATTTACACAAATAAAATAAAAAATCAGAATCAAATATAGTTTTACAGTGTTTCGTATTAAAAATTTTTAATTTTTGATTAATTTTGTCAGAGGCCCTCCTAAAACCTTTATAAAAACATAAAGGGCTGAAACCTCATAAGGTGATCAGAACTTCGGTCTTTATTAATTCAATTCAAAAATCATTCTAAAATCCAATTTCCAACCCACATGTCAAATTTCATCATCTTCGATTGATAAATAGGCAAGTTCCCTCATACTTGGCCATATTCCAGAACATAATCTAAAAATCATACACATATGTTGTACATACATACAAACACTCACTTATATAGATTGCTCAACTGCTCACTAAACACTAATCCAACCCCAACTCAACCCCAATTCAACCTGCAAACGGCCCCAACGCAACCCTCTACTCAAACGCAAACTCTCTTTCAATCCTCAAACCAGCATATAGTATATACAAATTAGCCAACTGCTCACTATATCTTAATCCAATCCCAACTTAAGTTCAACTCAACTTCAACTCAACCCGCCAATTAACCCCTGACTTAACCTTCAACTCATCCTCAAACTCAATGCCAACTCATATTCAAATCACCATATATAAAAAATTGGTAAATATTTCTTTAACCATGTATTTTGGAGGGTCAATTCGTATGGCAGGTACCCGACCTAGGCCTTGAACATAGGAACAGATTGGCAACAAAAAATTCTAAATCAAACAAGCCGTTCTCGAGATCCCATGGGTACAGACCAACAGACAGACGGACGGACATTTTTTTTTTTTGCTTTTTTAGAATGAGGGACTTTCAAAACGTCGAGAAAAGTGGTTTTGGACCAACCAAATTTTTGATTATTTTATACAGGATTTTAATACTTTGGTCTTTTTAGATCGAAGTAATAGTATGAACTTGGGCACCTTTTTCTAAATATGATATCATTTACAAACCATGTTGGGGGAACAATTACGTTTTTGATATGATATTAAATAGCAGATAAAATAGCTATTCCTCTATAATTCTCAACTAATTTTTTTGGCCCAGATGAATATTGACCATGCCTTGGTCAGAGTGAAATGTTGAAACATTAACGACTGAATATACGGATTTAAAAAATGTACCAAATAATTCGCAAACGGAAATTAGATAAAATTAGATTTACGGTTATATAAATTAGCAAGCTTTTTGTTGAACCACTGTTCACGATACGAATTAAATTTGTTGACAATTTTTTGAATAAAATTTCGTAAAACCTGTAAGTCATAATTTGGTTAGTTAATAACGGTATTTGGATGTAAATTATCGTCAGTGAAAATCAGTTCCAGAAATGTGCCATTATGATTGTGCCCATTTCAAAAATTGAATCTATCACCCAAGTGGTAAGGGTAGTACTACCAAACGGTGTGAGTATTTCGTCAATTCGTTTCTAATTTATGTTTGGTAAGTTAAAATCTCCCACGATGCACAAACTAACATTTTCTTCCATTTTGTTCTGGATCTTATTTTCAAATATATCAATAAATTCATTAAGGAATTCGCATGTACATAGATTTCCCGGAAATATGCGTAGCACAAACGAAAAGATTTCCTTACCTACGCTAACATTTCGATACCTACATTTCATAAAGTAAACGTCTTCGTGCGCAGTGAATAAAAAATAATATATTAAAAGTGGATGATCAAGTAATTAAAATTATTGTTAAAAGTGAATCTAGAGGTTATGAAAAAGTGTACATTCGTCACTTTATTGGAGGTAATACCTATACTATGAAGATTTTAAGAAGAAAATTGTTACGCGTTTTCCATATCTACGCGAAAAGGAGTATAAACTTTACTGGATTGATGGGGATATAGATCAAATTATCATTTTTTACGAGGAAGACTTCCGTATTTTTATTGAAAATTTTGAGCGGCCAAAAATCTTATTTACGTTGAGAAGCGATCCGAGAAGTTTGTGAAATTTATTCCGACCACTGAGCCAACTGTTAATCAAGTAAAGCCACCAACTCCAATGAGTGGGCTTAATTATGAAATACATCCCAAACACAAACATATTACATGTGATGGATGCCAAGCTGAAATTGTGGGAACGCGTTACAAGTGGTTGGAATGCAAAGATTTCGATATTTGTATGCAATGCGATCAAAAAATGATTCATCGAGAACATGCGATGTTACGATTTTATATTCCAACTGAGTTTATTGATTGGTCAAATGGACCATTTGATAAATTTGTGCGAAAATTGAAACATCACGGTAAACACCCCGAACTTCCGTCCAAAATTGAAATCTCTGTGGAGAATGAAGAGCCATTGAAAGAGACTCAAGAAAAGCGTGAAGGACGTAGACACTTCAAACGTGGAGGTTCAACATTCTAATTTTTGGTTTAACATGGTGAAATATATGAATGATTTGGCTAATCAAGAATGTCCAGTGCTCTCATCTAAAGCACCAGCCACATCAGCTAGTGAGTCTACACCAAGGTCATTCTGTAAAACAGAACAACAAGCTACGGGAATGGTAGTCGCAAAAGAGAATTCGACAGAAGAGAAGGACAAGTACGAGGAATAAGTATTGCTTCAACTGAAGATGATGTTTGTTGACATCGAAATCGATTTTGAATCGAAAATAAAAATAAATTATTTCACAATAAGGAATATACTTATTGAAAAAATATAAAAAATAAAAATAATAACAAAAATTGTGTTTTTGATTATTTTTATATATATGTAATATAATTAAGAAGAATTTAACCTTGCCAATTTGATTTACATGATCAGCAAAACTTCAATGGGTATCGAAATGGTTAATTCAGGAGTTAATAAGATGATTGAAAATATTATTCAAGCAACCTCTCCTCCAGCTGAAAATTCTTCAGAAACAATAAAAATTTCGCCTGAAGTTAGCCAATCTTTAGTTCCAGAACCTATTAAAGAACCCGAAGAAGCAACATCCTAACCTGAAGCGGTCGCAACTACTAAACCACCACGTTCCGTCGATAGTACAGCGAATCCCGATGAATAAGAGTGGGATGTAATTGATGAACTAATTGTACTTGAGAAACTTGAAGCACGAAGAGGATCACCAGCCCTAGGTGCTATACCTAAAGAAGTTACCAAAGAACCGACGACTACTTTAAAAAATATATCGACAAATACCTATTACCTCATCAAATAATATTCCCACATTAATATCGTTTAAAGAGAATACCGCGCCACAAAATACGAATGTCGTGAGCATTTCTCAAAATAGTATTAAATCGCCTGAAATGCCCAATTATTATCTTCAACGCCATATTCAAGAACAAATGTCGGCATTTCAAGACAGAAAAAGAAATTTACCACAGAAAACCAAACGTAAATAGTGCAGTGATAACTATGATGGCGATGGGTTTCAGTAATGAAGGTGGTTGGTTGACCCAACTTCTAGACTCTGTCGATGGAAATATATCAAAAGCTCTTGATTTATTGCAACCCAATAAATAGTATCTAATCTAAATGGAGTTGGGTCTTGGGTGACATTTTTTTATGTTTACTCTTAGGTTTTTATATTTTATTGTAATTCATTTAAATAATACTTTACCTTTACTAAAAGGATTGCAATATCCACCCGATGCAATGATCGATTGCAGCAATTAATGTACCACCCCCACATTAAGACACTCTCCATTGTCTCCAGTTTTAAAAGGCCCACTCAAATATTTCGTTGGAAAGCTGTCAATCAAACAAATAATCCATTAGATAGTTATAGGGTTTTAAGGAGGAAATCGATTGGTGACCACAAGTTTAACCTTGAAATTTGTTGTCAGGGTTATTTCAAGGTCATATCTTATTTTTTAAAGAAACCCTCATTTTTGAGTCCTGATTCTGAAAGAGCGTTAAATATTACATTCAGATAGGTATATAAGGGATTTTTTGAATGACTTACAGCGGTTATTTTAATGTTAATTTACGAAATGTTATGAATTACTTAATTAACAGTTGTTAGCATCAAGACATAAGGTGCTGAGCTTATGACCTTCATCCTTATCGTCAAGGTCATTTAAAGGTCAACTGAACGTCAGTGAACAAATTTAAAATTTGTAATTTCGATTTATTTATTTTTGATTTTTCGCTTCTTAAGTTGTTTATAAATAAATTTTACGCTCCTTCTGAATCCGGGGTCAAAAATGAAGGTTGTGAAATGAAGTTTTCTATAAAACAATAAGAGTTGAAATCCTATAACTTTTATATAGGTTATTTTGTGATTGGCATGTGTAGTTCGAGAGGAATCGAATCATACCTGACTGTAACCTGTCATTTTATTGCTAAGAATCTAGATTTAAAAAACAAAATCATATTGCCGAAAATATCGCATCCTAAGCGATGTTTTTCTTGAATGGAAACCAAAAATTAAGGAATGAACCTCCACTATAACATTTTATATGATTCAGCGAATTTTAAAACTTATCAACCCGACAGGGAGATACCTTTTAAAATTGGAAATAGCTCCTGGCGCGTTGTCCAGCGAGAAAGAATATGTCTTAAAAAGTTATGAGATGGTTTTAACGGGCTTCGAAAAAGTCTCCAGAGAGATATATGGAAGTAGTTACTTTACCATATCATTAATAATCCCAATGTCTTATTAAAAATAATAAAAATTTAGTATATTTGATGTACTTGTTTTATTAGACCATTATTATATTTACATTATAACTTTCTAAATTCCTAATAATTAAGAGGATAACCCGCTTAAAGTCAAATTACCTCAATAACTGTGTTTTAAATTTAGAAACAAAAAATATTTATAATATTTATTTTACTAACTCAACATTATATTTCAATGGCAGTCAAGAAATCCCTTTCGATTGAAGAACTCCAATAAATACTGTGTCCGCTCGCGGAGCTCATCTTTCTCATACAGGGCATGCCGCAATTTTTTTGATCTTTCGTTTTCAAACACGAACCAGTCCAAATCGGCGTGCTCAACGTCATCCAGATGGCGTGCTCCAATTAACATCAATGATGCTAAAATACCAATTGTTGGTCGTTTAAGTATTTGGATATGTATTTCCGTTAATGTTGGTAAACGTTTTAAATAACCGATCGATTTAAGTACATGGACAAGTTCAGCATGATACATTTGAATTAGTTCATCCCATTCGCGTTCTTTTATATCGTTTGTAGTAGATGTGTATAGTAAATACGTTAAATCGATGGCAGGTGATCCATAGTATCCGATCTGAAAGTCAACCTAAATACAATAAAAAAATCAAAAAAAAAAAAAATTGTTAGCACCTGAACGAAATAATTTTTTCCGGCGATTTTACCATAAGCACATCATTAGGATGATTTTGCTCATCAAACGAGTACATAATATTATTGGTCCAAAGATCTCCGTGCGTGACGACTTTAAATTCATCCGCGTCCGATTCGAATGTGGTCTTAACAGTTTTTTTAATAACTTTTAACAATTTTTCTAACTTATATGCTATGTGTTGGTAACCAGGCCAAATATGGCACAATTCATGACAATCTTGCATGCCACACAAAAAAGCATTTATTACAAAATTATCTTCAGTATCGGAAAGGTGTGATATTTTATGTAAATTCAGTAATTCGGGCTTCTCTTCGTGCAGCTTAGCAGTCATAGCATGATAGGAGGCTAATTTCTTTAACACCATTGCGGTTGCCTCAAAATTTAGTCCTGTATGCCGGTTCATATTACGATAGTTTGTGGTTTTTAAATCTTCAAAGAAAAAGTAGAGGGGATTTTCGCTGATTTCATAAGGTATGGCTGTAAATTTAAAATTAACATCAAAGTGTTGCTGGTATTTCTTAAAGTTTGGTAATAAATCTCGATAAAAAGTGATTTCTCGTTTAAAAAATGCTGCTTTCTCAAACCTTTCATGGAATTCGGGGGCCAACGTAGTTTTAATCACGAACGATTTATGCCTGTAGAAGATAAAATATTAAAGTATATCAAAGTTTTATCAAACAGTCACTTTATACATATAAGAAACTTTTATATATTTACTTTAAACTATTGTTATCACTATCACTGTATTTCACTAAGACACGAATTAAGTGGCTTGTATAGTTTTCACCTTTGCCTACAGCATCATATATCTCAAAATCAGTTATGTGCGGTTGCCCACCACTTTCACTTGATTGTTTTAAAACGTTTTCGAGTAATTCATTCGTTAACCACGGATAGCATGTACAATCTAATTTATCCATTTTTGATGTTAAACTAAAACGTAAACTTTTGTCTTGTACTTCAAAACGATTTAAATACACTGTGAACTGAAGGCGGATGCTGGGTCGTACAGTATAATTGTTAAATAATGGCAAATTATTTGTGACCGGCTTATGTATGAGAAATGTTTATTGCACTGTAATAAATTTAAAAGTAATTTGCCGACAAATCACCTTATCAGTCGGGCAGAGATTAGAGATTGCATACAAGATAAATTATATGTACTTTACGTTGTGATGACTTGAAACATTTAATTTATCTTAATTTAGCAGGAAGCACACGCATCTAAGAATATGAAGTTTAGATAACGTTTATTTCACTGGCAGCGAAGGGAATAGGTAAATTTACAAAATGATTTAAATGCAATAATAAAACTTAGAGCATTTTTAACTATTAAAGCTTTATCTGACAACCAAACTTGATGTGTAAAGATTAATAACCTAACAAAAAACTATATACACGAGCAATTTATTAATTCTAACGATTGGTTTTTTGATGCTTTCGTTGGAAAATACTAAATATTTTGTTGTGACGAATGTGCGAGAATCGGCTACATCCTCTGGAAAAGGTGAATCTTTTGCAAAGCCCCTCGGAGCTAACGGCATGAACCCAACGTGGGGCCAACATGAATTTAAAACCAAAATTTGGGCTAAGCCCCAGCTTTAAGGGACTGTAAAACATCTCTTTTTCCAGAGGACGTAGAAGCAGGGATCTGTAGACAAGTTAGGAATAGAGATTATACATCAACAGCAGAGTGTGCTAAATTTGTTTAAATTGCTGCTCTAAATTCGAATTGAATCGTTTTAGAATCTGGTGATTCGGTCTCTGAAGCATTTTGGTTAGTTAATCGCTTAGTTAAGGATGTGAATGTTTTACATACTGGGGTCATTTAAGATAGCAAACGCGAATTACTTGAAAATATCAAGGTTAATCAAAAAGTATGCCCAGTAAGTTTTAGTTTTGTTTGGGAAGGCTCATAATTCAACATATATTTTATCTTCTAAGAGCCATCTGATGCTGAGATGTTACGAAAAAGGACCAAATTTTTAAATTATAAAAGTGGTCTTATGATACATATATCAAATGAAAGGTCCCTTCATTACGAACACAAATTTCTTAACGAATATTCTTTGGAGAAAATACTTTAATAAATAATAATAACCAATTTAACAAACATCCAAATTGGCAAACGCAAATAACTTGAAGTCGAATGGTATTTTAATCCATCGTGAGCAGGAGAATAAAATAAGCGAAATGAGCGAAATAGTATTTGAACTTTCATTGGTCAATCAGTTTATATTACTTAAATATCGCAGAGAAAAAAGAAATTATTTCAAGCTACATTTGTCAATGGGATACTCCACAATATCTGTGTAGTCGCAATATGCATTACTGGTATGTAGAAAATACATGTTGATTACGGGAAGTCGAAACTCAAAGGCCGTGGACCGTGAATGTTTGGTGTGAACACGGGCGCAAATAGAAAGCAAGACAATAACATAGAGAGCTTTTCGAATAGGAATTAGAACGACTTTTAGAAAATTTAATCATTTTCAACAAAGGTTGAATCTGTGGTTGCAAGATGATTGTTCAGCGCATTTTGTAACAAGTGCACGTCTGTATTGGCAATAGATGGATTGGACGCTGTAGTCCGAAAGAGCAGCCGACTTAATATCACCAGATTTTTTGGGGTATACTTAAAAGAATAGAGCTACACAGATTTTCCAACCTTACGGGAAAATATGAAAGAACGCATCAAAAATGTCTGTCGAGGTATTAATAGGGAAGTTTTAATAATAACGGTGCAAACCGAAGAATACTATTTCGAACATTTGTTAAACTGTTTATTTTTATTATTTTTTATTAAAAGTGTTTCCTCCAAAGTGTATTTGATGTACCAGAAGACCCCCTAATAAATTACACGCACTCCCTAATAAAACAAAAACTTACTAGGCATATTTTTTGATTATCTCTGATATTTCCAAGTTATTAGTTTTTGTTACTTTCAATTTTTTTGTTTTTTAGTGCAGCCATTTGTTTATTCTTGAATCTTTCTACAGAAGACACAAGAAGTATTCAAATCTTAAGCTGAAATTACTACATCTTTTAGGTCTTATCCAAATTTATTAGTGTTCAAACTTTAATTTATTTAACGTATACCTATACTTATGTATAACCTAGTCCGAGTGGATCTGCTCTTTTCAATAATCTAAATCGCAACTGTTTTGGTATATACTTCACCAATTCTTTGGGATGCGTTTGAGTAATATTTAAAAGCCTTTGATGAATGACTGATCGAACTCTCCAATTCTTTGTTTATTTCTTTAACGGTTTTCCTAAATGTGCATACTAGTTAGGGAGGTAGCGTCAAAAATGGTGACAAATTGGTGTCAAGCTGAAAGTTTGTCAATCGTTAGTTAAAGTGGTGGCAGACAATTCTAAGCTTACATTTCGTAGCTTACGGTTTACGGACATGTTTAAATTATTATAAATAATTACGATATAATCAGTACCGCTATAATACTGAATACATTTTGGGTTTAGTACTTTTATGTGTTTAATACAAATATCTATACATATTTAAATTGAAAGTGACTTTTAGTGATTTTAAATAAATAAATTTTGTGATTTTTACAAATATAAGTTACTAATATTTTAAAGCCATAATTTAACTGCAATAGTGATTGATATAAAGTATAATTATATCTATTTGATACAACTCTAATGAAATATTTGAATGTACTCAAATTAAAAGTTTAAGATTGTACGGTTTAGACTTTGTTGGAAGGAACCTACTTAATAAACTTTCAGTGATATGCTGAGTTTAATGTCAACTCATCTTATTATTTACAAAATATACACTCAACGAAATAGCTAAAAAAAACACCCATAATTTCGAGATAAATTCATTTATATTTTATTGAAATAGTATAGTTCATTGACATTTTTCATTGAGAGTATAATTCACTCTTAAATATTATATATGTATATGGTATTTATTTATTTATTTATTTACCATCAACGGTATAAAAATCCTTTTTTGATTACAATTTATTTTTCAATTTTACAGTTTAGTTTTTATTAATTTTTTAAAAGAACATTTAGAAATATTAAAATCAAACACATCAAAATTACAATTAAATTGTCGACAAAACGCCGGCACCGGAGCATTATGTGCGTAATTAGATTTAAATGTCGGCAAATATATAAAATTCCTAATCCGAGTAGGTTTACAGGGCACATGAATATCAATCTTTGCAAGTAGTTTAGGGAAGTCAATCGAACTGTTAAGCAATTCAAATCAGCAATTCTACAGCGATCACCGTAGGATGGCAAATTCTTTTTATTCAGCCACATTGGAAGGTTCGGATCAAATGGCCAATTCAATTTATGAAGATAGTAAATAATAAATTGCTTCTGTATTCGTTAAATTCTATCGATATAAATATTGTAAGCAGGATCCCAAATAATCGACGCGTATTCCAAATTAGACCGAACAATGGAACAATACAAAGTCTTAATTGATTGTGGATTACGAAAATCTTTTGTGAAACGACGAAGTAGAGAATTAGACTTAGCTACTATTAAATTAATATGGTCTCGGAAATTCAATTGATGGTCCAGGACGACACCCAAATCTTTAAATGTCATAACTCGTTCTAGCTGGTGATTACTAATAAGATATTGATGAAGAATAACTGTTTTTTTCCTGGAGAAGCTCATAATCTTGCACTTTTCCAAATTTAAGTTCAATTTATTCATAACTGACCATTTATACAGCAAATCAAGATCACTCTGCATTTCATTACATTGTTGCCGGCTACATACACTTCTTGATATTTTCAAGTCATCTGCATATAATTCACAGTCGCAGTACTGAAACAAAGAAGCAATTTCATTGATGAAGACATTAAATAATCCAGGTCCTAGGTGGGAGCCCTGCGGCACTCCAGAATGAACTTCAATCATCTTAGATGTAAACCCATTAATTTGAATCACTTGCTTCCGATCACGCAGATACGATCCAATCCAATCCAAAAACAATTTACTCACTCCAAATCTATCCACTTTGGCAAGAAGTAACTCAAACTGAGGTGAGTCAAATGCTTTCGCAAAATCAGTGAAAACCACATCAAGCTGACATTTAGAGACAAAGGCACCGAATACTTTAGATGTTAAACTTAAAATATTTGTAGTGGTAGAACGATGCCTGACAAATCCATGTTGTTGAAGTGATAATAAAGGTTTAACATTAAAATACAAATAATCAGAAATAATAAGCTCAAATAATTTTGGAATTGATGATAATATAGATATGCCACGATAATTTTTAATATTGCTCCGTTTTCCGGATTTAAAAATGGGAATTATAAATGACTTTTTCCATACCAACGGAAATACACCACTCTTCAGAGACGCATTAGATATCAGAGATAGTGGTAATGATAGCGAACTGTTAAGATCTCTAAGTATTTTTGCAGGTATGTTATCAAAACCACATCCCGATTTCATCTTGGATATACCAAGGCTGACATCTTTTACTGAAATAGCTATAAGGTATTCCAATTAAATTTTGATGATGCGAACTACGAGGTCCTAATGAAATATCATTAGCATTATCATTGTATTTTCGATAGACTGATTGGAAAAATTCAGCAAATAATTCACGTATGTCCTCAGCATTACAGGCAGTTACATCATTTAACGACATCATTTGTGGATAACCAGAACATTTTCTTTTGACATCAACAAAAGGCCAAAATAGTTTTGGGTTTGAAATTAAATTATTTTCCAGCCGTGAAATATAGTTCCTATAGGCTCGGCGTTGTTCCTTATCAAATGCGCGGCGTAGTTGTAGAAAAGTATTTAGACAATCCAAGTTATCACCAAATTCTTTGGCAAATGTGTGTGCCGTATTCTGTTTGTTTCTTAAATTGACCAAATTGTTGTCAAACCATGGAGGATGCTTATTCTTATGTTCATAGTATTTAGGTACATGTTTGTTGAAAGCATCAAATAAAATCAAATAAAATGAGTCGACTAGAGCATTAACATCACTCCATTTAGAATTGAAAGTTACTTCCCAATCCACCAATTTAAAAAACTCCTGCAGACCGGCAATATCAGCCTTATTAAAATTGTAATTTAACCTTGGTTGTGCATTGTTGATGAATTTACAAAACAGCTCCTGGCAGTCAAAGTTAATTTCCCATCCACTGTGGTGAAATCTATCCGGAACAAAAGGTTCCAACGACTTAGTAACCAATCCACAATTAGGATCATTCAATAAAACTAGATCCAGAATTCTACCATTCCAGTTTGCAACTTTACAAATTTAATGTAAATTTAAAGATAACATGGCATCAATAAAAATCTGTTCCACATCACTCGAAACATTGGATGGAAGCAATTTGTATTATGGACATGGTGCATTTCCGAATTAAATATTCATTTAGGTCTCTTTTTTGTATTTGGTAATACGAAATAGCTATAAAAACAGGTGTAATATTTTGATAAAATATTTAACTAAAAAATATATTATATAAATCTAATAATGTATATTACCACCATTGTTCTTAATTACTTGCTGGCATTGAGTTAATCAATGTTTGAAGTGTTGACGTTGGTATTTGATTCCAGGCCTGTTGAATTTTTCATTTTAATTCAGATGCACTAGAATATTGATGCCCATTTTCATATACATTGCGAGCTAATAAACCCTGGCAGTGTGTACCGCAGCATTATCGTGCTGAAAGATCCAATTTTTCGATTCATAATGATCTCCATATTCAAGTAGGACTTCTTCTAGGAGCTCTAAATATTTATCAGCATTCATCTTCGTTGAAATAAAGCATATTGGAGATTGGAAAGTTACGACTATACATACATTGTCTCAACACATACTCCAGTTTTGGAACACTTTGGGTGAACCTCAATATCTGAACGAAAACCGCAAGTTATTTTACAGTGCAACTATCGATAATAAGTAAGTAAACTTTTCCGACTATAAACCGTCGTTGTGTGTTTATTAATCGTCGTTCAGTTCTACGGTCCAATTGCCGGTAAAAAGAAAGTATTATTTTTCGACTATAACCCATCGTTGTGTGCCTATTAATCGTCGTTTAGTTTTGCGGTTCAATTACCAGTAGAAAGTAAACATACTTTTCCGACTATGAACCGCCATTTTGTGTTGCAGTTCAATTGCCGGTAAAATGTTAGTTACGTTTCTTGGCTTTTAACCGCCGGTTTGTGTGTAATTCGCCATTTAGTTTTACAGTCCAATTGCCGGTAATACGTAAGTTTACTTTTCCGAGTATTAATTGCCGTTCGCAACACGGCGATAATTAGTCGGAAAAGTAAACTTACATATTACTTTTGTGTAGTACACGCACTCTATAAGGGGAAGGAATATTGCATCATTTAATGTTCAATATTTTTAAATCGTTTTCCTCAAAAACCTATCTTTTTTAAGTTACGTCACTATCGAAGCGGGGTGCGTATATAATATACTTTCAAATTAACTATCAAAAACAATTTATTGATTAACAAAAAAATTATCTAAATATTTTTTTGATTATACGAGTAAATAAAATTATACTTATTTCAGAATTTAGTTGAATAATTTAAAACAATTTCAGTATTTAGTAAAATTAAATTTAATTTAATTCAACAGTTAAAGTAAATTTAATTGTAAATATTTTTGTGGCGAAAATTAGTTCGCTTTAGAAATTCCTTAACGCTTGTTATTAATCATTTCCATTGCTACAGCATCACTAGATTTTAAATAGTTGTACACGTTGTGCAACAGCTAAATAATATTCACAAGTTCCGCAAATATCTGCCTGATGATATCTGAAACAAAAACAAAAAATTAAAGAAACATCAGTTTAAAGTTCGGAATAACCAAAAGTTAAAATTTTACCTTTGGCGAGCGATTTCTGCCCCGACTTTGAATATTGAATTCATGTGCAAGCAGTTTTTAAATATTTTATTGCTTTTTTCTGCTGAAAATTTATTTTGGTGCAGAGTCTGTAATAAAATAAACACATAACTAATTCATTTAAATTTTTAATAATGTTAATAAATACCATTTGGTCCATGTATGGTTGGGAAGTTAATTTAGTGTTTAACAACGCAAGGTGTTCAATAGTAATAGGCAATTTTGGATAAAATAACTTAATATCTTTGGTACTTGTAAAAATCATGTAGATATTTTTCTTTTACTTTCTTTTAAGTAAGTAAAATAAAGTATAGTAATCATGAAAATGTTGGACCTTGAGATTTTTAGAGATTTATCTGTTTAGAGGTCCCCTGAGTAGGAAGAAGTGGGTTTCGAAATGGTGTCTGTCTGTCAGTCTGTGTCCTCTCTACAGCCCAGATGGTTTAACCAATCAAACTGAAACTTCAGATTTAAGCTTTTTTCCTTGTCCCAGTGAATTTCACCGGAACAAATATCTTCATAAGTCTAAAGCTGCCCATACACGGTGCAACTTGGTTCTACAACTGGTATGTAGACTAGTCTGCAGACTACACTACACACTTTGCAACTTGTTGTAAAACAAGTTTGAAAACATAGAAAGTAGAAACAGTCAAAATATTTTATTTTTTATAGTGAGCGTATACAATTTTTGTTTTTCCAAATATAAGTAAATACCTATCAAGTAAAAGTATTCCAAGTCAAGTATAGGTGCCATTGATGGCAAGCATATAAATATTAGAAATATATTAATAATACAAAATATATATTATTTATATTATTAATATATTAGAAATATATTAATAATATAAATATTAATAATACAAAATTTTACCAAAAATTACTAAACCAAGAATTAAATATTCCTGAACCCGAAACTGTGGATTCTACGGGCCGGAAGTTACCTTACGTTCTAATAGGCGATGATGCCTTTGCCCTAGGAGAGAACTTACTGAAACCATTCAGTGGTAATCATCTGATAAAAGAACAGGAACTTTTTAACAAAAAATTGAGTTCTGCGAGAGTAAAAGTAGAGAATGCATTTGGCATTTTGGCTGCTAGATTTAGAGTTCTTTTAACAACTATTGCTCTTTCTCCTGAAAAAGTTACGAAGATTGTGATAGCTTGTTGCTATTTACATAATTTTTTAAAAAAGAGTAGAGGCGTTTTATACTCTAGAAATGAATCGGGAGGAACGTTTCGGCTTTCAGAAACATTATTGCAAATGCAACCAGCAGCATCAAGAAACTCATCATCACAAGCTAAGCTCGTGAGACGATTTCTGCGAAGTTGTCAATCGTTTGCATAGCACCGAATAAATGTTTGTAATTATTTGTACTTTTTTTATATTCATAAAAATAAACAGTTTTAAACATAGAAAAAGCAATAATATTTTTATTAAAATTTTTTATGAGTATTGGTTGTCATTAAAAAGATCCTTAAAAGTTCTATGATTTGGATTTTGTGATGATCTAGAAATATTAAAATTAACAGGAACAATTTCCTCAACAACGATGTGATTTGATGTATAAGGTTTTACACATCTAGAGTCATCAGCTCGTGAAGAATTACTGGTACTTGGTAGTGGGTTTGATGCATAAATTGTTGAGCATCTAGGATCAGCATGCGAAAAACTACTGGTAATAGGCAATTGATTTGATATATACGGTGTTGAACATCTAGAATCAGGACGGGAAAAACTACTGGTACTAGGCAATTGATTTGATGTGTAAGGTGTTGAGCATCTAGAATCAGCGCGTGATGAACTACTGGAACTGGGCAATGGAGAAACTGTGTTAAGTGTCAGCTCGTTTAATTGTCCCATTATTAAAATTTCATCTATGGCTTTTTTGGCATAAAGTTTCTGTCTATCATTCAGTTTTTTAAAAGATGTTGCTCATCCTTCAGCAAATATTTCTGACTCATCTTTTTTAGTTTTAAGTCGAACTAAATGATCGACAGCTGTTTGCAAAAATTCGTCCCGAATATTTTTATTTCGACATATTTTTTTGGAAACTGGGAGGGTTGTTTCAAGCTAAAATAGAAATTTAACAGTAATGTGAAATATCTTTAAAATGTATAACTTACTTCAATGTCCTCTACATCATCATCGGTATCCACACTAGAAATTCCAGCAGTTGGGATTTCATTGTCCCTTAGGAAATATAAAATTTCAAAATACCACAATGATGGGACGTATACATCATCCTCACCAACTCCAGATTTCTCACTTTTTATAACCTTATTAAGTTCGCGGCGATAGCAGCTTCTTATGTTGTTTATTTTATTCTTTAATCTTGAAATTGTAGCCTCACTATCTAAGTTTTTATATATGGTTAACAATTTCTCCCATGCTTTTTGCTTTTTATCTTTATTTTTGTACACAGAACTTTTAACTTTCCATAATTCTGGACATTGTTCGAATTCTTCGAAAAAATCTCTCCACAACTGATTATTAACTACAGCCATTGCAATTAAAGAAACTTATTCTTTTTTAATAAAATATTTAGCTCGTTTTATGTGGTTTAGTTATAATCTTCGTCAATAACGGTATTAAAATTCCCAATAAACATAAAATGTCATTTAAGTTGTACAACTTGTCCACACACATTGCAACTTGGTCGTACAACCACTGGCTCCGCCTATAAAAATCAAAATTTTTTGATTTTCTTGCAATCTAGCTTCGAACCTTCAAAATGGTTGTACAACTAACTGCCCTACAAACGATATAACTTGACTAGTCTGCAGACCAGTTGTACAACCAAGTTGCACCATGTATGGGCAGCATAAGGTTTACAAAAAACTACTTAATACAAAATGTTTCCAAAAAATAAAACAAAAATAAAATTTCTCAAAATTCTCTAATTGTGAAAGTCGTGTGTTGGCCACATCTCCATTTTGTCCTTTGCTTCGATGTAGTTACTAATATTTTGTTTTAAAATTTTGCAACGGTAGTGTTTCCAATCTGGATTTGGGTCCATCTTCTTTTTAATTGTCTGCTTATAGTGCTTTGGTCAGGCTACCATACCATCCTTGATCCAAGTTGTAAATACGACAGATAGTTCCCTCTTACCATCTTTGCTTATTGTTTCAACTACCGAATACATGGTTTCTTCATATAAAGGAGCTGCAAACATTAAAATATTTAATTATATTGCCAATTAAAGAAATAAAGAAGTAGAAAGAAAACGTAAAATTCAAACTTATCATCTCGCATTGCAAATAATTTCTTGTAGATTTCGAATGTATCAAATTTTTCGATAATTTCCTCAGTATTCATGGAGGCTTGGTAAATATCTAAATTACTTGATGAAACTGGTAAGTGTTTTCATTTTCCTTCCCCTGGTATATGTTTTTCTTTCAATTATTTCAGCATATTCATACTTTGCAATTACTTTTGTATTTTGTTAATAAACATCGATTCCTTTTGGTAGAATCAAATTTGGTACAATCGAACGAAATTCGGTGATAAAGCGTTTTTCCATTTTTAATTAGATTCTTTTTTAGAATAGGATATGTTACGACTGGAGTAAATAAGTTAAATTATTGTGGTTGAAGCAACGGCACGGCACGTAGCCCATATTCTGTAGCAGTTTATAATTTAAATATATATTCCGATATATTTAGTGTTATTGTATTATATAGTACATAAGTGATACATATTCTTGTTTTTTATTTTATTTTTAAGCGGGAATTCCTCATCAATAGATGTAAATGTAAATCTGTGATTTCTCTTAGTGATGTTTGTTCGGACCAATTGATTGTATTGTATATTATCTCTAATGGAAATTGTTTTAGTCATATATTTTTTTGTGAGGGAATATGTTATTCCGAATTTCTAGTGTAGGGGAATTAATATATTGTTACGTTTTTTGCCTTGTCAATCAAGGTTCGTATCACTGGATTGTGAATAAAACCAATTCAATTTAATTTATCACCACCGAATTTATTTATTTCACACAAGAATTATTACAACACAGTTTATTAATACAAATTCACAAAATCACTTTATATAAATTATTCTCAAATTTTACTGTTCACTTATAATTTTTATTTCCACAAAAACACTTTTTAATTCACTTTTTAATTCCTTTTTAATCTTTACTCTTTCGCTTACCAAAAATTACTTATTCTTACAACTTTACACTATCGCGTTCCAAATACTAATAATCCAATTCGATCTTGTTCGCCTTTTTATATACACAAACCAAGCTTCTCGAAAGTTCACGACTTTTCCAGTTGGAATAGCGTAGAAACATTACGTAACAATTTTTATCATGGAAAATTCCATTTAGTACAGTAAAACATTGAGCTATTGTTTTACTTATTCTATTACACACTAGGTGTCACCGTCACACTACCCCCCACCTAAGCCTGTTCGTCCCGAACAGGACCCAAATCACCTCCTCTGTATAGGGCCAGCCTCTCCAAATGCACCACCTTTGGTTTACCTCGATGTCCCTTCCGTATCCGATAAACCACGTCGTTCATCCTTGTGATGACAGTATAAGGTCCTTCCCATGCTGGTTGCAGCTTCGGTGATAATCCCTTTTTCCGTTGCGGGTTGTGAAGCCATACTAATTGCCCTTCCTGGAAGCCCTGGTTATTTGCTCGTATATCATATCGAGCCTTCATCCGGTCACTTGACATCCGTATTTTCTCCCGTACAAATTGATGAATCTCATTAAGTTCCTCTTTCATTCGGTCTACGTAATCTTGTCCACATAAAGCCGATGATGGTACAGCCCCAAACTTTAGATCTCCAGGTAACCGTAGATTTTCTCCAAATAACGTTTTAGCTGGTGTCATTCCGGTTGTGTCATGTATTGCTGATCGATAGGCCATCAGAAACATCGGTATATGTCGATCCCAGTTGCGTTGGTTTTTCTCAACGACCTTTGCTAGATATTCCTCCAATGTACCATTGAATCTTTCCACCATACCGTTAGACTGTGGATGCAAAGGCGTTGTTCTCGTTTTATTTATACCGAGCATCTGGCATATTTCTTGAAACACCACCGATTCAAAATTCCGTCCTTGATCGGTATGAATCTCCATCGGCACTCCAAATCTGCTAATCCAATTGTTTACCACGGCATCAGCTATTGTTGTCGTCTCCTGATTGGGAATGGGGTACACCTCCGGCCATTTGCTGAAATAATCCATGATTACTAGCACATATTTGTTGCCGCTCTCAGTGGTGGGAAATGGGCCCGCTACATCCATTGCAATTCTTTCGAATGGTGCTCCAACGTTATATTGCTTCATGGTTCTACGACTTTTGCGTGCGGGTCCCTTCACCGCCGCACATTGGTCACATTTTTGGCACCATTCTATCACAGACTGCCTACATCCTGCCCAGTAGAATCGTTGACGTATCTTTGCTAGAGTTTTATTAATTCCAAGGTGGCCCCCACTTGCTCCTGCATGATACTCATTTAGAATTTCTGCAATCCGGCACTTTGGTATCACCAGCAACAATTGCTTCACTTTGGCATCCGTGCTTTCCCACAATCGTTTTAAACAGCCATTCTCAAGACGGAGGCTATCCCATTGAGCCCAATAAGCCTTGACAATGGGAGTTCTGTCCGCGATTTCGCTCCAAGTTGGCCGGTGTTCCTTTTCCTTCCATTTCATTATAACTGATAAATCCGTATCATCCAATTGCTCTTTCCTGATCATTTCGTCGGTCCACTCCTCATCAGGCAGCACTTGCGTAAGCCTAACGTCGATGATGCCTTCCTTTGCTTCAACATGGCCACAATGTTTACATTCTACTGGACACGGCCGTCTTGACAATGCGTCGGCATTTCTGTGTGCACTTCCCTTCCGATGTTCAATTTGGAAATCGTAGCTTTGAAGACGTTCGATCCAGCGTGCTACTTGTCCCTCTGGATTCTTGAATTGTAACAGCCACCGTAAAGCGCCGTGATCTGTCCGTAAATGGAATTTTTGGCCATAAAGATACTTATGGAAATGCTTGACACACTCCACTATAGCCAACAATTCTTTCCGTGTCACGCAGTAATTACGCTCCGGTTTTGATAATGTTTTGGAGAAGTACGCAATAACTCTTTCTTGACCATTAATTTCCTGTAATAACACACCTCCTATACCGTCATTACTTGCATCGGTGTCCAAAATAAATTTCACGTTGGGTATAGGGTACGCGAGGATTGGCGCGACACACAACCGTCTCCTTAGTTCCACGAATGCTTCTTCCTGGTCATTCTTCCATTCGAATGCCTTGTTCTTCCTGGTCAACTCGTGTAAACTCTTGGCGATGTTGGCGAATCCTGGCACGAAGCGTCTATAATAGGTGCACAATCCGAGAAAGCTTCGTAATTCGTGTAAATTTTTAGGTCTTGGCCAGTTCTTTACCGCTGCGATCTTTTCTTCGTCGGTGTGAATTCCATTAATCGTTACGAGATGACCCAAATATTTGACTTCAGTTCTGAACAGCTTACACTTCTTTGGACTTAACTTCAATCCGGCAGCCTGTATCCGATCCAAAACTTCCGCCAAGTTCTTTAGATGCTCGTCAAAATCCTTCCCCATAACGATGATGTCGTCCAGATATATTAGGCAAGTCTTCCAATGTAATCCCTTTAACACGCGCTCCATTAATCGTTCAAAAGTCGCAGGGGCATTACATAATCCGAACGGCATAACATTAAATTGCCAAAGTCCGTTACCCACACTGAACGCTGTTTTCTCGCGATCTTCCTCATGGACTTCCACCTGCCAATAGCCACTTTGTAGATCTAATGTCGAAAATATTTGAGCACCCGATAATGTGTCTAACGTGTCATCGATCCTTGGCAGTGGGTAGCTATCTTTTTTCGTCACAGCATTGAGTTTTCGGTAATCAACGCAAAATCTCATGCTACCGTCCTTCTTCTCGACCAATACTACCGGTGAGCTCCATGGGCTATTAGATGGTTCAATTACTCCTGCTGCCTGCATATCTGTTACCATTCGATTGACTTCTTCTTGTTTTGCCAAAGGTAGTCTCCTGGGTGGTTGACGAATTGGCATCTCTGCTCCC
Organism: Tipula vernalis; assembly: GCA_958295665.1. Lineage (NCBI taxonomy): Eukaryota > Metazoa > Arthropoda > Insecta > Diptera > Tipulidae > Tipula > Tipula vernalis. The sequence goes on from OY282559.1 coordinate 167,635,605, forward strand.
GTATCAATGCGGTGCTTTACCATTGAGGTCCTTCCGTTATTATCCGATGTACTGCAGAATATGGTCGTGTACCGTTTGAGTAGTTGATGTGCAGAATTTTTCTGTGCCTCGGTAAAATCTTCGGTCCATTTCTGCATAAGTTGTTCTACCATTTCTTTCTGCCCTTGCATGTCGGCTTTTTCAACCGGACTTCTCTGTTCACACTTTACTATAGTTGAAACCTCGTTACATTTGCCGATAACTGTCCCTTTCTTGATGGTTTTCGTCTTATCCGAGAGATTTAGAGTCCTAATTGGTACTCTATAGTCGTTGTCTGGTTTAACTAGGGCTTTCCCGATTATAATTTCCTTGGCTCCGTTCTCCTCTTCGTTAGCTTCCATAACCCACAACCTGGGTGACCCAGAACCTCCCTCTAATTTTCCCCATAGGATCGTCTCCGAATTCGGTGGCAGCTTCTCCCGATGATCAATGATAATTCGCCTAATAGTTGCTCCGGCACTGCTAGATTGAAGTGGCAACTCGATGTTATCGTAACTTAAAACTCCTCGTCCAACATCCACCACGAAGCCATTTGCCCTCATGAAGTCCATTCCCATTATGACTTCATCCACAATATCTGCAATCAGCACTTCGTGTTGGAAAAGAGTTCTTCCGATTTTTATTTTCACGATCTTTTTGCCTTTTATTATTGAACTATCTCCAGTTGCTGTTTGTAACTTCAATCCATTAACTGGTTGTACACCTCCATCGATCAGATCTTTCCGGACAATCGTGCGATTTGCTCCCGTATCCAGTGTGATGATGCAATCTGTGCCATCAATGTCGCCTTTGATTGTTAAGCTGTCACCGCCTCTTGCTACTTTCGAAACGCGGATGGAGGTTATGGGGCAATCGGTTGTGGGAGTCAGCTTCTGCCCCTTTAAGCTGACTCTTTGTAGTTTAACGACTCCGTCGTCATTTGGCCTTCTTGCCTAGCCAACGCCTGCTCCCCGCTTGGTCGTCGCTGCATAGGAGATGGTGATCTTCCCCTTTTTCTTCTTAATTCCCAGCAGTCGCGAGAGATGTGACCGACCTTATCACATGCCCAACATCTGATTTTGCCGCTTCCATCTCGGAATCTTGGTGTTGACCGCTCGTTGTTTATGCTTGTATCGATTTCTACTCGGCGTATTTTCATTGACGGTTTGGTGATGGCTTGTGCAGTTTCATTTGTTAACGCACAAGCGATGGTTTCCGCAAAGGTTGCTTTAGGTGACAACATCACCGCCCTGCGTGTCTCTGGATCTCGAATGCCGTCAATGAATGCGTCAATTTTTAGCCTTTCCATATAATCAGCCGACGTACTGGTATGTGCTAGATGTACTAGTCGCTCGATTGCCGATGAAAATTCCTGAAGTGATTCTCCTCCCTTTTGGTAGCGGCTTTTCAATTCCATTATTAGTATTTCACGCTTGTGGTCACTGCCGTACTTCCTATCCAGCGCCTTCATAATTTCGAGATAACTATTGCGATCTTTTTCCGGAATTGTTTGTAAGGCCTCCGCTGCTTCACCTTTAAGGGCCACTATTAACGCTGCGACACGATGTTCGTCGTTCCAATGATTTTGATTGGCTGCCGTCTCAAATTGAAATTTGAAAATGACGAAAGATGTTGTTCCGTCGAATGTTGGTGGCTTTATCTTGATTGATTGGACGGTTTGTACCACTTGTGTTGTTGTTCCACTTGCCTTGATATCAGTTAGTTCTTTCTCGAGCCGTTGGCATTTTTCTTCAACCTGCTGAACCTCCGTTTTGACAAGTTGAACTTCCTTTTGCAGTTTTTGGTCAACCTGTTGAATCTCCATTTGCAGCTTCTCTACTTCGCCGTGTATGTTAGTAGATAATTCGAGAAGTTTCTCGTCCATTCTCTTATGACCATCAGTAATTTGGCTTTTAATTTCTTCTCCTTGTTTCTCCACCCGGTGTTGAAGTTCTTCGTTTGATTGTTTCATTGCTTGGTTTGACTGATTTATAGTCTCTAACTGTCGCTCATTTGACTGCTCAATTTTCACCATTTGTCGTTTCATTTCTTGATTTGACTGCTCTCCTTGTTGCACCATTTGATTTTTTAATTCTCCTAGCTGTCGTTCGTTTTGTTGTTTCATTAGACTCATCTGGCCCGTCATCTGGTTCATAGCTGCTATTAACTGCGACAAATCGAAACTTCCAGAATGTTCTTGTGTCTTTTCGACCAACGGTTGTTTATCTTCTGCTTTCTCTACAGTTGCCGCATCCGTTACTTCCACGCCAAAATCATAATGTTCCGCGTCCAGCCCTTCGTTCTGCATGGCCTCACGTAGTCGCGCTTGTAAAGCTGCTTTAGTACCATCAGTAGCCAAACCCCGTTTCTCTAGTTCTCTTTTTAATTCTGGAACTTTTAATTCGTTGAGAATCATTTTCTTTATCTTTTTATTCACAATCCCACCGCTGTCACCAAATTGTTACGTTTTTTGCCTTGTCAATCAAGGTTCGTATCACTGGATTGTGAATAAAACCAATTCAATTTAATTTATCACCACCGAATTTATTTATTTCACACAAGAATTATTACAACACAGTTTATTAATACAAATTCACAAAATCACTTTATATAAATTATTCTCAAATTTTACTGTTCACTTATAATTTTTATTTCCACAAAAACACTTTTTAATTCACTTTTTAATTCCTTTTTAATCTTTACTCTTTCGCTTACCAAAAATTACTTATTCTTACAACTTTACACTATCGCGTTCCAAATACTAATAATCCAATTCGATCTTGTTCGCCTTTTTATATACACAAACCAAGCTTCTCGAAAGTTCACGACTTTTCCAGTTGGAATAGCGTAGAAACATTACGTAACAATTTTTATCATGGAAAATTCCATTTAGTACAGTAAAACATTGAGCTATTAGTTTTACTTATTCTATTACACACTAGGTGTCACCGTCACAATATTAATATTAGTATTACCTACACAAACTGATTAAAAATAATTTACGTAATTCCTTGTACATAGGAACAAATAGGTATGACAAGAATATTTAGTAAAATAATAATTAGTTATTTCAGAGAGGCCGTTGAATGGCTATAGTGTTATTTATGGGAAAATAAGATTGGTTATTTTGTTGTGTTTTATATTTTCTTCTGGAACAGTTTTTTTTGGTAATTGTTTTTTTTAAACTTTACCTATTTCCATACTACCAAAGTTAAAAATAATTATAAGGTGTATAAAACGTGTACATAATTGTTACAGTTCATACCGCAAAAGGACAAAAGTCTTTGACGTCCTCCACCCATCCAAGTGGTTTATTCAAAGCATTTGCTTTTACATTTTATTTAACCGACCAGGTATGCAAAAAATCATGCATTTTACTATTATTGGTCAAGTCAATGTCATCCCCATCGAAACCCGACAATACTTATAGGTCACTTAGGTCATCTTCATCATTTAGTTCAATATTTAATGATTTATCGGACGATTCTTCGTCAAGTGGGAGCGGAGTCAAATTTAGTAGTTTGGTGCGATACTTGGAAATTGTTTGGAATGAGTTGGAAATTTCCTAGATCTCTGATTTGAATTGGGATTAAAAAGACGCCTTTTAACAGATTGCTTCGAAAGATCTTTTCACATTTAAAAACCAAAAAAAGTAGAGACGTAACAGTCGAATTAGAAATGTAATCCAAATCGAATTTCATCAGAATTTAAAATATCGGCTAACAAGTATCGGTTACCATTTGACTGTAGTATGTACTACGTACAAATCGGTTCATTTAGAGTCTCATTTCAGTAAACTCTTAACCGATATATAATCAATGAATTACAAAAAAAAGTTGAACAAAATTGGTAAACAAAATGATCTATACTTTTCAGAGGGCCGGTAGCACGGTAAAACCAAACTGTTTTTTTTTTTAAACCATATTTTATTAATAATTGTATAAAAATTGGAATTTTGCAAGGACTTTTTTTGTACTAAAAGGAAATGTCACAAAAATTGTTATTTCATCGTAATCTAGGGTGAGAACTTAAATTGCATAAAATTTATTGTTTTTAATTAGAAAAGGTTCCACAGTCAAGTGGTGACTGATACAACCCAACGGCAATTATATGTTATAACGTAACAATTGAATGGTAGTTCTGGTCTCTTAATTTTTTTATTTTTGGTACTTGGCTACAATAATCTTAGACCACAGTAGATTTATTTAATTTTTATTTAACAAATTTAAAAATGTTTGCCGAATTTTCGTTTTTTTGTTTAATATTTTAGAGGCAATAACTTAAACATTTTGAAATATGGGCAAAAAAAGTAAAATAGATTGTTAAAAGAAGCTTGTTAGGAAAGAAAATTATAAAATTGACATTAACCCATTACAAACAAACTATAAAAATTGGTACAATAAATTTTGAAACTACAAAAATTAGAATAATAAGCGTTTTCCATTGGCGTTTGGTTAGCAAACTACTCACAAGTACTTGTACCTACTCGCAACTACTCATGTTCAGTGATGGTCTAGTTCTTAGAAGTAGTTACGCATCTAATTAACTATAGAGGGATTTTAGTTTAAAAAATTCTAATAGATGGCTCTATACAAATTTTTGTTGAATCCAACCAAGGTGTATCCTTTTGGCTCGATGTTAATTTAGTTATAAACTTGTATGTATTTTATTTTGAAACATTTCCATAGAACGTACTTGACATCTACTTATTCTCTGCAAAAATTTAGTAAATTATTTGATTGGAATTTGAATTTACTGACATAACAAAAATATGTTGGTTCGATTAGGGTTAAAAACAAAAAAATTTTGTTTATTTTTGTGGGATACAATGCGCAATTGTTAAATCGTAAACATATTTTAATTATTTTCTTGTTTAATGTTTTATTACTTATTATTATTAATTATTATTAATAGAACAACGTATTTTTTATTAAAATCTAGCAGTTTTATTTAAATTGAGGTTATGTTTTACTCCTGTTACAAAAATTTGCACTCCATTGAACATCTACTCACAAGTACTTGGCAGTAGCAAATTGTTTCCAATGGAACACAGTGAATTACAAAAACTGGCAATAATTTACAAAAACATCGAACCGGAAAATAGTAAATACCGCTTGCCGCCATGTTGTTACACACATATTTACTTTTATTCCAAATTCACTTTTATTAAACAATAACACAATTATTGATATAATTAATCAAACGTTTCACTTACTCGTATTTGCTGATTATTGGTAATAAATTAATTAAATTACAATAGTAGTTAAACAATTTTTTAAACTATAATTTATGATAAACGTGTGTGTTTCTGTTGAATCAGACTAATTTTTGTTTTAATAACTTTATTTGTGCATACCTACGTCGAGGAACCGGTTGTTGACGATACATTTTCTGAGGTTGTTCGTGTTCGATTTATTATTTCGTTATTTGCGATGGATTTTTTACGGTTATTAAACCGTAAACTGAAAGTATTTATTTAAGCCCCCTACATGACATAATCATGCACGTGCAATCGTGTGATTGCACATGCAGATTTACAGTGTATTGTATTGACTGATATTGATTGTACATGCTGAATGTGTGATTATACATTTTTTTTGAGTTTTTTTTTGTTTGTACATCCAAAATTGCGTCGTATATGTGCAAATTGCTCAGTCGTCTGTATTATTCAGTCGTGTGTGCATTACGGCAAATATGTGAAATTTAAATCACTAGAGCCTCGAATTGCGTCGCTAATGCGTTCCAGGAAAATGCGGCGCCACTCAAAACAACGCTACTTCGAAACCAAAAAAAACAGTTTTAATTTAAAAACGGTTTCATATTGTTTATTACTCTAATAGATAAATAAAAAATAACAATTAAGAAGTGAAACTCGTCGAAAATGCGATGAAAATTGAAATTATCGTATTAAATTTTTTTGCGACGCAAGTCGAAACGGCGCAAGTCGAATCGGCGCAAGTCGAATCGACTCAACTCGAGGCTCTAGGTATAAAAAAATATTGGAATGCATTTTTGGAGCTATATAAAAGTTTACCAATATTATGGAAGGTGAAAAGTGCAGAATATAGCAACCGAACTTTAAAAATGCTGCGCATGAGGAAATGGTGGAGAAATGAAAAGAAATAGATGAAAAGGAAATCGTGACATGGTTGTGAGGAAATTTAATACGTTTCGAAGCAACTATAGACGCGATTTAAAAAAAAAAAATACTAAAAAATCAGGGGCCGGTACGGATAATGTATTCGAATCGAGTCTATGGTATTTTAACATATTGAGTTTCCTCGAAGAGCTGGAAGGTGTTTTAGAAGGGACATCGACAATTGAAGATTGATTGCCTTGATAAAACTTACAATTACTATTTAACAGTATACAACAGTATAAAACTTACAATTACTATTTAACAGTATTACAATTTCTATTCGATTGATGTCTTCTTTATCAAGACCGTTGTTTAAATAAATGATTTCTTGCGTTTTTCTTAGGTAATTATGCAAATAGCAACAAGCCAATGTTACTTTAGTTACCTTTTCTGGATTTAAATTTATGGTTTTTAGCAAAATCCTCAATTGTGCGACCAGAATCCCGAAAATATTTTCGACAGTACGGCGAGCACGTGATAATCTATAATTAAAAATATTTTCCTCCTTCTTCATAGTAGTATGACTATACGGTTTCATAATATTTTTAATTAACGGAAACGCATCATCGCTAACAAAGACAAATGGCATATTTTCATTTGATCCTGGTAAAGCCTCATGATTTGGCAGATTCAAAGTTTTCTTTTCAAATTTTTCATCAAACTTTGTTTGCTTAAATACACCATCATAAATTCACATTTGGCATTTGTAATTGCCATAAGTATCATTAAAAAATTTCCTTTATAATTAAAATAATATGATTCAGAATGAGGTGGCTTGGTTATGTTAACGTGTTTTCCGTCAATACGCCCAATGCAATTGGGGAAATTCCACATTTTACCAAAGGATTTTGCCTCTTTTTTCCATTCGTCAGGATTTGTGAGTAGCTATATACAAACAAACACCTAATAAATATAATACAAAGCAGTCAATTTACAATTTAAATGTTGAGACACAAAACTCTAATTTTGTAAATCGTCTATTTGTCTTTTCTTCTATTTCAGTTTTTTGGTTAATTTTCTTTTCTATTCCCGTATTGCTTCTATGAAAACTCGACATGAAACCCAAATTCACCATACTGTCAGAGTTATTATGTTTGAAACTTTTATGTATTTTTCAGAGAAATAACATCAAATTAGAAGAGTATGCAGATAGAAGGGTTACATTGAATCCAAATAAATCAAAAACATTTCGAAATGTTATCCCTGTTGTAGTCCAGATTTTATATGCCGAGCAAATTCGACCGAACCAACCCTTCACTGAGGAAACGATCCGCTCATTTAATCGAAAGTAGAACTGAGTCTAGTTTCGAAGAATTTTAAACGATTCACTGTAAATGAATCATCCACGATGCTCGTCGAAAGTGTAATGTGTAAATTCTCCATAAGAGGTCTTCTGGGGTTTATACCAATGAACAATAAAGGCTTGTATTTAAAATAAAGTTGATTTTAAAAAAATATTATGCTTTTTATTTCAAAATTTTTCGTTTTTATACATTGTGTTAACTATTCAAAAAATCCTTTTCGGCCATAAAAGTCCAAAAAATACTGCATTCGTTGTTTTACGTCAGGCTTTTCAAATAATTGATGTCGAACTCTACGTGATATTTCTGAATCCCCCATCATCACTTCTAAATTAGCATCGTCGCTACTTTCAATAAAACGGAATAGCATAAACGAATGAACCACAGCAATTAAAGGTCGCTTTAACATTTCAATTTGCAGTTCAGTTAGAGTTGGCACATGCTTTCGATATTCAAGTAGTTTTAGTGATTTTACCAATTCACCATGATAAACTTGTACTAAACGATCCCAGTCTCGTTCTTCAATATTATTTGCCGTTGACGTATAAAACAAATAAGCTAAATCGAGGGCCGGCGATCCATAGTACCCAATTTGATAGTCAACAATAATTACATCAATCGGTTTTTTGGTCGTTTCATCAAATTTATACATAATGTTATTGGCCCATAGATCACCATGTATCAATGTAGTAAATGTGCCGTCATTCATTGTATCATAAGCGGTATCGAATTTTGTTAGAACATTCTTTAAGAAATGTTTAATTTTATCAGAATATTGTTCGTATCCAGGCCAAGTTAAACATATTTGTTGACAATCGCGCAAAAAACTTGTTGCACCTTCAACTATAGCACTATTTTCGGTACAATAAAGTTTTCGATTAAATGGTTTAAAGAGTTCGGGGTTTTCTTCAAACAGCATTGCATTGATTGCATGTAATTTAGCCAGTTTCTTTAGCACCAATACGGACGCATCGAACGTTAATCCAACACGCTGATCGAGGTTTGAAAAATTGTCATCTTTAAGATCTTCAAAGACAAAATATAGTGGATCTTCATTAACGTGATAACATCTAAAACAAACAGATGTTTATTTATGGTTTTAATTAATTTTTTATTTATATACTTACTTTGGAGCACATCTAAAATTTGGATCAATTTTGTCCTGATATTTTCCGTATTTGGGCAGTATATCACGATAAAATGCCACTTCTCGCCTAAATAGATCTAAAAAAACTGTATCCATCATTTCTGCAGAAAATTCAGCTTTGATAATAAAAGATTTTTGCCTATAATTAATAACCACAAATATTATTAGCTAATCAACATTAAATAATTAAATTTTACTTTATATCACTACCAACTTTATAATTGACTAAAACACGAATCATTTGGCTTCCATAATTGGCACCTTTGGCTACGGCCTCATTTAACATAAAATCGATCACAATCGCACCTGCATGATCTTGGGTTTTAAGGATTCTTTCAAACAGATTAGTTGTGATCCAACGAAATCGATCATTAGAAATTTGCGACATAACTGTTTTACCCAGGCGACTTCTTCACAACTATTGAACGTAACATTAACTGAAAAATTTTAACAAAATGTTTTATTATAATATTGTGAAATAAACTGTGATATGTGATAAATATTCGGAATAAACGAATATTATTTTCGACCACTCGCTGCTAGATTATATGTATGTACACATTTGTACTTGAATGTAAAGCACCATCATTCTTAATCTTTTTGGCCTCGCGACCTATTACAATTGGAATTACTGTGACGTGTGCTTTATTTACACGAATAAATTAAAAATATTTAGTTGATAATATTACGCTTACTAATAAATGGTTTTGTTCAGTTTATCACCCACTTTTGGGTCGCGAACCCCTGGTTAAGAATCTCTGGTATAAGAAACACGAAATATGATTTTGGTTACTCAACTAATTAGTAACTGAAAACAACAATCAAAAACAATAATAAAATAAGAAACCGGGTGATCATTTTATTTAGTTTTTTGTGTTGTCTTTTATTACAGAGACAGCCGATGGCTAAGTAGGTACAAGCAGAAGAAAAGCTGCAAACAACGTGTTGTGTAGTTTTTTTGGGGTTATACATTTCGTTTCGGGGTTATATAAAAATTTATATAAATTTTTTCGCTCTCAAAAGAGACTAATTTAATTTTTTTGTTTCTATTCATTTTCTATGAGAATATATTAGTACTGAATATGTTTTAAATGGAAATGGTAGGCACACGCCAAAACCAACAAAAATGTTTTATTATAGGTTTTGTCAAGTAATATTTAAACAACAACAAAAACAGTGTTCGAATTGTGTATACATATATACAAATATAGTGTAATTTTTTATATCTTAAGTGTTTGTGCTGTTGGGCTTGTACATATATACATTTTTGTTAGTTTTACACACGCATATAGGACACGTCACACGTTCTATGTATGTTTATAAATGTTTAGTGATTGGATTAGTTTGTATCTTTAACTTTAAATTATAATTTCGTTTCATTCAAACGAGTAAACTAGCAAAAAAACATTTTTCTTCGATTTTGTCTGATTTTGCTTACAAGCACACAACGAAAATACAAAATGTTTGAAATTTTATATTTTGTTTTACAATTTGAATTGAAGAAGCATTGATAAAGTTAAAAGGGGGCAAATACAGTTTTTAAATAAACAGCAACATCATACATACATGCACATTTTTATTATTATTTCTCATTACAAGAAAAACTCGATTTCACCTGATTGAAAACAATTCGAATTTTTGTTATCCATGGTTTGTCAGATTATCTGCGAAGCAAGACAATTTTATATCGCTGTTGGTTAAAAAATTAAAATGAATTTCTGGAATACGGCCAATTAGAAAGGAACTTGGCCACTTCGTAACCGATTAAGATGAAATTCGACATATAGTATGGAAATTGGATTGCAAAATGATTTTAAGACAAAATTCTGGCATTTGGAAAAGTAGGATAGTACTTGGCTATTTCTTAATTGATCCATTTACACTACCCTACACTACCACTAAATTATTACTTAAATAAAAATTAACAAAATTAGTTAAACTTAATTATTGTGTACATCACACCAGAAATCCCATTTTAGAAAACCCAAGATTTCTATATATAATTCGAACCATTGGGATTGTGCAATTTTGTGCCTGTAATTAGAAAATTTGTGCATAGCGTACTTTAGGAAATAGGATGGGATTTCTCACGTGATTATCACACCAGAAATCCCATATATTCCGTTTATATAATAAAACATATTTTTCGGAGTATGATGATTGTGCAAAATTGTGCGTTACTAAATTAACCATGAAAATAGTTTATATTGGCCAGAATCGGCCATAGAACAACCACAATTGATCAAAATCGTGATTTTTCGAAGAGGTTATATGGGCGATTTCCGGAAATCCCACCTTTTATTAACATTCGAATTAAAACAAAGTGTGGTTATTATGCTGGCCAAGTTTCACGATTGTGCATATCACACTTTAGCCATAATCGGCCATAGAACATCCACAATTGATCAAAATCGTGATTTTTCGAAGAGGTTATATGGGCGATTTCCAGAAATCCCAACTTTTATTAACATTCGAATTAAAACAAAGTGTGGTTATTATGCTGGCCAAGTTTCACGATTGTGCATATCACACTTTAGCCAGAATCGGCCATAGAACATCCACAATTGATCAAAATCGTGATTTTTCGAAGAGGTTATATGGGCGATTTCCAGAAATCCCACCTTTTATTAAAATTCGAATTAAAACAAAGTGTGGTTAGTATTCTGGCCAAGTTTCACGTTTGTGCATAACACACTTTAGCCAGAATCGGCCATAGAACATCCACAATTGATCAAAATCGTGATTTTTCGAAGAGGTTATATGGGCGATTTCCGGAAATCCCACCTTTTATTAACATTCGAATTAAAACAAAGTGTGGTTATTATGCTGGCCAAGTTTCACATTTGTGCATATTATACTTTAGCCAGAATCGGCCATAGAACATCCACAATTGATCAAAATCGTGATTTTTCAAAGAGGTTATATGGGCGATTTCCAGAAATCCCACCTTTTATTAACATTCGAATTAAAACAAAGTGTGGTTAGTATTCTGGCCAAGTTTCACGTTGGTGCATATTACACTTTAGCCAGAATCGGCCATAGAACATCCACAATTGATCAAAATCGTGATTTTTCGAAGAGGGTATATGGGCGATTTCCAGAAATCCCACCTTTTATTAACATTCGAATTAAAACAAAGTGTGGTTATTATGCTGGCCAAGTTTCACGATTGTGCATATCACACTTTAGCCAGAATCGGCCATAGAACATCCACAATTGATCAAAATCGTGATTTTTCGCAGAGGTTATATGGGCGATTTCCAGAAATCCCACCTTTTATTAACATTCGAATTAAAACAAAGTGTGGTTAGTATTCTGGCCAAGTTTCACGTTGGTGCATATTACACTTTAGCCAGAATCGGCCATAGAACATCCACAATTGATCAAAATCGTGATTTTTCGAAGAGGTTATATGGGCGATTTCCAGAAATCCCACATTTTATTAACATTCGAATTAAAACAAAGTGTGGTTATTATGCTGGCCAAGTTTCACGATTGTGCATATCACACTTTAGCTAGAATCGGCCATAGAACATCCACAATTGATCAAAATCGTGATTTTTCGAAGAGGTTATATGGGCGATTTCCAGAAATCCCACCTTTTATTAACATTCATATTAAAACAAAGTGTGGTTAGTATTCTGGCCAAGTTTCACGTTTGTGCATATCACACTTTAGCCAGAATCGGCCATAGAACATCCACAATTGATCAAAATCGTGATTTTTGGAAGAGGTTATATGGGCGATTTCCAGAAATCCCACCTTTTATTAACATTCGAATTAAAACAAAGTGTGGTTATTATGCTGGCCATGTTTCACGATTGTGCATATCACACTTTAGCCAGAATCGGCCATAGAACATCCACAATTGATCAAAATCGTGATTTTTCGAAGAGGATATATGGGCGATTTCCAGAAATCCCACCTTTTATTAACATTCGAATTAAAACAAAGTGTGGTTATTACGCTGGCCAAGTTTCACGATTGTGCATATCACACTTTAGCCAGAATCGGCCATAGAACATCCACAATTGATCAAAATCGTGATTTTTCGAAGAGGTTATATGGGCGATTTCCAGAAATCCCACCTTTTATTAACATTCGAATTAAAACAAAGTGTGGTTAGTATTCTGGCCAAGTTTCACGTTTGTGCATATCACACTTTAGCCAGAATCGGCCATAGAACATCCACAATTGATCAAAATCGTGATTTTTGGAAGAGGTTATATGGGCGATTTCCAGAAATCCCACCATTTATTAACATTCGAATTAAAACAAAGTGTGGTTATTATGCTGGCCAAGTTTCACGTTTGTGCACATCACACTTTACCCAGAATCGGCCATAGAACATCCACAATTGATCAAAATCGTGATTTTTCGAAGAGGTTATATGGGCGATTTCCAGAAATCCCAACTTTTATTAACATTCGAATTAAAACAAAGTGTGGTTAGTATGCTGGCCAAGTTTCACGATTGTGCATATTATACTTTAGCCAGAATCGGCCATAGAACATCCACAATTGATCAAAATCGTGATTTTTCGAAGAGGTTATATGGGCGATTTCCGGAAATCCCACCTTTTATTAACATTCGAATTTAAACAAAGTGTGGTTATTATGCTGGCCAAGTTTCACATTTGTGCATATTATACTTTAGCCAGAATCGGCCATAGAACATCCACAATTGATCAAAATCGTGATTTTTCGAAGAGGTTATATGGGCGATTTCCGGAAATCCCACCTTTTATTAACATTCGAATTTAAACAAAGTGTGGTTATTATGCTGGCCAAGTTTCACATTTGTGCATATTATACTTTAGCCAGAATCGGCCATAGAACATCCACAATTGATCAAAATCGTGATTTTTCGAAGAGGTTATATGGGCGATTTCCAGAAATCCCGCCTTTTATTAACATTCGAATTAAAACAAAGTGTGGTTATTATGCTGGCCATGTTTCACGATTGTGCATATCACACTTTAGCCAGAATCGGCCATAGAACATCCACAATTGATCAAAATCGTGATTTTTCGAAGAGGTTATATGGGCGATTTCCAGAAATCCCACCTTTTATTAACATTCGAATTAAAACAAAGTGTGGTTATTATGCTGGCCAAGTTTCACGATTGTGCATATCACACTTTAGCCAGAATCGGCCATAGAACATCCACAATTGATCAAAATCGTGATTTTTCGAAGAGGTTATATGGGCGATTTCCAGAAATCCCAACTTTTATTAACATTCGAATTAAAACAAAGTGTGGTTAGTATGCTGGCCAAGTTTCACGATTGTGCATATTATACTTTAGCCAGAATCGGCCATAGAACATCCACAATTGATCAAAATCGTGATTTTTCGAAGAGGTTATATGGGCGATTTCCGGAAATCCCACCTTTTATTAACATTCGAATTTAAACAAAGTGTGGTTATTATGCTGGCCAAGTTTCACATTTGTGCATATTATACTTTAGCCAGAATCGGCCATAGAACATCCACAATTGATCAAAATCGTGATTTTTCGAAGAGGTTATATGGGCGATTTCCGGAAATCCCACCTTTTATTAACATTCGAATTTAAACAAAGTGTGGTTATTATGCTGGCCAAGTTTCACATTTGTGCATATTATACTTTAGCCAGAATCGGCCATAGAACATCCACAATTGATCAAAATCGTGATTTTTCGAAGAGGTTATATGGGCGATTTCCAGAAATCCCGCCTTTTATTAACATTCGAATTAAAACAAAGTGTGGTTATTATGCTGGCCATGTTTCACGATTGTGCATATCACACTTTAGCCAGAATCGGCCATAGAACATCCACAATTGATCAAAATCGTGATTTTTCGAAGAGGTTATATGGGCGATTTCCAGAAATCCCACCTTTTATTAACATTCGAATTAAAACAAAGTGTGGTTATTATGCTGGCCAAGTTTCACGATTGTGCATATCACACTTTAGCCAGAATCGGCCATAGAACATCCACAATTGATCAAAATCGTGATTTTTCGAAGAGGTTATATGGGCGATTTCCAGAAATCCCAACTTTTATTAACATTCGAATTAAAACAAAGTGTGGTTAGTATGCTGGCCAAGTTTCACGATTGTGCATATTATACTTTAGCCAGAATCGGCCATAGAACATCCACAATTGATCAAAATCGTGATTTTTCGAAGAGGTTATATGGGCGATTTCCGGAAATCCCACCTTTTATTAACATTCGAATTTAAACAAAGTGTGGTTATTATGCTGGCCAAGTTTCACATTTGTGCATATTATACTTTAGCCAGAATCGGCCATAGAACATCCACAATTGATCAAAATCGTGATTTTTCGAAGAGGTTATATGGGCGATTTCCGGAAATCCCACCTTTTATTAACATTCGAATTTAAACAAAGTGTGGTTATTATGCTGGCCAAGTTTCACATTTGTGCATATTATACTTTAGCCAGAATCGGCCATAGAACATCCACAATTGATCAAAATCGTGATTTTTCGAAGAGGTTATATGGGCGATTTCCAGAAATCCCGCCTTTTATTAACATTCGAATTAAAACAAAGTGTGGTTATTATGCTGGCCATGTTTCACGATTGTGCATATCACACTTTAGCCAGAATCGGCCATAGAACATCCACAATTGATCAAAATCGTGATTTTTCGAAGAGGTTATATGGGCGATTTCCAGAAATCCCACCTTTTATTAACATTCGAATTAAAACAAAGTGTGGTTATTATGCTGGCCAAGTTTCACGATTGTGCATATCACACTTTAGCCAGAATCGGCCATAGAACATCCACAATTGATCAAAATCGTGATTTTTCGAAGAGGTTATATGGGCGATTTCCAGAAATCCCACCTTTTATTAACATTCGAATTAAAACAAAGTGTGGTTATTATGCTGGCCAAGTTTCACGATTGTGCATATCACACTTTAGCCAGAATCGGCCATAGAACATCCACAATTGATCAAAATCGTGATTTTTCGAAGAGGTTATATGGGCGATTTCCAGAAATCCCACCTTTTATTAACATTCGAATTAAAACAAAGTGTGGTTAGTATGCTGGCCAAGTTTCACGATTGTGCATATCACACTTTAGCTAGACTCGGCCATAGAACATCCACAATTGATCAAAATCGTGATTTTTCGAAGAGGTTATATGGGCGATTTCCAGAAATCCCAACTTTTATTAACATTCGAATTAAAACAAAGTGTGGTTAGTATGCTGGCCAAGTTTCACGATTGTGCATATCACACTTTAGCTAGAATCGGCCATAGAACATCCACAATTGATCAAAATCGTGATTTTTCGAAGAGGTTATATGGGCGATTTCCAGAAATCCCACCTTTCGAATTAAAACAAAGTGTGGTTAGTATTCTGGCCAAGTTTCACGTTTATGCATATCACACTTTAGCCAGAATCGGCCATAGAACATCCACAATTGATCAAAATCGTGATTTTTCGAAGAGGTTATATGGGCGATTTCCAGAAATCCCACCTTTTATTAACATTCGAATTAAAACAAAGTGTGGTTATTATGCTGGCCAAGTTTCACGATTGTGCATATCACACTTTAGCCAGAATCGGCCATAGAACATCCACAATTGATCAAAATCGTGATTTTTCGAAGAGGTTATATGGGCGATTTCCAGAAATCCCACCTTTTATTAACATTCGAATTAAAACAAAGTGTGGTTATTATGCTGGCCAAGTTTCACGTTTGTGCATATCACACTTTAGCCAGAATCGGCCATAGAACATCCACAATTGAACAAAATCGTGATTTTTCGAAGAGGTTATATGGGCGATTTCCAGAAATCCCACCATTTATTAACATTCGAATTAAAACAAAGTGTGGTTAGTATTCTGGCCAAGTTTCACGTTTGTGCATAACACACTTTAGCCAGAATCGGCCATAGAACATCCACAATTGATCAAAATCGTGATTTTTCGAAGAGGTTATATGGGCGATTTCCAGAAATCCCACCTTTTATTAACATTCGAATTAAAACAAAGTGTGGTTAGTATACTGGCCAAGTTTCACGATTGTGCATATCACACTTTAGCTAGACTCGGCCATAGAACATCCACAATTGATCAAAATCGTGATTTTTCGAAGAGGTTATATGGGCGATTTCCAGAAATCCCAACTTTTATTAACATTCGAATTAAAACAAAGTGTGGTTAGTATGCTGGCCAAGTTTCACGATTGTGCATATCACACTTTAGCTAGACTCGGCCATAGAACATCCACAATTGATCAAAATCGTGATTTTTCGAAGAGGTTATATGGGCGATTTCCAGAAATCCCACCTTTTATTAACATTCGAATTAAAACAAAGTGTGGTTATTATGCTGGCCAAGTTTCACGATTGTGCATATCACACTTTAGCCATAATCGGCCATAGAACATCCACAATTGATCAAAATCGTGATTTTTGGAAGAGGTTATATGGGCGATTTCCAGAAATCCCACCTTTTATTAACATTCGAATTAAAACAAAGTGTGGTTATTATGCTGGCCAAGTTTCACGTTTGTGCATATCACACTTTAGCCAGAATCGGCCATAGAACATCCACAATTGAACAAAATCGTGATTTTTGGAAGAGGTTATATGGGCGATTTCCAGAAATCCCACCTTTTATTAACATTCGAATTAAAACAAAGTGTGGTTAGTATTCTGGCCAAGTTTCACGCTTGTGCATAACACACTTTAGCCAGAATCGGCCATAGAACATCCACAATTGATCAAAATCGTGATTTTTCGAAGAGGTTATATGGGCGATTTCCAGAAATCCCACCTTTTATTAACATTCGAATTAAAACAAAGTGTGGTTATTATGCTGGCCAAGTTTCACGATTGTGCATATCACACTTTAGCCATAATCGGCCATAGAACATCCACAATTGATCAAAATCGTGATTTTTGGAAGAGGTTATATGGGCGATTTCCAGAAATCCCACCTTTTATTAACATTCGAATTAAAACAAAGTGTGGTTATTATGCTGGCCAAGTTTCACGTTTGTGCATATCACACTTTAGCCAGAATCGGCCATAGAACATCCACAATTGAACAAAATCGTGATTTTTCGAAGAGGTTATATGGGCGATTTCCAGAAATCCCACCTTTTATTAACATTCGAATTAAAACAAAGTGTGGTTAGTATTCTGGCCAAGTTTCACGTTTGTGCATATCACACTTTAGCCAGAATCGGCCATAGAACATCCACAATTGAACAAAATCGTGATTTTTCGAAGAGGTTATATGGGCGATTTCCAGAAATCCCACCTTTTATTAACATTCGAATTAAAACAAAGTGTGGTTAGTAT
This sequence comes from Tipula vernalis, assembly GCA_958295665.1. Classification (NCBI taxonomy): domain Eukaryota; kingdom Metazoa; phylum Arthropoda; class Insecta; order Diptera; family Tipulidae; genus Tipula; species Tipula vernalis. The sequence continues at coordinate 167,653,545 of OY282559.1, forward strand.
GCTGGCCAAGTTTCACGCTTGTGCATAACACACTTTAGCCAGAATCGGCCATAGAACATCCACAATTGATCAAAATCGTGATTTTTCGAAGAGGTTATATGGGCGATTTCCAGAAATCCCACCTTTTATTAACATTCGAATTAAAACAAAGTGTGGTTATTATGCTGGCCAAGTTTCACGATTGTGCATATCACACTTTAGCCAGAATCGGCCATAGAACATCCACAATTGATCAAAATCGTGATTTTTCGAAGAGGTTATATGGGCGATTTCCAGAAATCCCACCTTTTATTAACATTCGAATTAAAACAAAGTGTGGTTATTATGCTGGCCAAGTTTCACGTTTGTGCATATCACACTTTAGCCAGAATCGGCCATAGAACATCCACAATTGAACAAAATCGTGATTTTTCGAAGAGGTTATATGGGCGATTTCCAGAAATCCCACCATTTATTAACATTCGAATTAAAACAAAGTGTGGTTAGTATTCTGGCCAAGTTTCACGTTTGTGCATAACACACTTTAGCCAGAATCGGCCATAGAACATCAACAATTGATCAAAATCGTGATTTTTCGAAGAGGTTATATGGGCGATTTCCAGAAATCCCACCTTTTATTAACATTCGAATTAAAACAAAGTGTGGTTAGTATGCTGGCCAAGTTTCACGATTGTGCATATCACACTTTAGCTAGACTCGGCCATAGAACATCCACAATTGATCAAAATCGTGATTTTTGGAAGAGGTTATATGGGCGATTTCCAGAAATCCAAACTTTTATTAACATTCGAATTAAAACAAAGTGTGGTTAGTATGCTGGCCAAGTTTCACGATTGTGCATATCACACTTTAGCTAGACTCGGCCATAGAACATCCACAATTGATCAAAATCGTGATTTTTCGAAGAGGTTATATGGGCGATTTCCAGAAATCCCACCTTTTATTAACATTCGAATTAAAACAAAGTGTGGTTATTATGCTGGCCAAGTTTCACGATTGTGCATATCACACTTTAGCCATAATCGGCCATAGAACATCCACAATTGATCAAAATCGTGATTTTTCGAAGAGGTTATATGGGCGATTTCCAGAAATCCCACCTTTTATTAACATTCGAATTAAAACAAAGTGTGGTTATTATGCTGGCCAAGTTTCACGTTTGTGCATATCACACTTTAGCCAGAATCGGCCATAGAACATCCACAATTGAACAAAATCGTGATTTTTCGAAGAGGTTATATGGGCGATTTCCAGAAATCCCACCTTTTATTAACATTCGAATTAAAACAAAGTGTGGTTAGTATTCTGGCCAAGTTTCACGCTTGTGCATAACACACTTTAGCCAGAATCGGCCATAGAACATCCACAATTGATCAAAATCGTGATTTTTCGAAGAGGTTATATGGGCGATTTCCAGAAATCCCACCTTTTATTTACATTCGAAATTAACATTTAACATTTTTCCAAACGTTTCATTTAGCATGTTAATATTTTTTGTATTTCATTTTTTTTCCGAACCAATATATAGTATGTACATTTATAGGACTCAACGATCAATTTTCGTGTTACTAGCTAGCTACTCGTATATTTATGTTTTATAAACTGCTTTTTTCGGAATTATCGTTTTCTTTGAATTTGTTTTGTAGTATTTTTTGTTCGTAGAATTGACGTGCTGCCAAAAAAACGGAAACTGCATTAACGCTGGATTTTTTAAAAATTAAAGAGAATAGGGAAAGAATAAAACAAAAGAGCATTGAGTAAATATAATTCGTTATCTTTTACTTTCCCTTTTAATAAACGTTACCTTATAAATAAATGCAGTAAATAATTTGTGTTTTAGTTAATTTAGTTAATTTGTGTTTTAAAGTTTATAGTATATTTTCTTATATGTATTTTATTAATACAAAAGGAATTGTATTGTATTTTTTAACAGTCTGATTTAATGTGGAAATAGTGGTTGAACTACTTTATTGTCTGTACCTTATTTGAATTATTATTAATAAAAAAATACATTTTATTATTTAATATTTTAATAAACAAAATGGCAGAGATTAATAATAAAAGAAATATTGCTGATTGGGAAAAAAGGTGTACTATATTTTACAAATATCTCGACCAATGGTTCAAAAACGGTAGAATTGCTCCTAGAACCGATCCAATTTATGACGAAATCGGTCTTATTTTGCAAATATCACCAAAAAATGCACATACATCATTGAAACGTGCTATACACATGCAAAAAATTGTTTTGCATAACGAAAATTATAAATTAGAGCCAGAAGCGAATGACGATAATAATTCACTAGAATCATATAACACCGAATCTTGTTAAGACAGCGACACTCCAATGGAGCAATTCGAATTTATAAATTCCCCAAAACAGGTCTTATTTGAACCCGAGTTTAGATTTGTGAATGATGGAAACCGTAGAAGGATTAAACAAGTTCTACCAATTGGATGGACTGATGAAATGTTTAATCTAATTCAATCAAAAATTAAATTAGGATGTAATTGGAGTTTTAAAGGTGGACTTGGTGCTGGTGGTGAAATAAAATGTTATGCCTATTGTTCGCAATTAGGGTGTTCCAATAGACTAAACATACTATCAATGAACAATCGCTACTCAATAATATTTAATATTGTTCATTTGAGCATGGAAGTAGAACATTGTTCAAAAAGAAAAATCACCGGAATTAAAAAACGGAACATTGAACTGGCGCTAAAACAACAAAAGCCTTATAACCTGCGGCAAGATATGATAAGAAGCCACTTGAAAGATGGAGATTTAGAACCTGCTAACATTCCGAAACTTCATACTCTTAACCAAATAAAATATTTGAATAAAAAGCAAAATCTTTTGCCCAATGATCCACTGTGTGCCCTAATTTTATTGAAGGAGAAAATTAGTTTTAAGGACACGATACAGGATATTGGTTTAGACCCATTTTTTGTTTTTTTTGTAACAGAATTACAAATAAATTTATTTAAATCCGATTTAAAGAATTATTCTTCTATCAGCATTGATAGTACTGGGTCACTTATTACTCCCCCTCTTGGCAAAATTGATTCAAATAAAGCGAAACATATTTTTTTATATTCAATTTTTTCAAAGTCTAGTGGCACAAGAGTAAGCGTCCCTGTATGTCAGATGTTATCTCAGAAACATACAGCTTTGTTTATTTCTTATTGGCTCAAAACATGGTCCAACCAAATCAGAGGAACGCCGAATGAAGTATGTGTAGATGATTCTCCCGCATTACTCTTGGCTATTATTATTTCATTTACATCATTTAATAATTTAAATCAATACTTAAAACAATGTTTCAAAGTGTTAGATAAATTATCAGATAAAAAACCAGAAATTTTTATTCGGGTAGATCGATCCCATTTTGTTAAAATATTACTTAGAGCCCCTTGTTTTACAAAGGTTAATATAAGAGTTACGCAATTTTTTTTAAAGATATTCGGTCTAATAATAAAATCTACTAGCTACATTGTAGTACAAAGAATTATAAAACTTATGTTCACTGTTCTTTTAAGCCGTTGCGATGGTCCAAATACGGCATGCGAATTAGCTCGTGATACTCTGTTAGATATGATTACAACATGTGACAAAGATACTGAGGAATTAATTGAACCGACAAACGTCAAATATGAAAATAATGTGGACAGCTTCCAGGAAATTGGTTTGTTTCCATTCCTTAATGATTTGGAGGGTTCACTAGATTTAACGCACACTGGTAGAGATAACCTTTACTACGAGCCATTAATTGCTAGTGACTTTAAAAAATTATTAAATACATTGCCGCTTTGGAGTGGAGTAATGGTACCTATTTTCAAATCACCTTATTTGTATGCCACCTCTTCTGATGTAGAAAGTGGATTTAATATTTTAAAAAACATTGTATCAGAAAATATTAAAAAACCAATGCGTGTCGATGAATTTATGAATTTGCATTTAAATCAAATTCAAGCATGCATCTTAGAATCAAATTCTGAGAAATTGCAAGCTTCTTTAACAATTAAACGCAAACAAAATCATCAAACTAATGATAATGGGAAGAGTGAAAGCAAAGTGTCATGTCAAATTATAGAGGAAAACTGGCGTAATAAAAATCCAACCGGTAACGCAGAAGGATACATTAATGTAGGGCAAGGTTCTAAAAATACGACCCGCAGAGGTAAAAATTCTATTTTAAATAGTAATATAAGAAAAATTCAAATAAAGTATAATGCTAAAGAAATTTTACCAAATACATTTAGCAATAATAGAAAAACACCCTCCATTTACATGTACAATATGTGTGCGTTCAACAGCATTGCTCACTCAATTGGGGCGGCCGCTATCGATTACCCTGTCATTAAACAAATACTTAATGAGAACATAGCCAAGGAATCAATTTTTTTTGAATTTTTAAAATATTATAGTGAAAACGGCGCCACACAGCAAGCAACACTAATGCGAGAAAAATTGTTACTAACACATTTCAAAGGAAAGTTCTTTGGAGATAATATGTTAGGAGTAGATTGCTGGTCCTCGCCTATGGAAATACTGGGAAAATATTATTATGATACTCAGATTAGTGGATACATAAAGTATAAGTGTCGCAACTGTGTAACAAAACAAAAAATTGTAACACTAAAAATAATACCCCTACTAATTAATAATATTGAAGTTAATTTGAATAATTTAGAAGAATCAATAAATATTAACGATGAAAAATTTTGTTCTTGTGGCAATCTGTATCAAGGTGATATTATATTAAGCCGCTTACTTTTATTTGATGTCGAGTCTCAAAAAAATTTAAGGGTTGATAATCTTGACGATATTCCAAAAACAATTGAACTAGCAGGAAAAACATTTAAAATTATATCTTTAGTAGCCCGAACCATTGATTACGCGCACTTTGTGGCCTATGTGCACAGGAAGGACGACACATTTCATTTGTACGACGATCAAAATAATGAACCGGCACCTGCTAAAAAATTTCAAACATTTAAAACAATATCTCTGTTTTACTTAAAAAATTAAATTGTGAAAAACGTAAGCCTTAAAAAATAATAAAAAATTAAAACAAAAAAAATTTAAAAAAAAATAAAAAATTAAAAAAAAAATTTAAAAAATTTAAAAAAATTTAAAAAAAAAAATAAAAAATTTAAAAAAGTAAAAAAAAATTACAGGAAACTGTAAATCAAAGGGAAGTAAATTTGATCGCCTCCACGTGGTGCTTCCTGGGGACAGCTAAATGATCACAATAATATACAGGAATCCTGTTTTATCCATATAACAATTACTTGAGATTTTTTGAGATTTACCTGTTTTGAGGTCAATTGTGGATGTTCTATGGCCGATTCTGGCTAAAGTGTGATATGCACAATCGTGAAACTTGGCCAGCATAATAACCACACTTTGTTTTAATTCGAATGTTAATAAAAGGTGGGATTTCTGGAAATCGCCCTTATAACCTCTTCGAAAAATCACGATTTTGATCAATTGTGGATGTTCTATGGCCGATTCTGGCTAAAGTGTGATATGCACAAACGTGAAACTTGGCCAGCATAATAACCACACTTTGTTTTAATTCGAATGTTAATAAAAGGTGGGATTTCTGGAAATCGCCCATATAACCTCTTCGAAAAATCACGATTTTGATCAATTGTGGATGTTCTATGGCCGATTCTGGCTAAAGTGTGATATGCACAAACGTGAAACTTGGCCAGCATAATAACCACACTTTGTTTTAATTCGAATGTTAATAAAAGGTAGGATTTCCGGAAATCGCCCATATAACCTCTTCGAAAAATCACGATTTTGATCAATTGTGGATGTTCTATGGCCGATTCTGGCTAAAGTATAATATGCACAAATGTGAAACTTGGCCAGCATAATAACCACACTTTGTTTAAATTCGAATGTTAATAAAAGGTGGGATTTCCGGAAATCGCCCATATAACCTCTTCGAAAAATCACGATTTTGATCAATTGTGGATGTTCTATGGCCGATTCTGGCTAAAGTATAATATGCACAATCGTGAAACTTGGCCAGCATACTAACCACACTTTGTTTTAATTCGAATGTTAATAAAAGTTGGGATTTCTGGAAATCGCCCATATAACCTCTTCGAAAAATCACGATTTTGATCAATTGTGGATGTTCTATGGCCGATTCTGGCTAAAGTGTGATATGCACAATCGTGAAACTTGGCCAGCATAATAACCACACTTTGTTTTAATTCGAATGTTAATAAAAGGTGGGATTTCTGGAAATCGCCCATATAACCTCTTCCAAAAATCACGATTTTGATCAATTGTGGATGTTCTATGGCCGATTCTGGCTAAAGTGTGATATGCACAATCGTGAAACTTGGCCAGCATAATAACCACACTTTTTTTTAAGTCGAATGTTAATAAAAGGTGGGATTTCTGGAAATCGCCCATATAACCTCTTCGAAAAATCACGATTTTGATCAATTGTGGATGTTCTATGGCCGAGTCTAGCTAAAGTGTGATATGCACAATCGTGAAACTTGGCCAGCATACTAACCACACTTTGTTTTAATTCGAATGTTAATAAAAGTTGGGATTTCTGGAAATCGCCCATATAACCTCTTCGAAAAATCACGATTTTGATCAATTGTGGATGTTCTATGGCCGATTCTGGCTAAAGTGTGATATACACAATCGTGAAACTTGGCCAGCATAATAACCACCCTTTTTTTTAATTCGAATGTTAATAAAAGGTGGGATTTCTGGAAATCGCCCATATAACCTCTTCGAAAAATCACGATTTTGATCAATTGTGGATGTTCTATGGCCGAGTCTAGCTAAAGTGTGATATGCACAATCGTGAAACTTGGCCAGCATACTAACCACACTTTGTTTTAATTCGAATGTTAATAAAAGTTGGGATTTCTGGAAATCGCCCATATAACCTCTTCGAAAAATCACGATTTTGATCAATTGTGGATGTTCTATGGCCGATTCTGGCTAAAGTGTGATATACACAATCGTGAAACTTGGCCAGCATAATAACCACACTTTTTTTTAATTCGAATGTTAATAAAAGGTGGGATTTCTGGAAATCGCCCATATAACCTCTTCGAAAAATCACGATTTTGATCAATTGTGGATGTTCTATGGCCGATTCTGGCTAAAGTGTGATATGCACAAACGTGAAACTTGGCCAGCATAATAACCACACTTTGTTTTAATTCGAATGTTAATAAAAGGTGGGATTTCTGGAAATCGCCCATATAACCTCTTCCAAAAATCACGATTTTGATCAATTGTGGATGTTCTATGGCCGATTCTGGCTAAAGTGTGATATGCACAAACGTGAAACTTGGCCAGAATACTAACCACACTTTGTTTTAATTCGAATGTTAATAAAAGGTGGGATTTCTGGAAATCGCCCATATAACCTCTTCGAAAAATCACGATTTTGATCAATTGTGGATGTTCTATGGCCGATTCTGGCTAAAGTGTGATATGCACAATCGTGAAACTTGGCCAGCATAATAACCACACTTTGTTTTAATTCGAATGTTAATAAAAGGTGGGATTTCTGGAAATCGCCCATATAACCTCTTCGAAAAATCACGATTTTGATCAATTGTGGATGTTCTATGGCCGAGTCTAGCTAAAGTGTGATATGCACAATCGTGAAACTTGGCCAGCATACTAACCACACTTTGTTTTAATTCGAATGTTAATAAAAGTTGGGATTTCTGGAAATCGCCCATATAACCTCTTCGAAAAATCACGATTTTGATCAATTGTGGATGTTCTATGGCCGATTCTGGCTAAAGTGTGATATACACAATCGTGAAACTTGGCCAGCATAATAACCACACTTTTTTTTAATTCGAATGTTAATAAAAGGTGGGATTTCTGGAAATCGCCCATATAACCTCTTCGAAAAATCACGATTTTGATCAATTGTGGATGTTCTATGGCCGATTCTGGCTAAAGTGTGATATGCACAAACGTGAAACTTGGCCAGCATACTAACCACACTTTGTTTTAATTAGAATGTTAATAAAAGGTGGGATTTCTGGAAATCGCCCATATAACCTCTTCGAAAAATCACGATTTTGATCAATTGTGGATGTTCTATGGCCGAGTCTAGCTAAAGTGTGATATGCACAATCGTGAAACTTGGCCAGCATACTAATTACACTTTGTTTTAATTCGAATGTTAATAAAAGTTGGGATTTCTGGAAATCGCCCATATAACCTCTTCGAAAAATCACGATTTTGATCAATTGTGGATGTTCTATGGCCGAGTCTAGCTAAAGTGTGATATGCACAATCGTGAAACTTGGCCAGCATACTAACCACACTTTGTTTTAATTCGAATGTTAATAAAAGTTGGGATTTCTGGAAATCGCCCATATAACCTCTTCGAAAAATCACGATTTTGATCAATTGTGGATGTTCTATGGCCGATTCTGGCTAAAGTGTGATATGCACAAACGTGGAACTTGGCCAGCATAATAACCACACTTTGTTTTAATTCGAATGTTAATAAAAGGTGGGATTTCTGGAAATCGCCCATATAACCTCTTCGAAAAATCACGATTTTGATCAATTGTGGATGTTCTATGGCCGATTCTGGCTAAAGTGTAATATGCACCAACGTGAAACTTGGCCAGAATACTAACCACACTTTGTTTTAATTCGAATGTTAATAAAAGGTGGGATTTCTGGAAATCGCCCATATAACCTCTTTGAAAAATCACGATTTTGATCAATTGTGGATGTTCTATGGCCGATTCTGGCTAAAGTGTGATATGCACAAACGTGAAACTTGGCCAGCATAATAACCACACTTTGTTTTAATTCGAATGTTAATAAAAGGTGGGATTTCCGGAAATCGCCCATATAACCTCTTCGAAAAATCACGATTTTGATCAATTGTGGATGTTCTATGGCCGATTCTGGCCAATATAAACTATTTTCATGGTCAATTTAGTAACGCACAATTTTGCACAATCATCATACTCCGAAAAATATGTTTTATTATATAAACGGAATATATGGGATTTCTGGTGTGATAATCACGTGAGAAATCCCATCCTATTTCCTAAAGTACGCTATGCACAAATTTTCTAATTACAGGCACAAAATTGCACAATCCCAATGGTTCGAATTATATATAGAAATCTTGGGTTTTCTAAAATGGGATTTCTGGTGTGATGTACACTAATTATTTGGTTTTCTAAATATGGTTTTGTTTGTAAAGTTGTCATATGATATAACCATTTGGTATGCTTTCTTAAAAGTACTAGTATAAGAAAATCAGAAAATTTCAAATTATGTTCGGAACAAGAACTATTTAAAGAAAACCAATCTTTATATTCAGGCTTTTCACTTGTAAACTGAAAGCATTCATCAACAATTATTTTTTTTATATTTTTTGATTCAGGCCGCTCGTTAAATATCTTTCCAAAAATATGAATATGTGACTTAGAAATTTCAAATAATAATTCAGAAGGCGCACTTAATGATCCAAAATTTTCATCATTTATGTAATTTTTCATAAACATGAAATATTCTGAATTAATTATTAAATTTTCTTTTTCATTTTTGATCCATTTATCTTTACACCTCTGGCAATTTTGTTTTGCAAGTCGTTTGAAAATTGAATATCCCATGTAATATCTTGCACAGCAATCATCTAAATTTAACTGCTCGGTGTTACTTGTTTCAATTTGATGTAATATTTCACTTTCATATTCCGGTTGAGATCAGATATCAATAGATTGGTTCTCTTCAATATTACTTAAGTTGTCAGCTGAGGTATCCATAGTTAAAGCAACCGCGGTAGAAGAGGAATCACTTGAATTTATTAAGAAGTCCCTTATTAGTAATTCATCAGCATCCTCCTCGCAATTCGTAGAACCTGAATTTTTTAATAGGATCTTGATTAAGCCTAACTGTCAATAGAAAAAATATTTGGGGATTACTTATCATTAAATCATTTAATAGTTGCGTAATTCCATTTATTGCTTGGATCAATCCTTGAATCAATATATCGTTTTACGTTTAACTGGTTGAATCGTTTGTACATATGTAAGAAACCATTTGGATTAAACTTGAATAAACAGAATTATTTTTCTGTAAAGAGCTTTTATTTATATTTTTTTTTTATTTAGAAGTCTGCTATTTAAATTATCGAAAACCTTACCCATTTGTTCAATAAAGGCAGCTGTCGACAAAGCAACATTTTGTACATCATCCGAAAATTGATTAAAACGAAACATAGTTCGTATTGCGCGGCAACAGTCCAACTGAAAACCTGTGTTGCGTAGCTAATGCGCATTTTCTCAAGTTTATTTGGTGAAATGTGTTGTGGTGTTAATTTGGGACACAACCTAGTCGAATTTGAGGAGTCACGAGAATACAATTCAGTGATATCTTTCTAACTTACATATCCATCAGCAGTTTTAAAATCAGAGTCCATTAAATTAGTACGTATTGATTTGATTAAGTGTGGGACGTCGAATAACGCAAATATCTTTTTCTCATAACTACGCTAAGCGGTTACTAACTGAAAATATAACTGAAATTTCAAAAATGTATGTGTGTGTATATTATACTACAATACAATAGGTATACAGATTACACATATACTTTTTTTTGTGTTTCATCATTTCGAATGACATTTTTTTGTACTGAAAATTACTACTCTCATATAATAATCTTCAGTGTCAAACTGACAAAACGTTAAAATACGACGGTAAACAGCTTTTATGTAATTTAAATGATGTAAATATTCTAAGTATGAGTACCTATGAATATGTATCAGAGAGCAACAGAAGAAACTAAAATACCTAAATAATAAAAAGATATTGCAAAGCCACCAAGCGTTAGGTCAAAACCAACAAAAATGTTTATACAAGCCGTCTCGTTCGCTCCTTACACAGATCCTATCAAAAAAATGTACACTATATTTATTATGAATCTATCACCTATACTTATTTGTTTTGTGTATATATACTTTCTGATTTATTTATATGCATCACTAATACTACGCCTTAACGTACTTTTTTATATCTTGAGTGTTTGTACTGTTTGGCTTGTATAAACATTTTTGTTGGTTTTGGTTAGGTACATATTTACACACACTGCTTCACATTTATATTCATTTTTTATTTTACTAAAAATGAGAATAACATACACGGTAAATAAAAATTCACTAGATGTGAGCATACTAGACAATCTAGTTGAATCAAGTAAAATTAATAATACTAGATTTCTGGTTGTAATAAAATCTGGTAATTTTACTTGAAATACAAATATGTAGTACTGAAAATCAAGTAAACAATACTATGTGTTTTTGCGACTGGACTTCTGGTAAAATTATCAGAAATGCAATTTTTACTTTTTTTTACTCTAGTAAAATAAAGTATAGTAATCATGAAAATTTTGGACCTTGAGATTTTTAGAGATTTATTTGTTTTGAGGTCCCCTGAGTCCGAAAAAGTGGGTTTCGAAATGATGTCTGTTTGTCTGTCTGTCAGTCTGTCTGTGTCCTCTCTAGAGCCCAGATGGTTTAATCAATCGAACTGAAACTTTAGATTTAAGCTTTTTTGATAAATTTGGAGGCCCCAGTGAATTTTACTCCAAATCGGTTAATCGGAAGTGCCCACTCCTCTGGTCCAGAAAATGTATTTTGCAAATATCTTAAAAAGTATAAGGTTTACAAAAAACTTCTTAAAACAAAATCTTTCCAAAAATTAAAAACAAATAAAAATAAAAATTTAAAAATTAAAAAAAAAAATTTAGAAAAAATAACATTTCTCAAAATTCTCTGTTCGTAAAAGAAAGTCGTGTGTTGGCCACACCTCCATTTTTTAATTAGATTTCAAGTAAAATCGAATACTAGATTTTCTTGCAAAACTATTAGATTTCTTGTATTTATTCTACTAAAGTTCTAGTAAAATAACCGGAAAAAACTATACTCTTTAGCAGAATTCCAGTTAATGCTACGTCATCATTTTTTACTAGATTATCCCTCGATTGTACTAGATTGCCGTCTAAATGAAATTTCAAATAACAAAAAATGTTTTTTATTTTATTTTATATAAAAAAATTTTATTTCAACAATTTCATAAATAACAAAGCTTTAAAAAAGTGGTTCTGAATAGTTTGCACACAATTTAGAATATAATTTCGACACACGAGGCGTCGGAATCACATCTTTAATTAAAAAGAGTTTGTCGAAGGTGCATAAAAAAGTTCTGTAGCCCAACGAAATTGATTGTGCATCTATTATTACGTCGAAGATTTCTTCGTGGCTCAAACCATTCTCCGATAAACATACCAGATACGGCAGCGACAGCCTATTTTTTGGGTGAGATCTTTTAATGATTCATCTACCTGAAAAAATCAAAAGGTTTGGTTTAATAACAAGAGTAATAATATGAGCATATTATATCAAAATTTCAACGTTGGCTTTCTTTTAACCCCTCCTATTCAACTGAATTAAATTAAACCATGTATATTTTATTCATCATTTTTCCCAATTTTGGACTTTTCGGCTGATCATCAGGGTAAAAGTTTTATTATAAAATTACGTTATGTTAAATATGGATGTTACAATAAAAAATACTTAGTACGTAACTTTCATTACCTATCAACTAATGAACATAGAAGTACATTTGAATTTTATAACTTGTACATTGTCGTAGGCTGTATGTATTGATATCTATATTTTATAGAGTAGTATTAGTATTGTAGAGTAGTATTATAGAGTTCGATAATGTACAAGTTATAAAATTCAAATGTACTTCTATGTTCATTAGTTGATAGGTAATGAAAGTTACATAATAAGTATTTTTTATTGTAACGTCCATATTTAACATAACGTAATTTTATATTAAAATTTTTGGCTCCGGCAATTCTAGTCAAAAACATTTCAGTCAAAAAGTTAAAGGCAACTCAGTGAAAATAGTTTTAGACGAAATGCCTTTTTAGAAGGAAGTTCAATCAAAAAACTAAAAAAGGCATTCAAGTCAAAATATTTTGACTGGAATTCTTTTTGGATTTAGTTAGTTTTTTTTTACTGAAATGCCTTGTAAGACCTGTAAGCCGGCTCCGTGGCCCTGGAAAATATGATGAATATAACGTACATGGGTTAATTTAATTTAGTTCAATATTCTATAAGAAAGTCAACGTTGAAAATTTTAAATGTAACAAGACTATTAAAAAGCATATAATAATTAAAATCATATCAATTAATAATTAAGTACCTTACCCCAAATCCACTCGCCGGATATGCAGGTTAAAACAAATTGTAGGTTATACTTGGATCTTTTCTACATATACTCCTGCACAGCATATTGAACTTTAAGGAAACGTTTTTACAAGGAACCCTCCTCAAAATTTTAAATTTCCAAACCTTCTCCCAAAAATGACGATTTTGACATATCGTTTTTTGCATGCAACATTACTATTTATAACTGGTTGGTTAAGGTTATGCTGTCTTCAATGATTGGAAACAACTCAGCATTTAAAATAAAGCCAATGGAATTATTCTGTATTTCATTCCTGTGTTTCTATGTACAAGAGACCAAATAATCTGAAATGTTAATAATTGATAGTTAATCTGAAAATCATTTGATGTATATATTTACCAAAACTTACACAATTACCGTCAAAATCCTTCACCTTGGGAAAATTTTGGATGAGTTACATCGTGGAGGCCAAATTTAACTGTAAAATCTGCCGTCGGCCAAATGTTAAAATATGTGCGCCACTAGCTATTGCATAAAATATTAAAACCTCGTGCATATAAATCCGCATTTGCTTGATGCATCTCATCAATGATTATGTGTAATATTTCAATATACTTATTTTATATTAGCACTCACTAGTTGTCTATGCTCACACTTTATATACTTAAACTTTTATTTTTTCACCTCTTCTTCATTTCACTATACCACAGCAAGAAGTTCAACGTATTACTGATACTGACTATGACGACGAAATTGTAAATTAATATGCGAGCGATAGTCTAAATTTACTAGCATTCTAGTAAATTCTAATTGAAGTTAAAATTGACCAGAATATTACTAGAATCTGTTTAATTTACTAGGAATTCCTTGCACCTTGCGAACAGGAATTATCTTGTATTTAATTTAATTTAACTAGAATTTTACTAGATTTCAGCTAACTACATTAAAAAATAAACCGTTGCAAAAATGCTACTGGAATTCAAGTAATTTTTATTTTTAGTGGAATTCTGGTAATAAAATTTACGAGATTCTCGTTAAATTTACTAGATATTCCATTTTATAGAGTAAAACTAACCATCTAGTATTTTTCTAGTAATTTTTTGTGCTAGATAATCACTAGAATTCCAGTATAATTAAAAATATTACTGGAAATTAACTAGAAAATAGTCAAAATCTGGTTTTGATTGCAATTTCACTGGAAATCAGTTAAATCTATTTTTAAACTTGGGGTGATGAATTACAACCAAATAATTACAGGCCGATTTCGCTTCTAAGCACTTTCTCCAAGATTTTTGAGAAACTAGTTAAGCATCGGTTAATTTGTTATTTGGATAAGATTAAATTTTTAAATAAAAATCAATTTGGGTTTACTGCCGGTAAATCAACTGAAGAAGCTCTTTTGCACTGCTTCAGTGAGATTTATAAACATATTAATGATACTCGGAGACCCATAGCTTTTTTTGTCGATATCGCAAAGGCGTTTGACACTGTTGACCATGGAATGCTTTTATTGAAGTTAGCTAAAATTGGTATTAGAGGTAACATTTTTGATTGGTTTGCAAGTTATATTGAAAATCGTCGTCAAGTGGTAAAAATAGGTGAGGCAACTAGCTGCGAAGGTTTAATAAGTTGTGGCGTTCTTCAAGGATCAGTTCTGGGGCCTTTATTATTTTTAATCTACTTTAATTCGATCTTCGGTATTGATCTATTAGGACACGCCACAGCCTTTGCTGATGATCTGGCTTTGAGCTATGGTACGAATAGCGATGTCGACACTAAATTAATGCTTGAAAACGACTTAATCAAACTAAGTAAATGGTTTTATCATCATCGGCTCCCTATAAGCGTTAAATCAAAAGTTATGCTATTTGGGAAGAATATCACTAATTCTTCGGTATACCATTTAAAATACCATGTCCATCCCTGTGATACAATCATTTGCTCGTCTCAGTGTTTTGCAATTGAATTTGTTAACGAGTTTAGATATTTGGGTTTAACAGTTAATGCTCAACTAAATTGGAAGTCTCATCTCAATGTCACTAGGAAAAACGTACTTGGTGCTATACATAAATTCTATAATCTTAAGAAAATATGCCCAAACAGTACTCTGCGGAAACTATATCACGCCATAGTTGAATCAATAATAATGTATGGAATATCCAGTTGGGGTGGCACTTATTTTAGTAACATTGAAGGTCTATATATTGCCCAAAAAAGGATTATTAAATTAATATACCACCTTCCTCAAACAACACCATCAATTCCTATGTTTCGACAACTAAATTTGCTACCACTTAGATATCTTTACATATATAAAGTCTTGAAAATGTTTTTTATCCGTAGTAACAGTTTTCACAATCGGATTACACAGGTGTATAATACAAGAAATCCAAATTACTATAATGCTGATTTCCGTTGCAATTGTGAGAAGTTTAGAAGATTTTATCTTTATATGGCACCGTATTTTTTTCATATTTTACCTAAAGATATAAAAATTCTAACGATTGGACGTAAACATAAATTTGAGAGGGACGTTCGAAATTGGCTGCTTAACATAGAAAATGTTGAAAGATTTTTCTGAAATTAACATTATATAGCTTCGGGTAATTTCACCAATTAAAGCTGTTATCGTAAACATTAAACAATTGTAAATTTAAAGGCAACTAAGTGTAATTATTATTTTTTTCCATATATACGAGAACATATGTATATAAATAAGAAAACTATTGTGTAATATATATTTAACTCAATGTGTCCAAAGATTTTATAGAATAGCATGTTTAAATTGTTTATTTGCTCCACCACAGATTTTCATCTAAACGGAGCTTTACTTTGTTCAACTATAATATGTTAATTAGTTTATAATTTGTTTGTATTATTATTATTAAGTTATAAGTTGAAATAAAGAAATAAAAAAAAAAACTTAACTAGAAAATACATTTTTCTTGATTTTTAACTAGAAATTCACTGGATTTTCACTAGAATATGCAAAACCAGACAATCAAGTAGGCAATTACCGGATTTTGTAATGAGCGTGTACATACTACCTTGATCAACAAGTTCCCGGAATAACCACCGTGTGGCGCTCCCATCGTTCCGATTTGAGTTCTGTTTTTTTTGTTAAGTTGGTACATCTGTTGTTGATATTCCCTCTAAATCTTAGCGTCATAGCTTGACATTTGCAAAAGTTACGTAGTCAAGAGTACATCTATCTCTGTGTGTGTTGGCGATTATTTACAATTTTAGACATGATTTGCGAGGCTGAATCCGATCCCACATTCATCAAAAGGATCATTACTGGAGACGAGACGTGGGTTTATGAGTACGACACGCAATCCAGACATCAGGCAAGTGAATGGCGTGATTTTTAATACGCCGAAGATTGTAAGAGAATTCAATCCAGTTTCGAACTGATGAGCTTATGATTATGAAAAAATTAACATTCAACAAAAATTAATAAAGTAAAAAAAGTGAATGGCGTTCACCAAAAAAAAACCACGTCGTTTTCAGTCAAAAAAGAAGGCAATGCTCACAGTTGTCATGGATTACAACGGTGTAGTGCATCATTAATTTTTGCCAGAAGGCCAGACCGTAAACAAAGAGTATTATTTGGGCGTTATGAGACGATTGCGTGAAGCAATTCGCCGAAAGAGACCAGAATTGTGGGCAGAAAACTCGTGGATTTTGCACCATGATAACGCACCGTCTCACAGTGCCATCATTATTCGTAATTTTTTGACGAAAAAGGCAACAAATACCATCCAACAGCCACCGAATTCACCTGATTTGGCTCCCTGTGACTTCTTTCTGTTCAATCGAGTTAAAAAACCATTACGGGGAACGCGTTTCAGCAGCCGAGAGGAAATAATGGAAAAATCGCCAACACACACAGAGATAGATGTACTTTTGACTACGTAACTTTTGCAAATGTCAAGCTATGACGCTAAGATTTAGAGGGAATATCAACAACAGATGTACCAACTAACAAAAAAACAGGAAATTAACAGGAATTTAAAGCTAATAAAAAGAAAATGGAATTCGTTAACTCGTTGTAAACCTGTAGGATGTGTTAGTTAGTACAAAATTTCGAAAATATTCATACTAATAACATTTATTGTAAACTCATTCGTTTGTAATTCGATATTGTTCTTTCATACCAATCAAATAATAATTCCTAATGGTCTTTGTGTGTTCATTATTATAAAAGTGGCGACGAGGAAAATAAATAAATATTATTATTGATCAGGCGGCGTTAGAAAAAAATCCAATTTAAGAGGGAGTTGATGGCCAACCCTGCGTATTTAGAGCAGCTAAATCAACATTTTTTAGCGAGCAGGGTAGAAAATGACAGCAAAAAGTGCGCATTTTTCTTGTCTATTGTGGAGACTTCATTTGAAACATTTTTCAAAAATTGTGTAAAGTAAGACATACAAAGTGTGAATTGAGCCAGAAACTGTGTTTTCCAATGTTCGAAAGAAACGTGTAGAACTTCGTTTGCAGACGATCTAATTAGAGACACAATAATCATTAATACGCCACACGATGTGGGGTGCTATTCTTGAAACATTACGAAAACTTTCGTATTGCGAGTTAGTGTCAAAGTATTACGAAAACCCTAAAATCCTATTCTTGAAATCGAATTACGAAAATTTTCGCAACGGAACGTTACTAAAATTTTCGTAATGGTTTTTTCGTTTCCCATTGCATTTCGTAATGAAATCATTTGGATTTTTGTGTTAATTATATTGATAAGGATGTTCATAAAACTCAATATTTTCTATTCTCAATATTTTATAAAAAAGTGAAAACAAAAGGGTACCTTTTTTTTCTTTGTTTCACGTGTTCTTAAAAATATGTATTATTTATTTCGAGATACGATGTATGTACATAACTATGCATTCGGTTTTGTTTACTACCTAACTAGAACAAAACCATATTTTCTTCTAAATTTTTGTATTTACATGTCGTATACCTAAATCTTGGGATATTTTTTTAAATGCTTGACCACTTTCTAATTTTAAACAATACGTGTAAGAGTATGAGATTTTTTCGTAATTGACAATTGGCTATAGCGGACAAAAATGGAATATGTGATTCAATACAACAAAAATATGTTATTTAAAGCTATATTGCCTATTTAACTTTTATATTTATTTGTTAAAATTGTAATGATTGGAAATTAATTAATGCAATGTGTAATTTAAAGTGTGATTTTTATCATTCATTAGTTCATTTGGAACAATTTTGTTTTATCATTTTAAATGCCCTGTCTTCAAACATTACGAAAATTTTCGTAATGCACAATATTTTCGTAATCGTAATGGTGAAATCATAAATTAGTATTCTTGAAGCCATTACGAAAATTACGAAGAGAGGAATAAAAAACTAAGAAGATTTCGAAAGAGATGATTAAAAATGTTAGTTTAGTTTAGTATAACCAACGCCACTACATAAAAAGCCATGACACAAAAATGTGTGGTAGTATGTGTTAAGGGGATAAAGATTTTTATTTTCCTATGAAACGTAAACAAAATACTATGGGATTTTCAAACACATTTTTTTATATCGTCTCTATTTTCAATTTAAATAAATATTTTTATTTACAAATATGAATAATTTGATATCAAATATATTGAAATGTAAATTGTAAACAATTTTGATTGAAATTAATAATCATTTATTAAGTAATTTTGCATTTTTATAAAAATATTTGTTTCGGCATGCTTCGTGTTCCTCTAATCTTAATAAATTTATTAAAATTAGAGGAACACGAAGCATGCCGAAACAAATATTTTTATAAAAAAGCAAAATTACTTAATAAATGATTATTAATTTCAATCAAAATTGTTCACAATTTACATTTCAATATATTTGATATCAAATTATTTATATTTGTAAATAAAAATATTTATTTAAATTGAAAATAGAGACGATATAAAAAAATGTGTTTGAAAATCCCATAGTATTTTGTTTACGTTTCATAGGAAAATAAAAATCTTTATTCCCCTCTTTATATTAGTGGTTTGACTTTTTAGACTGATGTCACGGCTATTTATGTAGTGGCATTGGTATAACTGAGAATATTAAGCGAAGCGGACGCTTTCTTTACTTAAAATTATAAATTGTTGTGAATTTTTGTCAATAATGGCTCATTTATTTAATATTAAATTAAATATATTAAAAATGATTGTGTATGCTACTTTTTCGTTTAAAGGGAAAATTACTTCGGTCTAAAAAGACCAATGTATTGAAATCTTGTCAAAAATGGCCAAAAATTTGTTTGATCCAAAATCATTTATCTCGACGTTTTGAAAATCCTTGAGTCCGAAAAAGAAAAAAAAAAATGTCTGTCCGTCTTTCTGGACGTCTGGATGTATGTACCCATGATATCTCGAGAATCGCTTATCCGATTTAGAATTTTTTTTTCCAAAAATCTGTTTTTATGGTACGGCGGTACATATGATTGTATGATGGTACGATTGAACGATGATATAATGTTATGTCGTGTATGATGGCATGATGGTTTGATGGTATGGTAGTACGACAATATGATCCTATGCAATGCCGCTACATAAAAAGCCATGAAAAAAAAACTTGTAGTGGTGTTAAGGCAATAAAGATTTTTATTTTCCAATGGAACGTAAACACAATCATATGGGATTTTGTGTTGCCTTTATTTTCAATTTAAATGAACATTTTTATAGATAAATAGAAATAATTTTAAATTAAATACAATCTGTTTCGTCGGCAAGTGAACCCTTGTGTGTTGGTGATAACTTTTCACATTTTTCATCATATCTCCCAAGTTATGGGCTCGATTTTAATTCTGTTTGAGGTTTTTTAAAGCTTTTGAGTCACTTTATTGGTTAATTTGCACACTAAAGCCAGGTTTTTGTAAAGAATGTAACAAATTATGGGAAAATCACATTTTTTTACTTAAACGATTTTTTTATTTAAAAAAACCTCTACTTTTTAAAAAAAATGAACTGTAAGTCGAAAAAATATCCCATGGCATGGTTATTTTATTTATAATTATTAAAACATTGTTACTACCTAACTCATAAAATATTCGAACACCAATTTGTCGAAAAAATGGCGTTTGTAGCCGTTTAGGTATAGTGATGTTATCTAACCAAATCTTTTAAATGATCGAAAACTCAAATTGCTAAGTAATATTAAATAGTTCAGTTGTTCGCTAACCAATTGTGTGACACTTTCACACATGTACTCTCAGTGTTCTGTGTTTTAACAATTTTAAGTTTGTGTGAAAATTAAAAGGACAGTTTGTGTTAAGTAAACGCTTAATCATTACAATGACACATTTGCGTGATCCACCACCTTCTCATGTAGCCAATATGCATTTTGTAAACCTGTTCTCTAATGGAAATGCACGCGTTGCTGTCGAAAAATACAGGCGTCGATATCCAACAGGCCAGTACTTGGGTATAGGACATTCATTGCAATACATCGACGTTTTCCCAAACAAGGATTATTCCAACAACAACACGAGTCCAGCGTGAATATTAACGTACACGTTGGAAGAGGATTTATTACGATTAATACGCGCTGAACCTACGACAAGTATCAGCCGCCTGTCTATTAGATTAGGCATATCGAGGTCAAGAAGGCCTTAATCCTTATCACTTCCGTCGTGCTCAACATCTAGGAGATGTGGACCATCGTGCCAGATCAGTTTTCTGTAACTGGATAGTTTCACAGCAAAGAAGTGATGTCAATTTTATAAGGAGAATATTGTGGACAGATAAAGCTAATTTAACCAGAGCGGGTATAACAAATTATAGAAACCTCCATGTTTGCGCCGTCGAAAACCCAAACGTTGTAAGGTAGACAGCTTTCCAGAGCCAATTTGCTATAAATGTATGGGCGGGAATGATCCACGATTAACTTATCGGACCTTACATGGTAATAAACAGGCTTGATCAACACGTATTATTAGAATTTTCAGGAATCACGTTGTCATGGAAAAAGTGCCATTGTTGAGGAGAAGGCGAATGCAGCTGCAATTAGATGGAGCTCCAGCGCATTTTGCAAAGATAATACGTGATAATTCGAATGAAAATTATCCACGGTGAATCGGTAGAGGAGGTCCTGTAGCCTGGCCGCCAAGGTCCCTGATCTTACGCCCCTAGATTTTTATTTCTGACAGCAAGAATTTTCGCTGCTGCAGAAGAAACAAGAGGCAACCCTTAACAATTGCGTTGGACAACAACTAGTGTGATCAGGAGAGCCCTTGTTTGTTTACAAGAGTAGAGAGCATTTCGAACATGTCATTTAGTTAAACATGTTTAATAATTTGTAATAAAAATTGTTTTTATTGATTATTAATAAAATAGTATTATTATTTCTTTGACTTTAATTTAAACATCTTTTTTGTTTAATTTCCCTACTTTCTCTAGGTGATTTTTGCGCGGTATTTTTAAGAGTTAGCTAGTAACAAGGTTTTGTCAATTTGTAGATATTATGCTGTAGATTAATAATAATAATTAAAATAATTAACTTAATGGGACATTTTCACGGTTTACAGTTCAGTTTTAAAAAGTAGAGGTTTTCTTTACTAAAAAAATGTTATTTTCCCGTAATTTTTTTACAATCTTTAAAAAAACCTAGCTAAGTGCGCAAACTACCAAATAAAGTGACTCATAAACTTCATCTTTTCAAAAACCGCAAACAGAATTATAATCGAGCCCATAACTTGAAAATGAGACACCCACTTTAAAGGATTTTTTGCGATAATTTTACTTAAATATTCCGAATTTTCCGGCCGGGCACTTGACGACGAAACACATTGTATATCTTGCAGCTTGTACAGAATTTTAATTGAAATTAATAAAATTTTAATTAACAATTTTGCATTTTAGTAAATTGATTTTTAGGGGAACCGTTAGGATTCGTGTTTTTTTCTAAATTTCTTTTCGTAGATTACTAGATTAGTTTTATTATAAATCATGGCTGTTTATGTAGTAGCATTGGTAAAGTAATAAAACTAATCTAGTAATCTACGAAATGAAATTTTTTAACAAAGCACGAAGCCTGACGATCTTTGAGAATAAAAATCAGTTTACTAAAACGCAAAATTGTGAATTAAAATTTTATTAATTTTAATTAAAATTGTGGACAAGCTGCAATTCGATATATTTAATTTAAAATTATTTATATTTATCAATAAAAATGTTCATTTAAATTGAAAATAAAGACAACACAAAATAATTCCAATATGATTTTGTTTACATTTCATAGGGACATAAAAATCTTTATTCCCCTCTTTATTGGGGATTTGACTTTTTTAGACTGATGTCACGGCTATTTATGTAGTGGCATTGTCCTATTATTCTATGACGATATGATCCTAGATCGTATGGTCATACGATACTATTATGTTATCATGGTATGATTGTATGACTGTACGTACCATTAGTATTAGCCGCCTGTGACGGTATATCAATCCAATTCCAATTATAACACGCGACATTTAAAAATACATTCCAAATTGTCCATTAGTATTGTAGCTATTACCCTTATTTTTAAGAAAATAATAAACATACCACAAGCAAATAGGTACCCTTTTTTTGTGGTAATAAAATAATAAATATTTAGCGAAATGTAAATACATATTATTTTTAACCATCAACAGAAATTATTGAGTTTTATGAACGTCTTTGTATGAATATAATTAAAACAAAAATCTAAATGATTTCATTACGAAATGCAATAAGAAACACAAAAACCATCCGAAAATTTTAGTAACGTTCCGTTGCGAAAATTTTCGTAATCCGGATTTCAAGAATACCATTTTAAGAACTTACATTTTCATCTTCTCTCTCGAAATTTTATTATTTCTTTTTGCCTCTCTTCGTTATATTCGTAATGGTTTCAAGAATACTAAATTATGATTTCACCACTATTACGAAAACAGCATTACGAAAATTTTCGGTTACGAAAATTTTCGTAATGTTTCAAGAATAGCACCCGTGGTCCGTGTATCATGTCTACAAAAACAAAATCCGGCACTTGATGAGGCGTTGGGAATTGCCAGAATTTGTGAATCTACAACGAAACCCTGTTTGGTAATAAAAGGAGAAGCCGGAAATAAACAAAATTGAAAAACCAGCCCGTTTTTCAACTCGCAATCAAGAATCTGTTCCAATTTTTAACGTTCGTATCCTACGTGTATTGCCGCGCTGTCGTTTATACGTTTATGTACCGTTCTCAAGAGTCGGGCAACATCACGGCCTTTTGAATCGAAGGAAGAGTATAATGCATACCGTCTACAAATTATCGTCATCGTTCGAGTTCGATGCACATCCATTCAACAGATGTGAATTACTCATCATTATCATCTGTGTAAACAATGTCTGTAATAAAACTTAGATTGGGCTCAAGGTTAAAGACCGTTCAATTTTATTCTAAATGGATACCGGTGCAACCTGTTCCATAATCGGTCTGAATGTCTACCGACAGTTAGGAAATCTGACTTTCATACTTCATCAAAAGCTGAGATCCGATCACATTTAAAGATGTATGTTACGTGATAGGATCATTCCATTTGCGATTCAAGCCGCGGTCAAGAACGAGTTGACCAATTGTACCAGTGAAAAAAACCAAACGGAGAAATTAACCGAGGAGAAATATCATCTTCCAAAACTTTAGATAAGGCTCAACAGAAATACAGTCAAATAGAAAAAGAAGCATTGCCGGTCATTTGTGGTGTGGTCAAATTTGATGTTTCTTCACGGTAGGAGGCTTCAACTACCTTTACACATTATTAACCGTTTGCAGAGATGGGCATTTATTTTGATGAGTTATGAGTATGACATTATGTACAAGCCCACACACCAGCATCGCAATTCAGATGCGCTATCTAGATTACCCAATGGCCCTGATCTTACATTTGATTCTAGCGACGAATCCTGCCATTCCATCGATGATTTATATCAGGTAGCAACCGAAAATTACCGTATTAAAATGCATCAATACATACATGCAATGATACCGAAATACACCAAGTTTTAGAAAACTATATATAAAATATGGATGGCCAAAACATTTATCACAGTCTTTGAATCAAATGTCTTACTTGTCCGCCTATTTTCGGCGCCAAGACACAATTTCTTCATTTAATGATATTATATTTTTACAGACAGATCAAACATGCTTGGTCAATGCACCATTACTCCAGGACAAAACGCTCGAATTGCTGCTTGAAAGACACTGGGACATAACTAAGGTGAGGCAGCCAGCTAGGCTGGTGGCCATCAATCGACATATTCAGATATCGAAAAGATGGCGAAGCGCTGCGACAAATGTGCGGCTAATAGCAATTCAAGGCAATTTTAGTCGTCGTGGACGTGTATGGAGGAGAAAAGGTCACATATCAAAATATTTGCTACGACATCTGTTATTAATTGACTTTACTTCACTTTACATACAAGTTTTCTATCTCTACAAACTTTTCTGGGGCTCAAGACACTCCCAACTCTTTCGCAGTTCGCTTTTTACGTCCTACCTTACGCAGTAGCCAAATCGAGGACGCGTACGGATATCGACCCGTTTTCGTTTAAACCACCTACACATTGCATTGCTTCGAGCCAACCTATAGTGCTGACATGAAAGGTGGGTCGGTTCATGAATTCCGCACTCTCAATAGGGAGTCATAGATGTGTTCATCTTCATCATCGATCGTAATGAGATGATGGAAAATCCCTTTTGGATTTGGCCCCTATCTAGGGATTCGAACCCGGTACCTCCCGATCCAACCGCCGCAGCTATAACCATTGCGCGTTTGGTCAGTCATTTAATGATTACTAAATCAAAAAATAAAGGCGGATGAAAGTAAGGTTGCCAGATGTCCCTATTTTCCAGGATTGTTACTGTTTTTAGATAATAATCGTATAATAATAGAAGATAGCAATAATAATTTTGACAAATGTACATTATTGAAATTTACTGTTGCTAAAAATGACATTTATGGTCTCCCATACTATCCACAATTCTTTTGGTTACGTTGCGGTTTCTTAATTGTATTTCTTTATTGCTATTTTGCTCAGTGGTCTAATTAAAATACCACCAGTGAGTGTGACGTGTTTCTTAGATGATAATGTTTCACTAGCGACGCATACTGATTGATGAGTGATGGCCAATATATATAATAAACATCAAAAAAGAAGTGTAGTACCACCGACGATCGAACAAATATACGGGTACTTATACGTATTCATTTTAGTTTTATCTTAAAATTAGTGTATTTATCAGATTTCAAATTTTTCGTTCTTGCTCTCAATAATATATTTTTTCACTATGCGTTTACGCTCGTACCCTCTAATGATAAACACAAAAAAAATTATTTCGCTCTTTCAAAGTGATTTAAATTTTCACTTTTAATATTGCTCTAGAAACAGGGAGCGTGAAAGTCAAAAATATCGCTCCTAATCAATACTACTGTGGCGTCTCATACACCACAATAAATTATTTACAACACAAAACATAAATTCAACTTTTTAATTTATCTGTGAAATCGATTGAAGCAACTGCAATTCAACTCATTCATTTAAATATTAAGCTTGCTTTCCAATTGTAAAAAACCGCACATATGATTGTTATTCTCAACTTTCACAAATGACATCTTCCGAAAGCGAAATGGAACCAGACACCTGGCGTTCACAGTATGCATACTCAAAACTCAAGAACAAGAACAACAAGAAAAACGTCGTGATGTCTCTTTCATTTCTATTTATTGATTTTTCCAGTTTTAGTTAATATAAAACAGTCTTTTTCAAATTCTCGAAACGTACGCGTGTACAAAAATAAATTCAGTGGTGGTGAAATTTAATAAATTAAAAACTAATAATTAAAATTAAATAAATTAAATTTAATAAATAAAAATTAAACAAATTAAATCTAATAAATTTAAGATTGAATTATATTAAATAAAATTATAATTAATTTTAAAAACATAAAAAATTGTTTTTTGTGTACAGCACACAGTGCTAAACTACAGAACGATTGAAAAAAATATATTAGGGAGCGATATTTTTGATAACGCACGAATTGCTCTTTGAATATCATTAAATAAAGAATGTTCAATAAATCATTTATTATATTTAGATAAATTTCTGGAATATGGCCAACTAGGAACTTGGCTATTCCTCCACCGATTTTAGTGAAATGGGATTGTAAAATGATTTTTGGATAAAGTTCTCAAATATGGCCGATTATAATGGAACTTGGCTTTGCTTAACCGATTGTGATGCAATTTGACATGTGCGTTAGAAATGGGATTTTAAAATGATGGCCGATTAGGATGGAATTTGACTATTTCTTAACCACTTGTGATGCAATTTGACATAAGCGTTGGAAATGGGATTCTAAAATGATTTTTCTAATTTCGGGACCCTACGCTAACATTAGAAGTTTTATTCATGCTGAGCGTGCTTTCACCCATTTTTTCCTTATTTTCCTTTGATTGCGATTAAATTTCCCGGCAGATGTACATATAATAAATATATCAATATGAGAAACCTCAACAGCTGCCAAATTCCCAAAAATATCAACAGGCCATATCATAAAAGCTATTGTCTATTGCAGTCTCCGTAATCCATGCAGCTGTCGAGGTTTATCTGGTACGAGGCAGATCGAAAATCGGGAAAGAAATAATCGGCAATTTCCATCCTAATTGGCCATATTCTAGAACTTCATCTAAAAATCATTTTAGAATCCCATTTCCATCGCGCATGTCAAATTTCACTAAAATCGGTTAAGGAATAGCCAAGTTCCATCCTAGTTGGCGTTATTCCAGAACAGTAGATATTTTTAAATGTGTATCTGTTTGCCGTAATAACAAGACCAAAAGCAATATAATATTAATGACATTTTTATTCATCAGAGCAGAATCTATTTGTTTTTTCAATATAGCTCAATAACAAAGAGCGATTATATGATAATACAAACGCAATAGCGGAAGAACAAGAGCATTATAATAAAAATAATGCTCCTGTTCTTTAGAGCGATATCTTTTTTTCCAATATCGCTGCTTATGAAGAGTTTTTTAACTGTTTTTATTATCGCTCTTGATTCCTTTTTAAACTCTGGTTTTTATGTGATGTGTTGTGCTTAGTGGAAGTTATAAACGTTTAATTGATGGATAAATTGTATCCGCAACATTTGCCAGATTTTTAAATAAAAAGAAATCCAGTTTTCCTCAATGAAATTTGATTTAAATGATGGCAAATTATTATTATTATTTATACGTATGTAAATGAATAAAAAATTTAGATAAACCTAATAACTAACGTTTTGTAAATTGTATACGCAGTTACTTACAAATTCCTAGTATATAGGGTGTTCCATCAGTTCGTTTATTATTAATATTAAAAAAAATATATAATGTATGTTGGAAATTTAAATTTTTTTATTGAAAATGCCAGTTGGTTCTATGCCATTTATGTATGAAATACAACATCGTTCATGTGACCACCACGGCTCCTGTTACAGTCGTGCATCCGAACATCAAAATTGTCGATTACTTTTTCCTATAAAATCAGTTCAATCGCCTTAATTTCAGCTCGAAAGTTGTTCTTGAGATCTTGAATGGTTTGTCGGTCATTTCTATAAATACACTTTACTTTACAAAAAACCCCAAAGAAAAAATTATAACGGTGTGAAATAGCGTAATCTTGGTGGCCAATTGACATCAGTATATCTTGACTAGAGGTAGTTTTTTGTTGTATTGTTTTCTCTGTCATATGATACTAAGTTTCTCTTTCTCAAAATTCACATATGTATGTTGTATTTACTTTATGTATAAATAGCCTACAAGTGCATTATGTAAATTGTTCGCTTTCGTGTTCACTATTTGTTGTACGGGATTCTACACGGCAGTTTATATTCCCGCTTATATTCCCTCTTTAATTTTTGTTAAACTACCTTTATGCTTCTAATTTGTTCTGCGCAGTTTTTTTAATTTATAATTCAATTAAAATAATTTTTTTGATTATTCATTTTATAAGCAAAAATTACAGTTTTTTATGTATGTTTATAATTTTTTATTAGCTGTTATTGCTGCCGTTACGGTTGATTAGATAATAATAATTTTTTGGTTTCGATTGCTCTCCTCGTTTGATACACAAAATTTCTGGTTACAATACAACACTTTGTGCGCACGAATTAAAGTCGCCAAGTTTTTTTCATTGTTGCAACCGCTACATACCGTACCCTGCGAGTAAAGCTGCCCGAATAAATAATAATTGAAGTTGGAGGATGTAGTGTGGAAGGTCGAATAAAAATGTAGGTTGTTATGATGGAATAATATTAAATTGAACGGGCTTTTTATGGGTTGGCTGGTTAAATACTAAGTTAGACTCAGTTAAGATTTGCGAATGTCAACAGGAATTATGTTAAGCATCGCTACGCGAAGCTTTTCTACATAGTCATATGAATCGGAACAATCCTTAGAGGTGGCCTCGGAAAAGTTGTTTGGTAATCTGAGGGCTTGCCGTGAAACTAGCTCAGCTGGAGAGCATTTCAACTCATTTTTAATTGCTCCTCGTATAATAAGTAAGCATATACAGAAAGCCTTCGAATGGAGGCAACGGTCCCACTATATTCATGTGTTTGTGGTCGAACCGCTGAAAAGGGAGTTTAAACTGACAGGATTCTTGCTTTGTATGTTGGTATAATTTGCTCCCGATAAATGATTTTACCCAGTGGGTAATACCCGTGATCATATTCGGCCAAAAATACCGACTTGAAAATTATCTCCGAAAACTAAACGTCTATAAGATGTAGGAATGGTAGTGCGATTCACGCCAGTCGATGTTTCACAATAAATTTAACCTCAAGAAGAAATGATGAGTTCCTATTTGAATTTGGAATTCTCTGGGCGCGATAAATTATTCAATAATTGTAGAAATGGGTGTTTGCGACTAATTTTTGCCTACCTTTATTGTGTTGAATGTCAGTTATGAACTGAGCGATATAGTCGAAATGCCTTCTCGGTCAGGGAGACAATTGCTTTAATCATAGGCTTGTAATCGCTATAGTCTGTAAACTGTCTATTTTCCAGTAAATAGCGAAAGTACTTAATGGCTAAATAATTAACGAGAACTTCCCCATTAAAACTAAAATATTTACCTTTGTTTCTGAAAGCTTTCTTGAGAAAAATCCCAAAGTTTGCCAATAATCGTATTCCATGGCTGTAAGACTGTTCCTACAGTAGTACCATATGCATCAATGGAGATGATATAGCGTGTGTCGCTATTGGTGTGGGCTAACAGAGTTGAATTAGCAATTGTTCGTGTTATGCCTTCTATTGTAATTTGGTAGCTGAGGAATTCGAGAGCAGGAACACAGAAAACGCATTTTGATATTCACTCCAAATTCAAAGAGACCCTTAACGTTTGTTTGAGATGATATTTGTGCTCTTCCTCACTTTCAGAGATTGCTCATGCTTGTTTAAGATTATTCAGGGTCGTATAGGAGAGAATTCTCCGCTTTTACCGACTGTTTCACTAATGGAAATTACTTTTTGTTGAATTAACAAATTTTGTGTACTTATACATATATATGTTTTGTTGATTTTGTCAAAAACTTCACATCCGCAAAACAATAAATCAAATTGTGACATGACATTTGTGAATTCTGCTTGCAAGTTATCAGAACGAAAAGTATAAAAAAATTTAATTTATTTGTTTAGTTAAGATAACTAGCGTTCCCAATTAAAATGATAAGCGCAATCAATTTTGACTTTCGACCATTACGCTTAGTCAATAATTATTGGAACTATAACGAAGTTATAATGTTATAATGGGTAGGTATTGTAATTGCGAAAAAAAATGTTGTTCCAGATTTTCACATTTTTCGACCAGGACGTCCAAACATCGGTTTAAAAAATTTTGTATCCGTCCTTCCATCCTTCCAGCCATACATTTTTTTATATTTTTGCTGTCCGCCCATTCTCATAAACATTGACAGTTTTGGTCAAAATTTTCCTCAAAGGTAAGGTTTAGTAATAAGCAATTTGTGTTAACTTTTCGGTCCTTTCGAATGTAAGATGGAAAACTGTCCAAGCCACCGGCGATTTTTTATTTTTTTATTTTGATGATAAATAAAACAATACAGCATGTATCTGTTTACAAAATTATAACATTCCATGGGGCCAATTTTAACAAAATAAAAAAATTGTTAGGTTGCACTATTTTGCGAGGTAATATAAAACATTGAACAAATATTTTTTTACGGTTCATACGAAAAGCAAATTCTAACTTGCCACTTTAAGGCAAACCAAATAGATTTCATTTTACCTTACCAGGTCACTTGTTTACTATTGCAAGGACGTTGCCAGGGCACGTAAATAGGTTACAATTTAATTTTAAAATCAAATTTCGAAATTTACCAGCAATAGTTGGTGATGGCAAATAATATCATCAACATTTTCCAAAAATAGTGTCTAGCATGATTGTAAATCTAAATTCTTTCTAAAGACGATTTATTATTCACAGTTTTAAGACAGTGAAATTTCAATGAGATATTAAACCTCGAAATGAATACTCAAGCGTCACAGAATATGTCCACCTTTTCCAGAATATTTTTAAAGAATTTTAAGGTACAAATGAGTATTGTGCATCGCTTTCTTGCAAATGCTGTATTAGTTGCTGTTCAACACGTCGCAGTTTTAAATAATGTATTCTTAATAATGCGTTTTTGATTTGTGGCTTGTGGCTAGGGGATTTTTACTGTCGTACCAACAAAGATATTGGTGGAAGGAGTGTTAAAATTTAGGAAACTGATGACATCATTTAAGGTGTTGCCCTTCTCAAAATAACGAAAAATTATTGTAAAATGTAAAAGGTTGGTTTGTCGACGTATAAGAGTATCTTAAACCAATCGGATAAACCAATTTTTTTTAATAATAGATAAAGTTGAATGAAATACGTTTCAATTAGGTTAAATTCATACAATTGTTGCCAAATCTCGAATATCAATGTTAATACTAATTAAATATAGTTAGTAGCTAAATGATGTATTTCCATAAAGGAAACATCAATCCAAAATGCTATCTTTGTATAAATTTGAAATTTACGAACAGTAACAATAAACACAGAAGAAATTTTAAAATAATTTACTTTATAAACAATAAACATGCAGTCAACTTTAATCGAGTTCCAAAAATCCTTTCCGCTCGAAATAGTCCAATAAATACAATATCCGCTCCTTTACCACCGGCTTCTCATAAAGCTTATGCCTTATTACTTTTGCTTCCTTATTATTAAACATCAATAAATTAAGATCGGCATGTTCAGTTTCCTCCATGTGCCGTGGAGCAACATGCATTAAAGAAATCATAACCGCGTACAAAGAACGTTTCAACATTTGGATTTGAATTTCGGTCAAAGTTGGTATACGCTTCGAGTAGCCGATAGCCTTTAATGTTGTTACCAATTCGGTATGATAAATTTGAAGTAATCGATCCCATTCCTTTTCCTTAATATTATTTGCGGTTGAGATATATAATAAGTATGCTAAATCAATGGCCGGAGAGCCAATGAAACCAAGTTGAAAGTCAACCTAAAAATTGAATAAATAAAAAATTAGAAATCGACCTGCGATTTTTATACATATAATATGACATACCAAAATAACATCAATTGGATTATTTTTTTCATCAAACTTAAACATAACATTATTGCTCCATAGATCACCATGTGTCACAACATTAAACTCAGCTTCATCCGTTTCAAACATCTTTTGTACTTTGTTGATAAAAATTTTATTTAATTTTTTAAATTTAGACGATAAATGTTTGTAGCCCACCCAATTTCGACAAAGTTCTTGACAATCTTTCATGCCACACATAAGCAACTCAATTATTTGGGTATCTTCCGGATTCACCACCATTGTCTTGTGCTTATCGAACATTTTTCCAGAATTTTCTGCATATACTTTAGCGCCCATTGCATGGTATCGAGCAACTTTTAGTAACACCATCTCGGTCGTACGAAAATCGAACCCAATACGTCGATCCACATTACAATAACCTTTCGGTTTTAAATCTTCGAGCACAAAGTAAAGCGGATTTTCACTAACATCGTAGCACCTTGGCGCAAATTTAAACGTCTCATCAAATGATTGTGTATACTTCATTAAGCTAGGCAAGATATCTCGATAAAATGCAATCTCCTTTGCGCATATTGAACTCAAATCGATATCAAGCAGCGCTTTTAATTCACCGGTAAATGTTGTTTTGATTATAAACGACTTTTGTTGTTTACCACTTTCTTTACCAACACTATAATTCACAAGGGCACGTATCATTTGACTGCCGAAATTTTCACCTTTTCCGACCGCATCATTCACTTCAAAATCAATAATGTGGGCATTTAATAAACCTTCACTCGTGCGTAAAACACGTTTAAATAATTTTTTCGTTAGCCAAGGGTAGCTATCAATGAATTTTGATGATGACATAATATCCCACCGCTTGTGCAAATTGAACTGTACTCAAAATACAAATTGGATTCTAATTTATTTATACATTCTTCTGCGGTCGTTTCGTGTTTGTATACATACAATGCAAAAATATCAAATTTAATTTTGTGGTATACATATTCTCTGTATGAGTAGATAGAACAGTATTTTGCTTTTAGTACAACAATTTATTTCCAAATAATATTAGGTAGATAAGATAATAAATACTATCAAGCGTTATTATTGGAACAAAAATTTTAATGCAAAATGTACTAACTTGACAGATATAGTGTTCGCATGGTTAAACTGAAAGTATATTCAAGATATTTATTTCATTTTAGCTAAGAATACTGCTTTGTTATTGAATTCTTAACACACATTATGAAAATCTGTTAGACTACATTTTGTTATTGTTACTTCCAGTGGCTTTGTTGTTGGGTGTTATTGTTGTTATTTTGTAATTAATAAATTAATTTACATTTATGTTAGGTTAATAATTAGCTAGATTATATTTGAGGATCCGCTCTACGAAGATTGCCCTAGTAATACTTACTAAAATACGTTTGAGTATGACAATCTACAATTTTTTATATTACGACATGGTTTTGCAAGAAAACGAAACGAGATGTTACGCTGATTTTTTAATATCTCTAATAGAATTAAATGGGAAACAGTTTAAAAAAATTAAAAAAAAAGATGCAGTTGGGAGGAAATTCAAACAGAAAGTTTCGACGGCCATTTTGAAAAAGAAGAAATCAAAGATTGTACCATTTTTTTTTATAATCCCAAGTTATTTAAGTAAATGAAATTTTCAAATATTTGACACCCTGTATCTTAAAAAAAGTGATACACACACATCCAAAATATAAAAATGATAAAATTGAAACATGACGATCGTCAAACAGTATCGGTACCCATTTGATGGCGGCAGAGGACCAATCACATCGATATTTATTTGTTCGAATCGCTGATTTGGTTGGATTGTCGTTAATATTTTTTTGAATAATTGTGCCTGTAAATTTTTGATCGCTGGCATTGTAGGTATGACTTAACAAACTTTGCACATACTCCTTTTTCATGCTGGGCCAAATGAAGTTTTGTGTAATAAGGCTTGCAGTAGCTTTTAGAGCGAGGTCGTGTAATTTTTTTTATAATTTATGGTATTCGATTTACTCTTTATACGCAGCAAGGGGATATTTTTGCATGGATTGAGAACAATTTTTGTTGGATGAGATGTGTTGATAGAATTTATAGTTTATGTTGTTGTATTTTATTTTAATAGTCCAAAGTGCAGGAGTTTTCAAAAATTTAAATATATAGTAGTTTTCAAGCGATTTTCTTTGGAACAAGGATGGTAAAGTTTTGGATTCTAAACCGAATTGATTCGGAATTTAAATTTCGTTGAACAGGGGCCCTATTCTCGAATCCCACATCCATTTTCCACATGTGGACATCTGTCAAAATTCATAAAAATTGAATTTTTTCGGTACTAAGGGAAAATTTCCGAGTGGGTATAAGCAGGTGGCAAAACTTCCCCATATAGGAAAATGTCCATGCCGCATGTGTTTTATATACGAATTACAATTTTCGAACGCTTTTATGTGAACTTTGACAGATGTCTACATGTGGAAAATGGATGTGGAATCCGAGAATAGACCCCCAGGTATTGGATTTAAATTTTAATTGAGTTTAAAATTTATATCATGTGCTAATTGTTTGTAATTGGTAAAAATAGGAAAATAATAGTCTTTGACTTATATTTGTGTTCTTGATTAATTTACACTATTCTGCAATGGGATTTGTAACCATGAGATTAGGGGTAGAAACCTCACCCCTCACTGTTACATAGAAATTGTCCCATCACCTTACTCACCACGGCTATCTACTCCTAGTTTTATCATTTTCTTTTTCTTTTATATTCTTAACACTCTTCCTTTTCTAATTTATAACTATTACAAATTCCACGGCGAGATCTTTGTGGTCGCTGAACCCTGACGAAATTGGCTGATAGGTTCTGGATAGACTTGATAAGAATGTAGACCAACTGCACCGGCTGTTGTTACTTCCGCCAAGCAACGAATAATATCACGACTGAGATGATGACGCTGCTGAATAAACCTTACTGCATGGATGTGGTGTATATTTAAACAGTTGACTGTAGTGTTCAGACCGTTTCGACCATGTTGTGCACTTGTAGCTCCAGGGGAACGGCTTCTAGTTTTACCGACAGTGTAGCGGATTGCTCGCAGGTTAAATTGATAAAAAGGAAAAATAAAATGTCCACCCCAATGGGGTTAATACTCTGGTGTATTTATTCCTTATTTCCAAAAAGACACCGCAGTTCTAAGTTCAACAACACACTTCCCGGTAAAGTGAGGTGTTGTAATATATATGCTACGGATCTCTAATTTTCTTTTGTTTGGCCGAAGGTTTTTTATTTTTCTTTATTGTAAGTTGTGTCGAGCACTGCTCAGCTGGTCATAAAATTCGCCTCCACCACTGTTTAGCACCTCCTCGGTTATACTTATCTGATAATACCATACTTCTTTGAGATATATTCGTGTTATATCTGAAGTAGGTTGTAGCATTTCATCTTGGAGTATTGTTGGGATGGAATGGTTTGGATACATCTGTTTGTCACCAATGGCATCTTTGATTCGAAACTTAAGTATTTGTTTACTAGACGTGTCCCGCCCGCAGGATTTGAACTAGTTGTACTCATTCGAAGTACCCATTAATTGTGCCTAAAATTGCGTTTGCTGTGACTGAATTGGAATTAACAGCTTTCGTCTTGTCCCTATGTATTGGGTGTGTGAATATGACTCCGCCCTTTTTTGTTAAAATAAAACACATTTGCTTATTTAGAAAATGAAAGAATTATTTATTGAAAGTATGCTCCATTTGCAGCTACAACTTTCCCCAATTTTTAAGACAGTTTACAGATTCCCTCTCTGAAAAAATCTTGGTCTTTGGAAGCGATCCAATCATTAAGCCAATTTTCGATCTCTGCGCGAGAACCATAGAAAAATTACAAAGAGAACAGAAACTAAACTAAAATAGTGAAGCAATTTAAAAACCAAGATGGCCGACAAAATCATCGTTGGCGACAAAACCATGATGGCCGACGAATTATTTTGTTTTCTTTTTTCCAGTAGCGTTGAATTTTTTTTTAATGTTTCCTATTTATATTATAAAATATCTATCTCAATATAAATAAAAATGTTTTAACAGTTATACATATATGATGTAGGGTAATACATTTAAAGGAGTATAATTAATATAAAAAAAATATTGTTACAAGTGTACATAATTATGATAATGATTCTTATGTGTGTTGTGTAAGTATGCCACACATAAGTATTTTTATCATAATAGTTTACAGTTACTGCAATGAACATAAAAATAACAATTTACAACGTAGCTAAAGTAATGAAACTTTTAAAACTTGTAATAACATTTTCTCATTTGATTTTCTCGTTTAATAAACTTCCATAATATTGAATATAATGAGACGCCTATGGTCTTTTTCTTTGCTTTCGTCATGTTGCAATGGCGATTCATATGAGTTGTCAAAATAAGATTTTTGTTCGAATGTGACTTGAAATTTGGACTTTAATTACAATTTTATGAAATAAATTTTTTTTTTGTGTTTGTTTAGAACATTATAAAACATAGCGAATTTACTGATGTGTATAAAATAAGTGTACAAAATTCGAAAATATTTAAAATCATTGTGTACAAGTGATGTAAATATTTGTAAGCAAACCTAACTTTTCCTAAAAAAACCTCCTAACTTTTCCTAGAAAATTACAACAACAATGTTTTGTATTAGGCAAAACTCGATTTAAAATATTTTTTAAAAAACAAACGCGACAATTAAATATTTTATTAAAAAACACCTTGATTTATCATAAAACATAAGAATTTATCTATTTTTTGTTAATCGTTTAGTGCAGTACAAAACAAAAAAATTAGGAAATATTGACTTACAATACATAAATAAAATAGTATGCACGTATTGCACAGCAGCATTCCTAATCAATACTAGGTTAGGTTAGGTTGGAGTGGCTGCTTACGCACACTTAGACCGGTGACAG
This sequence comes from Tipula vernalis, assembly GCA_958295665.1. NCBI lineage: Eukaryota > Metazoa > Arthropoda > Insecta > Diptera > Tipulidae > Tipula > Tipula vernalis. Next base: position 167,690,363 of record OY282559.1, read on the forward strand.
TCCATTGTGATACCACAGGATGTATCCCCTTTTACCCCTATTGGAACCATTTCGAGCTACTTATGTAGCGTAAGACGTCCCGCACTTTAATGTTTTCGAGATCCGAGAGGCAGTCCATCCTGAACTTACCTAAGTGTTTGTGCCTTCTGAGAGCCATTGCTGGACACGAGCACAGGAAGTGGACCAACGTCTCTTCCTCCTCTTCGTCCAAGCAGCTTCTGCAGAAGTCATTAGCCTCCAGACCCCGCCTTCTTGCATGTTCTCCAAAAAGGCAGTGTCCCGTGAGTATTCCTACGACCGTTCTTAATTCACGTCTGCGTAAGGATATTAATGCCCTAGTGCGCCCCAAGTCCAGCTTTGGCCAAACTTGTCTTGCAACTCTACAGGTTAGGGTGTTAGACCACCTTTCCCCCGCTGAGGATAGCGCCTGCTTCCCAAGTGCTTGTCTCAGCGCTGTGATAGGCCTCCCCAGACTTGCCCTTTCCGGTTGCAGCTGGAGAGTCGTACCATGCCTAGCAAGTTCATCTGCCCTGCAGTTCCCCATGACGAGTGACCTGGGACCCAGACTACCTGGATGTTGAAATGCTCACCCATCTCATTTAGAGATGAGTGACAACTCAACGCCACCCGTGACGCCAAAGACACCGATTCTAACGACCGGATCGCCGCTTGACTGTCCACATAGATTGTGATATCGTCTGAGGATAACACATTATGCTTCAACCACGTCATGACCTCCTCAATCGCTACGACTTCAGCTTGGTACACGCTGCAGTAATCAGGGAGACGAATAGAAATATTTACATTTAATTTGTCACGGAATACTCCAGCTCCTACTTTGCCGTCTAGCTTGGAGCCATCTGTGAAGAATTGCAACGCTTCAGTTTCCGTTGACGGTCTATCCCTCCAGGATTCCCTTGAAGGGAAGGAGGTCCGAAATCGCTTCTCGAAGCGTAGAGTAGGTTTAATGTAGTCAAGATTCGCCAGCTCATCCTTCAACGATCTGACGATAGTAGAGTGTCCTATACTAAGACACCTCCACTGAGAGACGGCTGCAAGTCGTACAGCCGTATTTGCCGCCATCTGTTTGCCAAAAATGTCGACCTGAAGAAGGTGCAACATAACCTCTAAGGCACTTGTCGGTGTCGACCTCAATGCCCCGCTAACAAGCATACAGGCCGTTCTTTGCACTCTCTCAATCTTACTTTTGTAAGTGACCTTGTCCAGAGCTGGCCACCAAACACCCACCCCGTACATGAGTACAGGTCTCACTACGGCGGTGTAGAGCCAGTGTACCAGCTCCGGCTTCAGACCCCATCTATGACCAATGGCGTTCCTACAGGAGTACAAAGCAATAGTAGCTTTGTTTATTCTCTCCAACATGTTGGGCTTCCAACTAAGCTTACTGTCCAAGATAATGCCCAGTTATCTAGCTCTATCAGTAAAAGCAAGTCTCGTGCCATTTAAGGTAGGAGGGACAACTACCGGGATTTTGTATTTCTTAGTAAAGAGTACCAGCTCTGTCTTGGACGGGTTAATACCAAGTCCACAATTGCCAGCCCATTTCGTAACGATGGTAAGCGCATTCTGCATTACGTCTACAATCGTGCCCAGGAATTTCCCGGTAACAGCTAAAGCTACGTCATCTGCGTACGCAATAACTTCAATACCCTCTCTCTCCAATTCAAGTAGTAACCCGTTTACCACTATGTTCCAGAGAAGAGGGGACAGAACCCCCCCCCCTGCGGAGTTCCGCTAGTTACTCGCCTTTTTAAGGTGGAGTCCCCCAACTTCGAGCTAACAATCCTGCTTCCTAGCATATAATTGATTAACCCTATCAGAGGAACGTCCACCTCCAAAAATGACAATCCCTCCTTGATTGCCTCCGCTTTCACATTATTAAAGGCGCCTTCTATATCCAGGAAGGCCACCAAACAGAATTCCTTCGAATTAATCGATTTCTCAATCGTAGACACCAAGGCGTGCAGAGCAGTGTCCACAGATCTACCCTTTGTGTACGCGTGCTGAGACGATGCCCACTTCCTGGCACCTATTTTATCTCTGATGTATACATCCAGCAGCCTTTCCAATGTTTTCAAAAGAAAGGATGATAGAGTTATTGGTCTTAGGTCCTTAGGATAGACATGTGAGCTTTTCCCCACTTTCGGTATGAACACCACATTGACCTCCGTCCAGTATCTAGGAATATAGCCCAGCTTCAAACACCCTTTGAATATAGCTTCCAGGTAGGGAAGAATAATTACTGAGTTGTTTTGAAGTTCCGCTGGTATAATTTGATCCGGACCAGCCGATTTAAATGGTTTAAAACCCCTCAGTGCCCATAGGATCCGTTTTCTGGTTACGATATCCTCTGTGGTTACTGACAGTGATTCCTGATGATTGCTACGCACCAACAGGTCTTCAAAGCTCCCGGGGAAGTGTGTCTCGAAGAGAAGCTCCAGAGATTATCCACTAGAAGCTGTCCAAGATCCGTCCGGTTTTATCAAAAAACTAGGACTAGATGTACTTTTGGAAAGAATCTTCCTAAGGCGGGAGGTTTCGGATACCTCTTCCATATTATCACAGAAGATTCTCCAAGACCTCCTTTGTGCCTTTCTTAATTCTTTCTTATAAATTCCGAGTTTCTCCTTATAGGAGTCCCAATCCTGAGCCTCCCTTGTAATTTTGGCTCTATTAAAGGCTATCCTACAAGCCTTACGATAGGTTCCCAGTTCCCTGGACCACCATACCGGTTTTTGCCTACCCCTAGGCTTAACCAGTGGGCAGGCAGCGCGAAAGGATCGGTTGCATGCGCTAGTAACGCTAGCCACCATGTCCTCCAGCTCCCCAACGGTCGTCGGGGGCTCCTTAGCCCTCGTCGGTAACATTTCCTCCAATAATTCCCCATATTTGCTCCAGTTGGTCCTTCTAGGGTTCCTGAAGGCTTCCCGGGTAGCAGGGTGAATATCGAGGCTATAGGTTAAATATCGATGATCAGAAAAGGAGTGTTCCTTATCCACCCTCCAATTTTTAACCATATGAAGAATATTATTTGAGGCAAGGGTCACGTCTAGAACCTCCTGCCTGTTACTAGTAATAAATGTGGGTTCCCGCCCAATATTACACACTGAAAGGTTAGTACTCATCAAATAATCAAAAAGCGACTCACCTCTTTCATTAATGTCTGTGCTTCCCCAGATAGTGTGATGCGCATTAGCATCAACTCCCAGTACCACACCTACCTTTGATTGTTCCGCTTTACGGATCAGCTCCTCCAGGTTATCCGGAGGAACCTCCTTCTCCCGGTCCATGTAGGCTGAAACTAGCCAGAATCTACAAGTGCCTACTTCCAGGCTAACTGCAGTAGTGTCACCATTGCTGTATTGAGAGAGAAGGAAAAGATTAATATTATTTTTCCCAAGAATACAAGATCTGATCTTCCCAGACTTACTAGAGGATATAATTTTATACCCCTTGGTTCTGAGGCCACAGATCCTGTTGTTGTTAATACAAGGTTCCTGTATTAATATCACATCCTCACCCGAACTAGTCAGCCTGAGGAGTAGAGCAGCCGAAGCAGCCTTAGAATGGTGAAGGTTAATTTGTGTTATCTTAATCATAACCATTTAACCTCTACCTATCTCTATGGTATATTCCTGCTACCGCAGTAATATTATTTCTCGGTATTTTGGGGTGCGCCGGATCCAACCGTCTCGCCACCCCTCATACCCTCTTTAGAGGACTTTTCAGTGCCGACCCGTCTGGCCGGGCTGCCGACAGCCTCCTCCATCGGTACACCAGCTCCTTCGCTTATGTGCCCCTCCTTATGCTTCAAGGGAGGCCTTGTCCGACCGAGGTCGCCGGCTTCACTCTCCCCCATACCCTCAGCTTCTCCCCCCATGCTGCTGGTACCCCCTTCAGGCCTGGGCGGGTTGCCACCATCCTCCGGTTGGCCTCCCGTACGCGCTTCCGCCCCATCCTTTTTATAAACGTTGAGAGTAATTGACCCGAAACCGAAGTCAATTACTCCCTTCGTTTTGTGCAGGAGGGCAAAAGACTCCTTATTTATTACCATAATTGATAATTTCGAGCCCCCCTTCGCCTCCTCCTGCTTGACGATCTTCCAATTTCCGGTCGGAAGACTCGGTTTACTGGCCTGAATGATTTCCAAAGCCTCGTCAGGGCTAGCCGGTTCGGATGGCAGCCAGACACGTGCCCTCGGCCTGCTGGGAATTTCCTCCCGACTAACTGCCGCAAGCTTTGCGCCTGGCCACACCTCCCCTACTTTGGCTATAGCCTTTTTATATAGATCCACAGATCTAGAGTCCAAGCATGCAGTCATCTTCACACGCCCTTGATACCACCCCGCATCTCTGCAGGATGGGGGAGGTCCCGGATTTCCACCCAGGACCTTTAAAAAGACGAGGTTGAGTGCATTATACACCAACCTCCATTTTTCGGCCGTGATGCTCCCATCTTCTTGACTTTCGTCAATGACGGCCATCATCAACACATGCTCCCTCAGGACATCGCTGAACAGCTTTGTTCCTGAGTTGGAGCTCGGCTTCCTTTTAGTCACCAACTTGGCCCGCTTGCTGTTGACTACTTCCACCTCGTCCTGGGACCGCTGTCTTTTCGACACATGGTCCCTTTCCGAGCCTCCGCAGCCCACAGTGCTCCTTGCCCAAGCTACTGATGTTCTTTGCTCTTCCGTAAGCTGCCCCTCGGGGGTCGCAGCCCACTTCTCGAGAATTCGGAATGCCAGGCGGCGATTCCTGTATCGCCTTTTCGCCGGAGGAGTGTCTATCGTCCCACTCCCCTGTGCTGCGCTGGTACCGCTAACTCCCGGGACTTTTGCCCTAGAGCCAACCCCCTTTGCAACTTTAGAGGCCCCACCAGTCTGGTTCGAGGTACCCCCATTCACTGATACCGGCTTTTGAGGAGAGCCGGTGCCCTTTGTTTTTTCGGTGTTCGATCTTTCCATCTGATTCCCACGAGTATCGGAGAAATAGAGGTCCGCCTGCGCAGAGATCCGAATACGCAGGTAAGGCTAAATACAACTGGAGGTCGCCAGATATCCAGAGGGCTCCGTTAGCGACCGGGCTTTGTTAAATGGGCCCCCAGCCTAGTTGATCATCAGCACGGGTCGCTTAACACCTTAATCCAGCCCATTCGGCTCGCTAGCACCGCGGCCTCCCAGCACCCCTTCCCTCCGCCCACATTCTCTCCCCCTTTCACCTATTCACATGGAGAGCCCAATCCAATGGGATCCATTCCATTCCCCGGGTCACCCGTTTATAGGGGTACCCTCACTCATCACCCGCGGAGACTCCGGAGGTGCAGAGAGGACACGACGCCCAGTCCGCCGTGGTTATTGGTCGATGGTTTTCTGGCGCCATCTGTTCGCCTTTCCATGCTGGGCATCATAGGCACTCAGAATTTAATGAACTGAGGTTAACCACTCCCCAGTTCCCTGAGACTCTCCCACCAGCTGGACTGCGGTTGGGGGCGGCTTATTTAATTCACCGCTAGCCTACCTATCGATAGGCCGTCCACTATCCACCACCTGTGACCCCCCCGATAGCTGCAGTACGCCACGGGTAATCAATACTAACTACTTTCTAATCGTTTAGCATCAACTTCAGTGGTATGGCCAGAATCCTTAGATCAATAGAAATATTTGTGCAACATTTCAGAAATATCTAATGGGTCTTTCAGGGTGTCCATGGCGATTGAAATATTAAGATTTTTATTTAAAGTACAAAGGACCATTTTGAAAAATGACTGAATATTCAATTGTCTGTGTAGATAGAACTTCGTTTAAAAATCGCTGAATTAAGCAAGTGAAACTATTCCAGTTTTTCACCTGAAAAAAAAAATCATATTGCAACAATATGCCCATATTTCCCTAACTTTTATTAGGCTAACGCACTTTTAGTGCTTATGCCTGTATTCTAGGAACCTAATTAATTTGAAGCTAACACTTTGAAAATTATAAGAGAATTAATCCAGTTTCGAGCTGATTATAAATCACATTAGTTTAAGGGCCGTTACTTATTAGAGTAAAAATGCTTTTGTTAAGTCTCCGAGAATTGTAAAAGGGCAAAAAAATTTTCAGCATTAGACAATAAAGTTTGTATGTATAAAAACTAGTTTAGTGTTTTAAGAGGAATTAAGCTTAAAATTACAGCGTCCCCAGAGGTCACTAAACAAATTGTGACCCCCTGGTGACCTTATGCAATTGAAGAAATATTTAATTTAAACCATTCGTAAGCAATACTAAGTACTTTCTTCTAACAAATATTTCTATCGATCTAAGGATTCGGGCCATACCACTGAAGTTGATGCTAAACGATTAGAAAGTAGTTAGTATTGCTTAGGAATGCTGCTATGGCCCAAATAAAAATCTTAATTTTTCAATCGCAATGGACACCCTGTGAGACCTATTAGATATTTATGAAATGTTGCACAAATATTTCTATTGATCTAAGGATTCTGGCCATACCACTGAAGTTAATGCTAAACGGTTAGAAAGTACTTAGTATTGCTTAGGAATGCTTCTATGGCCCAAATTAAAATCTTAATTTTTCAATCGCTATGGACACCCTGTAAGACCCATTAGATATTTCTGAAATGTTGCACAAATATTTCTATTGATCTAAGGATTCTGGCTATACCACTGAAGTTGATGCTAAACGATTAGAAAGTAGTTGGTATTGATTAGGAATGCTGCTGTGCAATATGTGCATACTATTTTATTTATGTATTGTAAGTCAATATTTCCTAATTTTTTTGTTTTGTACTGCACTAGACGATTAACAAAAAATAGATAAATTCTTATGTTTTATGATAAATCAAGGTGTTTTTTAATAAAATATTTAATTGTCGCGTTTGTTTTTTTAAATATATTTTAAATCGAGTTTCGCCTAAATGAATTCTTTTTTCACAAATACTAATGCAAAACATTGTTGTTGTAATTTTTTAGGAAAAGCTAGGAAAAATTTCACTCGCATGAAAAATCAAATTTTTCCTGTTTTTCTGCTTTTTCTCATTAAACCTAACGCACCGAGGTATGTTACTCACGTTTTAGTGGCGGTATTTCCTGCTGCTAAATACGCTTTTTCAGGCTCGATACTGATTGATGGTAAATTTTCATAAACATTATGATGAATAGGGCCTCGGGGGCACCTCAGTCGTCTCAAAATTAAAGTCCTTTTCGAAACGCAGAGAATAGCGATGTTATGTACGGCTAGTTCGCTAGTCACAATTCAAAAGCGTCTACCTACGTTTTTAATATTTTTCCGAAAGCCTGGAAAGCTGCGAATTTGACATAGCAGAAACACCCAAATGAACTAAAAAAATTGAATATTTTTTCACTTTTAAACCTTTGCTGTCACAAATTTAATTCAAAAGACTAGCAAAGATTAATTTTCTTAGCGGTAAATCAATAAAACGATTTAAAGGAATTTTTTAGATACACTTTTGCGATGTGTTTATTTTTTCAGTTTTTAAGAACTGATCAAATCATATATTTTGTGTTGAAACAACGTTCCGGCAATCAGCATTCTGGACCAAGATCAGGAATTATTGAATACTTAGTAATATCTACGCCGTCGGAGCTTGAATTGCTCTCATCAAATTTATACCGGAATTGTAACAACGAGAAACTTATTGAATTTGTTTGTTTAAGTGAGATTTGGAATAAACAACTTTCAACATTACTTTTAACGGGTCTATATACGGTGCTACATAGTTATTACGTACTAAGTACCTTTTGGTGGTTTTGAAAACTAAGAAGATCTTCTTTGACAGGTGTATTTCAGGGATGGATAAAATGAAATAGGTTAATGAGCCTTTATTGTTTAAAAATTCGTTTATTAAGTGTCATATCCTAGTGAACGCAAAGAAGGAATACAGTAAAACTTTCTAAAGTGACCAATTTTGAAGAGCTCTCTAAATTGACCCCTTTTTGTTAGTTGCTGATCTATAACATTTATTACAAAACAATTTGCTACAATTGAAGAACATTTTTCTGTCAGGCTACACTTCTAATTTTCAAATTATTGGACTCCTTAAACTAACCACCTCAAAATTTCTGCGACTCTTGATTTTAGAGAAGTTTCACCATATATAGTATTTTTTTAGTGCAAGAAATACTATAATTATGTACATAAAATTAAGTTGAAAAACTACTTAGATAATGTTTTCAATCCCGGAATAATCGAGACTAAAATATGGGCCGGTATTCAGAAATACCGGAATTGCATGTCCTAGTCACAAATCATCGAAATTCAAGGCGTAAATAAAATAAAGATTAAACACAAGCAAAAATAAAAATAAACAAATAATCGTAGAAAATAGAACATAGTCAGCAAGTCTGCTATTCGTATCACGGCCAACAAGGTCTGTTATAAAAAAAATTAATATTTAATTTGTGCAAATAACTTGACCGTAACCCTCAAAATTCAAAATTTTATTAGTCAGTTGGTGTATTGTAAGTGACCAAAACTTCCCGTCCTTCTTTTTTTCTTTATGGTCTTAATTCTAAATTTAACTTGAGGTGTATTTTTTAAATCAAAAAGTTTGTAAAAATTCAATCAATCAAAAACGATCTCAATTTTAAGTTCAATTTCAAGTGGGTTGTTTAAATCGAAAGTTTGTAAAATCAATTGATCAAAACGATCCCAATTTGTTGGAAAATTTCACTTTCGCAACGAGTTATGGCGATCAGTGTTAATAGCAAATCTAGTTAGCTGAAGGGTCGAATAATTTAGTGGAAAAACAAGCAGGGTTGAAATTGGAAAAGAAAAAAAAGAGAATTTGTTTTTTTTTTCTCTCGAATAAAGAAGTGGTGATGAAATAAAAGTGGTGCTAGTAAAATTAATGTACAACATGTAGGTACCCAAAATAGGTGTACATGCTAGTAAAACGAATGTGTACGTGCTAAATAAATCCTAGTGGTCCACCTGGGTCAAGACGATATCCGCCTATCAAGGGGAAGTTTTGTGTAAAATAAGCCATATCACAACCCAAAACAAAAAAAACAAAAAAAAAAAAGATATCAAAAGGAAAATTTCAAACAAAAATTTAAGTGAATCACAAAAAACAAATATCTAGAATTGTGTTGGGTAGGCTATGACTATCGAGTCAGTCGAATTTATTTATTTTCTAAAAGAAAATATTTCTTTTAAATTTATTGTACATATTTATAAATGCTTTAAGCATTGACCAGCGAGTCTTTAAGAATCTGTAAGGAAACCTTACGGATTTTAACGAAAGTACATTATTACGGAAAATTTGACAGATCGCCCAGCGAATCTTTAACGCGATTTGACAACTGACTTGACAAAATATTTGTGGTTTTTGTGGTTAAAAAAAATAAAATTTGTTCTCTTGTCCTCAAGCATTTTTAGTATCTGGTATAATAATTTATAATGAATATCCAAACAATTGAGGAATTGGAGGAGCTTTTCATCCTGTTTAAAGGACTCAAATCTTTAAAAGATATTAAAGAAAAAGAAAAAAGAAGCGGTCTTGTGCGGTTAGAAAAATCAATCACACACGCCATAGATTAGGATATTTCAAGGTATACAAATATATTTCTAATTACAATATTGATGTAAACTATATATAAGTATAATTTATTTTAGGTAACGTTCACAGAAATTAAAAATTGTGACCAACAACAATTTTTTGTACATACTCGCATGACGCGAGATATTTTCGAGATGTTGCTCGATTTAGTACGGCCACAAATGGTGGAAAATAGTCGAAACCTACTGAGCTGTGAATTTCGCCTTGCTCTAACTTTGTTGTAAGTTGTTAATATTGTATAATGAAAAGTATATCAATGCTTTAATGTTAAATGTATGTTTACAGATACCTATCTCAAGGTTGTTCATTGCAAAGTTTGGCCTGGAGTTGGAAAGTCGGGAAGGAAACCGTAAGATTAATTATTTACGAAACATGTGACGCATTATGGAGAACGTTATGTGGGTTCTACGTCACAGAACCTAGTATTCACGATATGGATACAATCGCGAGTGATTTTAAACAATTATGGAATTTTCCTAATTGTATAGGTGCTATCGATGGCAAGCACATTGCCATACAGTGTCCTCCCGACACTGGAAGCCAATTTTTCAATTATAAAGGCTTTTACAGCATTGTTTTGATGGCTGCATGCGATGCGCGCTATGTCTTTACACATATAGATGTGGGAGCATATGGGTCGCAACATGATGGAGGTAGTAATATAGTATTAATGTTTATTTATCTGCAATATTTATATTTATTTAAATTTTCTTTTATTTTTTAGGTGTTTTCAGTAAAACTAGTTTCGGTAGCCGGCTCTCTAAAGGTGAGCTTTTGATACCAGAGCCATCAAAACTACCAGGCACAACAACTACTGTACCGCATTTTTTTGTTGCTGATGCAGCGTTCCCTTTAACGCCCAATATTATGAAGCCATTTCCAGGTGTGGGCCTGTCAAAAGAAAAGGAGCTATACAATAAACGACTATCTCGGGCGAGGCGATGTATAGAAAACGCATTTGGTATTCTCGTTTGTCGATGGCGCATTCTTTTGCAAACGCTAAATATGTTGCCAGACAACGCCGAGAAAATTGTGTGTGCTTGTGTCGCATTGCACAATTTTTTAAGGCTCACCAAAGAGACCAAAAATTTGTATGCACCTCCAAAATTTGTGGACTGGGAGGATGCAAATCACAACATGCAGTCAGGGATGTGGAGGCAAGAGATCCAACACAATCTTAAACCTGTGCAACCATCACGCAATGTGCATGTGTTAGGGGGTCGCAATGCTCTGCAGATCAGAGATACTCTCTGCAAATACGTCAATAACGAGGGGCGTTTAAGTTGGATGGCGTAATCGAAGAATTTTTTTTGAATAAAATAAAAATTAATTAATAACAAAATAAGTGTTTATTTCAATTTATAAAATCATAAAAAAATTAAATAGACATACTAGATATCAGATTCCAATATTTAATCACAAACTTAATATTATCACAAGAATTCAATTCAATATCACACTGTTACTATTACTAATTAAGATAAAAAAAAAATTGGTTAGATAATTAATTGCCTGACCATACAATTAATTGCCTAAGTGCTCCGCTCTTAAGTTGGTGACATATGATAAGATGTCAATGCGAGCCTGACCTTTCACAGTTTCAGGTAAATCTTTAATTAAAGCTTTTACCGATTGTAAAAAATGGTCGTCCGCATAGGTTGGGGTGGGTTGAGGTTGGCTCTTATTTTGCCTTTCCCTGAACTCTGCAATTGCCTCTTTAAATATGTTGCAGGTATCAGTAAACGGGTCGATTTTTTTTTTTTTGGAGTTTCGTTTTCCGTCATTTCACTCTGGGACTCAACATCAATGGATTCCGAGAAGTGGTTTGATTTTGTTCTAAAAAAAAGGAAATTTTTAATTAAATATCTAAACAATATTATAAAAATACATTTTAATACATACTTTCTTGGTTGGATAAATTTTTTTAGGAACATCATACTTTCCATGTACGGCCATTCCTCTTCGTAGGGAAGTGGTGCATCTCCCGATGGTAATTCGTTTTTTTTTGTTGCTTATTAAATTTATCCCTCAGATAATTCCACCTTTTTTTACAATCTTCTCCTGTAATAAATGATTATGTGTTTTAAGCTTAAATGCATCTGCACATCAATTACAATATAAACTTACTGGACATACCGGTGATTTCCGCGATCTCCTCCCAAGCTGCCTCCTTAATCACGCTGTTTTTATAATTTTTATTTTGTTTGTCATAAAGACATTTTTGGCCCTCAACCGCATTAATTAATAGCCCGTAATCCATAATTGTGCCTATAAATTTATGCAAACAAAAATATAAATGTACATGAATACAAAATTATTTTAGGTTATGTTTTTTTATGTAATGTGAAAAAATATTTGATTTTATTATTTTTTCAATCTAAGCAATATAAAATAATCGTTTTATCACATTACACGTCTATAAACATAATACATTAAGTATTAAAATAGCACATAAAATATTAATTCATTATTAAAATATTCACCATTAAAACTACACTACACTGTATTTTGACGTTTTCTCCTTCAGTTTGTGCGGTAATTTTCGCTCTTGTTACGGAATGTTAAATGACAATTCAAATTTAACGAAACTGAACGAAAAGTTCTTAAAGTTTCGCTGGTCAGTAACATGCATGTTCCTATGATCGCATTCTTACTTAAATTTCTTAAAGACTCGCTGGTCAATGCTTTAAACTAAAGGGTCGTCATAACGTTTGAAGGTGTATAGTCAATGTACACACAAAATGGAAAATTTAATCTTCCAAAAATTTAGGAACTCAGCTTTTTATAGACAATACTTAAATTTCTATTTATTTAAAAAAAATCTGTTAGATATTTCGGCTTGTTAGCCATCATCAGTAACTTCAAAGATTAAAAAGTTAGAAATACATATTGAAAAACATTATAAAAACATTATTTTATATATAAAATTATAATCACTATTATAAATCGAAACACAACTGAACACAACTGAACCAGTTGTGTTTCGATTTATAATAGTAATTATAATTTTATATTTAAAATAATGTTTTTATAATGTTTTTCAATATGTATTTCTAACTTTTTAATCTTTGAAGTTACTGATGATGGCTAACAAGCCGAAATATTGTAACGTAATCCCCCAAGGGATTACGTTAACAGACATGAGAATAGCGGTCTGATGCGGTATCGTAGCTGGCTAGAGCTCACAGTGCGGCGTGGGAATTCTCAGACATATTTCTCATGCTTGAATAACCGCATGAAGAACAAAATTAGAGGGGCAAATGGAAATTAAAATTGAATTGCCACGGCCTCAGCGGCAAAAAGAAAATGATAAGCTGGGAGTGATTGATCCGGAGTGACCGTCTCAATCCCAGGCGATCACCGCCGTGACTGCCACACGGGCCTCTCCTCATCGGCCCGCCTACTGGGATGCTGTTTCCCAGTCGCGACGGCCACCGATGCCACTATGAGGGAAGGACGCCCGCATGACAATCCCCCGGAACGGAGACCGTCACCCCGACGCGATCAACTCATATGGCGTGCCGCCCTCCAGCACAGCCTGTCCTGGAGGAACGAACGGCACGCACGGAAAAGGGTGGAAAAAGGCCGACCCTTCACATGACCCCACCTCACATCATCCGATCAATTATTTTGTTTACGCGCCACATGGTGCGGCGTAGCACACTACAGTAAGAAATTCAAAGATTTTTAGGTTACGGTAAAAGAGAAAAAATTTAAAATTAAGCAAGATAAATTACGTTAAAACTGATTCTACGTTAATGTTAAATTTCACTTTCACTATCACTGTTTTAAGAAAACCAAGAAAAACACAAAAATACCTGAAAGCAATGAACCGTTATGGGGTCGAACCACACCCAAAACGGACAACCGAGCCAAAGCGAAGAGAGAAAAAAAACGGAAATTCCAAACGCAATTAATCAAAATGTCGGAAAAGAAAAATATAACCGGACAATACTTTGCTCTGAGTGGGGTTTTCACCAAATCGGTGCACCACCACGAAACGCCGAAAACGAACGGTAAAAATAGTAGAATATGTACAATATAATGAAAAATAGCGAGGGAGAAACAAACTGTTACATAACTTGTATAACTACAATTTACAGTTAGCCAGATTGTTTGTCCCTTTATTGTTTTACCTTTGATTTTTAAAGGCCCGTCCGACCACCTGCAAAAGCGCCGACGCAGGATCCCCCTCACAAAAATTGATTGTCTGCCCCCACGGGCGGAAACACAGCTTGACCTTTACTGGATTTTGATTTGAAACTTTTGATTTGAGTGTTTATTTTATTATATATTTTGTTTTTTCCGCACACTGGATACAAGAAAATACAGTTCCGCAACGGGACTCTGGTATTTAACCGTCTTACACGGATAGCCGACAACCACATAAAAATCACTATACATTTTTTTTTTCTTTTTTTTTGTGTTTTTTTTTTTTTTTTATGATTTGTAAAATATCTTTTGTTTTCACTACATATTTTCATTAATTAATAGTCAATGCCACAATTTATAAAAATAAAAGAAATCAGATTACAAAACACACAGACTTGCTGTAACAGTTTTTTTTTATTATTTTTCAAAACATAGGTATGTATGTATGTACATCAAAAAAAAAATAAAAATCGGACTATAAATATAACCATCCGTTACAATTATGGGTTTTTATATTTATTGATTTCGAATATACATTAGTCTATCTAATCAAAAAAAAAATAAAAAATTCAGACCACCTATATTGATCATATCGTTCCATTCTTTTATCAAATGTTTACAAAAAAATGATTTTTTAATTTTACACATTAGAGTCACATAAATCGACTCAACCAACTTTTTCAAAAATTCTCGACTTTTTATTTTAAAATTCAAAACTAGACTTTTTGTTTTTTTATATAAAAAAAAAAAAATTTGACTTGTCGTCAACTAAACTCAAACTAGACTAATTATTTTATTTTTTATTTTTTTTATCCAAAAAAAATCAGTCAATTTTTTTTCCCCCTCTATTTTTCACTTCGCATCGTTGTTCGTCCCATTCGTTGTATTTGTGCACATTGTTCATCATTTTTATTTTTATTTTTTTATTATTGTAAAATCTTTATTGAAATTTATGTTTTTTTATGTACACAAATACAACGAATAAGACGAACAACGACGACGAACATATGTACATACTTATCTGTACGGCAGCATCGGAATCATGTCTAATACACCGATCGGTTCTATCCCCACTCAGAGCAAATATCACGCGTTAATTTAAGCCAATGATACCAGAAAGAAAAATAGAATATTCCAGATTGAACATTTTAATAATAGTGATGTGCAAAATCGATCTTTTTCGTTCTGTTTTGTTTATTTTCTCATATGTTTTTCAACAAAAAAGATCGATTTAGCCCATCACTATTTAATAACGCACATATTCCATCTCATACTACATAATACATGTACACACACCAACTCGCAAGAGATATATATGTTTGTACATGACAATATAGAAAACAAGTAAATGCAAAAAAAAATTTAAAATATGTTTACATAGCAATCGGAGGGAATATTGAATTTAAATTCGGAAATCATAAAAGCGAGCATAGGTATAAACACCATGGTGGTCATGGTATTTTATAACGACAAAAAAAAATCAAATTATTTGCGCGTTTGGAATCTTCGCAAAAAAACTTCTTTTTCCTCTGTATGAAGTGGAGACGTATGCCAGTCGTAACAATATCTAACAGATTTTTTTTAAATAAATAGAAATTTAAGTATTGTCTATAAAAAGCTGAGTTCCTAAATTTTTGGAAGATTAAATTAAATCAAGACAAAACATTAAGAATATTATCAAAATGGAAAATATGAAAATAGAACTACCATAGCACTGATGGAATATGTTCCAAGCTATAATGAGCCTAGCCAGGATGGTATCTTGCGTAATTCTATAAAGCTGTTTTGTTTGTAGTTATTTTATGTTAAATAATCTCATCTACACAAACTATTGTGAATGAGCTTCGTGCTCAAAATAGATTGTGTAGCATGTGGTTGCTCTTTAAAGCAAAATTTGTATATGTATATATAAATAAATAAATAAAATAATTAAAACAACCAAAAAGGAACCAAACCATCTAGGAGTGTCAGTTGATCTTCAAGGCATCTCCTATCTATTATTTTAACCCAAAACAAAAACAAAAATCTCTTGTAAATAAAAAAGAAAAACCCAACGGTGATATTTTATTAAAGCTTTACCAGGGATCGGGCACAGGCACTGACAAAAAGAACATTTTTTTTTAGGGTTGTCCCATTTTTCATATTTAAATTTTTTTTTTTAACCAACCATAATTTTGAGGTCAGCGAGTTGTCAAATACAATTTGTATAAAAATCCTTTCTTGAATTGAAACATTGATATACATATTACCAATATGTATATAGTAATATTCCATAAATTTCTTTAAACAAATCCTTTTACTTTCAAGGCACATCAATAAGGCGCAATGATATAAGCAGATAAACTAATCTCTATAGGAGATACAAATCCTCGCTGATGGCAAGCGGATATAACGCTGTGGTTTGTTTAATATACCATGTTTCCATGACAGAGTTAACCCAGGTTTACTCAGGTTTACGTGCTTGGAAACGCAGATTAGGTTAGAGTTTCGTTAAACCCAAATTAACTCAACGAAACTAATACGTTTGAGTTAGGTTTGCTTGACATTTCATGTTATTTTGTTGTTGTTTGTTTAGTTGTGATCAAAACTTCAAATAAAAATGGCATCTCGAGTTTTTTGGAATGAGGACGATTGTAAAGTGTTATTTTCTGTTTTTGCAGAAAAACAAATATTAAAATTAATGGAACAATGGAAAAAAGTAGATAATATAGAAAACAAGTGGAAAAACTTAAAAAAAAAATTATTTAAATGTTAAAAAACAAAACAGTACAAGTAGTGAACCGCGAAACTCTTGCGAATATTTCGATGAGCTCGACCAAATTTTAGGAGAGAGACCTAGCAGCTTACGATTGCAGAATGCCATTAACGTGTTTATTACGCCAATTTCAAGTAAAATATACATATACGTGTTGAAATATATGTTTTATTTAATAAATAATTTTTTAATGTTTTTTAGATACAGAAAATATTATTGAACAGGAGACAGAAGATGTTGTAGTGGAAACCAGTGAGCCATCCACTTCAAGTTCCTCTTCCAATAACCGACGGAGAAACCATTTTGGGTGGGAGGAAGTAGCTTCCAAAATCATCAAGGGAAACAGCAAAATTCAAGAGGACTTTCTTCAGGAACAAAAAAAAACTAATTGATTATGAGTTCAATTTATAATCTAAAAAAGAAGAGGAGTTGCAAGAAAAATTCCTTGAAAAAACTCAAAAAATATTAGAAGAGAATAACAAAATCTTTTTAAAAGATTTGAAAGCAATAATAAGCTCAAATTTATCTGCGCCAGAATATGAAGTGGCAGCTAGTAGTTCATCAAAGACGGATTATTTAATAGACGAACTCAATGAATTTATTGAGTTCGAGAATTAAATTAAATATTTGTCTCATGTACATAGTATACCATATATAAATTTTTAGATTTAAGGCTGTGAAATATTCTGTGACTTTTACAATTTTAGGTTAAGATAATGAAATGAATTTTAGGTTAAGATAGTAAATTTAATTTAAAAACTATTTACGAAATATTTTATTTAGTTGAAGTAATGTGATTACTATTTTTAAAACAATGAATTAAAATTAAAATACAGTTTTATATTTTTCTTGAACATACTATATGTTTATTTGTTTTATTTATATTATCAATGGATTTTACTTTGTAGAAGTGGATGGGTCTGTGCCATATAATCTTTAATATGATCTCTAATTTCATTTGCTGAAAGTGGCGCCTGTGAGCTATTTACATTTTGAGGTTGAGGATATAATACACGTTATTATTTGTCAATTCGACGTTCCAATTTTTCAGAATAGATAATTTTCTACTCTCTGCAATATTATGCAGTACGCAACAAGTTGCTACGATATGTGGTACAAAACTAATATCCGTATTAATTCTTTTTTCAAGAATGCGCCATCTGCTTTTTAGGCGTTCAAAGGCATTTTCAACTGCAATGCGAGCTTTGTGTAAATAAACACCAAACGACTCCTCCTCCGGCGTACTTGCCAGTGTATATCCTTTCATTAGCCAATCTTGTAACGGATATGCAGGGTCGCCAACAAAGAAAGCTTTTATTACCTTTCTGTCAATTATTTCAGATGGCTGTAATTAATGAAAAGAAATATATAGTATGTTTATAATTAAAATAGTGAAAATATTTTGCTATACCATAGAATAATTGTGTATATTTGCATACAATGATGAATCTTTCAATACGGTGGCATCATGCGTGCACCCTGGATGTTTTACCGTGATATCAATAAATCTGAAATTATAAAACAAAACAACCAAAATTGTACATTAAGAATTATTAAACGTTCAATCATTTGAACAAACGTGTAATTTGCATCTACTACTCCTTTAAGTACAACTGATGCCCAACATTTTCTGTTTATAAAAACCCTGTACCCCTCTTCTGGTGGTGTTACAGGAATATGTGTGCCATCAATTGCTGCAAGAACTGGAGAAATGCCACTTGTTTCTTTAAATTGCCCAATTATTTCTTTACCTTCTTCTAATGTAGCCATTTTAATATGTTTGGGAAGCAACGATTTAATAACTGCTGCGCAAAACTGTTTTAAACATCGATGAACTGATGTTTTATGTACTCCAAACTGGTTCCCAACTACTCTATATTCCGCACATGAAGCAAGTTTATATAATGCGATGGCTACTTTTTTGTCCACTTGCAATGGCTCACGTACACAAAACGGATCGGGCTGTAATTCATGTCCAATTTCAGAACATAAACACTCGAATGTTTCCCGATCAACACGGAAATTTTCCATCCATTCATCGAAACTATTAGTTTTCACTATATTGTTCCACCAATCACTACTTCGACGTTTCATCCAAACTTTTGGTGGCTTGCGTTTTAGTCGTTGTTGTATTTGTAAGGCATTCGAAATATTATTCTTGGTAAATACTTCAAATGCCATTCTTACATATAAATGCCGGTTGTGAAGTTTTTTTAGAAATGCCTTTTTTTTTTTCTTTGCATACTCAAAACATAATTTTGTAATAACATTTTATATATATTATCAGTATTTCGTACATGATTCGCACACAGTATTTTTATTTTTGTGTTGACATCCATTATTAACAACAGCACTTAAACTAATTTAAAAAAAATTAACTAAATTGTTTATCAAAAAATCCGGTGTGACCACCACACTACTTTCTTATACTTACATTATATTTATATGTACATACATACATACCCACAGACATCATTTAGAAATTAATACAGCGCTGCGTTTATGTATTAATGTTTCATAGCATATTTGATAATTAGAATACGTATAAAACAACAAAATAGAAAAAAAATTGTCATTTCAAATGCGTATTTCTGTGAATATTTTGTTTTCATAGCAAATATGATATTTTTAATAACGCCAATGCATAAATACATTTTACTCAAAATTGGATAACGATAGAACAAAAATGCATAGTACATTTTTTCTTAAGATTATTGTTTCCTATAAATTTTATTTAAAATTTTTTCCATATCTCTAATGTTCAGTAAACTTCCTCTTCCGGTTGTGCGATTATACTGAAAATCTAATCAACTCTTCGCATAGTTAATAAACTTTTAAATGTGAAGTTTCATTGTCCTGTCTTTGCTCGTTTTTAAGATAATGAACATTCAGACACACATCCACACACACAGACATTACGAAAATAGTCAAAACGTATTCAGGGGACCCCAAAACATGTATTTCCATCAAAATCTCGCAATCGAAATTTTTCATGATTCCTATACACTTCCTTTATACTATGTATAAGAAAGTAAAAAGAAATAATATGGTATTGACAAAAAACACTTAATTTAAACTAAAACACTATAAAAAAAAATTTATTTTTCGAAATTATTTGAAAAAATTCAAGAAAATCGCTGTCACTCGTTGAAATACAAGAAAACGTAATAGAAAATATATTGAATCCCAAGTATAACAAAACTGAAAACTTCAACCGGTTATCAATTTTTGTCCGGTTTTCGGACGAAAAAATTGGGAAATGATGAAATTCGGTTTCCAACTTTCAACACATGTAGCGTTGAAGTGCAAACTTTTTTTTTCTGTAGACGCCATTACGATCGAGAGATTCGTAAATAAAAAGTCTGTACATACATATTATATAAATATGTATATATTTTATTAAGATTAGTATATATATAAATATATATTTTATTAAAATAAGTTAAAGTTGTGGTAAAGTCATCCGTAAGGTAAATATTGACATTTTGCATAAATAATTATTTTTTATTTACTAAACATTGTTTTTGTAAAAGTGAAATATGTGACAGGAAAAAATTTTCCATATGAAGTTTATATGGAAATATGTAGTATCTATTTAATTTACATTTTTATTTGTTAAAATTGTAACGATTGCCAAATTTAATTAACCTATTGTGTAGTTTAAAGGGTATTTGTTGAATACTTGATTCATTTGGAACAGTTTTATAATTTTAAATGGCCAAAATTTTTCCTTAAAAGTTAAAAGAGGTAACTGTGGTTTAGTACCTATAGCTCCAAAAACGTTTAGTGGCCCACGTATTTATTTATTTACGTACAGAGTATTTAGCATTAAATTTCTGCAATTTTTAAGCATAAATTTCTGGATTAATTAAATTTTCCAATCATTCCAATTTTTACAAAAAATATTTATTATGCATTATGCAAAGATCGATAACCCTAATTATTTTTAATTTCAGATTGTACATTGGAGAAGTTCCTGGTGGCCACAGAGAAAGAGGAGTCACAAACATCGCTTTTCTCAGCAGGGTTTTAAATTTATATATTGTATTAACATGTAAAAAAAAGTATTCTCAATAAAATTTTAAAATTAAAAAAAACTATTTTTATTTTTTATTTAAATATTTATGTATGTATAATTGTATGTAACCAAATTTAAAAGTAAAATTTTGACGCCAAAATTTTGTCGAACCATAACCTAACTTTTTTTGTTCGCATTTTCCGATATTTTTGGCCAACTTTCATAGTAAATCTTACAATATATCGGACATTAATTCGGAAAAGAATCGGAGATGAAATCAGCGAAATGTCAGAAAAATACAAAAATTTTCGGATATAAAAATACTTGGGATTGATTTTTATACTAAAACTCATCTGTCAAATTAACTCTACTCTATTCTTGTTCATGGAAACGATACGGGTTAGCGCCGCCATGTTATTAACTCAACGAAACCTAAACCTAAATTAACTCGGTTCATGGAAACATGATAATAGAGAAAAATAGAGTTATTTTTTATGAATCTATAGTTACTCCGTTGTATACGTGTTGTTGTTAGGTCGCTTTATACTCACAAACTTTAATCAAAATTGAAACGCACAGAATTCAATTGTATTGTGGCCGCGCAATTCACAGTTTTTATATGCGGCCACCATGTATATTTGTATAGTACATAAATAACGTGAACAATGATTTTTTAAGAATAAAATTCACCACCCCGTTATCACTGTTTACTACGTTAATTCACTATAACGCAACGAAAATATTACGTATTTAAATTCCGCGGAAAAAACAATATATTATGCGCCACGGAAACTATTTTATTTTCTTTTAATTAATTTTATTAAATTTAATTTTATGAACGATGTGTCACTTGCGAGTCGTAGAATAGAAGTGAGTGTGCTATACAAATTGTATGTGTCTTTGGTTGAGACAGTATGGAAGCGAAACAAATCAAATCAAAATGTATGCGTACTGAAATAAATGAAACTCAGCTAAAAATATGATTTCCTGAATGGTTGCACAAAACGACAATAGATGGTAATGCAACCGTTCAGGTGTTGTACTAAAGTGTCCAAGATATTTAATACAAAATAGTGATTTATCGGTACCAAAAATTATGGGAATATATATTCCTATAATCTCTGTCGTTACTAATATATATGTCGGATATTAAGTACGGATTTTAACCATAGAGTAAGTTCAAAATCCACTCTATAGTTGTCACTACTATTGAAAAGGCTGTTCAATTACGATTATATTTTATAATCGAAATGAGTTGCATTTCGAATAATTGTAGGGATAAACGAATGTAATAATTCATTGCATACGTGAATCACTACAAATCAATAATAAGCTACATAATAATCCAAACATTAAAACTTCGGCCGACTGTTGGGCAACCTACTTAAAGTAATATTTTTTTAAAAATCTTAATCAAACATCTTAATACGTCGAAGACTGTGAGAGGTTTAACCGCTGCGTGCCTCATATCCTCTCAGATGACATATAAACATGGAATTGCATGGTATATATTTTCCTCATTCATTGTGCAAGCATTTTTTAAAGCAAAATTAAGAGGGAAAAGTAAAAAGTTTTTGCGTTGTGATTGCGGCGATATATACAAAAAGCTTACGAAAAACACCCGTAATTTTTTATCGGTTGTTGCCTGTTTTTTAATATCTACCTTCCCCATATTTAAGGCATTTTCAATGACTGAGACTTTTTAAAACTGTGTAACGAACATCAATTGCATTCGTAACTTTGTCGTACGTATTACAAATTTATTAAAAGTTCAACAAGTCGATTTTAAATCAATTTTCCAATTTCCAAACCATTTTTCGCTATGCGTTAGCTTTATTTCGAACACAAAATTATTTTTTTTTCTAAATTTCAATATGCCTTTTATTTGATAAAAGCGTCTAAATAAAAGCGTAATTGAATTACACAATTTTAATAAAAATTATTACCTGAGGCACTATTCTGGTTTTCCCGGGGAATTGGGAATTGGAATTTGTTTATTGTGATTTTTTTTGTGTATTTTGGTATTATTTTTTCCAAAGCATACTGTGGCGATTGGTATTTTTTCAAATTTTGGGAAAAAATAATTTCATTTCTTAGCAATTTTTTGTTTATTTTTCCCTAAAAATTTTGTTGGGAATTGTTTAGTAGGCAGTAATGTTACAAATGGAATTGTTATTTCCCAAAATTTCAAAAAATACCAATCGCCACAGTATGCTTTGGAAAAAATAATTCCAAAATACACTAAAAAAATCAAAATTGACGATGGGGCATGCTTATAGTTAAAATGTTTGCCGCTCTTTTTTAAGGCAGCACCATATGTCAAGGATAGAATGACAATTGTCATTTAAGTTTTGTATAGAAATGTATGGCGAAATAAATAACATGCAACTATTTTCATATTTTAAAATATATTTAAGTGATTTCACTAATAACCGAAATTGTAAACATGGAATCCTTAGGGCGTTTAGTTGTTTTAAATAGATAAACAAATGTTACCTTTTAATAAAATCGATTTAAATTTGTGATTTGTGTTAACCTTAAAAATGTTACGTGAGCTAAGCCTCCGAAGTCCGAAATAAATATTTAAAAATATTGAATCAATCTGGTTTTATATAAGTTGACACTACTTTTACGTATTTTAAAATATGGTTTCATGTTGCGTTTTGCCATCGCATATCGTTTCCTTCTTAATTTATCAATTATGTTAATGTTATTTGTAAATTAATTGTAGTGTTTAGGTTTTACAACAAAATGTCAACTCAAGATTTAACAAAAAATTAAAGTTAATAGGTGCAAAAACTGCATTATTAGGTGCAAAAACAGACGTGGAACCATTTTGATGGTATTTTTCCCAGCCTTAATTTAATAATCCATTTTCTTTTTAATGATGGTTGGCTAGGAAACCGATGAAGTTTTAAAGAATCATTTCTTGTAAATTTATTATTGCAGTTTGACACACAGCAAGTTGTCACCATTTCGGTTGGTATAAATATTAACTATTAAAATAATCACACAAAAGTTTGACAAAGATGTATGTTTTTTTGTTTAACTTAAAAACCAAAATTCGTTTTTTTTATTTCGCCCTAGTGCTATTTACTTTACTTTTTACTATTTTAAAATGGACATAATTTACTAGACTATTTCATTTTACCATACGTTTCAGTATAATTCTCTTATGTCAAATTTCATTCTATCCTTGACCTATGGTATTGCCATCTGGTAGATGAAAAGAGAAATAATTGCATTTTGCATGCCCCATTGGAAAACCGTAAAATGCGATACCTATCGGAAATAATGTAAACCCTACGCTCTGCATGGAATGACATTTCACCAGCGATTTTTTATGTAAAAATAAATTTGGCAAATTAAATATTGTGTTTTGTGTATTTATTATTGTTATATATTTATAAATTTATTAGTTAGTTAGTGTCAATTACTAATTATTTGTGTTTTTAAATGCACAAAGATGTATACAACCGGTATGTTAAATGTGCTAGATTTATCTAACAACATTTTTGTAAATATTGGTTAGATCTAACTTTAAAGGACATTATTGTTGATTATTAAATTTTAGTATAAATAATGTATAACTAATTTTTTATTATGATATGACATTTATAAATAATTCTTTTAAATAATTAATCATATTATCCTCATACTTTTAGCAAAAAGTATGAAAAAGGCCAATACAACAATTCGTACTGACATCAGTCAAAAAATTACTATTTCCTTTTCGGAAATAATTAAATATTTCAGAGGATTTAAACGGTCCATTAAAGCAGGAGAACAAATAATAAATGCTGGGTGGGTCTATTCTATAGGCGTTGTGCCTCATTTAAATGGTTTTTCTGTCTTAGGACTGGTAATACAGGCGTCCTCAATAACTTCATCCCCCCATGAAGTGAAATTGGAAAATTTAACTGGGCTTCACACAAGCTGGAAATGTATTTGCTAATGTAAAGCCGGGGAAGGGCAAAAATGTAAGAATGTTGCTGCATGCCTTATACACATTTACAGGTAAGAATAAAAATTGCATGTACGCGTATAGATACGAATATATATTGTACAGCTTTAACCCTAAAATGAGTTACATCAAAAACATATACATATCTACATATACATATGTATATTGTACAGCTGTTACCATAAAAAGAGTTACGATCAAAAAACTAAAAAAAACCATTTTTATATTTTCAAATAACTCTTTTTATGGTAGTGGTAAAACATAATGCTGTTTAATAATATAGGAATTGGAATATTTTAAACAAAATTTAGGCAACCAAATTTAGAACAGATCAGCTACAACTGAAACAAAAATGGGGTAAAGCTGGCCGTGAGTTTGGAAAAAAAGATTCCGCCGTAAACGCATCTGAGTTGTGTTGCGCTAGACAAACCACTTTAATTAAGGATGATACAGTAAGTGAAGAAAAACTGGACGATTATCTTTTAGAGTTGCTTAAAGAAGGTATTTTATAGCTAAACTAACTTTGGGTAGATGAGACGAATTTAATATGACATAATATTTTATTAATTCTGCAGGGCTATCTGGGAATTCGATTTGAACATGATCGAGTCTTCGATGTATAAGATTCATATTTGATTTAAATAAGAAACGAATGAATTTGGTTTAATTCAAATAGGAATCTAATACATCGAAGTCGATAGTCTCCCTGACCTG
The DNA here is from genome assembly GCA_958295665.1 of Tipula vernalis. Classification (NCBI taxonomy): domain Eukaryota; kingdom Metazoa; phylum Arthropoda; class Insecta; order Diptera; family Tipulidae; genus Tipula; species Tipula vernalis. Next base: position 167,715,560 of record OY282559.1, read on the forward strand.
CCATCACCAATAATTTCAAATTTAATAAACCCAATTCCATTCTTTTTACATTAATCTAGATGAAGGCGAAATTTATAAAATGTTTTATGGCAATAGATCAAAGAGCCGCGTGAATATCAATCACGAAAATCAGTTGGCTTGTTGAAAGACTTTTGCAAGCTTATGCTAAGCCACTACAAATTACGCAAATTCAGTAATTTAATGAAACCTCATTTAAAGTCAACGGTCAAGTTATTCTTTCAGAATAATGTTGAGAAATCGTTTAAAGACATTATACAAATATTTAACACGACCAAATCTCAAAGCAGTGCACAATGGTAAACGGAAAGACGGTTGAGGATTACTGGAAGTGTGTCATACGCATTATTTATATACTATTTCAGTAAAGCACCAAATTGGCCAAAAAAAATTAAATCTATTTACGATAGTAATTTTAAAGGCAACAGCGCTACAAAGTATGGCCAACATGCTGAGAAGCTAGCAAAACAAATTTTAAAACATCACTATTTGTTATTTGAGTGCGGCCTTATGATCTGTCCTGATGTACCGTTTCTTGCCATAAGCCCTGATGCTATTGCGTATGATGGTATTCAGTGGAAACTAATTGAGATAAAATCCCCTGTAAACGGTCGAAATTTAACCGCAAGTAATTTATTGAAGGATCTAAAATATCTCAAAGCAAATCGGGGGAATTTTGTATTAAACCAACAACATGGCTATTATGGTCAAATCCAGTTGGGATTGGCAATCACAAATTTGAACCATTGTGATTTGATTATTTTCAGTTCATATGATAAGACATATGAAACTATAAAAGTTTATAGAGACGATGGTTTCTTAGACAGATTTATACCTAAAATATGTGATATTAATTTTTTATATGTGATACCTCATTATTTTATCTTCTACTATTCGTACGTAGTTGTTTTCTTTTATAATCGATTGGCATGGATTACCTGAACTAATTTTAATTTTGTTACATTGAATTCTATATTTTTATTTTTTAGCTTTAGGATACCTGAAATTTAATGTTCCTTGAATTGAAAACGAGATTTTTTTTTATACATATTTATTTTTTGATTAATAATACCGTTGGTATATACATTATTTATTTTATTTATTTTTAATAAATTTTTTTTAAGATTTAAATACAAAAATGTAGAATGTGTTTTATTTAATTTGCTGGAAATCAAAATTTATCATCGGTTAATATGGGAGGACCCAAATTTGATAAACCACACAAAACAGTAATTATATAATCTAAGGTAACACGGCTATGTCTACTTTATCCGAAAGCACCTTAAACACCTTAAGTCGTGCTATTCTGCGTTCCACATGTACACGAGCTGATGCGATATACGTATTTTTGTCCACATCCTCCTTCGAAAATTTGTTAAATAAAAATTCCGGCCGCACTAATTCTATCCCCGCTTTTGATAATTCATCAGCTATTAAAAATCCTTTGTCGACCATTACGACGTCGCCTTTTTCTAGCTTGCTTAACAAATTCGAAATGTTAAACATGGCTTTGTCTGAGGATTTACCTGTGGCAACTTTGCTGATATAATTTATGAGCCCCGATGGTGAGACTCCGATTAGGAGTTTTAAGGTGTGTGTTCCCTTATAATGCGAGTATGTACAAGTGCGACAAGTTAAGCACTGGAATGTCACCGTTTTAAATTCTGTACAATCGAGCACAGTTCTTACATTCGGAAATTTTTCGAAACATTTCGGATAATTGCGAAGGTTTTGCTCCCGTGACTGCCAATGTATAAGTTTCAGCATAACTTTAGCTAACAGCTGTACGGTGTCAGCAAAATATAGTTTGGCTGTTTTGTCGCAAATTTGGAACAAAATGGCGAGGTGTGCAAATGAGGAATTGTTTTTAAGCTTATACATCGTTAGCAGTATTCTGTCCTTCATTGGCATGAAGCAGTTATCATTTTGTCTAGCATCTTGAAATATTTAGTCAAGCGTTCTTTTAATTTTTTGTCCGTATTCCATAAAAAAATTGGACTAACAAATTCCTTCATATTAGCCTGTACTGATTTGCTTGCAGTCTGAACTTCTGTTTGAACGGACACACTCGTAGTTACTTGCCGCAATGGGGTTTCAAAATGGAGTTGACACTCATGTATATCTGAACTAAATGCATCAGTAGTACTGTTCTCAACGAAAGCGACAGCATTGTTCACCTTGAATCTAAAATAATTTTGTTTTGTATTTTATTGTTTATTATTATATTCCATTTCAGATTTTTTTGCTTACATTTCTATTCTATTCAAGCGACGTTCTAATCGTTTTCCTCGGTTGTTTTGTGGCATTTTTATGGTTATTGATGATATAGGTAACTTTAGACTAGGAAAAGCACCCTTAACCAATCTAGTAAAATGTTGCTTGTTTGGAAGGCGGGTAGGTATCATTATTTCATTTTCAGTGAAATGTTTACTACAAATCTTAAACTGACTTGGAAATTGTTTACCCATTTTAAGTACGACACTCCACTTTTTTGATAACATACGAGATTCGCGAACCGCTTTAGGTAAATTGTACATGTATATGCTTTCCGTTTTGTAATTGTTACATTGCGGCACCCCACAATGATCTCGAGATTTTTTAATTTCATTTTCGGAACCGGAATCCATTTTAATCCAAATTAAAAGTATAATCACGTTCAGAAAAGAATATTTGTAACTTTTGAACAAAAAATTTATATAAATATTACAAAAAAACAACAAGACAAGACAAAATATGTCAAATTTATGCAGAGCGTAGGGTTCTTTCTTTTTCCGCTAGAGCACACGGTCCAATCGTTAATAATCAAATTCCAATTCCCTGGGAAAACCAGAATAGTGCCACTGGTAGATGATACCGGTTGAAATGCCGGTATCATCTACCAGTGGCACTTGTCTGGTTTTCCAGATATATGTACTTATAAAATGTAGTTGATAAGCGAAATTTTTTTTCACTATATAAAACCTAAAATAAATCAATCAATTCAAATTAGAATAAAAAAAATAGTAAATTTTAGAGAAAAAGAAATGTAGATTAACAAAATTTGTAAAATATATAAAAAAAATGTTAATGGTGGGAGGAAATTCAGTGATTTTTGGGCGACCAACTTTTATATAAAAAGGCAGAAAATCACTGAATAGAGATCATAAGCACTCTGGACAATACTTCGTGTCATAAACTTAAATACAGAGTCTAACATTATTTTCCTTATTATTTATCTGCGAGAAAACTCAGAACAAGTGGTAAGTATTAAATCCTAAACCAACCTACTAACAACAAGCAGCCGAATTAGTAACAATTCTCATTAGAGACAGGTGAGAGTATTGCGAAAAAGCATCTGTTGAGTCAGTATGTCATCTATATATTATGTAGCCTAAAATGAAACGACAATAATAACAATATTGTTATGGTGACACCTAGGGTGTAATATAATACATATAGCTCAATGTTTTATTGTATTAAAATGGAATTTTCCACGAAAAAATTGTTCTAAATGTTTCTAGAATATTCTTACTGGAAAAGTCATGAAATTTCTAGAAGTTTGGTTTGTGTATATAAAAAGGCGAACAAAGTCGAATTGGGCTATTACGGTAATTACTTTTTGGTTAAGCGAAATTATAAGGATTAAAAAGTGAATTGGAAAGTGCTTTAAAAAGTGTTTTTGTGCGAAATAAAAATTGTAAGTGATCAGTAAAATTGTGAGAATATTAAAGTAAAATGTTGTAAATTATCGTTTATTAACTGTTGTAATAATTTTTATGTGATATAAATAAATTCGTTGGTAATAAATTGAATTGATTTTGTTTTATTCACAATCCAGTGATACGAACCTTGATTGACAAGGCAAAAACGTAACAATATTTAAATTTGTATTATATGCATTTTGTTGATGTTGTGTTGACCTAAATTGATATTATTTTTATATTTCACAGCTGATTTGTATTGTCAAAATAAATTCATTCAATTAGCTCAATTATAATATTACATACGAGTATAGGGTGTTTTTTTTTATTCGTTCCGAACGATTCGAAAGTGACATAAAACATTTTTTTTATTCATTCTATTCTGTCTTTTCCTTATTGTTTTATTTTTCCGGAATATTCCGAATGCATTCTATTTATACTAGACAAAAAGGTAGAATGATAAGAATATTTTGTATAAAACCTCCGTGTGGCGCATTTGAAATATTAAAATATTTTGAATATTTTTCAAATAAAAAATAAAATAATGGATTCGGACGAATTTGATTTGATTGAAGGTAAGTGTTCAGCGACGAAGCCTAAAATAAAAAAAAGAGAAGACACAAAGAATCATTAAAATCAACAGCAAAGCAAATTGCAGTTATCTGAACAGCTGATCCACCGGAGCACATCAAATCCACAATTGTTAAGTTTTTACCTGAAATATGTTCAAAGTTGTTTAATTAAATAATTACCAATATGTATAAATTTATTATCATTAATAATTCGATTTGTATAATATTATCTTTAAGAGTTTTTCCGATCAAGAAATTGTTTATATACAGTGAAAATTTTTGACAGATCGAAAATAGACACCAAAAGTAGGACCTCTGTGAAATTAGCCCGGAAAAAAATCCCAGAAAACGATTATAGTTAAATATGGTAATACTAATATATTATAACTAGCGTATTATGAAAACTATAACGAAACAAAATATATTTACATAATCTGTCGTAGAAATTGAGTATGCAAAGTAAAACAAAATCATAAAATACTTGTTTGTATGTGTTTAATAAAAACACTATTAGGTACGTAAAATATGGTATATTATAAATAAATTGGTAGACAATAATTCACACTGAGTTACAATTACAATATTCACTTAAACAAATTATTCGATAAAGTATTTTGAAGTTGCACAAAGCATAAACTACTGGTCCCTTGAAGTCATATAAGATATCAATTACCGAGCACGGCTTCGTATACGTATTTTAGGCCATGAAGACAGCTTGCTTATGGCGACAGTAAAAAAAATTGGGTTAGCCGTTAGGTAGATATAGTCTCTCGAAGTCATATAAGATATCAATTAACGAGCACGGCTTCGTATAGGTTTTGTAGGCCATGAATACAGCTTGCTTATGGCGACAGTAAAAAAAATTGTATTAGCAATTAGGTAGATATAGTCCCTTGAAGTCATATAAGATATCAATTAACGAGCACGGCTTGGTATAGGTTTTGTATGCCATGAATACAGCTTGCTTGTGGCCACAGTAAAAAAAAATTGTATTAGCCATTAGGTAGATATAGTCCCTTGAAGTCATATAAGATATCAATTAACGAGCACGGCTTGGTAAAGGTTTTGTATGCCATGAATACAGCTTGCTTGTGGCCACAGTAAAAAAAAATTGTATTAGCCATTAGGTAGATATAGTCCCTTGAAGTCATATAAGATATCAATTAACGAGCACGGCTTGGTATAGGTTTTGTATGCCATGAATACAGCTTGCTTAAGACCACAGTAAATATTAGCCGTTGGGTAGATATAGTCCCTTAAAGTCATATAAGGTATCAATTAACGAGCACGGCTTCGTATAGGTGTTGTAGGCCATAGATACAGCTTGCTTATGGCGACAGTAAAAAAAATTGTATTAGCCATTAGGTAGATATAGTCCCTTGAAGTCATATAAGATATCAATTAACGAGCACGGCTTGGTATAGGTTTTGTAGGCCATAGATACAGCTTGCTTATGACCACTGTAAAAAAAATTGTATCAGCCGTTAGGCAGATATAGTCCCTTGAAGTCATATAAGATATCAATTAACGAGCACGGCTTCGTATAGGTTTTGTAGGCCATAGATACAGCTTGCTTATGACCACAGTAAAAAAAAATTGTATTAGCCGTTAGGCAAATATAGTCCCTTGAAGTCATATAAGATATGAATTAACGAGCACGCCTTGGTATAGGTTTTGTAGGCCATAGATACAGCTTGCTTTTGACCACAGTAAAAAAAAATTGTATCAGCCGTTAGCCAGATATAGTCCCTTGAAGTCATATAAGATATCAATTAATGAGCGCGGCTTGGTATAGGTTTTGTAGGCCATGAATACAGCTTGCTTGTGACCACAGTAAAAAAAATTGTATTAGCCGTTAGGTAGATATAGTCTCTTGAAGTCATATAAGATATCAAATAACGAGCACGGCTTGGTATAGGTTTTGTAGGCTATGAATACAGCTTGCTTATGACCACATTGTATAAGCAAGCTGTATCCATGGCCTACAAAACCTATACCAAGCCGTGCTCGTTAATTATATTACTTTAAGAGACTATATCTGTTTAACGGCTAATACAATTTTTTTTTACTGTGGCTATAAGCAAGCTGTATTCATGGCCTACAAAACCTATACCAAGCAGTAATCGTTAATTGATATCTTATATGATTTTCAGGGACTATATCTGCCTAACGGCTGATACATTACAATTTTTTTTTTACTGTGGTCAAAAGCAAGCTGTATCTATGGCCTACAAAACCTATACCAAGCCGTGCTCGTTAATTATATTACTTTAAGAGACTATATCTGTTTAACGGCTAATACAATTTTTTTTTACTGTGGTCTTAAGCAAGCTGTATACATATTTTGTATGACTTTTAAGAATCCTAGTTGGATCTAGAATTTTTATACTTGTGCCTGTGATGGTTTCTTGCACCAATTCTTTGAATTACAACTTACGTTTATTGCTCCGCTTTTCGTATTGAAAATGTTCAGCTATTGGCTAGAAAACACAAAAAATATCCGTATAAATTTATCCCAAAAAATATTTTTACATGTTATTAACTCATATTTCATGTAAAAATATTTTTTCGTGATAAATACTGTCACGATAGTTTTTTCGGGATGACATAAAAATAGCATGATAGTTTTTCCCGGGCTGACAGTAAATAATGTCAGGATAGATATATTTTTCTGGGATGACAGGTAAAATGTCGTGATATTGTTGTATCATTATATATTAGTGTTGCCAACACATTTTTCTGGGATAATTTTCGGGCTAACTTCACAGACATAAAAGTAGGTACTAGATTATTGCGATAAACTCAAACAAATGTAGTACTATATTATATATATAATGTTTAAAATGTTTAAAACCAGATGTCATGGTAGTTAGCCAATTTGTAATTATAAAAAAGGAAAAACTCGTCTTTTGTGTGAATTGTAGTCAACCGGAAAACATCAAAAAAAAAAAAGAAAAGCGAATAAAATTTAATATTCAAAGAAACGTGATTTTTACTTACCTGAGCATACCTGGACATCCGCATACCGCCACAAATATTTTTACTACGCACACTATACCTGGACACGATTAAACCAACCACCGAAACCTATTGAAACTTGGAAATTAACACGGACACGAGAACCATTTTGCTACTTACATATTTGGAATTGAGGTTAACACACCGCGTGTTTTGAGAAGTACAAAATTTACAAACGAACCAAACATTCATAGTAAATTGTAAGTATATTACCTCAATTGATTAAGTGACGCAATTATTTATGATCCGTAGAGCAGGATCTCAAGCATTATTAGGCGAAATTATTCACGGCGAAGATAAAACGCTTTCGTTTCAAATTTTGATCATATTCTTGATTCACGAGGTTACTCAGTAAGGATATTGTTAATTATTTAGAAAAATAAACAAAAAAAAATTGCCGGTAAATTTTGTCCGCAAACTTGAACATTCAAATTTTTAATTCTTTTTAAATTGAAAAATAAATAAACTGAACAAGCTGTGCAAGAAAGTAAAGAAATCCTACCCACAACACCAAAAGAAGTCATGCGTGAGATAACAGCTAATATGAATACGAAAAAAGCTCCTGGGTACGATCTTATTACTGCAGAAATCTTAAAAGAACTGCCAAGGAAAGCTCTGGTGAAACTCACCAATCTTATAAATGCAGCATTTAGAATCAAATGTGTACCAAGCTTATGGAAAATTGCAGAAGTAATTATGATCCCAAAACCTGGGAAACCACCACACATAACACCGTCTTATAGGCCAATTTCGCTATTGCCAGTCATGTCCAAACTCTTTGAGAAGCTTCTAGTAAAAAGATTAAATCCGATAATCGAGAGTAAAAACTTGATCCCAAATCATCAGTTCGGTTTTCGCAACCAACACTCAACAATTGATCAAGTACACAGAATAACCAGTATAATTGAGAAAGCATTAGAGGAGAAAAAAGTCTGTTTAACAGTATTTCTAGACGTTGCACAAGCGTTTGATAGAGTGTGGCATGAAGGACTTAACCACAAGTTAAGGAATCTTCTACCAATGCAATTTGCTAAGATACTAGAATCATACTTGAAAGATAGGTTCTTCAGGATTAAGTTAGATGATACATTTTCTGAATTGAAAGAAATCAATGCAGGAGTTCCACAGGGCAGTGTATTAGGGCCGGTTTTATACCTACTATATACTTATGATCTTCCTACATTAGAAAACAACACAGTGGCAACTTTTGCAGATGATACGGCGATCTTAGCTGTTGGAAAAAGCAACGAAGAATCAATACAGAAGTTACAATCAGCCATAACTCAAATATATAAATGGACAAAAAGATGGAGAATAAAACTAAATGAAGCTAAATCAGTTCACATCAACTTTACAAACAGACGAATCGAACATATTCCGATTACCATAAATCGGGAAATAATACCGCATGCGAACACAGCTAAGTATCTCGGCATGACCCTGGATGCTAAACTACGATGGAAAGCACACGTCAAGAAGAAAAGTGAAGAATTAAGACTTAAATACAGAAAAATGTATTGGCTGATGGGAAGGAACTCTTATTTATCAACATACAACAAGCTTCTACTTTATAAGCAAATATTGAAACCGATTTGGACTTATGGTATTCAGCTTTGGGGTTGTACCAAACAGAGCAACGTAAATATCATCCAAAGATTTCAGAATATGGTATTAAGGAACATCGTTGATGCACCTTGGTATGTTAGGAACAATGACCTTCATAGGGACCTTAAAATGAACCTCATCTTAAATGAAATCCAGGAAAAAGCACGGAGACATGAAGAAAGGCTCCGCCAACATGTGAACATTGAGGCAACTCAGCTCCTAAGCATCACGAATTTAGTTCGCAGACTTAAAAGAACCAAACCTTTTGAGCTGGTGTGATTGTCAGCTTAAGCAGCATTATGCTGATCTAAAATCCACAACAAAGATGTGGTTTACATCAATTTACCAAACACTATGGAATGCCAATGGGAAGAAGCCATAGATTAATTTAAGTTAGTAAATTAAGTCAGAAACAAATTGCTAATTAGTCCAGGAGACTAGATTGTAATTACATAAAATAAATAAATAAAATTTATTTTAAATTAAAAAAAAAAAAAAAAAAAAAAAATTTATTTTTAGAAACGTTCGTTATCAAGTATAAGACTAAAAAAACTTACGGGTGATCAGTGTGATGGGAAAGGGAAGGGTTCCTCCTGTGGTCAAGGACCACAATAGTAAAAGTGGAAATTCCCACAAAAAGTGGGAATACATACTTTGAATTAATGAATAATGTTCTGAACAAAAGACCGGAAGTGAACCCTCCAGCAACATGCTCCAGCGATCAACCTATTATACAGGTAAACCATCCAGTAAACACCGCTGGTGCACGGGATGGCAGTGAGTTTGATTTCGCTGACATAATTGAGGAGACATCCACGACATCCATACGTCCATCTTCGCTTCAAAGAAAACGAATAGCTGCAGAGAATGCGAGAGAGAAAAGGCATAATGGTAAAATGGCCAGCAGCTGTATTCTGAAAAAAAGTAAAAAAAACGTGATGGATAAACTGATGTTCCTTAACGTGAACGTTTCTTTTTTGTCAAATTCCTATTCCGATAAAAAAAAACGTTAACGAACATCGAAAAAAACATAGAATACTGGAAAACAGCAAAATGGTCTGTCAAATTATGCCATTTGACACAAGTCTGTTTGTGAATATAACAGCAATAAAATGTATTTGTTGGTGAACAGGCGACAACAAGAAAGCCATCGAACTGAAATGTTTATTAATTTTAAATTATACACATTTAATATAGTAATGCTTCCAGTGGATTCATAATATACGAGTATAACATCAATATATTCATAATAATTAATAACATTGTCGGATTGGCCAAACCGTGCTCGAATTTCTTTTAAATCTTTTAAATGAAATCTAACAGAAAGTTAATTAACAAAAATTAAAATAAAAATATTTGGTAATAACGATATGACTGTTTGTTTTGTTTACTTAAAGTCATCTTAGCACATCCTCTATCCCGCTGTTTGCTTGTCACTGGAGTGCTCCGCTTATTATCTTACATGTCCTGTGTACTGAATTATTATTATTGTTAAGCTCCAACACTTAACGCTAACCAAATTATTTTAGTTTTAATATTACAAAAAACGAAAAACGTTTCAAAAACCCAACCAAAAAACGTGGGTTTTTTTAACGTCGGAAACGTGCACGTTTTTCTTCAATCAGAAGCAGAGGTAATTTTTCATTGACCTATTCTTTAACAACTTTCGAAGATATGGCTGCCTTTTCTCCCACAATATTTTTGAATACAAGGTCATTTCGCTTCTTAAAGCGGTCGAGCTAACCGTTGCTTGGTTTAAACTCAATATTCAGTTTCTCTGCAAATTGTTCTGCCTTTTCTTTTACAAGAATTCCACTTAGTGGAACTTTTGTTACTCGCATTTGTTTTATCCAAATAATTAATGTAGCCTCCATTGTTGGAAATTTTCCATCGCGAATTTTTTGACGTTTTAAAATTTACACTCAAATCCTCATACTTTTCCCGTTTTTTTACTATTTCAGTGAAAGTACTCTTCGCGCGATTAAATTTGCTTACAATTTGTTACTACGTAAATTGCTTTTTGTCGACCGTTTTCAAAATTTTCAATTTTGTTTCCACCGATATAGAATATCGTTTTCGATACATAACCTAAAATTTGTTAATTAATTATAACAAAAACTATTAATTAGAAAATTATAATAATTTTTAACACCAAATTTACCACCAATCTTTTTAAAATGTAACAAAAATTAAGAAAATTTTCTTTATTATCGCTGTATATTCCTATTGTGTTAATTTACTTCAACTGGCGAAAGTAATGGGGAATCCCGTAAAAACTAAGGAAAATGTTTAAAGGTATAATATAAATTTATGTATATGTGTGTATAAACCTGTAGTGTTTTATTTGTAAAGTGAAACAATCAAAAAAGTGGTATAACCGAATCGACATTCGGTTTAACCGTAGGGTTTTGTATGAAATTAAACTCTTTCGGACATTTTTCGTGTTCGCTATACGCTTATAAACATAGTTATTTGTAGTGTATAAGAAAAAAAAGTGTTCATGCAAATTCAAGGGACAAAAATATATGATCATTATAAGCGTTTGTTCGTTATATACATGGTTTGGTATAAACGGATTCTCCTCAATTAAATTATTAGTAAAACAACCTATGTAAATAATTTAAATACCATTTAAAATTTTACTGTACAAATTTGAGCGCTTAAAAAGGCAGGAATCATGGATTGACCCCACCTCACCGGCATAGCAATCGGTGAATCCCATCTTTTCATCACAAATGCATTGCAAGAGCACAGAATGAAATTTTTTTCTGTTTATATACGAATTCGGATACATTTTAGGTTCTGGAATTCGGATGTGTGTCGCATCAATGCATCCAATGATTCCTAAAAATAATCATTTAATTTTTGTTAATTCCTTAAAATTGTTCTATTTTATATGTATATATGTGGGTGTATTTACAATTTACCTGGAAATTTAGATTTGTTTTTAAAGGAGTCCGCTATTTCAAGCGCTCTTTCTGCAGACGGCCAAGCAATAATTTTCTTTTCAAAATTAACTTCCAAAATATTCTTGCATATTTCAAAAATAATTTTCCAGCATGCATAAATGGACACCAAATCGGTCTGATACAGATCTAAAAAAGTATATTATTTTTAAAAATATTTGAATTAATCGGTATTTGTATATAAAGTATTGCGTGTAATTAATATCACCTGAAACATTCGGTATTGGCCAAATACCACAATGTCATCAGAATTGCTTTTTCTAATGAGATTCTGGGCTGACCACGAGTAATATCGACATATTTAGAATCCAGCTGCAATACGTTCTGGTATACTGCTTCAAAGGTGCTTGGTAATATACAAAAATGCGCTTTGTACTGTTGGTCATTCAACTTATAAACCGTATTTTCAAAGTACATCAATTTCTTCGGGTTACTGACGGTATATTCGGATTCTTCTTCTGAATCACTCGATGAATCATCAAACAGCAAATGCCAATATATTTCGGAACATAAAGCTATTCCAATAACTTTTTTGTTCATTTTTATTCATAAGTATTTAATTAACACAAGTAAAATATATTTAAATGCTTATTGAGCCAAAATTAACAAAGATTTTAATTATAAATAAAAAATAATTTTATGCACAACATAACGCACAGCTTTACAATTTGAAATAACTTCAAAAATCCATTCTTTCTTCTATTATTCCATTAGTGTTTTTTTATTATATTTTGTTCGGAATATTCCATGGTCACGTGATGCGTATTCTATTCGTTCTATTCTCTCCGTAGAATAAATAAAAAAAACACCCATAGACTTATTACGCCACTGTGCTAGTCGACCAGAGATGTCACTGTTTAATTTATGTGTAATATTTTAATGTATTAACATAGAAAGCAACGACTTAAAATTTATTGGCGGTTTAAAACAAGTTTATTTTTCGAGAAAAATAAATGGGCATTATTACGAAGCGAGATTTAATCGAGTAATCATTAAGAAACCACAAAAAAAAGAACATTGTAAATTAAAGTAATAAATTATTATAAATTAGATTCAGAAAAAAACTGTTTGCATTAATAAATATTACAACGAGTGGAAAAGTGGAGAACAGGCAAATAACAGTATTTTATCCAGACATAACAGCATCCTCGCCTCTTCTGTGCCATTAATGCCCCTTTCCTACTAACCTATTCCATAAATCTCTGTAAAAAAATACAAAAAAGTCAGTATGGCTCAGCTTAAGGCTCGTCACTCGACTGCGGTCGCCTAAATCTCCCAAGTGGATTCCAATCTATGGGTCTGATAATGTTTATCTTAAACTTTCCTGTATTTTATTTTCTGTTTAAGGTCATCCTTGATCAAAAGTCTGGTACTTTTGGTTCACAAATTCTATCAAAAATGCGGCAATATCTAGTATTTCAGTCGCGTTGCCCCAATCACCACTACCTAACAATATACCCCTATCGGCCTTGAGCTCAGGTATATGCTGCACGGAGTGACTTGAAAGCGATCATTCGATGGACAAGCTTTACAGCTTTATCTTAGCCATCAAAACAAAATCATGATTTGTCCCATTGAATAACAAACTAGCCGTTAAAAGAAACAAACAATTCCCTCCTTACAAGGAGCAAATTGGTCGATTCAAGGATGGCTTGGTGCATGGAATAATTTCCCTGGCATCAAAGAAAGAATTAAAATATAGGTTCACCTGAGATTGCTAGTTAAGTAAACATAAACGAATATCTAATTGTAGGATGACACATGAAAGCATCCTGTTTAAAGGGCCAGATTGTCAAAGGTAATTATTTAGATCCCCTTAAGGGCCATTCCATTTAGATTTAGTGAAAAAACAACGATTGGATTTCTTTAGTATCAAATTTATTACACATGTAAAAAAATATATTAAACTCAAAATGCTATGGCATAGCCCCAAAAAATCCCTTCCTATCGTAAAAATCCAATAAGTACTGTAATCTTTCATAAACCACTGGTTTATCGTACACCGCATATCGAGTCTTTAAAAGGTCTTCTGTATCGGACATCAAAATTTCAACTTGAAGTTCTTCTTTACCATCCACATGTCGTGGAGGCACCATAGCCAAAGCAATAATTGCAGAACAAAGTGATTTCTTAAACATTTGAATTTGTAATTCAATTAAATTTGGAATCCGTTTTGGATATTTAACAAGTTCGAGTGATTTAATCAATTCGGCATGATATATTTGTAGCAATCGATCCCAATCTTGTTCGAACAACTCGTTGGCCGTAGAGGTAAAAAACAAGTAGGTTAAATCAAGAGCAGGTGGTCCCCAAAATCCCATTTGAAAATCAACGAAAATTACATCCACAGGAATATTATTTTCGTTAAACTTAAACATAATATTATTAACCCACATATCACCATGTGTCAACGTGTTAAATGTACTGTCATCTTTGTTGTATATTAAGTCTGCAATTTCAATAGCATTATCCAGCCAATATTGAAATTTATCGTAAAAATGTTCGTAGCCTGGCCATTTTAGGCACATTTGTTGGCAGTCGCGCAAGCCGCTCGTAAATGCGGATAATAATCCCATATTTTCACTACTAATGATGCTTACTTTGTGTGGTTCAAACAATTCAGGGCTCTCTTCATAAATCATTGCGGTGATTGCATGCATTTTGGCCAATTTTCGTAGAATCATAACTGTTGCGTTAAAATCTAATCCAATGTGCCGATCCATATTTCGATAGTTTTGTGCCTTTAGGTCCTCAAATACTAAATAGGTGGGAATGTCGCTTGTGGCAAAAGATCTAAAATAGAGTAAAAATGATCGTTGATCAGAATATGGTATATACACAAAATGTAATATTAGTTATAAAATACAGTTATATTATCTAACCTTGGCGCACATTTAAATTTTGCATCAATCATATCCAAATATTTTTTAAACTTTGGCTGAATGTCACGATAAAATGCTATCTCCTTATCGAATAGTCCAGCTTTTTGAAATAAATCGTTCATTTCAGCGGACTCCAGATTAGTTTTGATAATAAAACTTTTTTGCCTATACTTAACAAAAATGATATTGTATTTTATTAATATTCTGTTTTATTGGTTTTAATTTGGATTTTACATTGCATTCAAACCACTTTCATCAGTATAATTCACCGTAACTCGCATTAAATAACTTGTAAAATTTTCACCTTTCGCCACAGCATCATGCAACACAAAATCTAACACTTTAACATTTAATTGATTTTCACTCGATTTTAAAATCGTTTCTAAAAATTCACTTGTCAACCATGAATGACGATCTGCGTTTGTACTTACTGTTGCCATAATAAATTACGTATGGTAAAAAAGATTCAATGTTTCCACTTTAACAATCAGATTGCGAATAAATTAGTTATTTTGATTAAATATATTTTGATCAAATATTTGTTAATCAATACTTTCGTATTCTTAAACAGTAAGTGTATAAATATTAAATAAATATGTAAATATTTGTACTAAAACGAAAAGTTAATATTGCGTGTGACGCACTATTATATTTTTATCATCATAAGTAATATTGAGGTTTGATAAGATATACATAAGTTATGCAATCATGTTGATGCCATTGAACCGGCACTCAAAACTGATTATTACTTGTGTGTGTCTTAATGTAAGTATTTTCGGTGCTTCATTTGGTTTATGCAATATTTATTTTTGGATTTTTTAATGATGAACCACTATTTAAATCGTAATACGCATTTACTGACAAATAACAAACGAAAAGAATAGCAAATGTAACTATAGCTTCGAAAACAAAATTTAAAGTAATTTGGACAAATGATTTGGTTTAATGTGTTAGTAGAGAAGGTCATCTACTTAGTGGGGCTATATACTGATTTAGATTCATCAATCAGTTTGACGCAGAACGACTCTATTCTCTGAATCAAAAGACAACACACCTTTCATACAAAAAAAAAATATATATTTTTGGCTTGTTTTTATAGACATAAAACATACTACATAATTTTGCAAATACATAATATCGACGACTATTGTTTACGCCCGTAAATTTACCTGATTATGAAATGAAGCTTCTGGCATAGAGCAAAGCTTAACACCCTTCATTTGGTTTATAATGACTCTCTTCCTTGTAAGTTATCAAGAGAAATTAGTGTATATTTCATAATGCGCTTGCGATTCTCTCATAAAGCAAGGTAATTCTTTATCTAATAAAAAAACCTAAAAATCGTCGTCTGTTTCTTTTCAAGATGTGGGTTTCACCTTTTTGCCAAAATGATATCGATACGTCGTACGACCTTGTCACAAATATATTTGGTTGATGCATAAATAATTACCGATTTTATATTTCAACTTTATTTCACCATAGAAATTACAAATTCGAATTCTAATTTATGTATAATATATGGTAATCACCATTAATATTTATAACTTGTTGCCTCTGGCAACTTGTCAATCCCCTCCGCGTAGAATGTTCTAGGCTTCGGCGCACGAAAACAGATTGAACGTGCTGAAGTATCTGCTCATCGTTTGTAAACGTTTTTCCGTTAAGGGATTTTGAAGCGACCGAAAATGGTGGTAATCAGTTGGAGCAATGGCTAGTGAGTAGGGCGAGTTAGGTGAAGTGGACCAACCTAAAAAATTTTTTAATAAATAAATTTTCCTGCACTTGAATAATACCGTGGCGATCCACACAATAAAATTTTCCTGCCGTAAACACTGCAATCGACATTCGTGTGCATCGAAGTGCAATCGACATTCGTGTTACCCAGCCTCCAAACTTTGACACTTTCCCTAGTTTCTCAAGGTTCAAACACAGTTGGTTGAGATGTATTGTGCTTCTCTGATAAATCTTCTAGTGTTCGTCGTCCACATCAGAAGATCGGCCCGCCCTTCGTTCGTATTGAAGCGCCATATCTCCGGAACGAGGATTTTTGTCATTTTTTGATAAAATTTTTCTTTTAAGTACTATTATTTTCTAAGTACTTATTGGCCTTTATTTAAAAATGGATTTAACCGATTTCTAGTAAAATCGCAATCAAAATTAGATTTGGACAATTTTCTAGTTAATTGCCAGTAATATTTTAAATTATAGTGTAATTCTAGTGATCTAGCACAAAAAATTACTAGAAAACTACTAAATGGTTAGTTTTACTTTCTAAAATGGAATATCTACCCAGAAAACTTTTTGTTCTTAGTAACACGTGTAGTGCTTGTCTTAGAGTAAGAAAAAAATATTAATTTACAAATGTTAAAAAGAGACAAATGTCATTGGCAACATATCTTGTTTATGTTACTCACAACATGTACCTGACGTCGCTCGCAATGCTTCTAGTGTTTGAATGTTTAAATAAGCGTAACATGTCTTTATGATGTTTTGAAGAATACTGCGAACATTTAAATTTGGTTTTTCGGTCTATTTTTTGTTTTTTGTGTTTTATTTGAGCATATAATTTGCTGGGTTGTGCTTTATAAAATAGACGTTTTGGCTGTGTGATTGAATTTTGCATTGTAATTTTTTTTAAAGCAATTTTATTTAAAATAATTTTTATTTTCAGTTAAATTTGTAAACTTTAATTGGTTTTTTTATGTAAGTATTACATTACAAGATTATTTTTTATTGCTGTATGTAGGTACATATTGTATTAGTTTTATTTTCATTAGTCTATAAGGTTATTTGTCAAATTTAAATTCCATTAGTTTATTTTACGTTTTGCTATACATATTTATTTTACATGAGTGAATCTTAATTAAATTAAGAATGTAATTTATTTGTGTCTACTTTATAATTTACTGGATTCTAACCATACCATATGTGGCATGCTTCTTTGAATAAACGTTTATTTTTCTTTTTTCAAAACTTAACGTTTCCGCATTATCAAAATCAAATTCATGATTTTTTTTCCTGGCATGTTTTACTAAAGCTGACCTAAAAATATTTTGTTGCGACACATGTGCTCTTGTTATGTTGATGACATCCCTTCTGTGTTGATTTATCCGTTCGGTTTTGGTTTTACTGGTTTCACCAATATAGCAAGAGTCACAATTTTTACACGACACTTTATAAATCAGTCCATCTCTCTTTTCTACTGGAATTTTGTCTTTAGTTTGTGAGAATAAAAAATCCGATGATTTATTAATAATTTTGCTTGCTAGCAATCATTAAATTGTCCGAATTATTTTTTAGTGTTCCTTAGTGTTGTACATACGGTAAAGTTCCAAATTTCGTTTCACGTTCAATTTTTTCTTCTTTTCTTTTATATGTAAACAAAGTTTTAGTAATTAATTTATTTATTAATGTAATGTGGTAGTTATTAATTTTTAGTATTTTTTTAATTTTGTTTATAGTGTTCATAGTCTAGTGTTTATAGTGTTTATAGTCTAAATTGTATATCTGTTAAAATTAGTGCCCTTTTTATGAACGCATGTGCCACATTCTTTTTCATTTGATATGGATGATTTGAAATAAAATTTAGAATTATGTCTGAAGCTATTTCTTTTTTATACCACTCAGTTTTAATTTTGTTACCA
Organism: Tipula vernalis; assembly: GCA_958295665.1. NCBI lineage: Eukaryota > Metazoa > Arthropoda > Insecta > Diptera > Tipulidae > Tipula > Tipula vernalis. Next base: position 167,733,945 of record OY282559.1, read on the forward strand.
ATTTTATGCAATTTTAAATCCAAAAATGTTAAAACCTTATTGTTTTCTTTTTCAACTGTGAATTTTAATTTTTCATGGAAAGAATTAAATAAACACTGTACTTTCTCTACATTCGATTCAACTGTAGCAAGAATTATATCATCTTCATACTTATAAATGAATGTAGGTTGTTGCTCTAATGCAGGAAGTTTCTGTTTAAATAATTTTTCTAAAACAATGTCCGCCAAAATAGGTGATAATGGATTCCCCACTGCCAAACCAAACTTTTGTTTGTAAAAAACACCTTGATATCCAAAATAATTATTGTCAAATACACACACATCTAATATTTTAAGAAATTCATTTTTATACGTAAATCCTGAGAATTTTTTTATAAATTGTATACCAAATGAAACATTATTTATTACTTAATTACATTGCAAAAAAAAAAAAAAAATTTGAAAAAAAAGAATTAACTCAATTTTATAATCTAAATTTTATAGCTAAAATAATTTTTTCATGAGCTCAAATATTAATGCAACGCATAGTATCGTCTCAAAGCTTGTTCTTTCAAAATATTTTACAGCAATAATAAATAAATCATTATATTGTAATACATAGGTAATAAACAATCGACGAGCATCTAATTGTTTTATGTTTTAAAAAATTCTGAAATCTCATAGTATATATACATACATACATATTTAAATTGTGTTTCAGACAAAACTATAACACACGCAATTAACCAACTAGAAAATTTGGCTATACATATAATATTACATAAAATATTTTGTTTATAAATATAATCATAAAGTAATTTATAGTTTACACTGTTTTGTGTTAATTTAAAATAGTTTTTAATAGTATCAAGAAATATTTAAAAATGAATTCATCGGACGAAAACGGCAAAAATTTAAAAATCATTTAATTTAAAAAATTTCAAGATTCTTAAGTATATTATTTTTTAAATAGACCATGCGATAATAAACATAAAATTAAACAAAAATAGAAAAAAAGTTGATTGGGTCACTATTGACAATTAAAAAAAATATTAAAATTCAAAAAGTACACTGTGCACAGGCCTTAGTTCACAAATCACCAAAAAGCGGCTGTTCGCAAAATACTTTTATGGTAGAAGGTTAATGAAATATAATAAATATACTCTTATTCATTATGGTTATAGTATTTTCTTTTTTTTTTTTTTAGATTCCGAAATTATTGAAATGTTCTTAAAACCAGCATCACCAACTGTGATTGTTGAAGACAGCCCCAGTACAATTCAACCGTTGTCACAAATGGGGCACGACACGCAACAACATTTGTCAGCAAGGCCATCACCCCAAATAAGAACGGTTCCTGGCCGAGTAGAACGCCTTTACCGTAATTTAATTTGAAGTTTTTATCGTTTATTTGCAGCACCTAATTATTAAATTTACTTTAATTTCTTGCTAGCGCAAACATCAACAACGTCAACAGGGAATAAAAATTCAGGTATATTAAGTTAAACTTTCAGCTGTAGGTAGCAATATATTTCAATTTTCCTTTTTACATATTTTCTTCTTAGTACTAAACACAAGGAATTGGATGCTTTATTGGCAACTGAAGAAGAAAGCAATTCTCCACAAAAAAAATCTACACAGTAAAAAACTAGTCCGAACTTTATTGGTAAAAATGTTACTGAAACTTAATATATTCATACTTTTTATTTCAAATCTAGATGTAAATGTTACATTGTTGATGTGATTTTTTAATGTGAAAAATACTGTCATAATAGGTATATCTAAATTGTTTCTGTATTTTTTATTCAAAACCCAATGTTTCAGCAGGACATTCTGGTATTATCAAGTACTAAAAGAAAACACACTTGATACACCCTTGAAAATGAAGAAATGTCTATTTGAAACGTTTAGTGTTCAATAAAAAATAAAAGAAATCTGTATAGCTGCATACATGCCAAAAATAACATTTTATTAGAAGTGATTATTTATTTAATAATTTTACATTATTTCAAAGATTTAAAAATTAATTTGTTAAATGTTTTGTTTCTCTCTTCTCTAGTTACTCCGGAATTACGGTATATCAGCCGATAATTGTCATATTTAAAATTAGATACAAATCAAATATTAAAATACATCAAACCATCCAGTGGATTAGAAATAGATTTACCAATATCTTCAAATGAAGAACTTGAAAAAATTGCATCTAAACTAACAGATGGGGATTTTCATTTTAATTTGGTAAATAATATTTAACTGTTACTTACAATTATTTTGTGTATCATTAATGTACTTACTTTCAGACAAAACAATTATCTCCGTATCTGCCAATAGTGAAAAAAACACCACTCAACTCGGTTGGCTAAAATAATAACACATAAACTTTTATCAAACTACAATTGGGTTGGAACCAATTTAAAGCTTCCTTTTAAAAGGAATGAAATTATTCCACACAATTCTAAATGGTAATACTTAAATTTCATTAATAATCGTTGTAATATATATATATAATAATATGTTTCTATTTAATATTAAATGAACGAAACATTAACACGTTCGCCCCTCAAAGACACATATTTTTGTCACGCAAGTTTCCCAAAAAACTCATGTTTACGTGTCACAAATTACTGAAACTTTACATAGGTATAACTTTGGAATGGTTTATGTTATGATTATTTTCTTTTTGCCGTAGTCTTTATGAGTATATTACACACATTTGTGTCACATGGTTTCAATGAGAAAGTTTTATTTATTGAAATATTTTCAACCCCCGATATTGGTTCAAAGAAAAGGGATAACGATTTATTTAACGTTTTTATGTTATACCGATTTTCCATCGTCAATAGTATAATAGCATAATAGTATAATACTATTATACTATTATTCCTTGTCGGTTTTCCATCGCACGCGATGAAGTTAGCACCAATTATAGTTTTTTTTTATGTGAACGTAGGTATAATTCTTATTTTGAAAATTTTAACGTGTATTCATAATAAAAAAACAATTAAAAATAACCAAACATACGCATTAGTTGTGTTTTTAAAAAATTAATAAAACGTATGGACTATGCAGATACCACCAAAAAAAAATCGAATGGTAATTTAGTGAATTATCAAAATAATAACTGTCAGATAAATTTACAATATTAAAAACACAATTTGCTACCTATTATATTTTTGATAGCTAGTATAACAAAATATTATATTTATACTATTATACTATCAACTTCGGTTTTCCATCGTCGTAGTATAATAGTATAATACTATAAAGAAGAACTAAACACGATCATACACATCGCAATAGAAAATGGATACCAAGGAAACTTAATACATCGACTCAACTATAAAATCAAAAATAAAATACACCAACAAAACTTAACGTCACTAAATATAAACAAAAATGAAGAAAACACGAAAAAGTACATATCTGTTACATACAATAATAATACCAGTAATACGATGAATAAAATATTAAACAGATATGGATATACAACAGCACACAAAACCAACCATAAATTACAACAACAATTAAAAATACATAAAAATAATGAACTTCAATGCGGAATATATAAACTATCATGTAACAATTGCACAAAATTTTACATAGGCCAAACTGGAAGAAGTTTCGAAAAACGTTTCCAAGAACACATCCAGGAATTGAACAACAATCATCCAAAAAACAATTTTAAATCAAACTACGCACAACATTTACACTGTATCAAAAAATTGTCCGTACAGCACTCGGTTAAGAAAACATTGATAAAAAAACAATTACAAATCAAACGAAAAATTCAGTTTTAATTTTTTTAAAACTCAAATTACATTTAAGAACCTGAAAATAATAATAATCAAGATATAAATTAAGTTACTTTCAAGTTTGATAAGATTTACTATTTAAACCGCCTAAAACGATCTCAAATAATTGTCCGTACACACAAAGAAATTGAGGGAATTTGGTAAAAAAGTTAGGTCTAATATTTCGTGTTGTAACCTATTCATGAAATGATACTTTGCAACCTTCTTTTCATTGAGAAAGCCAACTTCCGAGTTATTTCGGGGGGAATTTTTGGCCCATTCCTCCACAATGACCCATTTTAATTGTTCCTTGCCGCTAATTTGGTGTTCACGGATCTTTCGCTCCAAATAATGGCATAAATTATCAATGGGGTTGAGATCTGGTGGCTGGGGAGGATGAGGAAGTATTTACTTTACATTGTACAATAACCATTCCTTTATCAGATTTGACGAATGCTTCGAGTCATTGTCATGTACGGAGCGAAACTCTTGCCCATGTCCCATTTTCTCAGCACTTATTAACATATTATCCTTCAAAATATCCAAATAATTAAACCGGTTCATTATGAAGGTCAAATGTCCTACACCCCTTCAGCTAAAAGCTCTTCAAACCATTATATTTCCACCACCATGTTTTACTCAAGTTCAGAGTTCGGTTTCTGCCACACCATAACTCGCCCATCTGGACCAAAAACGTTAAATTTTTGTTCCTTCTGAGGGAATAACATTTTCCCAGAACTCTTCGGGCTCACTCACATATCCCAATGTTTATTCCAAGCGCTTTTAATATTTTTTTTGTCGGCAAATACATTTCTTGCGTGTCGCACATCGACGATACTCTTGTTTATGTAAAATACTGCGTATTGTCTGAGGTTCTATCGCTCCTTTTTTATGTTGATAAATTTTCGCAGCGATCGTTGGAGCACTAAGCTTTCGATTCTGTTTTATTGCCTTCTATATTAGATGTATTTGAGGTGTGGACAGCTTTCGGTTGCGACCACGCCCAACAACCATCTCTAGTGATTTGGTTTTTTGGAAGTTCTGGATGATATATTGAATCGAAGATCGCGGGCGAATAGTTATTTTGGAAATGTCCTGTAAACTTTTACCTTCACTCTCCAATTTAATGATCAATGTTTTAATTTCTACACTATTTTTGGTACGAGAATGAAACATTTTTAATTAACTGGACAATATTTCATTCGCCATAAAAAAGTACGACTAGTAATTAATTTTTACGCATACAAAATTTTGTAATTTACGGTTAGTTGAAAATAGGAGTAAAACAAATAATAAATTGTTAATGTGCTAGTGTTAATTTTCACAAAAGTGCAAGTGTACGGACAATTATTTGAGATCGTTTTAGGATGTTTCAATAGTAAATCATATGAAACGTAAAAGTAAATTAGTTTGCTTCATGATAATTATTATTTTCAGGTTGTTAAATGTAATTTGAGTTTAAAAAAAATAAAAACTGAATTTTTTGTTTGATTTGTAATTGTTTTCTTCATTAATTTTTCTTTAACCGAGGGGTGTACGGACAATTTTTTGATACAGTGTATATAACGAGAAACACTCATATACAGATATGCAAACTAACCTACAAATTTTATACAAAATGAAAAAAGGAAAAATAATGGACAGAATTGAAGAACTAGAAATATACAAAGAAAGAAGCAACCTACTAATACTCAACGATAAATTAAACACAAGAACAAACAAAACCTACGAAATGATTCTAAAATTAAACTAAGCAAACACAAAAAACAAACATTAGATATTGTTTACAAAACGAAAAAATTTGACAAGCCAATAGAAGAAAAATACTGAAGAAGGAAGAAGTTCCGAAACCGGTCTATTAAAAAATATATCAAGAATTATCACCAAATAGAAAGAAATCTATTTTAAATAAATAAAATAAAAATCAATAATTAAATAAAAAAAATTTTTAATTATATATAAACGGTATTAGTTTGTCGACGATTTTTGTCTAGTAAAGAGGTATTTTGTTTGCATTATAATATTTATACTTAGATTTTTTGGTATTACAGTGAAAAATTAACGATTTTTAATTCAAAACTAAATTTTTGAAGTGTAATAAAAATTATTCAAAGTTATTTGTGTAGCATATAAAGTTGTAAGGTATAGTAATTTTATTATTTACTCTCCGATTTTTTGATTCGGGTGAGTTTCAAGTTAATTGCATATTTTTTTGTTGTACTGTTATAGTAGGTTATTGGTTTTAAAGGAATTTGTGCATAATGAAAAACCGAGGAAAGTGCATGCAGCTTGCGCATAAGTCTGACTTGGACTCCAGCAACAGTGAAATATACTTTGAAGATTCGGGCAGCAGCTTTCGCATCTATGACACTGACAGCATGTCATCTGAATGCTCAGTAGAAATTGACTTGCAAGAGGTACCAGTTCAAGAATATGTTGCTGAAAATAACAATGATGAGTGGACTGATCTACCACCAACCGCCGAACCAGTAGAATATTTCAGGAAAATATTTGACGATGTATTGCTCGAGAAAATAGTTACTTGGACTAACGCACGTGCTAAATTCGTTATTGAGCATAAGCCATTATCAGCAAATTCAAACCTTCGCAGATGGAAAGATGTGACCAGTAGCGAATTGAAACAAATGCTTGGCTTATGTCTACTAATGCCCCTAAATAAAAACTGGGCTTTATATTCAAAATGTGTTCGGCCAGACAATGAGTCAAATAAGGGTTGAAAACATCCTTAGGTGTTTGTGTTTCTATGACGAGCAACACGACGTCAAAACTAATAGATTGTACAAAATACAAAATGTCACAAATCACGTTCTGGCTAACATAAAAAAAATTGTATAGCCCACCTCAACACATTTCATTAGATGAAGCTCTCCTGTTATGGCGAGGAAGACTCATTCCGGCAGTATATACCGAATAAGAGGCACAAGTACGGAATCAAATTCTATGAATTATGCAATCCCGAAGGTTTTTTAATAAATATGATTATATATACCGGAAGAGGCAGGGTGTCTAACGAGAAAGGGCATGCATTTGGCGTTGTTGTTGAACTAATGAAGGAATATTTGGGTAAAGGTCATATGTTGTATATGGATAATTACTACTGCAGTATTGACCTGGCACAGCACTTGGTGAATCATCAAACTAATATATGTGGAACATTACGTTCGAACAGGAAACGCAATCCCTCACCACCAATTTCATGGCGGCGAAACCGCAAGAACATTATAGTGTTAAAATGGAAAGACAATTGGTAGACTACAACGCTAATACGCCGGGGATCGATAGGACGGATCAAATGATTTCATATTATGCTTGCCCAAGGCGTTCAGTGCGATGGTACATGAAAGTGTTTTTTCACATACTGGACATATCAATATGGAATTCGTGTTGGATATATAACAAACAAACCCAGCAGCGACAATTGCCACATGTAGAATTTAGAGAAAAAATTATAACCTCGTACTTAGGGGAGATTTTAGCGCGGCAAAAGAGCCCAAGAATCGCAGGAACTTCAACTTCAAATACAGCACATTTCCCTAGCATGGCCAACAGCCGCAGGAGGTGCCGCATGTATTACAAAACTGGTAAAAGGGATGCGAGTAAATACGTTTCGGACACATGCAAAGATGCTAAAGGCGAGTTGATCTGTCTATGCCCATATCCATGCTTTCGGCTATGGCATACCCAATAAAAAATTTGAATTTTTTTTTTATAAACTTTAACTCATTTATGCTTAAATAATTTATATGTAAATCATAATTAACTCTTTAGAAATATAAACCTAATATACTGAATTTTGCAATTTCTTGTACACCTTAAAATAATTTTTCCGAACATCAAAATTCGTTTGAGGGGCGAACGTGTTAAAAAACAAATTTTCGATGCACACAACCGCGAAAACAAGAAAAAGTCGATTCCGAATTTTGTTAGATTAGAACTAAAAATTTAATATTTTTTTTTTTTTACTATTAGTCTTATGTTAATTTTATTATGATTGTGATGGATAAAATGAATTTATACTATTATAATGAAATGCTCCTACATAACAATATATTTAAAATTAATAAAATTAAATACAAATGAGCTTTTATTTAATAATCGCCCCGGACATGTTACTATAGACGGCGAAGAAACATATTACTAAAGACAACGAACAGACTTAGTATCAGCGACATCCTAACAACATGTTATTAAAGACAACGAAAAGGCTTGTTACCGAAGACGACCATAAGAAACATTACCGAAGACGATCTTTAAACAAGTTTTACACAACGAGGAGTTTCACAATACATGTAGTTGTCTTTTATGTGTTTTCGGCTGGTTGTCAAGACAAGTTGTTAGGTCGTCTGGTGGTTGTCTTGCAAGACGCGTTTGCTGGGTAGTAAATTAAATGAAAATCACGTAAATTGTATTACCAGATCTACAGTAATAATAAAAATTACTTGAATTCCGGTTATTATTTAATGTAGTTAACCTGAAATCTAGTAAAATTCTAGTCAAATTAAATTAAATAAATACAAGATAATTCCTGTTTGCTTGTACAAGGAATTTCTAGTAAATTAAACAGATTCTAGTAAAATTCTAGTCAATTTTAACTTACATTAAAATATTATTAAAATTCTAGTAAATTTAGCCGTTTGCTCGCGTATTAATTTCATTTTCGTCGTCTGATATTTAGTATGAATCAGTAAAACGTTGTATTTCGTGGTGTGCCGTGATGAAATAAAAAACAAATGAGGTACATATATGTATATGTATGTATATACATCAAGCAAATGCGAATTTACATAAAATACGTGGTTTTAATATTATTTATGTAACAGGTATATTGCCGTACATATTATTTTAACATAATTTACATAACTACTTTTTTGGCCAAATTGAGTTGTTGAGGCCAGTCGATAGCTGAAATAAACTTTATCAACACAATTTTAAAAAATAATTAAAACCAAATCCGGAAACGCGCAATAAGAAAACTAGTTTTCGTTTTTAATACAAAATACCTAAACTAGTTTCAAACGGAGTTAAAGTTTTTCTCAAAATGCGTTTTCTTTAGTTATGTAAAACATGTTTACTATTTAGTACGGCAGTATACAACATACACTCAAACCTGTTTTTGTGCGGTTCTTGTGCGATTTTTTTTGTGCGATTATTTGTTTTGCCAGTTTGTCGGTGTTTTGCTGTTTTGTCAAAAAAATTGCAGAAAAAAACAACGCACAAAACAGGTTTCACTGTATTTTTAATTTCCGTCGCCCATATACATACATATGTATGTAAGAAACTGATACGGATTTGAATCTAAAAAAATGGAGGTGTGGCCAATACATGATTTTCTTTTACGAACAGAGAATTTTGAGAAATTTAATTTTTTTTTATAATTTTTAATTTTTTATTTAATTTTTTATTTTTATTTATTTTTAATTTTTGGAAACATTTTGTATTAAGCAGTTTTTTGTAAACCTTATACTTTTTATGATATTTGCAAAATACATTTTCTGGACCAAGGGAGTGGCCACTTCCGGTTAGCCAATTTGGAGAAAGAATCACTGGGACCTCCCAATTTATCAAAAAAGCTTAAATCTGAAGTTTCAGTTTGATTGGTTAAACCATTTGGGCTGTAGAGAGGACACAGACCTACAGACAGACTGACACCATTTCGAAACCCACTTTTTCGGACTCAGGGGAACTCAAAACAGATAAATCACTAAAAATCTCAAGGTCAAAAATTTTCATGATTACTACTTTATTTTACCAGAGTAATAGAAAGTAATATACATATAGTATATCACTCACTTGCTGCAATAGTGACATAACTCAAAAATTACTTTTATTCAGGACACAATTTGTATTTTAAAATTTTGAATGATAAAAATGTTCAAAAATATTTTAAATTTGTATAGAGGTACAATTTAAAGATAAAATAGAATAAAACAGTAGAAAAAATACTACATCACCTTTAATAACGGCTGCGTGGTCCCTCATAGTCCAATAATTTAAAAATATCAATTTTGAGGTATGTCACTATTGCAGCAAGTGAGCGATATCACTTGATGTATTAATAAATAAAAGATTTTATTAAATAAAGATTTTTATCTTTTTTCTACGCCTAAATTTAGATTTGACGCGCTATTTATTAGTAAACTAAACTTATTTAGAATCAAACTATCATTTTTAATTCAATTGTTTAGCGAAAACTTGATATAAAATATATTTGGCTCTACATATTTATACGGAGCGCTATCGGGAGCCAATTTTTATATGACGGCTCTCGATAGCAGCTATCCGGAGCGAATAAAAAAACGCAGCTTTTTTCGCAAAGATTTGGATTATATTGTAAATACAAAAAAAAATTTAATTATTATTGGTTATATTACCCTTTTCAGTTTATATGCCCAGTCGCCTAGGAAAAAATTGAATGCCCGATCAAAAGTCCATCAGCATAACTTGTTCGTTATGTTTTTTAGCTGTGTAGTCTTAAATGTGGCCCTCTTTGCTTTACTTAGTTCCATCTATGATATATGTTTGATTCATTTTGGTTTGGTTGTTACGTTACGGACGGTTGATACGTTCGTATTGGATGAATAATTGTATTTATTTCTAGACTTCTTCAACATACATCTACTTCAACATACTTCCACCTTTAAGGTTTTCCTTAATCTACTGGAAGTTTTACCAATTTGTTTATGTGCCGCTTGAAAGTGTCCTCTGTTTTGATGGTTACTACTCGGACAAGACCATCATCTCCTGAATATACAGCTTCAATTTTTCCCATCGCCCAATGACACGGAGGTAGGTTGTCATCTTTCAAAAGTACGAGTTCACCAATTTTGAAGTTGTCGCTTGTATGTTGCGCCTTATATCGCTGCTGGAGATTATTGAGGTATTCAACATGATACGCGTTCCAAAACATTTTTACGTTTTCAACGAAGTGGTGTACATCAGGAATACTTAAAATTGATTCTCCAAGCAAAAAACGGACCGGTACCACATGATGAATCATCGGCTGACATTGGGCATAGCGGTCGTGAATTTAAGATCGCAGAAGCGTTGATAACTCTTCTCCATTGTCAGATGTGTTTTACTGGTCTCTCTAATTAGATATCCCTTTACCGATTTGACAGCTGCTTCGCACAAACCACCAAAATGTGGAGTGATTTAAGGATTTAAAATGCCAAGTGACGCCATTTTGCAGTATGAATTGTGCTACATCTTGCAGAAACTCGGAATTGATCACAATTTTTCGAATTTCATCCAATTTAGATACTGTCTTTGTCACCAATTTCTTTAATTGTTTTCAGCTCCAACAAAATTCGTGCCGTTATCGCTGTATATATTTTTGGGAATACCCCTAATTGCGATAAATTGTCTGAGGGCTGCTATGAATGCTTCTGTATTACAGTCTCCAACTAACTCCAAATATAAAGCCTTTCTAGAGAAGCAGACGAAAATTGCTATAAAGGTTTTGATTAACTTTGATCCTCTACCCCTCTTTGTAACCATCATGATTGGACCTGCGTAGTCAATCCCAACATTTGAGAATGGTCTAGCTCCAAGATCCAAAAGTTCTGTCTTAATAAAAAGAAAGTTAAGGATGGACCAGGATGCAGGAATTATTTATGAATATAAAGGATTAATATTTTGCCAAGTGGAGAATGTTTTTGACAAAATATAAGGGTGCTTAGTGTTGTAAGCACAATTTGATTTTGTTAATCGACCTCCTACCCCTATTAAACAGGCATCATCAACAAATGGATTTAGATTTTTCAGTTTGCTGCGACTGGACACAAGGCATTTGTTTGTTATCCTCTTTAGCCAAGTCACGTTCTTGATCCCATTTTATGCATAACTGGCTTAATTTTTCTAATTCCTCAGAAGTTAGGAATGTATAGGATATTTTCTTGTTTCTCTTTGATGTGTTTTTATGAATCTATTCATATATCCCACCACTCTGATTAACTTTGTGTAGCTCGAAAATTTAGTTATCAAAGTGCTACCTAGATTATCATTCTCTACCGAAGAGGCCGTATTTAAAGTTATTTGAAACAATTGACGAGTTTTTCCTCGGACTTCTTCACTTGTAGTTATTGGGTTGAGTTGTGACCTCGGTGCATTCCACCACAAAGATGCATCCAATTGTTTTGACGGTGGGACGCCTCGCGTTGCTAAATCTGCGGGGTTTTCAGTTGATGTTACATGGCTCCATCTTTTTCGAGGTATTAGTGATAAAATTTCGGACGTTCTGTTACCAACAAAAGTTTTCCATTTACTCGGATGACTACTTAGCAATGATAAAACTATTGTGGAATCTGTTCAAGTAAATAATTGATACTTTGAATAACACATGGATAATGAAACTTTGGTTAGTAATTTCGTGAGTAGTTGTGCTGTACACTATTCAAACCCCGGGAGAGAAACTTGCTTACTAATGCTTATTGTTCACTAGCATCGGCCAAGCCATACAACTCCTTCATAAGGGACCCAACGTGAAATTTTGACCACAACGTGAAATGCACTTCTACCAGGAGCATTTTTCACAACAAATAAGCTATCTAGATTATGGTTGCAGAAATGGTGAATGCTCATTTGAACCACTTTTGTGTACCGCGAATTTTCGTCTGGCCCGCCATCTAAGCTAAAAATACAAATTGGTTTAACAGAACCCTCAAATTGAGTTATTTCTTTCAATTCATCCATCTCTAACAAAGTTTGGAAATCAAGTCCATGACTTAAAGCAGTTGAAGAATTATGCTTAGCTGACCGTATTGTAACACATGCCGGCCCTGAAAATCTAACCGGATCTGTTATTTGAATTCCTGCATAAACAGATGGAATCAGCTTATGTTGCCCTGCCACTACTCAATCGTGATCGGGTAGGTGAACCCTATACTCTAGATGCATGAGTAATCGAGCTTGTAGATGTGCGGCAGTCATTCCAATTGGTACTCTGGCCTTGTCATCCTGGGAAATAAAATATACTTCGTTTGTTCCGAAAAATGTTGTTAATTCTTCCAAATACCTAATGTTGGCAATGCAAAATTTTCCATCAATATGCTGAGTGTGCAGATTATTTTGAGGCCTAAGTAATTTAACTGGGTTGTTTTTATATGCTTTCTTCCTTCAATGGAATTACTGCGTCTTGGCAGCAATCTTAAATACACGCCACTTCGAGAAATATCAAATCCGTCTTTGTTTAACTCTGCAGTTACTTCCGTTAAAGTTTTAACACTCCTATAAGTTTCATCTTGTCTCCTTTCATGTGCAGCATTTCTATAATCGCTCCAAGAAGTTCAGGACGGTGGCATTCAATTGATGGTCCACCAGGTTTACCTCAAATTTTTAATTCTGGCGAATTTTCAAGGATTACCTGCTAACGTGTCTCGGTATTTGTTGGATCTTTCCTGATCCTTTTTCTTATTATCAAGCTGAGCTTCTAACTTTAATTTTTTTTTAACATTTGCTTTTAATTGTTTTTCTTGCTCTTCTGTTATTAAATTTCTAGATTTTCGCTTTCCAGGGTATTAATTTCAAAATTCAATATTTCAATTTCATTCATCAACTTTTCTTGGACAGGCTTTTTATGTATTACGTTACTACTTGATGGCACCGCTGGTTTGGGTATTTGCGAGGAATCAGTCTTTTCCTTTGTCGCGCTTACATTCTCTGCTTGATTTAATCCTTGTTCACTTTCGTTAGTTTTCGATGGTTTTTGGTTCCTTATCCAGAATTTCGTCATACTAGCTGTTCTCTGTAAACATTTCGAGTTATTCGTAACGATAATTTGTTTAATTTTGTTTTCAAAATCCGGGTTTACTTTGTTGTCATTCCAAATTTATATGGTTTCATTCTGAACTGTTGGTTTAGATTTACTTGGATTCGAGTCACAAACAGATTTGTATAAATCCTGATACAATTTATTTCGATCCATATTACCCTAAAAACGAATGATTTTTATTATAAGCAAAAATTGTTCATCAAAATATTATGAAGTTGCAATCATGGCCGGTCTCCACTTACGTATTTTCCTCTTGACAAAAAAAAAAATGTAGTCCATTTTTTTCCTCATGACAATTTTTAGTACATTTTCCAAAATATATACACAAAAATGGATTTGAGCATGCGCATTGAAATTTTGTCAAGAGAGGAAAAAATCAGAATATTCAATATTTTTGTCATGATGTTGTGCCATTTGAGCATAAATTGTATTTTATGCTCAATTTCATGTCATTTCATGTTGAATATTTTGACAAATAAAATAGAATTTTCATTCTTTTTTGACAAAATTTTGTCCTTTTAATAAATTTTAGGTCAAAATATAATAAAATTTGTGTTATTAAAATAAAACATAAATAATAAATTGTGGAACACAAAAATAATATGCCAAAAATTGTATTAATCGAAAAACGAATCAAATTCAAATTTTTTGTTATTCTCAAAGAGAGAAATTAGTTATATTCTTTATGTTAGTAGTTGTAGAAAAAATGTCACGAGCCGCTTGTCATTTATTTTTTGTCAACAGAAAAATATACAAGTGGAGACCAGCCAACACAAGACAAACATTGGGTGCTATCAGGTTTTTCCTCATTTTGCAATCGAAAATTGACTGATGGAGAATAAATATAAAATTTAAATTATCATATTGCTATGAATTTTTCAATATACATATGTACAATTTACAATTCAATGAAAATTTTGAAGAGAAAACGTTGCGAACTTCACGATGTTTATAATGAAAATATTTTTTTTTAAAATTGAGATTTTAAAATTTCGCATTTTGACTATGTTTTATGGACATCACATTATTGAAAACTCCCCTCTACCCTTTGTCACATTATCGTTACGTTTTGCCAAACCTCCTTACCCCAATATTTGGACGTTGTTTATGGATAGCCCCTTAACGGTTGAGCTGCGATGGAGTTATGAGAATGTGCTAGGTATTGAGTTCATGAGTGAGTTGGAGATTGATCTACCGGAATAGAAGGATTTAGTTGAAATTAGAATTTGGAGTTAAGTTGAGGTTAATGTGTTGAGTGGGGGATTGAGGTGGAGGTTGAGTTGAATAATATTTAGAGGTGGGATGAAGTTTTAGTTTGGTTGAGTTACAGATTTATGTAAGTTTTTAGATGAAGGTTGAGTAGGGGTTGATTTAGATGTTAAGTTGAAAGTTCGAAATTAAGTTCGAGGTTAAGATTTGGTGTGAACTCGCACCACTTTTTGAAATAATTATAGTTCTGGACAAAAAAAAAATCTAAAATATAGCTGTACAGTTTGAAAATATTTACCAGAGCTAACAAAAATTGTAAATTTATGTAACTTATATAATGCTTTTATTTCTAGTTTAAATTTTTCAATGACGTCAGAGGAATAAACTTGAACCCGATATAAACTTGGACCCGAATTGAAGTTAGGATACTAAATGGAATCGAAAAAAAAGAGTAACGAAACGTTTCAGTATATTCCGATAATGGAAATGGAAGGGATTAGGATTACTTAGGATTACATCCGAAGTCTTTAAGAATTGTTTTGTACTATGATGATATAGAAGTAGCAAACCCTATTGATTCCAAAAGTGGTACCCACAAGGAATGTTTTATTTTACTATTCAAAACTTTCCAACATTCATGTACTCATCCCTGAAAAATATATACATATTGGCAGTGGCTTATTCTATAGATATACAAAAATACGGGCTTGCAGTTGTATTAAAGCTGTTTATGCAAGATATAAACAAATTAGAAAACACTAACAGTGGGGATATAATCATTTTCCGAAAATGAATCCTACAAATTCACTGGTGATACCTTAGCTGCTCACGAAATTCTTTGTTTTCTAAGCTCTTCTTGCACACATGTTTGCAGAAGTTGTATAATTTCTAAAAGTGAACTGAAAGAGTCTCATATGGGAAATTATGATTTTCGTAATATTTCTCTAAATAATAATCAACTAAAAAATATAGCTGATAAGATTAGTAAACGAAAAACAATATGGACTTGAAGAAAATTCCTGCTTAAATGAATCAAAGTTGTTCCCTTCATCGGAAAATATGGTGTTCGATATAGTTCCCATGGAGATGAACCTAGTGCTTCATTTTTTAGTAATAAAAAAAAAGGATATTTTATAATAAAGGTTTTAAATGAAAGGATAGATTTATTCAAGTACGGATCCACGAATTCAAAAAATAAACTTAGTCCAAATTTTACTAGAGCCATTCTGACATCGCCAACTAATGCAATTAAGGAAAAGGCATTACAGACATGGGTACTTTTGCGAGCCTTACCTTTTCTAATACCAGCTTGCACAGAAAAAGAGCACATGATTCTTATCCATTTATTGCTTAAAATTATTGAAATTCGTTTTGCTCCAATTATAAATGTACATATGATAGCGGAATTAGATTATTATGTAAAACGGCATCATTATCAATTTAAATTGTTGTTTCCCCAAATAAATTTTATTAATAAGCATCATCACATTAAGCATTACCCTGACTGTATTCTAAAAAAAGGTCCACTTATGCAATATTCTTGTTTGAGGTTTGAAGCCAAGCATTTGGCAATAAAGAAAGAAATAGCGTTAAGCTAAAACTTTATTAATGTACCTAAAAGCATTGCCAATCGACAGGCAATTTTTCAAAGCAACAACGTATCAAATCAGTATTATTTCGATTTCGATATCGAAATCCTATCTTTTAATATTTTTATATTTTTTATAATATTATATTTATCTTTTTATATTTTTTATACAAATCAATGGAATTGATTATAAAAGAAGTTATTTAGTTCAGTTAATAGACGATTTCATTGTATCCCAAATTTTTCCATATTAAAGAAATAATCCAATTAAAGACAGATATTTTGTTTTATGGAACGTTTTTAAAAATAATCAATTTTGCTGAAGAATTGCACGCTTATAAAGTAGACGATTCTGAAGGGCTCTTGCTTATAAATTCCAATATATTAAAACATTTTAGAACTCAATCAATATGGTTCACATTGCACAATAATTCTGACGCAATACAACTAACATACATTTATTCAATCAATATACAAATATGTACATACATATAACTAAAATGAAAGCTAGCCTTCAATGTAAAGAACTTCAATACTGACATCATGAAAAAAATTCTCAGGCAAGTAATAATTAAATTTATTATTAAGAATATTATTTTTTGTAGAAATTTGTTGTGTGTTTTTGTGGGTGTATATGTGAGTGCGAGTGTAATATTATTTTAATTTTTTTTATTTTACTGTATAAATCAAGAAATCGATCTGCATTTATCTGCCTAAATAACACGGGTTTTGCAGAAATGCAAATGAAAATAGGACCACGTAAAAAACTGGAGACACTACAAATTTTATTGGCACCACAATTATCGTATAGTAATCATCCATCGGCGATTGATTCATTACGTAGCGAAGCAAATGTACCATCCATAGAATTTATCGACTTTCTAGGAACACCTACTTCTGGAATTTATAGCGCAGTAAAAAAAAATTGTATATAGATATACACAGAAATAAATACAATTATTATTTCTATAGGAAACTAATTTAAAAGCATGTTTACAAATCAAAAATGTTGCATTACATAGAAAATTGGAGAACAATTATCATCTAAATCATACCAATACTTTAGATTTAACACGAATAGTTGTAGATGACTTAATATCCAAGTGTGGAAAGTAAGCTGTGCATTAATATATTTGTACAAATTGTTTGCTTCAAATTTGATTAGAAATTCGACTAAACAGGGAATAGAGCTGAGGTAGTACAGTTAGATTGGGGATAGCGTGGTCTTATTTTAATATTTTATGTAGTGGTTAAATCAAGATTGCTGTAGCCTTGGTAATACCCACGACCGTACCGACGAGAAATAGCCGGCAAAGAATTCAATCGCACCAAGGTCTACACACTACAGCAATATTCTGATAACAGACTCAATCGGGTCTGTTACACGGTTCAAGTGGTATTCACATTTGATAGTTGTAAGCCATGTTGTGGGATAAGTAAAAAACTCAGCCACATGATTAGGCAGTGAATGCTACGATAAATTTTGTAAGGTTGTTCTAAATCACTTTGATTTTAGTTTTTGCTTCATGTTTCCATCTAGTGCGGTTCCACGATAATCCACGATGTGAGAAAAGTAAAAAAACTCAGCCACATGCACTGAAAAAAAAAAGATTTGTGATATATAGAAAAAAGCTTGCTAAAAAATACGGTAAGTTCAGCGCCATCTAAGCACTTCTCAAATAATGAACAAAAAGTTTATCAAATATCTCATTGCGCTTGGTAAGTTCAAAATGTTTTTACTTTTCTTATGTTTGCTATATTTGCTAAATTTAAAAGACACTCACTTTACATTTTGTAAAATGTTTAGAAAATTTTACAAAGCGCAAAGCAAATACTAAATGTAACGAAAGCAAGTACATATATAAATTTAATAATTGAATAGTGCTAAGCGTTAGCAAATACAATATTAAGCTCAATAAAATTTAGTCAATTAGTAAATGCTACAAATGCTGCTTAGTAAATGTTACAAATTAACTTTTCGTATATTACCATTATTTTACTAAGAGCTTGTTGATAATGATAAAAATTCATCAGAACCATTTGAATTGACAAAACTTAGTAAACTTTATTAAGCCACATGTAATGTTTAAGATGACTAACTTATTATATTTGTGCAACCGTTACTTCAGCAAGTGGTTTATTTTGCTTCTGCTTTTCCATGAGAACTGCACTAGAACTCGATAAACTTTAAATTCCTTTTATTCTATGTAAAACGAAAAAAAATAAATTCATAAAGCGCGAATGTGTAGTGTACTTGATATAATTACATATTTTGAGTTTAAAAATTTCCCCCTTCAGTTATTTCATCAATATTTTCTTGATTCTTGCTGACGTCATTACACGCAACTACACTCGATAAATTCATGGGTTTATCCAGTGTAACTAAAAAATAAGCTATAATTGTCATTATTTATTGCTGTAACAACTTAAAATATGTATTTATGTGAAATGCACTACACATTATCACTTTATGAATTTAATTTTTTTTCCTGTTTACATAGAATAAAAGGAATTTAAAATTTATCGAGTTCTAGTGCAGTTCTCATGGAAAACACGACTTATATATGTATATATATATATATATATATATATATATATATATATATATATATATATATATATATATATATATATCGCACATCCCATACAAAAAGACTATAAGTGCTAGTTGGTGTCTTTTTGAATTATTGTATTTTTAAATAGGCCTAGTTAACCTCTATCGCCAAACAAAAAAATTTCTCGAATTCGATTTTTCCTTTAGAACTGGTACGCCTTTTAGAAAGTACTCCAAGTCATTATTTTTTAAAACTTACGTTCAAAACCACTACAAATTGACTTATAATGATTTCAAATAAAGAAAATGTTCGAATTAGTAAGCTGAAACTACTTGTGGTTTTTTTATTAGTATTGTATTCTATGTATAAAGTGATACGTAGGCTTTGGTGCAAATTTTGTTTATTATATATTGACTATAAGTACTACTTGTAATTTTATTTATATTCACATTTTCAATCAATACTTCATTACAAGTAAGATTAATATTTCTTTTGTTAGGAACATTAAAATTTACTGACATGTCAATAGTTACAAGAGGTAAGTTTAATAAATAGATAATTAGGTTCTTAGGCATAGTTAAAAATTTCTGTTGATACAGTGTACATAATTTTCATAAACTAAACATTTTTATTGGAAGTATTTGAAAAAATACCGTCTAATGATGAATTGTTAGTTGCTGAAACTGAAGATGAAGATGAAGATTTTTCATCCAACGATGACGAAAATATAACAAGGGACAGCAAAAAAAGAAAAATAAATGGAAAAAGCGAAGAAATTTAGGCCAGAGTTACAAAAACTATGTCGATGTGGAAATTTAAACCAAATCTCTAAGAAAGGGATGTCTGCATAATTGTAGAAACAAATGTCAAGAAATTCTTCATACTAGTGTGATAGAAAATATCTTGCAATTTTACAACAAATTGGGTTCCAAAGAGCATCAGTGGGACTATATTGCAAGGTGTGTTGATGTTGTCGAGAAAAAAATTACAAAAATTACGTCCAGACCGAGTTGAAGAAATTCGTCAAGAATATACAATTTGATTTATTCATCAGAAAATGAAAGCATGTCTCTAAAAGTATGCACGGCGATGTTTTTAGCTACCGTTTGTATCTCCAATCAAATTGTGGAGACAGCTTTATTGAAATTTGTTGATGGAGAACCAGACAACAGAAGTATTTATTTATTTTATAAATAGAGTATGTATAAACATTTCAAAAATTCGTGTACTGTAATCCTTATAAATCTAGTTCATATACTATCTAATTCGTAACCCAAAATTATTTAATTCGAATTTCTAATTAGTGATATAATTCTCAATCCTAAAAAATCTGATTCTGTATGTTAATTTTATAGGCAAATTCAAACGACCCGTGAATTAATTAAAACAAACCACCAAAAAATATATTAAAAGGCACATCTCTTTGTTTCCTACAATAGAGTCTCATTACTTAAGAGAGCAGACTACACAAGTATATTTAGACGGTAATCTAAATGTCTCAAAAATGTTTCGCCTCTTTAAAGAGTGGGTTCGTATCGAAAAAGTAAATATTGAGCAAGTAACAGAATGCCAGTATCGGGATGTATTCAACAATTGTGGCAATATTTCTTTCTTTGTACCAAAGAAAGACCAATGTAACGAGTGTGCTATATATGGAAATATGTCTATTGCTGAGAAAGAAAAATCCAAACCAATTTACGAGAAACATCTTATAATGAAAAAAGAAGCCCGGAGATTAAAGGATATTGAAAAAGTAACCGCAATTTATAATAAAAATATTGTAACTGCAATTTTCGATTTCCAGAAAGTTTTAGAATGTCCGTTCGGCCAAACTAGTATTTTTTATTATAAAAGGAAACTGGCTATATATAACTTTACTGTATATGATGTCGGAAACATAAAAGGCCACTGTTTCGTATGGGATGAGACAACTGCAAAATCGGGATCATGTGTGGTAGGGAGTTCTCTATATATGTTTATGATAGCAGAGATGGCAAAAAATCCAAATATTAAAAAGTTTTGTTTCTGGTCTGACAATTGTCCAGGACAAAATAAGAATAAAATACTGTTTTCATTTTATTCCTGGGCATCGGCCAAATTAAAAGTTGATATCTCGCATAAATATCTTGAGAAAGGCCACACCCAGAATGAAGATGATTCTGTCCACTCACTCATTGAAAAGCGACGTAAAAATCAAGAGTTATATGTTCCTGCACAGTATTTTAGCTTGATTAGAAATGCTAAAAGTATAGGATCGCCTTATGCTGCCTATGATATGGTGCAAAAAGATTTATTTGATTTTAAAACATATTCTAATTATTATCAATTTAAAAAAAAAATGCCAAAAATGAGAAAGTCTTAATATCAGAAATACGTGAAATTTTCATTTCAAGAAACACATCAAATAATATGTTATATACGATACGATATTATGTACGATAATGACGAAACGAAAAAAAGAGGTAGAAAAAGGAAGAAAGTAAATAATGATATATCTGCACTTTACGCTTCTAAGATTCCCTTAAGTTCTGATAAAAAAAAAGGATTTAATGTACCTATGCAACAACAAGTTTTTTCCATCATATTACAAGGGATTTTATGAAAATCTGCCACACGAGTAATGTCAACCAGTTGATTTATTTCAGTTTTAATCATTTTCTATAATTAAAAGTACTGTTTCTTAATCAATATTGTTCTAACCAAGACAAGGATTGAAAATAAATAAACCAAATATTACTTTCCTTGAATTTTTTAATTAAAATTAAAAATTGGGATGGCAAACTAAATTAAAAATCCATACAGGAAAAATGTAACTCTTCCTTATTACACTATTCAAAATATTTCCCCGAAATGAGAAAACTCTAAGCCAACTTGAACTTATCAATTTCCAATCAAAAAAACTCTAAATAATCCTTATTATAAGAGTTTCGTTTATTACACAATAACATAATTTAATTTTGCAAAAAAGGCAATAAGTACACATTATTAAACCATTACATAAAGGAATGTAATAATAATTTGACTATATTAGGTGTTACATTCTGTATATAAACTATAAATTAAAATTCGTTTTACCTCCCCCCATAGGGTTTCTGTGGGGTTTAAATCTGGAGATTGTGCCGGTCATTTTAAAACCTTCACATTACGTTTCTCAAACCATTGTTTCACAACCTTTGCGGTGTGTTTTGGGTCGTTGTCTTGTTGAAAGCCCCAGCGAAGAGGCATGTTTTTCTCGGCATATGGAAGGATTGTGTCCCGAAGGATATCATCTAAATAAATGTCTTTCGTCATATTGTCGTATATCCAGCACAGAGGCCCAACACCATTATACGAAAAACAGCCCCAAACCATAATATTGCCACCACCATGCTTAATAGTTTTTAAAGCATTCTGGAGCAATCTGAGCCAAACAAATTTATTTTGGACTCATCGGACCATAAAATGTTCTGCCATTTTGATGCTGGCCATTCCATATGGTCTTTTGCAAACTTTAATCTGTCTTTAATATTTTTTTTAGATAACGCTGGACACTTCCTCGGCAAACTCGCTTTAAAATTGCTCTCAGTTAACCGTCTACGTATTGTAGACGTATCTAGGTCCAGCTCAAGCTCCGTTTTAATATCCTTAGATGTCGCAAATGGATTTTTTTTTTTATAAAGCGAACAATACGAGCATCAGTAGGGGTGGTTTTGCGTTTGCGGCCACAAGTTTTAGCCCGGTTTTGGGGTTTTAGGGCATTTGCGACGAGATTTATGGACCGGCCTGAGAAACAAGAAATCTCTTTAAGAATTCTGCCCTCAACTCTTAATTTTTTGATTAACTCCCGCTGACTCTCGCAACAATGCTATCCGCGGCCCATTTCTCCAAAAAAAAAACAAATTTTAAATAATAAATTCATGTTTAAACATGTATATGTAGATTACTACTTGATTTGAATTATATAATTTATTAATATAACTGGAAAAATTGACTTATTTTATAATAGTAATTAATTTCTTTATTAAATTGAACAATGAAAATTCGACTGATTTGGTAAAATATTAAATTTGAAATACATGTGTATTACGTGATAATAGTAGCATTTGTCAAAAACAAAAGAAAAGAAACAGAAAAAAAAATTGAAATACATATAACGGGGAATTACCGTATTATATCGGTTTAAATTGGATAATATAGAGCTAAATGCAAAATTACCTATTATACTGCACACCACTGTATATATATATATATATATATATATATATATATATATATATATATATATATATATATATATATATATATATACATATATATATATATATATATATATATATATATATATATATATATATATATATATATATGTATATATATATACATATATATATATATATATATATATATATATATATATATATATATATATATATATATATATATATATATTTATATATATATATATATATATATATATATATATATATATACATATATATATATATATATATATATATATATATATATATATATATATATATATATATATATATATATATATATATATATATATATATATATATATTTATACATATATATTTACAAAATATTATTTACATATGTTAAAATCCTCTTCAAATAAAACTATTATACAATTTCTTTTCACTTACAACAACCTTATTTTAATTATTTTTAATACAATACATTAAAAATAGTATATTATACACCAAGGTTGAGAAGTATGCTATTATAGACCGAGTGAGTTTATAACCCAAGACGCGGAGCGTCGAGTGTTATTATAGTAAGCGAGGGCTATAATAGCACTTCTCAAGCGTGGTGCAAGGCACACCAACCATTAAGGTTTTTTGTTGATAAGAAAATTAATTTGATAAGGGAAACACTTGCTCTTTAATAATATTAACTATGTATGTCGAAGTAGCCCGAATTTTTTTACTGAATTGTAGTAAGCGTAAATTTAAAATGACACTGCATTTTGTTTTGTTATTTCAAGTTTTAATTTTGTTGAGTCAAAGTGGCATTCAACTAAAAAAAAAGGAGAATGCTGATTTATTCGGCACGCCACCTGAAATATGTGAGATAGTCGCAAATATAACAGATCAGCTGCTGCCCCAAAAATCGAGGAATATTTATATAAAAACATATGAAAAATTAAAAATTTGGTGAAATAATAAAAGTGTTCATAAAATTTCGGAAAATATACTTTTGGCATATTTTCAGGAGTATTCAGTTAATAAAAAGGCCTCCTCTTTACGGGCCCATTATTCAATGTTAAAATTAACAATATCTCTAAACGAAAATATTGATATTTCGAAATTTTACAAACTAGTCGCATTTTTAAAACGAAAAAATGTTGACTATCGCCCAACAAAATCATTGGTTTTCACTTATGAGGATATTTTTAAATTTTTAACTAAGGCACAAAGGTACGTATCTTCTTTATACTACTTAATTAGTGATTGCTGTAAAAGAAAAGCCTCTTTTATAATCAAATCATTATCATTGCAGGCCGCTCTTGTAATTGGTGTTGCAGGTGTCTACAGAACTGACGAACTTTGCAATATGCTTGTGGTCGACATAACAATCAAGGAGGAAAAGACTCTTATTAAGATTCCTAATACTAAAAATGATACATCAAGAATGTTTGTTATTATTGAAGCACTCTCGATGAAAATTGTTCGTAGATATTTAAAATTGAGACCGATTTCGGACATTCCAAAAGTTTTCATTTATATAAAAAATGGCAAATCTATTAGACAAAATATAGGCCATAATACTATATCGCAAATGCAACACAAAAATGCAAGGCACCTAAATTTAGAAAATCCCCGTTCTTATATAGGGAACAGTTTTCGAAGAACTTCTGCTACTTTATTAGCTGCGAGTGGGGGTAATCTACTTCAACTTAAGCAACATGGTGGATTTAAATCTTCCAATGTTGCCGAAGGATATATAGAAGATTCTATATCAGGAAAAAAACATATAGCTCATATGGTTCAAAGTCAAAGTGCGTCAAAATCTCAAGAAGCTAATTCAAATAATCAAATTGAAGATCAACAAATGGTTGTTAATAGCAATCTGATGCATGTAACAAATACGGATGAAGCTAATATAAATATTCAAATTGAGGAACAACAAATGATCGGTAATAGCAATAAGATGCATGTGTCAATATCAATAAATACCGATAGAACAATTATTTTCATAAATAAATTGGCAAAATGAGTTTTTAGTGGCATCTATTATTATGTAATAACTAATAATAAATATTTAATAAATTGTGTTCGTTTTTGGTTAAAAATATATTTATCTTTATATTATTACACTAATTTATACGTTTTTTTTATACGTCTTGTACATTTTTTTGTTTTTTTTTATTTTTATCAAAATCTACTTTATCAATATGGGGTAAAATCATAATCTCCCTATCCATTTAATCGCATTACATCTAGTGTTCATTATTCATTATTAACTAGTGGTCCACTAGCCGAGAAATTTTGTTTCTCAGGCCACTAAAACACATAATAATGATGCCTTCTACGACTAGCAGTGGAAAATAGTATATTATTCAACGAGCATATAATGATAGCTGTTATTCATCTGAGTGAATTACAGCCATTATTTGCGAGTAGAATACGATACTTTGTCCATGACCCATAAAAAATTGTTTTTTATTATCAAATCATTTAAATAAACCTAAAATAATTTACGTCGACATTTTGACGTTTCAATTTAATAATAATGAAAATAGCAAGAGACTACTAGATAAAATTTCAAAAATGAAATTTTTATTTGGTAATAGTGAATAATGGAAGAAGGGACTACTAGATAAACTAGCAGTAAATAATGGATATCATTATAATTGAAGAAACAAACGTATAATGAGTATATTATACATACGTTAGTCGTGGACAATAGTTATTTATGGTACTAGTGAGCAAAACGAGATATTATCCATGAGGGATAAGTTTGTCCCACGAGGCGATAGCCGAGTGGGATATTATCCCGAGTGGATAATATCTCTTTGCTCACGAGTGGCATACAACGTTTTATCCACTTTTGTTGAAATAAATTTCGTAAATTAAAAAAAAATAGTTCCATTTTGCGTTTTCACACTGGAGCATTGAATTTTGAAATACATTTTGTCATAGTGACCGTTCATTAAATTGTCATGGTGTACTTTAATTTAACTACTTTTTGGAATATAGTTTTTCATTCAATTTGACTACGAATAATTTTCCAATGACTACTCAACATTTTGTTATACAAAATATAACTCACGTTACCCCTAGCAGCGTGGGTTGGTTATTTTACATTTTCTTTATTTGAAATCAGCATAGTTATCGGGCTATTATATATCAAAAGTGGATAATAGTTATTTATGGTACTAGTGAGCAAAACGAGATATTATCCATGAGGGATAAGTTTGTCGCACGAGGCGATATCGAGTGGCATACAACGTTTTATCCACTTTTGTTGAAATAAATTTCGTAAATTAATAAGAAATAGTTCCATATTGTGTTTTCACAGTGGATATACTTTTTCATTCAATTTGACTACGAATAATTTTCCAATGACTACTCAACATTTTGTTATACCAACTGTAACTCACGTTGTCCCTAGCAGCGTGAGTTATACAATAACAATGGGTTAGTTTATATTTTCTTTATTTAAAATCAGCATAGTTATCGGGCTATTATATATCAAAAGTGGATAAAATATATTTATAAATTTTAATAATTAATAAAAAAATATAACTAATGAGCGGATCATTACTCTCGACTAAATAATAATAATTAATTATTTTTAATGTTTATAACAGTGAGTCCTGCAGGTACTTTAGTATCACTTTTTTTTTTTTTTTTTTTTTTTTTCGTCCCTGCCCAAAAGCGGCTAGCACTACGACCTAAAAGATCTTTTGTGCTATTACTTTAGTATCACAATCTGCTATCTAATACAGTACTTTGGTTTTTATCTACATATAAAAACTATTTATTCATATATTTTGGTAATTATTAAAAAATTATAGCTAATAACTAAATAATAATTTCGTTTTCGTAAAAAGTTAATAATAAATAATGATAAATAATTCTTAAGATTGCTTCCTTGAATCAGCGGTCACTGCAAGTAATTCTATATCACAATCTGCTACCATTTTGTTTATGGCACATATAAAAAAAAATCAATATTTAAATACTAAACAATTTAATAGATATTATTAAATAATTATATTTTCTATTTGAAAAATAATATTTCATAATTTTTATTTTTTAAATTGGAAATCAGTGTGGCCACTGCTGGTACTTCATGGTCGTATTTTGTATTTATGTTGTACAGGTACTTTTGTATAAATAACCAAATATTATACGATGCTGCTGGATAGTGTAATTGGAATGATTGAAATATTTTAAACGTCTTATCTATGGCTTCTCACAAACTGCCACAAACATACTTTGTATCGTCCAATATAATGGCAAATTGAACTATTTCCAAGTTTTTACTTATTGCTAATAAGTAAGGCTGAATTTGTGTTTTGTCTGTTTTGCATTTAGTATTTTGTTCTTTGATCATCACTTCCATTTGGAAAATATTTTCAGCTCTGACTACACAACAGTTCTGACTATCCTTGATAGTACATTTGGAGTAGGAAGCATTTTTAATATATTTCACAGAATTTGGAATAGTTGAGCAAACCAAAAGCATAAGTTCTGTATAAAAGGAGTCTGTAACATAAAAAACATATATGTTAGGCTCAAGTATGCACTTTTGAATAATTTAAATTTTAATAAATAATATTTAACTTGTTGCTTCGTTCAACCAAAGCGTTTCCAGTTGACTTTTCCATTTGGGCTGTGTTAGCCTTGTGTTCAGTAATGCTACATCATCCTCAAAGCCGTACCGGTATCAGTATATAAACAGCTATCAGGGTAAATGATATTGAAGTCGATCTGTAGAACATTAGGTAAATATTTATTAGAATTTGCTTAATTTACCAGTTCCGGTATTTGCGGATTTTTGTATATGGCCCAGTTATCGAATACACTTTGAAGTGAAACGTCCTTATTCTCCATCAACTCCTTTGTCCTGTTGCTGGCAGAGGCCTTCCACTTCTCCGGTACCACTTCTCTGGGGCTTCGAAGATGTTTCAATACATTTTTTATCGTTTCATATACCTCTTCGGTGAGCATATCCATAAATATTAAATACAAAAACAATTTTAAAGATATTATATGACAGCAAACCAACTAAGAAAATCTTACCGTTAATTTGGTTAGTAGGTTTAAAGCGAGCGATTTCACTTTCTGTAGGTCTATACAGTTTTTCCTGCTGGTTAGCTTTCCTATTTAGGTAATTAAACTTGCTGCAGAGTTTTCCAATCGGACTTTTGTGACCTCTGTGGAGGAAGTAAGTTTTCTGCAAATAACATAAAATGTTATGGATGGATCGCTATTTCATGTTGTGAAAAAAAAATTTCTACGATACATGAGATATTTTAACGTTTCGTCGTTCGCATCTAAAGATTTATTGCCTACCCTTAAATCGCTCATAAAGACTTTCTAGCCCTCAAGAAATCAATAGAAGCTTTAGTTCGTCCGTTACCGGTTCATTGAGTTTATTTTGTAAATTATTGAAAATCAGCTCTGGAGCTTCGCTGACCCTGTTGTGCTCATCTAATTGTTGAACGGTGTAGCTCAAAACCTCGGATGTCATGTTATCCGAAACCGAGTTTTTTTGGAAAACATTGAATATCAAAAATTTCCTTGGAGGTACTTAAATAATTTTCTTCGTGAGAAGATAAACTGGATGTACCGCCAATTGCGTAATATTGAATGGATTTTTGAGATGATTCTCCTGAAATTACTGTAAATATTTTATGTTTTCTATTGGTCGAAATCCATAGCGCTTTTAAAACCGAGTGACATATAACAAATAAACAGTGTTATGTGATATACATATGTAAACAAGTAAATACTATAATTTTTATTGCGAATAAAATTTGCTTGCTTAGTAGAAAGAGATGTTAATGGTGGGCTGTTGAAACAAGTTAAATGATATATAAAAAGCTTCTCGCTTTCAATCAATATTTTATGAGATACTAATCGTTTAGTGTAAATGGTTGTTACTTTATTTGCAAGTAAATAGGGCTCATTTTCTTGAAGGGGTACACAAATTAATTTAATTTTATATACGTAGTGAAATATCAACTACGTTTGTTTTAGTCAAAAAATCTTTTATTTTATAGTTAGTTCCTCTAAATCTTACTTGTTGGTAGAATTTCAATTCATTTACGTTTAGTTGGTAATAATCATAAATGTTGGTGGGCTATGTATTTTTATGAATTTCGTTTTGTCAATTCCCAAAAATTCGTTATCCAGAGAAATGAGCATGAAAGCAAATTTTAATTGCGATTTACTTGCAAGACTTAGAGTAATAATTCTTCTGCTAGTTATGTTTTTCGCGTAAGATATGAGTTCAAAGTGTTTTGACTCGTAACGGAAACAATATGTACATATTTTATAATAAATCAGTAAAGTAAGTGAAACTTTGGTTTCAAAGGTTCGTTAAATCATTTTACGTATTTTTCATTATGCTTCGATATTCTCGATTTTAAATTATTTAGCATATGGTGGTTAAACTTTGTGTGTAATATTAAATCAACCAGCTCCATAAACTCGCAAAAGAATATTCAAACTTCATCATCAGGTGGTATTAAATCACCTAATATAAGGGGTAAGAAATGTGTAAAAGTCCACATTTCTCTAGCGGAAAACTGAAATTTTTGCTCCTTTAAATGTATTTTCTTAATGTCTTTTGCTAAGTTTCCAACTTCAGTATTTCCATAAGGGAACGATGATTTCAACTTATTTAATAACTTCAAGTCAATGTATTTTTTTTACTTATAAAATAACCAAGTATTTTTGCAATGTTGTAATCACACATGCCTTCCAAAAGGCCATTCATTATGTCACAGGCAAAGTTTCTAACCCCGTGAAACGAAGGAATGGTATTTAGAAATTGAAATAGCCTTAACACCATTCACGGGACAACTGTTACTCACTACATCAGCTTCGTAGTTTACTATTGAGCGAAGAAACCTAATATTCTCTTTATTTAGAGTGTGTGGTTCTGTTTTCGTACATGTACAAAACAGGGATGATATTTGAGTAAATCAAATAGTACTTTTTCCATTCACCCGAGAGTACTTTTTTGAACTCGAAAGTACTTTTTTTTAGAAATTTAATTATTAAAAAAAACTAACAGTTTATGAATTTATAGCGTTTTATTTTTTCTGGAAACATTTTAAGTATAAGTGGTAGAATGTTGTTTGTTTCACCTGATAGCACATGATCAGGAGAAAATTTTGTGAAATGATCGAATGAGTCGTTTCCAAAATCAATTCTTTTTAAGAGGCCTTCACAAAGAGAAATGTAAAAAAATTTTACATTAAATTTAAACCCGAAAATTTCACTTTGGGATATGTTTTCTTTCTCAATACATATATAATTCGATATTGGAGCCACAGTATATATTTTCAATGGAAATTTGGTTTTCATTTAATTTACAATTTATAACACTTACAAATTCTGAAGCGTGTCCAGTACAGTTCTTTTTATAAAATTTCGAGCAATAGTTTTGAATAAAAATTTCATCCTTGGTAAGAAAATATGCATCTTTGGTTCTTCAGCTTGCATTTCGGTATTAATTCCATTAATTATTTTTAAAATGTACGATAAAAAAATACAATACATTTTCACTGTTTTACTTTTTAAGTTTTCTTGTATAAAACTAATGTTTTCGTTACCATATTGATTCTCAAAATCTTTTATTGCAAAATAATAACTTAAAGGTATCCATTGTTCTATAATTCTATCGATGGCGGCCTAGAATTATTTAAATAATATTTATTATTTAATATAAGTTAATATTTTAAATTTTTTTTAAATTTAATATCCCCCATTGTATGTGGTAAAATTATTAGTATATGAGTAAAATAAATTTACTTGGCGTGATAGCCAACGTGTGTTTGCATATTTTAAAATTACGTGCAACTCTGAACCAAAATCAATCTGGAATTTCTCAAAATCAGCCTTGCGGCTTGGGCTGTTGCAGAAATGGTGGTTAACTTCTCTTATAAGGCGATCAATTACATCCGGTAATTTTTCTGATGCAGTCATTGATATGAGGTTTAAATTATGACAAATGCATCCATTTACTAACAACTTTGGGACAATTTCTTTTAATTTAGCCTGAGCGCCGTTGTGCTTGCCCATCATCACTGAGCAATTATCAGCAGTAAATGCGATTAAATTCTTCAGTGACACATAGTTTTCCTCTAAAGTATTTACAACGGTGTCAAAGATTCCTTGAGCGGAGCAATCATTCAATGGAGCAAGTTTTAAAAACCTATCGCGACATTAGTTGTCAAAAACACGTATAATTATTGCTAAATTTTTGCCATAGCGCTGTCCGTGCTTTCATCAATTATTAATGAGAAATATTGTTCACTTGTTATCCTTGAACTTGATGTAATATTTTCGGGTCCAGTGAGCTCTTTTATAATTTTTTCTGCTTTTAATCTATTTGATTTCACTTTTTTATAATCTGGGAGTCGGTGATATCCGCTTTTAAACAGGCAGTTAAATGATCAAATACTGAAAATGGTAAGTTATGCTCAGCAATAAATAGGCATAATCTTACCTCTAATTTCTTAGCCGCATCGGAAATTTTGGTTATTTCTGGGTCGGGTTGCACAAAACCATCAATTTTAATTGATTTTGAAGCAGCGTTAAGCGCTTTTTTGTGACCATCCGATAACTCATGTCTCTCTATATGTGTCCGACTTCCGCTGATGCACAAATTACACAACAAACATGTTTTGCCTTGTTTGGAGTTTTCTTCGACCAGCCAAGAATATTGCTTTTTCCACTCATTTCGAAACAATCTATCACGCTTAATTTGTTTTTTCTCAAAATCAATGGTCGATGTCGGTAATTTATTTATTGAGTTAGTGAAATTAAATAATTTAATAAATTGAAGAATAATACTTTAAAAATGTTAAATCAACATACTCATTTTGCATCTCCTGTATTACAAATGGTGTTCTTGATTCTTCAAGCATAGACGCGCGTTTTTCCGGCGTAGACAAAGACCCGCACTGGCTTTATTTTTGATTTATTTTTCAGGAAAAATTATGAAATTACCATTTTCCAAAATAAGCGCTTAAACTGGATATATCTCACTGGATATCAATCAAAGAATTGAAATAACCATTTTCCCAAAAAATTACAAATAAGCGCTTGGAGAAACATGAAATCTCCATTATTACAATTTTAATTTATTTTATTTTTAGGGAAAAACATGAAATCTTCAATTTCCAGATATCAGGAAACAAAATGAAATGACCATTTTCCAGAAAAACTAAAAACTTTAATGAAATAAAAAATGAAATGTAAACAATTATTTAGAAAATTTAGTTTTATTTAATAAATTATGTATATATGTAAAAGAAATGTGTAAGGCTGAGTTCATACTTCAATTTGTTCGTTCATTCATTCATTCAGTAATTTTGTTTCGACGATTCATACTTCAATTTGTTCGTTCATTCATTCATTGAAATTCCAGAACGAATCTCAGAACGATTTTGTCGCCATCAACTGTTTAAAAATATAAGTTTATGACATTTGTGAAATTGTGATAAGGCTACCTAGTGTTATATACATAGATAGGGATGACAATGATTTAGAATTATTGTTATTGGATGTGATTATTGCAAGTGGCGTCATAATAAAGCACGTCTTAAATCAGAGCTCTCGAAAAAGAAGACGCTGCAATGCTAGAGAAATTCTCATGGAAAGGCGTAATCAAAGATATTACTCAAACTTAGTCAATAATTAAGATTACGTTTTACAAATTAGGTTTATTTTTATCTACATAAAATTTTATTATATTTAAGATGGCCATTTTAACTTCTAGTGTATATTGTTTTTCGATTGCGCCAAATTCATCGTTTAAAGTTAAAAAATCGGGTCGATTTTATCGCATTTGCATGCAGGTTTTACTGATTTAGCGGCTATTAATTTTTGGTGCTCTTTCATTGTTTCTAATAGAATGGGAGTTCTGTTAGAATGGGATCTTGCTGTCTTTTTTTATATATAGTAATATTTAATTTAATATTTTTATTTTTAAATGTTCCGTACGTCATTACAATTCACGTGCAATATTTTTTTCCCGAATAACAATTTTTATTCATTCTTTCTCGAAACTTTATTGTGTGAGCGTCTCTTTTTAGTGAAGTGTTTTATAAATTTTACAATTTTCTTGATTTTAATTAATTTGTATTTCATTTAATTATATCTTAATAGTTTAATTTTGATTTGTTTGTTCTTTATCAGTCAGGTAAGTCTTTTCATAGTCTTTTTTCTATCCACAAAATAATAAATCCACATAACACAAGCAAGGAGGGACAAAGTACTTTGTACCTCCACCATTTACTTCTACTGATTTCTCTGATTTTGAAGATGAAATAAATACTAAAAAATGAAAAATCGTTTTTAATAATGAAATAATAGTAAACGGTGAATTTGATAATAGTCCCAATATGGTACATAAAAGGAAACCTAATAATAATAATAATAAAATTCACGTCGCATATTCGAAAAATATAGTAATAGCTCCCACATCATCTTCAACTTTATCTGTTGATTCATCGAATAACTCAAATATGCCGTCAGTTACTGCAGAAAAAAATAATCTATATAACCGATCAGATAATGGCCCATTTACTGTATTTGTCAGTAAAGAGAATTTAAATATTGTATTTATAGGTAAAGCACTTAAATTAAATAATTTCAAAAATGTTAAAAATATCTCTAGCGTTAGCAAAAATGTTGCTAAGGTTATCTTTAATAATTTTGAAAACGCAAATAATTGTGTCAAATCAGAAATCTTTAAAAAATTTGATAATTATACGACATACATTCCTAAAAATTTCGCATCTTCTACTGGCATAATCAGGAACATTCCTATCGGGCTTTCTAATGAAGAAATTCAAGAAAATATTAGATTTAAATATCCTATCTCAAAAATAGAAAGAATTACTAAATGGAATAATGTCACAAAAACAGCTGAGGAACTTGTATTGGTTAAACTTACTTTCGAGTCTGGAATTATTCCATTCAATATCATTTTATATGACAGTGTCTTATTAAAGGTAGAGTATTTCATACCTAATCCATTATTTTGTAAAAAATGTCTAAATTACGGACATACAATTTCTAAATGTAAATCAAAAACTAATAGATGCCTAACGTGTGCTAGAACTATCGAGGGCGAACAGCAACACGATTGTGATAAGAAAGATTCTTGTAAATTTTGTGGAATGGGTCATATTACTAACTTTTTCAGATGCAATGAAAGATATAGGCAGAAACAAATTAGGGAACATATGATTTTAAATAAATCTAGTTTCAGAGAATCCAAAAGCCACCTTTACGGTAGCCAACAAAGAGTCCCTAAACAAATAGATTTCGCTAATGATATCTGTGTTGAAAATCAAGCCTGGACCAATAACAACTTAATGAATTCTGATGCTAGAAAAATTCAATTCCTAAATAAATTAGTAACCGAATTAAAAAATCAATTAAATGAAAGAGATTCTATTTTTAATGACGTCAAATCACTTTTAAATAATTCCGATGACTTTAATAAAAATCCAGCTAATTTAGACTCACTCAAAATCAAATTAAATAAATTTATTAAAACATAAACTTTTTCTTTTTCCAGTTTTTGTTTTCATTTTATTCTTCCATTATGTTGCCTTTAAAAATTTTACAAATTAACATTCGTAGTTTAAATAGTAATAAAGATCTATTATACCATTATATACAATCCAATCATATTGATATAGTTATTCTATCTGAAACCTGGACAAATCTAAATAGCAATTTGGCTTTTAACAATTACAATCTTGTTACCGATGACAGACCGGATGGTTTTGGCGGGGTAGGTTTTTTAATACATAAAAAAATTTCTTGGAGAATTATTCATTTAAATTTTCATTACATCCGTTTTCAAGCTTTCAAAATTAACCTCAAATTTAAAAACATTAATTTTAATATCTTATCTTTTTATAATAATTCTGTTATTAGATCTTAGGAAATTATTAATGAATTTGAACATCTTATTACTCAGAATCTAGATAACTGTTTAATAGCGGGAGACATAAATATTCATAATAGTATTTGGGATAGTTCATTGACCCCTACTTACGACAGGGTGGGTGATAAGATTGCAGATATAATCACTGCTAATAATGTCTTTTTACTAAATGATGGATCTCACACAAGACAAGGTTTTTTCAGAAATAATTCTGCAGCACTAGGCATTACTTTGTGTTCAATCAATCTAATTGAAAAACTATCATGGAGAATTGATCCCATTAAGTTAGGAAGTGACCATCTCCCAATACTTATTGACTTTAAACTAAATTATTATCAAAAAAAACAAATCACAAACTGGTCAAAAGTATTGAAAGAATTTGATCTAAATTCTATTACTGATACATGCAATGTTGAAGAACACCTAGAAAAATTAATTTCTGAAAATACTTCTATTATCACAAGTAAAAATACTTTTAAACCTAAACCTTGGTGGAACGATCTTATACAAAGACTATGGAACATAAAAAAATACAAACAACTAATTTATAATTTAAACAAAAACATTTTTACTGCTATTGAACTAAAAAAATCTATACAAAAACTTAAATTAACAATCAGAAGAGAAAAGAAAAAATCTTGGAATATTTTTTTAATAAGCATCAATCATAAAACTAATAATTCTGATCTCTGGAACAACATCAATAAAATTAAAAATAAAAAACAATCCAACTACAGAATTCTAGAAGATCCCACACTAGCTAATAATTTTCTAAATTACAATTTTCCTTTCTCCTTTGAATCCCCTCCTAATCGCTCTAATAACCTCAATCCTAATATTAATCCTGAGGAATTTAATAACATTGAAATTCTTGATATTATTAAAAATTCCAATAATACTGCTCCAGGATATGATAAAATCTCATATAAAATCATCAAACAATTAGTAACCTCTAATCCTAACCTAATCAATACTATTACAAATTATTTCAACAACATCTGGCAAAATCAATTTACCCTACAAAATGGAAAACGTCATATACAATCGCCATTTTGAAAAAGGGGAGAGATGATAGAAACATTATTAACTACCGTCCTATTTGCCTGTTACCTATTTTTTCAAAAATCTTCAATAAACTCATTTTAAAACGAATTAATGATCATCTAATCTCCCATAATATTCTTAATTATTACAATTTTGGTTTTAGAAAAAATAAAAGTATCACTGACTATTTTGTAGAAATGTTTAATTTCATCAACTCCCTCAAACAACAACAAAAAAAAAATTGTTTTAGTTAACATTGACATTTCCAAAGCTTTTGATAATGTAGATAAAAATATTTTATTAAACACCTTTAGAAACTTCAATTTCCCTAATAACATTACACATTGGATTTCTCAATTTCTTACAAATAGAATTATTTCTATTCAAAATATCAATCAAACTTCCATTCATTACACTAACAAAGGCATTCCCCAAGGTAGCTGTTTGAGTCCTACACTTTTTAAAATCTATACCACTTCTTTACACGACATCAATAACCCCTATACAAAAATTTTTCAATATGCCGATGATATTTGCATTGCAATTTCTGCCGATAATCATGATAACTTACAATTAATAACAGATTCTACTTTACTCTCATTAACTGATAAATTACAATCTTTAAAACTACAAATTAACACTGATAAATCTCATTTATTAAGACTATTCACTAATAAAAATAATTCCAAATCTCTAAATTTAAAAATTAATAATATCTATATAAAAGAAAGATTAACTACTAAAATACTGGGTACAACTTTAACAAATAGACTTTCATTATCAAATCATTACACAAACTTAAAAGCAAATATTTCCAATTCCATTAACTTACTTAAAACTCTCACCAATTTTAATGGAGGTGTAAATCCTGAAACAATGATCAATATTTTTAAAGCAATAGTTAAATCAAAACTTGAATACACATATATTTTTACAGACCCTAATATAAAAAAGATATTAACATCTGTCAATCTATTAAAAATGCTTGTCTGAGAGCTTGTCTAGGCTTCTTAAGAACTACTCCAATTCCGGCTATTTTATCTGAATCCCTAGAAACATCTGCAGATCTAGATTTTATTAAAAAATCACTAATTTATATTACAAAAAATCTATATAATAATTCCAATATCGGTAACGACATTAAAAACAATAGATCTCTTCCTAAACTTAATGACTTATATTCTAATTATACTTTTCTTTCCAAAATTAAACCTTTTCATATAAAAAAAACTTCTCCCACTAATTTTAGCATCATAACAAATATTGAAGGAATCACAAACAAAAATCTTATAAACCATTCTGAACAATATGCATTTTCTATAGCTGAAATTAATAAATATAATAATTTCGCAAAAATTTACACAAATGGCTCTTTAATTAACAATAAACCAGGAATTGGAATTTTTGTTGAAGATAAAAATTGGAAATTTGCCATCCAACTAAAAAACCCTACTTATATTAAAAATATCGAAACCATTGCTATTAAAATTGGAATTACTATATCTCTAATCATCAAAAACAATAATATTATCATTATTACTGACTCTCAAAGTTCTTGTATTTCATTAAAAACGGCTCTATTACACTATACAAATAGACACTATGAAAATCAAATTATTGATACTATCGGCCATAACCAAATTAAAAAATTTGTCATTCATTGGTTCCCGGGTCATTATGGCTTAAAAGGAAATACTATAGTAGATAGTTTAGCAAAAAAAGCAGTTTTTTCTCCTACTCACTTTCTTGATAATGAACCAACTCTCATAGACCTATTTAACGATATCTCCAGATCTATAAATAATAAGTGGAAGGAAAACTACACAATAATGTGTAATTCATTCGGCCACTTTTATAAACAAATTTGCCTTTCTCCAAGATCATCTTTCCTATTTAAAGACTCTAATTTTACATCCTGCCAAACCAGGTTAATTTACAGATTAATCTCTGGTCATACAGTTAACAAGAAATTTAAATTCCTTTTGGGACTTGAATCTACATCTAATTGTGAGATTTGCAACACCGTTGAAGATAAGAAACATATTATTAACGATTGTGTCATATATAACAATATAAGAAATAATTTCCCACTTTTATACAGAAAATCCTTATTAGATATCTTAAAGGATCAAAAAATGGAAGAATACAAAATATTGTGTGATTTTGTGGATATAATAAATAGAAATATTATAGAATAATTATAAACTATGAATTAAGACTACATTTAATTTTTATTGATTTTTTTTTCACACAATGATTTTTCTTTTGGAATCATTTCATTTTTTTTATTTTTATTATAATATTAAGATTTATGAATATTATATAATTTAATTCTAAAATTTATTTAAAAAAAAAAAAAAAATTAAAAATTATGAATTATAAATTTATATTTAATTTCAAAACTTTTATTTTTATATTTATCCTTCATCTTCTTTCTAATATTCTTTATTTAATAACTTTCATTTAATCTAATTTAATTATTAAACTTTGTTTTATATAATTATGCTTTATTTTATTATTTAATTTATAAATCTAATTTAATTATGTACACTTTATTCAACCCTCCAGAACCTCCCCTGAGTGGTCTCTGGAAATTTTGGGCTGTTCTCAACTCGCTGGTCTTATGGATTGAAAGATCTCACCTGAGCAAATATAAAAAACAAACAAATAAACAAACAATTTCATTGGTTTTTCTTTCATTTGTATATATTGTTATCTCTTTCATACGTTGTTCGTTCAAACAAAAAGTTAAAGTTAAACTATCTCTTGTGAAAAATTGCATTCGAAACAAATACACTCATTTAAGAAATATGATTGGTCGAGAAAAATGTTTGAATGAATGAATGAACGAACAAATTGAAGTATGAACTCAGCCTAACTGTTTAGAAATTTTTTGTTTAATTCTTTGAAATTCTTCGGCCATATTTCCTGATGTTCCCATTACCATACGTAATTAATTTAGTTATCACGTCATAACTTTAATAATTGTAATTATTTATTTCCATCCATCCAAACAGGCATACCACATCTTTTTCTTGGGAAATTTTATTTCTCCACTTAATCATGGTGATTAATTGATGGAGCGGTATGCCATTAATTATCAAAAACATAACCACCAACATCCTTGAATGGCAATTCCCGACATCAAAGAATGCGTTAAGAATATGTTCCGGCACATTACTGAAATCAGTAATATCAAGTCTGTTCGACAGCCGCCTTTGAGCTAAACATTTATTTTTAAATATTGTTATGCTTTTGCCTTGTCAATCAAGGTTCGTATCACTGGATTGTGAATAAAACAAAATCAATTTAATTTATCACCAACGAATTTATTTATGTCACACAAAAATTATTACAACACAGTTTATTAATAAAAATTCACCAAATCACTTTATATAAATTATTCTCTAATTTAACTGATCACTTTTACTTTTTATTTCGCACAAAAACACCTTTTAAATCACACTTCTCCAAATACTACTAACAATCTTACAAGTTTACTCTATCGCGTTCCAAATTCGAATAATCCAATTCGATCTTGTTTGTTTTTTTATATACACAAACCAAACTTCTCGAAAGTTCATGACTTTTCCAGTTAGAATAGTGTAGAAACATTTAGAACTGTTTTATCATGGAAAATTCCATTTTAGTACAGTAAAACATTGAGCTATTAGTTTAACTTATTCTATCATACCCTAGGTGTCACCGTCACAATATATTGATTTGCGACATTTTAATAGCAATGATCATAACTACAAATCATTGCGTTTGACAGTCTAAATTGAGAAAAGCAAATAAATTTTCACAGAAAAGGGCGATTTAAAATTCGGTATATTATCATTCGGCCTTTCAACCCATCGTTTTCCAAACATTGCAACCGTTATTTTTTGACATCTTCATTCTGGAAACATTTTCGATTGGAACAACTTGTAAATTATATATTATTTAATTAATTTTGAAAACTTTTAGAGATGGACCCAATTGAGACGGTTGTAACAAAATACCTGGAAATGTTGAAATTAAACGCGGCTCCATCAATATTTGCCATGATGAAGGGAATTCCAAGTGCGGGATTTCTCGCTAAAATCGGAGAAGACAGCCACATGTTGCTGGCCTTTCTTCAGGATGCAGGACTACTAAATAGATCGTTAAGCTGCGGGAAATGCAGATAATAGTAAAGCCTTTTATTGAGCAGTGTGGGTGGGATTGTGGCAAACGTATCAATGGTGTGCGATGCAATAATAGGGAAAGTGTCCGCCATGGTACGTGGTTTAGCCAAAGTAAATTAACAATTAATAAAATATTGTTAATAACGAACGATATTCTACATAAAGTGTCTGCGACAAAACTAAAGTTTGATTATGGGCTTTCTCCAAATACGGCGGCCGATTGGAGACAATACGTTCGGAAAGTGATGGTGGAACACATGCTTCTTCATACCCAGCCCATTGGCGGTCCCAGCTGTATCGTTGAAATAGACGAAAGCAAACTTGGCAAGCGGAAGTACCATCGAGGACATCATGTGGACACCTATGATTTATATCTTATGTGGAAGGAACTCAAATGGTGTTTTTTTTTAAATGTTTTCAATATTTTGATTCTTTAGGCTGATATCCCACATGGCCAATGGGTGTTTGGAGGTGTAGAACGTTCCACCGGAAGGTGCTTTTTGACGAAAGTCAATAGTTGATCGCGTCACTCTGACGGATCTCATTAAGAAACATATTTTACCGGGGAGCACCCTTATCTCGGATTGTTGGGCGGCGTACAACAATCTGGGAAACGAGGGATATAAACATCTAAGAGTTAACCACTCTATATCCTTCGTAAACGAAGATAATGGTGCTCACACGAACACCATCGAAAGTACTTGGAGGCACGTAGAGGCGTCATTGCCCGAGTACAACCGGCAGTTAGACTTTACTAACTATTTGGGATAGTTTATGTTCCTTAAAGTTGTCGCTTCACGACAAGGGTGCATTTTAACTCTTTCTTTGAAGTTGTCCGGTCGATGCATTTTCGATTAAAATTAAATTTTTTTTTTAAATACTAATTGTGAATTTTATTATGATTTTATAGTGAATTATTATTATTATATTATATTATTTATGTTTAAAGTTAAGTATTAATTATATTTTTTAACTATATATTTTGCTAAATTTTTTTGTAAATGTTAATAATTTATTTTTATTTTTAGATGGAAATGGAGATGAAATGTTAAGTATGATTTTATTTTTTATTTATTACATGAATTTTTTTATTTATAATTTTCGTTGCAACGTTATGCAACAACATTTTAAAGAAAATATCTTTTTTTTAGAAGTAAAGAAAGAAGATTCTGCTTCTTTCTTTATATTTCTATGAAAAATAAAATCCAAGAAAAATTACGTCAAAATTTCCAAAAATTAGTGCTAATATTATATAATAGGCGTTACCAACTAGCAAAGATT
The DNA here is from genome assembly GCA_958295665.1 of Tipula vernalis. NCBI lineage: Eukaryota > Metazoa > Arthropoda > Insecta > Diptera > Tipulidae > Tipula > Tipula vernalis. The sequence continues at coordinate 167,775,505 of OY282559.1, forward strand.
CAAAAATTTACTAAACCAAAGAATCAAACAACATCCCATCTTCACCCTTTTTCAATATTTTAAAAGCCTTATTGAGTCAAACTAAAATACTTGAACTTAATTTCTGGCAGAGATTGTGGTAAAGTGTTTTAAAATTTTAACGGCATGTTTTAAAATTTTCGCTAAATTATTGAATGTTTACTAACATGCATCAACTCAGTTTTTTCATCTTTTCATGACCTTTACAAATTTTTGAATCACATTTAATTTTTTTAAAAACTTTTAAAGTTAGGTACAAGCGCTTGAATGCACCCAATTTTCTGGAAATCGTAATATTCACACCTCTGTAACTTTTCTCGTTTTACTCCGCACGGCACTAACTTTTGGAAGGAAGCTCATCGTTTTATCCTCACAACACCCCATGTCATACGTATTTGGATATTGAAATCCTAACTGCGTTATAATTTTTTTAAAACACAATAACTCGTTAAAAAAAATCAGGGGTAGTAACGTACGTTTTAATTCTGTATTTCACAAGTATATCATCAGCTTCTGTTTATCATATTAAAAAAAGTATGTACTACTCTATTTATTTTGAGTTTGCCTTTAAATCGAACATTTTTAACTTAATATTACAATAGAAAATTAAAATCTCTCAGATCAATTTTGATTTTATATAGATCATTATGGATACTAAATAGCGAAGTTCAGAAGCATAAGGAAAACCTCAATAGTAGGTTCAACACTGTTAAAATATAGAAAAAAAATCAAAGTTATGTCTCCTTGATGAAAAAAGGTGCAAATTAACTTACATCTACTACTAACTTACACCTACTTATTATTTTTAAAATGCTAGATTTAAAGGCAAACTCATAATAAATAAAATGGTACATATTTTTTTTTAATATGATAAACTGAAGCTTAGATATTTGTGAAATACTGAATTAAAACAAACAATACTACTCCTGATTTTTTTTTAACGAGTTATTAGGTGTTTTAAAAAAATTATAGCGCAGTGGGGCGAAAAAACGGAGGGAATGCGGCCTATAACTTTAAAAACAAACAACCTAAGTAGAATGGTTACCTATGTATTAGCCTAAAATCACTCAGTTTCTTAACTTCAAAAAATCATAGCACGAGAAGGGCGGGCCAGGAGTGAAATTTTGGAAAAATCCATTTTTCATCGGCTAATTTTCTTAAAAAAAGTTACAGCTAAATCGGTGTATAAAATCAGAGCCTTCTAGAGTATAGAGCCATAATCATAATGACGTATTTTATAGAAGCTTTTTTAGTGGTATAACTTTTCACTGATTTCCATAGGGATCCATAGTAAAAATGGTGTTTTTTAACTGCAAGTTTTTCAATGAAAAAAGCAAAAATATTATAAAATGTTTATATAAAAGTTTTCTACATATCTTTAAGAACAATATACAAGAAGGCCATATTGGTATTAAGTAAATATTAATTGCAGAAATATTAAAATTAAATTATTTCTAAAATATATTTTTTCGAACTTTCATTTTGAAAAATACATCAAAGTTGGCTCTGACGAATTAAAATAATACTTGCTAAATTTATCTTTAGTTTTACTAGTGTACGTAAGATGTCTAAAATATTTACAGAAAAATACGAAAAAAAATTATTTAATCACAAAATTATCACTCATACTTAATGTTTTGTGAATTTGTTTTGCTTTTTCTACAATCTTTTTACTTGAAATTTCCTCAGGTGGTAATTTTTGGTATGATTTTACCAAATTTTTACGGCCATCTATGTAATGTATATTGACTTAATGACCAAACGAATTGTAGTAAGCTTTTATTTTAATTTGACCAGAATGCTGTTGTTATGAATTTTTTTTTATATTTTGGTTTAAATAAATCAATTATTACAAGAAAATGAAAACGATTTACTTAAACGATATTCATATGTATATGTTGAAATTCAAATATTTATGAAAGTATTTCAGAAATCATAATTAAGAATTTGTAACGTTTTCATTTAAAAATTTGTCTTAGGAAAAAAAGTGATTTCCCATATGTTTTATGTATTTTACTATGAAAAGTTTGGTTTTTTCCTCGTTTCTAATTCCTTTATAAAAGCTGTGTTTTTTAGACTATGGCTCTGTATAATCAAGGTTGCTTTGATAAAATGCATCCGCCCGGTTTTTTAAAAAAGTAATGGATACATACTTCTTACGCAATTAGGATGTAATTTATATTTGTAGCCTTGCCCCTTCTATTTTTAGATTTATCAAGTCATTATTATACCACGGTTCCTTTTTTGTACTTGAAGCTATCATCCTAGGAATAAGTCTCTCCATACCTAAATTAATGTTTCGATACAATTCGCTCAACATATTGTCGATATTATTACATGCATAAAAAACGACGATTTCAGAGGATTGTGTTACGCTATAATTCAAGTTTAGACTGCACAAACTATTTGAATATTTTAAATGCAAGGAAAAACAAATAAAATTTCGTAGAAGTAGCACAAAATTAGATAAAAACATGAATGAAATATTTTCTATGTTTTCAATTCTTTATTCATAAATTAAATACATAGTTCGATGCAGAAAAAATCCATTTAAAAGTATAAATTGCATTATGTATTTGTGCATATTATAATATTTATGGATAAAAAATCAACATAAACAAAACTATGTAAAAATGTTTTCTTTCTCTTCTCCATACCAAATGTGGCTAATCGCTAAGCTATAGGTATATCTATGTATGTTATGTATGTACATAATTACGAAAATTCAAAAACGAAGTCAAAGCAGTGAAGGGAATATATATTCCATTTAAAATCCAAAATTTCATATCATATGTAAATGAATTTGTTTCCCTTACTAGACACCTAATGTTAGTACCAGAAAATAATATTCAAAGAGTGGCGCTAGCTTCGCGCCGGCTTATAATTTTATTTTGGTTTAATTCTTCTTACACTTTTGTGTTTTGTGGATAAACTTATCAAAGAGTTGAACTATTCTAGTACAAATTGTGTCCAAACTTATTACTCAAACCGTTTGGCATAATTTCCCATTATTTCCGCTGTATTCAATTTGGCGCCACTGTCGTTTCGTTGACGTCAAAAAGCGCTACTTGTTCACACTTTTATTCACTTTTAAAATCGGATTTATTTCCGTTTTTTAATATTATTAAAACTAACTTACCTTTAATATTGATGAAGATTCTTCAAAATAAATAAAACAATAGGAAACTATACTAATTAATCTAAATATCACTGTACAGGTCAAAGTTTACGGAAAGAATGATCTTCTGTTGAATTTATAAAAATTATTTGGACATAAAAAAAAGAAGACCAAATCATACGAGTTTGGCACCAGTTGATTGGGTATAAATTAAGAAAAAAACAAAAAAAAAATCAGAATGCTCTAACTGCCTAGTAAACTATATTGAGGAAAAAATAAATGTAATGCGGGCCTCAGCTGATCAATAAGTATTGCCACTATAATATTATCAATATAAAAACAAACTATTGGCAAACACCAATTGTCTCAGACGATCAATACTATTGACAATACACTTAAACGTCAAGCAATAAAAAATATTTATTTTCAGGTAGTACTCCACTTTGAACCATGTTAGATAAAAGTAAAGCTTGGGTAGCGATTGTTTAGGCATTAAAAAGGAAATAATATGGTCTAGGGTGTTGAAACTTTTTTATTGTATGCCAGATTTTTTTTACTCAGTTGGTGTAATCTTTCCATGTAACAACACAATACTGGAAGTTCTCTATATGTATAAACAAAGCTAATTAACGTTTTTTGATTATCAAGGGTTTCTGGTGTATTCCTGTTGTCCATTACTTGTGCTATCGGTGAATTCCATACCGCACCATGTAGTTTATGTATATATTTGCCAAGTTATTGTTAATTGCATCACATTTATTTTGATATATTGTATTTTATAACAGGCTCCACTTACATATAGGTATATAATTTTAGTTTTATATTTGTATAAATGCAATGCTGCATGTAGGTAATTGTTTCGTTTTCTTGCATACGTACACCAAATTCAAATTTTTACAGCTCTTTGCATAGGTATTTTGTCAATAAAGCATTTCAGAAGATCAATAGTATTGTAAAAATTATATCAACATTAAAAATATTTTTGTTTTCATCAAACCATCGCCACAATATTTTGTATATGACACTCCTTCAATTAGTGTCTTCACATGTTAATAGTATTGCCAATACTGAAATATTGGCAATAGATGTTGATCATCTGAGGCCCGCTTAACACCTGCTTGTATATTTATTTAAAAAAAAAGCATGTAAGCTTATTTTAAATTTGTAAATGCATTTTAACATTTGCTCTGCGCTGTGTAAAATATTTTTTGGCGGTTATTATTCAACTATTAAAACGCGTCACCACAGAGTGCCAGGATAGAAAACTAATTAGCGAGTCTCTAAAGGACCGCAAAAAGACGTCATCTCAACTCGCTGCAGCTCTATCTGAGGAAATTGGAAAGCCGATTAGTGCTCGAACGGCAAGAAGAAGGCTTACAGGAGCTGGCTTAAAAGGCTGTAAAACAAGAAAAAAACCTCTGCTGTCCGAGCGCAATAAAAAAAACGATTAGAATGGGCTCGACGACATCAACATTGTACCGAGGGAGATTGGTATAATGTTTTATGGTTCGACGAATCCAACTTTCAGGTAAGTTTTTATATCATCGGTATAAAACAACAAATAATTATTTAATTTATTTTTGTGAGAAATACAACCAATCTAACATTGAGTGTTTTTTAGTTATTCGGAACGCCTGGTGTGACATTTGTGAGAAGACGTATCGGCGAGGAATACCATCCAGATTGTGTGGTACCCACTGTCAAACACGGAGGCGGCAGCATTATGATCTGGGGTTGGAGAAATGTTTGTTTGCGAGGGCCACATGAACAGTGAAAGGTACATTAATGTGCTAGAAACTGCCTTGATGTCGTCGTTGACGCGCGTTTTTAGCGACACTAACTTGGACAACGTCAAATTTCAACAAGATAATGCTCCGTGCAATAAATCGGCGACCACCATGCGTTGGCTTAGACAAAACAAAATTGTCCCGCTGGACTGGCCGGCGCAGTCTCCAGATCTGAACCCCATCGAGCATCTTTGGGGTATATTGAAGCGGAAGATACGGGGCCACAGCATAACATCCAAGGCGACGTTAAAAAACGCCTTAAAGAATGAGTGGAATGCCATTACTGCAGCTGAGTGTAAGAAACTATATATGTATGTATATTCAATACAACTATATATAAAAACTCACGTCCAAACCATTTCTGGAATATGTCTGCATGTATGTTTGTTAGATGGCTTTGTGTTCTCTAACTCAAAAACAAACACCTTTAAGATTATGAAATTTCGGATTTTACATGTTATATTATGTGGAAATATGCACCTCCTATTTTGGTATTAAGTTATTTTTTCTCTTCACATACCTTCTTTCAATCTATTCATATAAACGAACTCTTGTATAAGAAAGACGGATGGGTGGGTGTTGGCCTCAATAGAAAATAGCATATTTTTTTATTTGGATTTTAATCATCTACATGGTCAAAACAAACAATATACTTTGAAAATTAATTCAATATCTATCAAAATCTATCCCCAGTAAAAATATTTTTTTTTCTTTCAAACAACGTATATGCGAAACTACCTCGTGTATGTCCTTATATTAATAGTCGCTAAGGCAAAGGCTGAACCTTCCCCTTCGAAATGGTGTACAGAACTTTTTTATGGAGATAACTGTGATCTCTACAGGATTAAGGTATATTTATTTTTCTGAACCTCCTACTCTAAAAGTACTTGCAAACCATCTAAACTCATTCTAAACTGGTACCACTTTCAAAAATATTCTCCGCAAATTTTTACAGGGCACCACGTTCTTTAATCTTGATTTGCCAAAAATTCTTTTTACTCAGCAATAATTGTAATTATCGCAAAGCTTTTTTTTGAGTGTGTTTAGACAAAATTGGTATGGTAGTATTAAGATTGCTATGAATTAAAGCCCTGTTGTGGGATAAGTAAAAAAACTCAGCCACATGATTAGACAATGTTGGTATATGAGTTATTATGGCGATTATCCATTTTATTATTTTTGTGTATATTTTGTCACTTTAATAATTTATAAATAAAAAACAGCTAACTTGATTTTTAAGTATATTTTATTGAAAAACCTTTTCCTTATAGTAACAATGTTTTTAAATTTGTTAGTAGAAAATTAATTTCGGAATTATTCCTTCATCAGTTCTTTTTTAAACTATTATAATTTCTTAAAACTATCCTGCTTATATATGTTTTTAATTTAACTCCTACTACTTTTGTAACGTAATCCCAAAAGGATTTACGTTAACAGACATGAGAATAGCGGTCTGATGCGGTATAGTAGCTGGCTAGAGCTCACGGTGCGGCGTGGGGGTTTTCAGACATATTTCTCATGCTTGAATAACCGCATAAAGAACAAAATTAGAGGGGCAAATGGAAATTGAAATTATATTGCCACGGCCTCAGCGGCAAAAGAAAATAATAAGCTGGGAGTGATCGTTTCGGAGTGACCGTCTCAATCCCAGGCGATCACCGCCGTGACTGCCACACGGGCCTCCCCTCATCGGCCCGTCTACTGGGATGCTGTTTCCCAGTCGCGACGGCCACCGATGCCATTTATGAGGGAAGGACGCCCGCATGACAATCCCAGCGACAATCCCCCGGAACAGAGACTGTCACCCCGACGCGATCAACTCATATGGCGTGCCGCCCTCCAGCACAGCCTGTCCTGGAGGAACGAACGGCACGCACGGAAAAGGGTGGAAAAAGGCCGACCCTTCACATGACCACCCCTCACATCATCCGATCAATTATTGGTTTACACGCACATGGTGCGGCGTAGCACACTACAGTAAGAAACTCAAAGAAAAATTTTTTTTAGGTTACGGGAAAAGTAAAAAAATTGAAAATTAGGTAAGTTAAATTACGTTAAAACTGATTCTACGTTATTGTTAGATTTCACTCTCACTGTTTCAAGAAAATTCAGAAAAAACACAAAAATACCTGAAATAAATGAACCGTTATGGGGGTCGAACCACACCCAAAAACGGACAACCGAGCAGAAGTGAAGAGAAAAAGAACGGAAATTCCAAACGCAATCAATCAAAATGACGGGAGAAAAATAAAAAAAATATAACTGGACAATAATTGCTCTGAGTGGGGTTTTCACCAAATCGGTGCACCACCACGAAACGCCGAAAACAAACGGTAAAAATAATAATATATATGTACAATATAATGAAAATAGAAAGGAAAAACAACCTGTTACAAACTTAAGCAACTAAAATTTACTTAGCCAGATAGTTTATCCCTTAAGTTTTTTAAAGGCCCGTCCGACCACACACCAACCAGCGCCGACGCAGGATCCCCCTCAAACAATTGATTGTCTGCCCCCACGGGCAGGAATACGGCCACAATATCACGTAATTCACCACACCTTATCAATTATGACGGACTGTACCACCAAAATAAACTGACCGCTTAATCAGTCACACCACCAAAACAGTTTATTTTTATTTTTTTTATTTTTATTTTATTTATTTACAGCTGTTTTTACTGCGACCTCGTTTATTGTATCATAGTTCGAAACAATCCACACAAATAAATATAGTTTCCCTTTTATTTAGGAATATTCACTGATAATTTTCTTTCAAGAAAACTCAGGAGAACCAAGAAAAATTCAACAACCCACAAAATCAGTTCAACAATTCACAATTATAAATTTTTCTTGTATTTACTTCTTATCATTTAACAAGTTAATTTATTATTTTTTTTTTTTAAAATACAATACTTATTTATTATAATTATTAATAGTAATTATCAACAACGATTTATCAACAACCCAATTTTTTTTTTTTTTTTATTATTTAGTTCATATCACTTAATATAATAATGTTAGTATAGGCCACACGCCACTTAAAATATATTCCACTACGCAATTGAACATCAAAAAAGTTTATCATACAGAAAAAACCCGGCACTAAACTTAATCAACAATTGATTTATAAAAATAAGAATTTTAGTTTTTTTAAAACAATACAAAATTTTCAATACTATTTTAGGTTTTTTTTTTTTTATTTCGAGCTCGAGAAGAAAATCACTCGACCGCTCGCTATTCATCTCCAAACTTAACTAAAAAAATTTATTTTATAATTTTTTCATCAAGAGAAAAAAAAAATTGAGATGTGGCCAACACACGACTTTCTTTTACGAACAGAGAATTTTGAGACATTTTATTTTTTTTTATAACTTTTTTTTTTAATTTTTTTTTTTAATTTTTAAATTTTTAAATTTTTTTGTTTAATTTTAATTTTTTTAATTTTTTTTTTATTTTTATTTGTTTTTAATTTTTAGAAACATTTTGTATCTAGTATTTTTTTGTAAATCTTATACTTTTTAAGATATTTGCAAAATAAATTTTCTGGACCAAGGGAGTGGCCACTTCCGGTTAACCGATTTGGAATAAAATTCACTGGGACCTCCCAATTTATCAAAAAAGCTTAAATATGAAGTTTCAGTTCGATTGGTTAAACCATCTGGGCTGTGGAGAGGACACAGACAGACTGACAGACTGACAGACAGACACCATTTCGAAACTCACTTTTTCGGACTCAGGGGACCTCAAAACAGATAAATCTCTAAAAATCTCAAGGTCCAAAATTTTCATGATTACTATACTTTATTTTACTAGAGTAAAAGAAAGTAAAATCAGTTCATTTTTCCCCCTCTATTTTCACTTCGCATCGCTGTTCGTCCCACTCGTTGCATTTGTGCACATGTACATCATTTTTATTTATTTTTTTTATTTTTTATTATTGTAAAATCTTTATTCATGTTTATGTTTTTTTTCTTTTTATGTACATAAATACAACGAGTAAGACGACCAACGACGACGAACATATGTACATACTTAGTTGCACGGCTGCCTCGGATTCATGTTGAATACACCGATCGCTTCTATCCCCACTCAGAGCAAATATCACGCGTTAATTTAAGCCAATGATACCAGTAGCCTTATTCTATAAAAAATAAGATAATGTTTACACGTGATAAACAGTGAACGAAAAGAGAATCGAAAAACAATTGAATGTAATTTTAGTAAAAAATCACAAAGTTTACCCGTTTTCACGTTTACACATTATCTTATTTTTTACAGAATAAGGGTGCAGAAAGAAAAATAGAATATTCAAGATTGAATATTTTAATAACCAAATATTCCATCTCATACTACATAATACATGTACACACACCAACTCGCAAGAGATATGTATGCCTGTACATGACAATATAGAAAACAAATGAATGCAGGAGAAAATAAAATAAAATATGTTTACATAGCAATCGGTGAGAATATTAAATTTGAATTTGGAAAAGCATAAATTAGAGCATATGTATATACAACACTATGGTGGTCATGGTATTTTATAATTAAAGAAAAATTTCAAATTATATGAGCGTTTGGAATCCTCGCAAGAATTATGTTCTTCTGCTTCAAGTGGAGACGTTTTCCAGTCGTAACACTTTTTTGAGATGAAGTGTTCTTATATTTTATTATTTTTAGTGTTTATTCTGTCATTTAGTAAGTTATTATTGTCTTTGTTTTTGTAAATTTCTAATTCATCTATTCTGTCTAATATTTGTCCTTTTCTGAGTCTGTGTAAAATTGTTAGGTTGGAATTGAAATCTGTGTATGTATGTTTCTCTGATTTTAAGTGTTGTGCATAATTGAATTTTGGTTCTGTTTTATGAATGTCACTAATATGTTCTTTAAATCTTTTTTCAAATGTTCGACCTGTTTGTCCAATATAGAATTTTGGGCAATCATTGCATTTTATTTGATAGATTCCAGTGTCTGTTGGTGGTTTGTATTTTATGATTTTTAGTTTTTGGTCTATTTTATTGTTGTTTTTGTATCCAAATCTGTTGAATGTGTGTCTGAGAATGTCTGTGAAATACACTGACGTATTTTTCGTTTTCACTGTTGTTAATTTTGGTTAATGTGGTCATAAGTTTTTGGTATTGTTTAGTTTTTATTTTGTTGTTGATCTTGTCAATTAGATTATTTTTGTATCCGTTTGTGTTGGCTATGTGCTTTATGATATTAAGTTCCTCGTCATAGTCTTTTTTATCCATTATTATTATTATTTATTATTTACTGGAGGGCCATGTGGGCGATAAGCCACCTCGCACCGCGACCTAAAAGATCTATTGTGCTGGACCCTACTTAATTATCCGTCCAGTCAATATTCAGGCTCTTAATGAATCTATCCATTGGTACGTTGTTTAATCTGTTTATCATGTGGTTGTAAGCTGCTATTTTGTGTTGGTAAGGATGGTGTGAATCGTTATATATTGTGTGATCAGTTTGTGTTGGTTTTCTATATATTTTAAATGAATGTTTCGAGTTGTCATTTTTTATAGTGAGATCTAGAAAATTTTATTTGTTTATCTATTTCAGTTTCTGATGTGAATTTTATCGATGGTTCTTTGTTATTTATATATTGGTGAAATTTGTTTAGTTGTCTTACCGAACCGTTAAATAAAATAATGATGTCATCGACGTACCTGTGCCAGTAAATAATATTTGACCGGTATTTATTGTTTTCATTTATGATATGCTTGTTTTCGTATTCGTTTAAATATATATTTGCTAATGTACCAGAAAGTGGGCTTCCCATTGGTAAACCCTCCGTTTGCATGTAATATTCGTCATTATGTATAAAGTAATTCTGTTTTGTGATTTCTGTTAAGAGGTTGATTATTTCGTGAACATCTGTTGTTTTTACACCATTTTTTGTTAATAATTTTCTGTTGGTATGGTAACATTTTCTAAGGTTGTTTTGAATGACCTAGAATTTGGTTTTTGTTTCATGTTTCCAGCTATTGCGGTTCCAGCCGAGTTCACATTTGAACATGCGGCATTCAACTATTATTACCGAGTAATAAATCATCTTGGTATTAAATGATGCCTTTAAAATAATATCACGCCGTTAGGGTGGAGTAGGTTCAGGAGAGAGATAATTAACGTTAATTTAGATTTTGCTTTGTTTGTTTTATTATTTTGCATTCTCGAATGGTCCACAACGATGCCCCGTCCATACTGAAGCTTGATTAAAGAATTATGTCAGCCAATTCTCACGTTGCTTCATCGGATAAGAAAAATGGTGAATCCCTTTTTGATTATTCTTCAACACATCAGTTCAAAATATTCTAACATTGAGTCTGTGATTTGTCGTTCAGATTTACATTGTCTTGAGGTGACTAATTATGACATAGGGGAAGGGGTTTCCAAATTTAAGTGGCAACTTTTAAGAACCTTGCTCAAAAAAACGGGAAATCTTTGTAAAATGTTAATGGTTGGTTTGGTGATCTATAAAAGTGTCGTTCGAGTAGTTGGATAGATCCTAATTTTTTGTAAGAAATCATAAATGTTACTGACAAAATCGATTTCCTGAGTAGTACTCAGTTCCACAGCGAAAAAACAAGGTTATTTCAATGCATCAGAGATGGCGCGCTTAAAGTTTCCAAATATTTTCAAGCGAAATTAATGGAGCAATCCATTATTTTTACGAGAAATTTTGACATTTGGTTTTTTATATCTAGAGCTTATTTTATGAAGCCTGTCATCAAGTGTTGTTTTGTGTTCTCGAGTTTTTTTAAAGTGATTAAAGGTATTTTTAATACATTTAAATCTGCGCAAATTTATCAATATGTGTAATACATCCAGTGAAGATGAATTGGATGATATAATTATTGCATCTGCTGGTCTTCTCATGATCAAGGTAAGGAAAAAGAAGCGTCACCATCGGGACCGCCGCTTTCATGTTAATCCATACATGAAGTGATAAGTCAAAGGACGTTTTACCCATGTAACTATTATGGTTATTAAAATTAAATTAGTATTCATTTTATGCCTCCGCCAAGTGATACCGGTGAAGATTCGGGCGAATTTGAACGCATGATCTGCCTGATCAAAATTAATAAACAAACTGTTTTCTTATTAAGTATTGTTAGGAAATTCAACTATTTTTGTACGCCCTGTTGCGAATGAGCAGAAGCTCAAAATGGAGTATGGCAAAAGATCTGTAAATTTTAATGTACATATATCTAAATAAATAAATAAATATTTTTTCTAACATTTTTTAAGTTCAATGATATGAGGTCATTAAGATGAGGATATCAAACGAGTTTGACGAGCTTTTCGGGAACCATTGCTGCAACCGAAAAAAAAACACAAGATGGCATCAGTCCAATGGAAAAATTCATCATCGTTTTAGAGTAAGGTTTTGTACCACATTATTTGATGTTAATTTATTGAAATTTAAATTATAGATATTTAGCAAGCGGTTTAATGCAGCGACATATGGCATCCATTTAACGCATCAGTAAACAACATATGGGTCAAAGTATGCAGCGCTATTTGTGATAGTCTAAAATTAAAAAAAATAAATTCACATACATTTATAAATATTGCCAACGATTTTAATACAAAATGGAATTTCCCGAACTGGAGTTTCATAGTATTGAATTAATGGCAGCTGTTGACGCAAACTATAAATTTGTTTACCTCGACATTGGAGCATACGGCAGTGAATGTGATTCCGGGGTATTTACGAACAGTAAATTTGGTCAGGCAACATTACAAAATACGTTGCCATTTCCGGAAAACCCTGTAGTGGGGAACGAAATGTTACCATTTTTTTTCGTTGCTGACGATGCGTTTGCATTAAATCCAAGGATCATGAAACCGAATGCACCAAAGAAATCGGCTAAGCTAACCGAAGAAGAAAGAATATTTAATTACAGACTCAGTAGAGGTAGGAGATGCATCGAGAACGCCTTTGAACGGTCGTTGAACTCCCAAGCATTATCAACACATCCGGGACGCCAAAATAATTATGCTAAATTTATTCGGGATTGCTTAAGCAATATGTTAACCCACCAGCTGGTAGTGTAGAATGGCAAAGAAGAGCAGTATTTTTACGACTATAAATGTTGTTTTAAAAAATAAAACAAATTGATTTATTTAATATAAATGAAGATATAAAATTGAACGCCAAGCAATTCTACGTCTAAATCCGGTAAATGTTGATACATCCGGTCTAAATTGGCCCATAGACTTTTATATTTCAACTCTGTTATTTTCTCCGCTTGGGTTAAACTCCATGGTCGGGAACCTTATTGTTAATATATAACCGTGCTTATATATTAATATTTTTGTAATTTGCGCAGATTATTATTAAATTTATTAAAAATACTTTTAGTCACTTTAAAAAAACTCGAGAACACAAAAAAACAATTGATGAACACTTGAACAGCTTCATAAAATAAACTAAATTTATGTCAAAAAAAAAAAAATTCTCCAAAAAAAATTTAATTTCTATTTCGCACGAAAATAAATAGATTTTTGGAGACCACGTTAAAATTTCTTTTCGTTTTGATCTGAGTACTAGCATTAAAGCCCGGTACGCTGCTGAAATGAAATGAAGTTTCTCATATAAAAATGACACAAGCGAAAATGAAAATTTCACTGCTGAATTTCACTATGAGGTACTCAGTTTAGCTAGCGAAATGGCGGTTTTCGTAATAGAAAACAGATATCTCTATGTTATATCTACACATTTTTCACTTTATTTTTATCTTCCCGGACGATAAATTTTCAAGTTTCTTGTTTTTCAACCGCCTATTGCATTCAATTTTAATTTTGTTTTTAAATTCCAAATTGAAGTTAGGTAACATAAACTTTTACGAGAATCGACAAACAAATTTTTCACATCAGATATTTATCTTCGTATTTTTGGAGACAAGTGAAAATTTCATTTCACTTGAATAGCGTACTAGGCTTAAGAACCAACTTTTTTTGTGAAAATAAATTCAGCGAATTACCGTTAGGTGGCCATTTGTGATTTGGTACACACATGCTAATTATATAATATACGATGGAGCGATGGTATAGGTGAGAATGTATAGGTGATCACCGCAAATTTTAGTAAAGGATGCTCTTAAATAAATAAGTAAAGGAAAAATAAGTTCATAAAGGTCTTTTATCGATTTGGATCAAAATGGCGTACTTTAAGTCAATTTTCTCAAATTTAAAAAGTTGGTGCTTTAACCAAGATAGATCTACGGCGAAGATATATGGATCCCAAATTCAACATAAGAACCATGTGAAACTCTAAAAGCAAAATTGAAACTGCAAAGGTTAATTGTCACTCTTTAGTACAACCACTACAAGAACGAATGACTTTGCGATTTTTTGAACTGGAATCCAATATTAAATTTGTCTGTAATATTTTATCATGGATTCAAAATAATACAAAAATGATTCAAGTAACACCATCTATCGTAAATAAATATAAATATTTTTGAACAAATATTTGATTTTATTGAACAAAAAATTGCAGTTGTAATTGTTCAAATCCAAAAAAAAAAAAAATAAAAAAAATTAAATCTATCTCTACATGTATCTCTGCTAACTGTCTGTCTGTTGATAAAGGTTAGGTGGGACCTAAGTAAAATAATTAAAATTGCTAAATATTTGTTCGTCTTAAGAAATCTGATATTATTATCTATACTGTAACATACGAAAGATAAGTAGATTTTACAGAGAAAACAACTTCCACATACCAACAAACTAATCTACATTCCTTTTTATGCTCCACAAAATTCAAAACTGTATTTTAAATTCCGCAATTTACATTCTTGTCGAAGGCTGAGTGATTTATACAACTGATTTGAGATATTTGGCCTAAGTGAGATAAAGAAAAGATTTATTTAGCACACCTCTTTATCATAGGTCAATGAATAAATAAAACAAATGCCAATTTTTTGTTCACATACCGTCACAGAGACGATTATTGTGTAACTTCTTTCTTATCAAATAGTTCAAATATTATGTTAAATGATAACAAAACTTATTTTTTGTGGTGTCACTAAAATTAATATTTAAACTGTTTCATAAAAAAGTTGTACAATAATCTAATCGTCTCTATACTTCAGTAAATATTTACAAATTTTACTTTACCCACTTATGTTTATACATTTAACTGTGTTCTAAACATAAAACCATTTGGTAGCTAATTTATTCGAAACCTGAATTTCATACACAAGGAAGTTGATTAATTTTCATCACGCTCGTAAATATGGCAGCCTTAACATTAAACGTGGAACGGCATTCCTGGTTAACAAGTGAATTTTTAGAAACGATTTTAATATCGAGTGAGAACCAAAAAAATGTTAAGGTGGTAGATTTCACCGTGCATGATGCAGTGGCAAAAGGTGAAAACTTGTTTAGCTATTTAATTCGGGTTACTGCTAATTATATCGAAGAAAATGGATTAAATGCGAAGTAAAGGGTTTAATTTCGAAAAACATAACAGGTTTAAACTAAAATGTTTTTTTTTTTTGTTGGTTGTTTCAGAAAGAAAAGTTTTGTAATCAAAACCGCTTTGGAGTGCGATGGCATGCACGAGTTATTAAAAAGAGTTCGGATTTTTGATAAAGAGACAGCATTTTACCGTGATATTCAGCCAAAATTTACAAAATATTTGGATACATTCGACAGAAATTTTAAATGTGCTCCTAGGTGACTAACCCAACCATAATTCAGACTAAGTTTTTTACATTTATAAAATACAAGTATCTACTAATTGATTATTTTATTTCAGATGTTTCGCCGCCAATGAAAATCCTTTGTATACAGCACTGGAGGATTTAAAGGCACAAAACTATCATAATATGGACCGACATATTGGATTAGATTTTAACGCAACAGCCATGGTGTTACGAAAACTCGCTAAAATGCATGCGGTTACTGCAATGATATATGAAGAAGACCCAGAATTATTTGAGTCACATAAGGCGCGCATCGTAAGTAGTGAAAATTTAGAGTTGTTGTCCGGATTTACGAGTGGCATACGAGACTGTCAACAGATCTGCTTAAAATGGCCAGGCTACGAACATTTCTACGATAAATTTCAATATTGGTTGGATAATACTGTGGAAATTGTTAGATTAATATATGATAAGGATGACAGCACATTTAATACGCTGACACATGGTGATCTATGGGTCAATAACATAATGTTTAAGTTTGACGAAAAAAACACTCCGGTAGATGTTCTGTTGATTGATTATCAATTAGGATACTTTGGACCACCCGCTCTCGATTTATCCTATTTGTTTTTCACATCTACAATGAATGTAATATTCGAAAAGGATTGGGATCGGTTACTACAAATTTATCATGCCGAATTGGTAAACATACTCCGCCTGCTTAAATATCCAAAAATTATACCAAGTTTGAACGAACTACACATTCAAATGTTTAAAAAATCAATTTGTTCTGCAATGCTTTCATTGACTATAATACCTCCACGACATATGGATAACGGTGAAGAGACGGGCCTTGAACTTATGCTGTCCAATTCGGAGGACAAATTGAAAATTCGATATGCGCTTTACGAGAAGCCGGTAGTTTATGAACGGCTACAGTATTTGTTGGATTACTACGATAGGAAGGGATTTTTTGAGGCTTATAGCACAAAAGTTTTGTAAATTGTAAATTGAAAATTTTAAAACACAACTATTGAGCATTAATATAAGAGTATTTGTTTTTCATACATCAAAATGTCATTCGAAATTTCAAAACAATTTATTTTTTACTGATTTTTTGAATATCGAATCAAAAAGAGCCAATACTATGTACTTAAATATATTTTTTCTTTTGCTCGAATTTTTGCGTAAAACAGATAAAATACAGAAGAACAAAACAGTAGTATTTCTAAAAAAAAAACATATTTAAATTAAAATTCATAGTGAGAAATCCCAAAATGGAACTGTTTCTAATTAATTTATTAAATTTATTTCAACAACAGTGGATAATCCACTCGGGATAAGGTCCCACGAGGCGATAGCCGAGTTTGATGGACTGTCTAACAAATCTTAAATCAGTTGTGAGTTATATAATTTTTGGTAAGTTATTTTGGAACTTGATGGTTCGTAGGGGAAAATAGTAAAAGGTTTATTAGTAAAAAAGGTATTTTCATGATTTTATTTTTTATCCGCCATTTGTAATAACAATAAGAAATTAGCATTCGCCGACTAGTTCTAAATTTTTCGTTAATATTTTTGATTTTTGCAATTGACTCTTTTATACTAAAAAGTATAAAATTAGGTTAAGTGTAAATACACAGTTGGTAACATTTTTATTATTTGCACAAATAATTATATTTATTCTATTAGATATACTATAAGTATGCTAAATTTGTTAGGTTTGCGGGCTTTATTCAACTGATAGTGGTAAAGAATGTCTTTGCGTACCAAGCAACGCAGGATTAGAGAAGAAATGGAACGAAAACTTCCTCCCGTTAGACGACGTTATTCTTAGTTGACGTTAATCTCACAAACTTTCATGACAACCTCCATGAATATTTTATCATTGATTGATTGATTTAGTGTGTACGACCAATCCTAAGGCAAGTTTCCCGGATATGCCGGGTCCACCGTACACCCTTTTACACACAACAAAACCGAGGGAGAGGAAAAAGGATGTTAATAACAAAGAATCAACCCGGTTCCAGACACCTAAGTAGTTAATAGCTAGTAAATAAGACAGCACAAGGCAACTCAATTTTAAACTGCATGCTTGTAAACTGCTTGTTCCTCTTGGAGCGTTGAGTCAGGCTATAACTTTGTTCTGAAATTAGGCTTAAATTTAATATATTCAAGAATGAATTTTCTGGACCTATCTTAGTCACTGAAACAGAATGAATTATTTATCAGTATTTAAGTAGCCCCTTCATAGCCTCTAAACATCATTGTTTTTATTGAACTACTTATACTAAAAGATTAACATTCACATCATTCCTGGTCTACCTAAATAAATCAATAGATGGTTAGAAATCCTCTATAGGTGACACTTCTAAACATTTAACCATTAATTAACTAATTTATCCATTTATAATAATATCCATTTAAAAGATTGTGAGTCAAATAAAGCCACTTTTAACCAGAATATTCATTGCGTTATAAGTAAAAAATATACGTATTTTAATTTTTAAGATTAAAAATTTTATTGAAATATTTTGTCTGTCTAAGGAGGTCTTGAGTTTGTTTCGTTTGTTTATTTTACAAAGTTATGACGTTTCAATTACTTTTAATATTGAAAGGATTAAAAGTGTAGCCTAGGATTAAAAGTGTAGCCTAGCAATACGTACATTTTTGTAATCGTAACCAAAAGGTTTTTCTCCAAACATCTTAAACGCAACTTGTTTTAAAACTATTATTGGGTAGTAAAGTTGGTTTTTTGTTACAGTTTAAAAAATGTTCGTGTTGCTAGGCTACACTTTTTATCCTAGGCGTAAATGTTTTTTAATAGCATTTTCAATATTAAAAGTAATTGATACGTCATAATTTGGTAAAATAAACAAACGAAACAAACTCAAGACCTTCTTAGTTAGTTTGCCAAAATACATATTTCATATAATTAGTGTACATTATTAGTGTTCTTAAGAGAAAAAATAGTATGTGTTATTCGGTTAAATGTGACTTTGTTTGACTCGCAATCTGTGCAATGGCTCGGCTGCTGCGCTTCGCCTCGCAATCTCGCATGCAAAGGTAATTGCTCGTCAAACAAATTATCACTTTAAATCCTAATGATGCAATCTACTATTTGCCTGGCTGTTTGTTGAATTAGTCATTTCAGTCACATGATGTTATTTTAAATATTAAATTTTATTATTTTAGTTTCATTCAGTAGTAGATCTTAACCAAAGTACAAAGTATATATATATATATATATATATATATATATATATATATATATATATATATATATATATATACACTACAACATAATTCATCGTACGGTCTCCTAAACTAGCGAAACTCTAAGATCCTGCAGCTAATGATATGTCAACGTTCATAAATATGAAAGGCGATTAAAGACAAAGATTATCCATACAGAATTTATTTTTATATATTTTGTTTCAATAAAAAAAAAAATATATAAATATAATTTTCCTCCTCCACCAACTGACACAATTCATCGTTCTCGACCTTTAAATTCAATTAATTGCAGCTTTTGTACCTGGTTGGGCCACCTTTAGCATCTATAACGGACTGCAGTCTAGTTTTCATAGAAAACACCAGTTTTCTGTAAATTCGACAGGAACCTTGCTCCATTCATCTTTAATTGCTTGCTCCAAAGATGCCTTCAAACTTATTTCGTGCTTATGCAGCTGCTTTTCAACATAATCCCAAACATGCTCGATTGGATTCAGGTTCTGGCTTGGCGGTGGAGAATGTAATTGTTTCGGAGTGTTGTAAAGAAGCCATTCTCGTTCTATATGCGCCGTATGCTTAGGGTCGTTATCCAGTTGGAATACCCAATTTCCGTTTATCAATCCTAACTTTTCGGCAGATGCGGCCAAATTGCATCGCAAAATATCTAGGTATTTGTGTCGGTCCATATTGCCATTAATAATGACCAAATTACCAACATCTGCCGCCGACATACAGCCCCAGACCATCACTCTTCCACCGCCATGTTTCACAATGAAATATCCTGGTTCAGATGTGTATTGGCGAATTGAACCCTCTTTAATTTATTCACATCGCTGATTAAAGGCTTTCTAATATATACGTAATACATATCACAACATTTAAAATACTTTGAGTAGAAAAGATAGTATAATGAAAAGGTTAGAATTCAACGGAACTTCCTATTCAATTTGTTTCTGTTTCGAAATAACTCGAGTATTGTCCCTCGATTTGTCATTCAATTATATTAACTGGCAATCCAGAGCATCTATGGCAATCAAAGGTTTTTGGGGAATCGGAGTTCTGGGCTGTCTATTATGCTAATATATGTGAACAGTATACCATTCAACGGAACTTGCAATTAAATTTGTTTCAGTCTCGAAATAATTCGAGTACTGCTCCTGGATTTGTCACTCAATTATATTAACTGGTAATCCAGAGCATCTATGGCAATCAAAGATTTTTGGGGAATCGGAGCTCTAGGCTATCTATTACGCCAATAAATATATGTGAACTGTATACCATTTAACATAACCTCGGTTCCGAAATAACTCGAGTACTGCCTCTCGATTTGTCATTTAATTATGTTAACTGGTAATATAGATCAACTATGACATTAACAGTAAGAATTAAATCATTAGCACTTATAATTGGGCCACGAATTGTGCCATGCATTTGTTTTCAGACGTTACTGAAGCATCATGAATCAAAACGTCAACAATTTTTTTGTGTTTTTTTCTTTTTACTCCCTCCCTTTTAGGCACAGATTTTCTAAAATACAAATATTTTAATAAAGAATATATCAATCTGCGGGTAACAATTTTTATTTCATTTAATTCCGCCCATCCGTTGTCAACTAAAAAAATAAGGCAATAAAAGGCTAAATCTTGCTCTTTTTTAGACGGTACCAGCAAGCTCGTGCTCACCAGAATAGAATTCCTACAGTTATAACTTTGTTCTTAACTTTGATGATAACAATTTTTTCGTATGATACGTATTTTTCCATATACATATGTGAAAAAAATGTTTTAAAAAAAAAAAATGTTTTTTTAGTATATAAAGAAATTTTTTCCCGATTTTGTTTTAATGCTTTTTCAGACTTTGTGCTGTATAGATCGATCGTGTTGCGTTTTTTCTGATTTTACCTTGTGTTTTTTCTCCGCTCTCTTAAAAGTTTTTTTTCTAAACTACAACCCTCGCTCTCATTCGGTTATTCTATTTTTACTGTTTCTAGTTTTGTTTATTTTATAGAAATACATAATATTTCCGCAATTGTGATATTTTACTCACTTGTGTGCTGGAATTTTATTCGTGAAATAGTTGTATCTACTTCCACATTTTTTCTGTTAAAATATGATAAGCGTTTAATTTTATTATTAATTTTTTTCGTTAATTTTTAAAATGTTCAAGGTGTACAAAAAGAAACGGTGTGGTAATTTTCCAAAATTGGACGTCGCCAAATTATTAAAATGCTCTAAAATTGTATTTGGTGATTCTTTTAATATTTCACGGAAAGATTCATACCAAATGGAATTGTTATGTCGACTGATGAAGATTAATAACAATTTATAATAAAGTCTCTTTCCTTAAATTAAATGAAAAGCTTATTATATCAGATCAAAAATGGAAGGTAATTTTCGATGAATCGATTCGCCAGTTTGATAAATCGGTCTATTCTATGGTATTTTCCGAACTTTTGACTGACATGACAGGATGTTTAATTAGTATTAAAGATTCTACAATTAATAAATCTTCAATTGCAATTCGAGCATATTGTGGGCATGGAGACAAAAATATAGGCGTATAATGTAGAAAATAGTAGTGTTTTTTTATTCGCTCCGGATAGCTGCTATCGAGAGCTGTCATATGAAAAGTGGCTCCGGATAGCGCTCCGTATAAATACGAGTAGGTAGAGCCAAATATTTTTTATATCAAGTTTTCGCTAAACAATTGAATTAAAAATGATAGTTTGATGTTAAATAAGTTTAGTTTACCAATAAATAGCGCGTCAAATTTAAATTTAGGCGTATAAAAATGACGGCTCTCGATAGCAGCTATCCGGAGCGAATTATAAAACACTACAAATATCATTTATCGAATAAGGACTAGTTGACACCCAATATATTTTCAATCAAATTTTCGCCCAATGATATTATAGACCCTTTCATGAAGATGAAGTCTATTACAAGGGGCTTAGGGTATATATGATATATGAAAAAAAAAATTACTTGAAACTTCGGTCGAACAATTAAATGAATCATTATTTAAAGAAGAGGATATTGATTTTGTTACAAAGACGATTACAGTAAGAAAATGCAAAAATGTAGACGTTCTTAGAAAAATAAAATCGCTTGCATTAAAAGAACAGGATAATGATTTAGACGATGTACAGGATATTGTTGAAGAAATAATGATCTTAAGAAGTACCCCCATTCCCAGTACATCCAGCGACTATCGTTGTTATTTCTTTTAGTAAAATGCAACTTGATATACTAAAAATGGCCAAACAACAATGTGAGGGAGGTGCATTGAAAAGTTTTAATGATTTAAATATTGCGCAGTATTTAAAGATTTGCCATCAACACCTGACCATTAATACTAACAAACATTTTTCTCAATACGTTAAGATCCATCTTTGTTGCTCGCATTTGATGAGAAATATGATGCGTGATATAAAAGCTCATTTTCAGCCATCTTCAAAACAAAACAAATTTACAGAGGAGATTATATCTTCATTTTTTATAATTCGGGATTACACTAAATTGAAATCAATATTTTCACATTTCGTGATATTATTGAAATCAAAATATACGGATCAAAATACCATCCTTGCGTTTAATTCAGTTATGCAAGAATCAATATTATTTAAAGATATACAATAGGTTCAGACATTACTGATGATTTAACTGGCGATGGATTTAATTATAACACTTCTTGGTGGTTTGGCGTCTATTGGAGGGGGGATCAAAGTTGAGTAGGTTAATCTACCAGCTCCGTAACCTTCCAGTAGGGTGCGCATCACGTGAGCTGTTCTGGTCTTGTAATTAGGCAGCTGCGTGATGGGTACAAATGTGGTACAATTGTGTAAGGGATAACCTGTTCACAATTCGCAAGTGTACGTACTGCCTCCTCGTGGCAACCACTGGTAACTAAGGCCACTTAGCACATTTTTGGCCATTTGGCACAGGCTAAAGTATGGCGCTAAAGGAGAAAACCTTGACCAAAATCCCTAATCTAAGGTGGAACAGCATATGCCGAAAGATGAATGGTGTAACGAAATATCGTTTTCATTAAATGAAGTTGACCAACCCTAATAATCAAAAGAGGAAAAAACATAAAATATCTAAATACAGTAAGCAAATCATAACATTAAAAAACTTGAATAGACATAGACAAGAATAACAGGTCAATTGGTTATAAAAAAAGGCCATTTCTTGCCATGCGGAAAAAGAGTGGTGCGATCTAATTTGTCAAGACGAGACGTACAACAAATAAAATAGTTAAAAATTAGGAAAACGGAAAAATATGTAATTTTCTTTTCATAAAATTCAAATTGTTAAAAATGGTTTAAAAACTTATTAGTAATGTATCTAGAAAAACTAAATGATAAGTGAATTTAATTATATAAAAAAAAAAAGACAAATATGAAATTTTGATCATGATAAATATAATTATAGTTCGTCGATATAATAATTAACTCATTGTGGTCAACTTTATAATAGTGCGCGACTTAGCTATCACAAACATTGGGCCAAATAAATGGTGGATGGTTATGTTGATTAATTTTTTTTTTGTGTGAATTTAACAAAGTAGTATATATATATATATGGTGCATATAATATTAATCATTGTATGTGAATGCCCGACATAAATGGATTATGACGTGTAAATGTTTGGCATTACAAAGCACCTTAAAACAAAAAAAAAATAGAAAAAGAAAACAATTCAGTGAAATTTGAATTTTTTTTTTGTTTGTTAATAAAACAGACATTAATATATTAATATTCACTCAAACATATATGTATATGTATAATGAATACAGTGCACCGCATAATCATAGCAACACCAGTGTGAGCATTTAAAATTTAACACTCAAGTTGTTTGAAAATATAAATTTGGTAACTTTACCTAGTGCAATTTATAAATCACGATATTTATCACGATTAATATTACGAACAATAAATATTAAATATTAGTGTTTTCTGCTTATACACTTAGGTTAAGTGGGTTTTCTTTTTGTATAATAGGTGGTGGGTAAGTAATTTCTAAGTTTACTTATATTTTAGATAGAATTAGAGCAGGCTTATTTAGTATTAAAACAAATTGTTTATTTTGCTAATTTCTAATTTTCTTTAAATATATACATAAATTTATTTTTTTTGCTTAATAAATAGTGTTATTCTTCATATAGATAATAAAAGTATTGTGTCATGATTTGCTGAGTGAGAGAATTACGACCGGGTAAGTGAGGTGCATTGAATGAGTTAGCGAATAATTTCCATTGCCACAGTTTTTCGTTTTGTGACAAAATAAACTCCCCACGACCAATACAAATTACCTCGAACAACTGAGCCGGGATAAAAGCTGTGGTACATTCGTCACAAATTTTTTTTTGTTATCAGTGGCTACATTTTTTTTCCATTTATCTTTTTAATTTAGAGCCTCTGATTACAATGGCTGATAGGTTAATCAGCCCAAAATATGCGGACTCTGGATACCAGGCACCCTCCAGTTTTATTTAGCCTTCCTGTAGTAATGCTGGGTGACCTACAGGTGATTTGCAATTCCCAGCAACTCGTAAGAGTCAAATCAAACGGAATACGGGACAAGAGTAGGAATATACGGGAGTGGGACAACCCTCTCGAGGTCCTTGTGCTCCAATGCTACCGTCTTTCTAGCGGAACTACATGCAAACATGTAAACATCTAGGAGGGAGAGCAATAAGCCCAGATAGTATGTATCACGTACCGGGCGGCAGTATTGTCAGGTTCATTAAGAACCTGAATATTGACTGGACGGATAATTAAGCAGGGGCCAGCACAATAGATCTTTTAGGTCGCAGTGCGAAGTGGCTGATCGCTCGCATGGCCCCCCCCCATAATAATAATAATAATAAAAATTATAACACCCATGAATTGTTTTCAAAATCAATATTTGATTGAACAGAGTCCATTTTTCCAAGATTTCACCGAAATTTACGATAATTTCATCCCCGAGCAAATTAATTCCCCAACTAATTCATTTTATAATCCTCAGTTTTTGGAAACATATATTAAAAAATATATTACTTATTTACCAATGTGGTCTATTCTCTTGGAAAATGAAAGACTCAGTAATAGCCACGTAGAAAATTATTTGGCCATTTTAAAGAGGCGACGTCGGCAAGCGCTAAATTTAGGTAAACTTCCTAAAAAATGTTTGAGGGTTCTAATGAATGTTTATATATTTGACCGCTTTTAATCTAAAATACCAAAAAGATCTTTAAAAAATATATCGTTAGTAACTGCTAAAGGAATGAGCCTGGTATAGTTTAAAACAAAAAGAAATTTGGAAGAAGAAAATTAATAATAAACGAAGTCTATCGAACTTTAATTAAAAAAATATATTAGATTTTAATAAAAAATTTTCTGCTGAACAACAGAAAGAATCATTCAAGCTATTAATAAAGCATAATTTAATAGAAACCTTGTTACCTCCGATAAAAAAATCAAAAACTTACCAGCAGCCATCAAGTACAAAATGATTTTTAAGAAACGGACCTTTGGGCGATAATTCAACATACAAAAATACTTGTGCGTTTGATGCATTTATCCAGTTATGTCTTTGTCAAGTTGGGTTCGATAAAATGAAAACTGAAAGTAGTGACATACAGTCGATTCATAAATTGGTATGCGCAATGAATGGGGAACATAATATGAAGCAACTAGAACAATTGAGCCACGATGCTTTATTTGACATAAAATAATATTTAAGGTGCATATACACGTGCACTGTCTCGATTCGTCAATCCTGTTTATAATAAAAACAGCTTATCTCCGCGATAATTGCACAAATTATTGTCGTTATTGGTATTTTATGCTTATATTAAAAATGCCATCATTTGTTTCAATCATTTGTCGGTGCTTATAGTGTGATAAATGTAATAGTAAAAATGTTTCAAAAAAGCAACAAATGGCTGAAATGCGAATAACTGTCTTCAAAATTCAAGATATTGCCAACACTAATGATGGACAAGATCTAATTATTGCTCTAATAGAGCACCAAATTGGACAATTAATATGCCCGAACGGGTGTTGCAGAAAGCCATTAAATTTGGGAAAAGCAGGCAGCCTTCAAAAGTGTATAATGAAGCTAGAAGTTTGGACGATTTAAGGATCAAAGGATTTAAGTCTAGACTGTACGGGGGCTTGACTGGAGTACCTCATAGTAGATCACTCTGAACTGACCCCACCAGATGCACAGCCTTAGCTTCTTGCCATGAATATTCGGTTTGGCCGTTGAAGTTGATGCATGACCGGGCTAACCACACGATTTTCTGCGCTTTGGTTTGGCGCAGTGGATCCACATTTCGTCTCCCCTCACGATTGGTCGCGAAAGATCCGTCCGATTTTGTCCTTGGAGCAGTTGTTCGCATGTGAAATACCCATCGCCTTGAGATTGTTTTGAATCACTTGTTGAATTTCCCAAAGTTTCAGCGAGCTTCTCTTAAGATTGGCATGAATCTTGGTCCAATACCGCCATACTGAGCGTCTTCAAACTTTACTGACCTCACTTCACTTTCTTTGTTACTGGTGTCAAAATCGCCACTTTGTAAACGCCGGAACCAGTACTCATACATACCATAAGCTGCACTTGTCTTCAAACTAAAACAAAAAAGCAGCGCTTCCCGTAAATTATGTTTTATTGGCATAAAGGTTGACATGGTTAGAGCACAAAAAAAATGTTGTTTACGCTTCAGCGAAATGACACATACTGATTTTTAGAGGGAAATGATGACGCTTCAACATGGATATATCACAAGATGATCCGATGCGATTTAATACTAGTTACGCCATCTTTTGTAAATCCCTCAAAACTTATTTATACACCCAATACAACAATTAGCAGATGATATTTGTTTGGTAAATAATAAGCGGAGTAGACGATGATTCACTAGAAGAAAATGTTAATATCTCGTTGTTAGAACTAAAAGTAAAACTAATAAACTAAATTAATAAATGTTAAAACTGGACATTAAACATAGAAAAAACTCACTATATAAGAATGTCCAAAAATAAAAATAACAAAAGAAAAATTATATTTAAAATAGATAGGAACAAGTAGATACGAAGATTTTAGGAATCACATTACATTATTATGTCAGTATACGAATCACAACCAAGGGCAATGGAAAATCTTCAACGAGCAATGACTTACTAAATGGACAATTGACTGGAAAATAGTGCTTAATGAGCTCAAATCAACCCAAGTGACATTTACGCTCCGACACAAAAATAACAGTCTACACATATACCTCAATGGGGTGCAAGTGCCGCAGGCTGAATCGGCAAAATACCTTGGTCTGCATTTAGATTCAAGGCTCAACTGGAAACATCGTGTGAGACAAAAAGCTGAACAGATACGATTAAAACAACGTCAAATGTACTGGTTAATTGGGCATCATTCCAAAATGAAGCTGTATTGCAAAAGACTAGTCTACCAGACTATCTTCAAACCAATATGGTTGTATGGTGCACAGCTATGGGGTTGTACTCATAAATCCAATAGAGACATTATACAACGTAGCCAAAATAAATTTCTTCGAATGGTCACCAACGCTTACCGATTTGTGACTAACAGGGAAATACACAATGATCTAAAAATACAATTGATAGACGACGTCATCCGCGAATGTGCCATTAAACATGAGAAGAGGCTTCTTAACCACTCCAACGTTGAGGCCGTACAACTACTGGACAGTACAAACGAAGTAAGGCGGGTCAAACGTACCAAGCCACATGAGCTACCCGTATGAATGTTATATCTTAAGGGAACTGGATACTGGTCCAGCAGACCCACACAAGTTTATGCTTATCTCATAAGTACTAATGTCAACTTTACTAATGAAATAATAATGTTTAAGATTGTAGTAGCCATATCAATAAAGGAGTTTAAAAAAAAAACATTACATTATAGGAACATAAAAGATCATATTCAAAGAACAATAAATCAGTTAAAAATGTTTACTCACAAGGAAGGAGGCGCTCACCCGGAAATGTTACTTAACATATTGTGACGGTGACACCTAGTGTGTAATAGAAGAAGTTAAATGAATAGCTCAATGTTTAACTGTACTAAAATGGAATTTTCCATGATAAAAATTGTTACGTAATGTTTCTACGCTATTCTAACTAGAAAAATCATGAGCTTTCGAGAAGTTTGGTTTGTGTATATAAAAAGGCGAACATGATCGAATTGGATGATAAGAATTTGGAACGTGATAGAGTAAAGATTAAAAAGGAATTAAAAAGTGATTTAAAAAGTGTTGTAGTGCGAAATAACAATTATAAGTGTACAGTAAAATTTGAGAATAATTTATGTAAAGTGAATTTGTGAATTATAATTAATAAATTGTGTTGTAATAATTTTTGTGTGACATAAATAAATTCGTTGGCGATAAATTGAATTGAGTTTGTTTTATTCACAATCCAGTGATACGAACCTTAATTGACAAGGCAAAAACGTAACAATATATAAATCAGTAATTAAATCAAAAATGGAGTATACCTATATAATAACTGGAGAGGATAATAAAACTATCAATAATGTTTGCCAAGTAATTAAAAATATATGTATCAGAATTTGCCTAGGTTTTTTGAAGTCCACCGCAGTTCCGATTTTATTAGATAATAAAATCAATTCAATGTACTATATTACTAAAAATGTATTCAACGATAGTAAAGTTGGAACAAATATACATATCACTTTTAAAATGACTAAATAAACATAACAAATTCTACGTTAAATACCCTTTTATGGCAGGTATTGGAATATATGTAGAATCTCGTAACCTAAAAATTTCAGTAAAAATTAAGAAAAACATAGATATTAAAACAAGAGAAACGATAGCAATTAAAATAGCAATAACCAAGTCACTAGCAAGTATTAATAAAAATATTATTATATTATCTGACTCACAAAGCAAAGTGCTTGCAAATCAATAAATGCGGCACCTTTACAGAACAAAAATAAACACCTTGAAAATCAGATTATAGATACGGCTGGTTTCAATAGTAACAAAAATATAATAATAAAATGGATCTCAGGACACGCTGGGCATTTAGGAAACGATAAAGCTGACAAACTAGCAAAACCAACTCTTACCAATCCTACGCATATGATAGATAATAAGTAGTCAGTAGAGAACATTAGGAAAATAATTAAACAAACTATTAGTCTAGAATAGAGTAATCAAAACATAAGAATGACGGAAAATAGAGGTAGTTTTTATAAACAATCAGATATCACTCCACCAATCTCTATATGGTTTAAAAACATTAAATTTAAATCTAAAGAAATTAGAACAGTAAACAGATCAAGTAAGATCAGACCATATATTTAACAAAAAATATAAAAATATGATTGGCCTAGAAAACTCCCCTAATTGTGAGATACGTGATATAGTGGAAGTCAATAGACATATAATAAATTTTTGCCCTAAATATACAATTATTAGAAATAATTATTTACATTTAATAAACAAATCTTTACAAGAAATATTAACTGAACAAAATGATATACCTAGAATATAAAAACTATTATTAACTTTCTAAAAGACATAAATTGTGACCTATAAATAGAACAAAATTGATAAAATACAAAATACATTATGAAAAAAAAAATGAAAAGTTTGGTTGATGAAATTATTTTTAAAAACTTGGACTCTCTGGACATCGATTTTGGTCGCAAAATAAGGATTGAGGATTGAGAATTTTGTATATGTACACGGCGTATAATATACATTTTGCTATTGTGTGCCGTCAAATATTTGTATTGTATTAGTGTGTTTTCCCATGATGGTGAGTATCAAAAATAAGTAATTTGTGTGAAATCGCTTCAAATTGTTGGTGCTTTCGCTCGCCTTGAGTTATTTTTCCCTGTCTTCTAACATGAGGAATTCATGTTTTTCTATCGATTGTTGTTGTAATCGAGACACATTCAAAAAAATTGCTCCTGATTGATCGTCAATATAAAAAACAAAAAGCAACTTATATAAATGGTTTTTAATTTATACATTCTTCGTCGGCCACTTTCATAATATTTTTAACTTTTTTTTTTTTGGAATTATTGTTTTTTGAGTTACGTGAGAATAAACATTTGAAAAATAAAAAAAACAATTCAGTGTCATCTCATGCGTATGAAAAGATGGTTGTACATATTTTTATTTCCAGTAATTTTCTGCAAAATTTAAAACTAATAAAATTGTTAATTGAATAATGATTTAAAAATAAATAAATACTAACCAAAAATGGAAAATAAGTCAAAAAAATACTTATAAACTATAATCTCAACAACAGTTACGAATTTAAAATATCGGACTACGGATTAGTTAAAAAAACACAAATTTGGCGTATGGACCAAACTAATAATCAGTACGTGACGACGATTTTAGGTTTTACGTAGATTTTGCTTTCTGTACATTTTCCGCATATATATTTTTTGTTTACATTACAAATAGTCGTGGTCTTATTATTATTACAATGTCCTATTTGACACCATTTACGTGTATGAAGGGTACTACTTGAACTTGATGTATCAGCTCCTGGTATATCAGCTTCTTGTGGTATTTTTCTTGAAATCTGGTATTCAGAAGCAAGTTCTTCATCTAGACGAAACAAAAACTCTTTTCTTGAAATATTTTCATCTGTCGTGTTTGTATACAATATCCAGGCATTTATTCCAGCTAAATATAGAATATTGAAAAAAACTTGAAGTGGCCATCCTCTCGAATGTGATTTGACTCTATATTTTCGTGCCATTTGGTCAGTCACATTGACGCCAAATTTAGTATTATTATAAATAGTCACAGTTTCGGGTAATTTCTTCTTTGTGTTTGTGCTATGTACTTAGTAAAATTAGTTTCTTCTTCGGTTTACTTATGTAAATACTAAGTGTACATCCATTTGATTCATAAAACAACGTTGAAAAGCAAGCCATGCTATCTTTCTTTTCTTTGCAAATTTTTGGGAGTTCCCTGTCCTTTCCACTTATTGCTCCAACCAATGCCACTACATAAATAGCCGTGACATCAGTCTAAAAAGTCAAACCACTAATATAAAGAGGGGAATAAAGATTTTTATTTTCCTATGAAACGTAAACAAAATACTATGGGATTTTCAAACACATTTTTTTATATCGTCTCTATTTTCAATTTAAATAAATATTTTTATTTACAAATATAAATAATTTGATATGAAATATATTGAAATGTAAATTGTGAACAATTTTGATTGAAATTAAAAATCATTTATTAAGTAATTTTGCATTTTTATAAAAATATTTGTTTCGGCATGCTTCGTGTTCCTCTAATCTTAATAAATTTATTAAGATTAGAGGAACACGAAGCATGCCGAAACAAATATTTTTATAAAAATGCAAAATTACTTAATAAATGATTATTAATTTCAATCAAAATTGTTCACAATTTACATTTCAATATATTTGATATCAAATTATTTATATTTGTAAATAAAAATATTTATTTAAATTGAAAATAGAGACGATATAAAAAAATGTGTTTGAAAATCCCATAGTATTTTGTTTACGTTTCATAGGAAAATAAAAATCTTTATCCCCTTAACACATACTACCACACATTTCTGTGTCATGGCTTTTTATGTAGTGGCGTTGCTCCAACTAATGTCGTATTTTTGATAGTAATTTCAACGCAAGAGGAATACTTGTAAAGAAATTATCCGTTGTTATGGTTCTGCCTTTCATAGTATATGGTTCTAAAAGTTTGGTAACAACAAATGCACTTAGAGGTGTTGATTAATCTCGTTCTTCATCTGTTCCTAAATAAGGAAATCCATTTATAACATATTTAGTTTCAACGTCAGACGCTAGCCAAAATTGTATGCCAAATATGTCGGGTTTGTTTAGCATGTATTGTGTGAACCTGCATCTGGCCTTCGTTGGAAAGAGTTGCTCATCCACCGTAATATATACACCTGGTTTGAAGCAATTTTGCCTATTTTCAATAAATTTATTCCAAACTGTTGAAACTAAAGCAAATTTGTCTCTTTGTAAACGTTGACCTCTCTCATTTTTTTTGTCAAAACGAATATAACGTAGAATCTCTGTAAAATCATTTCTACTCATAGTTTTGGAAAACAATTTGGGCCCCCACTTCTGATTCCATAAATATTCAAGTCTCAAAGTTCTTGCTTCGTACGCCCCACATGCATACAATATCGCAATGAACGCCTTCAATTTTGCTTGCGGAAATATCCATTTTTTGTTCAAAACTCGAGAACCTTCTAACTCCACAAGTTCTTACATGTTCTAATGGTCAATTACTAATAAAAATGCGCTGTTTATTTCTTCCCTCATAATGTTTCTTTTTGCATATGCTGTAGGTCCGGGAACATCCTTGAAAATACTGCTAACTGATAATCTTCCACCAACGCGCCCTTCTTTTATTTTTTTCCAAATAGTTCCGTCTGTAGACATTTCTGTTTCATCTTCGTCACAATAACTGAACGGCAATGGTAAACATCTTCGTTTACGTATATTTGAAATGTTTTCGTATTCACTATCGCTTGACTCATCTTTATTGCTTTTATCAAAAATATCGCTGTCACTACTCTTGATATTAACACGTTTATTATTCCTGCCGTGTGAATCACTGTGTATATCTAATAATTCGCCTTCGCTACCATAAAGCTCATCAATGTCGGTGATATTTTCCAAAAATACGCTAGATTTCTTTCGTTTTGCCATTTTTGGGGCCTGGCGATAATTTTAAAAATAAATTGAAGAAGCATCTTATCTATCAAACATTACAGGGCGGTGGCTAATAGGTTCAACCATTGCAGAGCATCTTGTTTACGAGTATTATATAGGACCTGTAAAGGCTTTTGAAAGTCAATGTGGCGAACAAGATAATAGAATGGCCTTCGGAAACCGAGCAGCGTCAATTTTCAAGCGGGTTTCTAAAATTTCCAGGTTAGTGAATCAGATACTTATTTAATAATGTTTATTGATTGATTGATTGCGATGTACGATCAAGCATTAAGCAAGTCTCCCGTATTATAAATGCGAATACCACACCACTATACCCATGTTTCACACAACACGACACCATTCTTCATGAAGCCAAACTCCGTAAAGAAAGGCGCCACATCGATAACTACATAAGTCTAATTGTTGTGATATCCGCCCCTGGCCAGGCCGCCGTCGTACACCTGTTTACATATAACAAGATTGAGAGGGATGATGGGAAAAGGAATGTTAGCAACAAAGACTCAACCCGGTTCCAGACACCTAAGTAGTTGATAGTTAGTAAATTTGTTAGTAATATATTTTTTAGTAATTTATTTAGGCACAAGACAATACAATTTTAAAGTTCATCTACTGCTCCAACCTGTAAGAAGGACACAATGACAACACAAATTTCCTGGTACCGCAAACTCTTTTTTCTGAAAAGCTGTAAACAACTATTATTATTCCCCTCCACCATTTTTTCCATCGGCGGTTGTGAGAGGGGGCGAGATTTCGTTCCATCATCATGTTGCCATGCGGTCACCCAAATTTGTACTAACTGTAGGTAGTGTTGCTTGACGTTGTTGTTGAAATCGTTGCGTCTCTGCTGTCCCCGCTACTCGCCCCCCTTGATACTTATTTAATAATTGTGTATATTAATATATAAGTATTATTTAAATTATAGGAGTAATTGGGGCAATTGATGGATGCCACTTTAAAATTATGGCACCAAAGCAACAACCATTTCTCGTACGTAATTAGAAAAGGAAATCATTCTGTTGTGTTGCAAGGTATTTGTAACGATTGAAACCAGTTTATAGACTGCTATGTAGGCGAGGTTGGGTCAGTGCATGATTGGTGAGAGGGCGTACCCATTGACGGAATATTTGCTGACTCCTTTTAAAAATAGTGGGTATTTAACAGAAAGACAAAAATAATATAATCGCTGCCTAGCGAAAAGTAGCATTCAGAATTATGAAGTCTCGATTTAGGCGTTTGAAGTTGATCGAAAATCGCAGATTCAATTTTATGTCGTGTTGTATTCTGCATAATGTATGCATTAATTTGAATGACGATACTGAGGTAGAAGGGAAGAATTGAAAGATGACAATTCATCGCTGCGAAACGAGCTAGCCGAATCATCGGGGACAAATAGGAGTCAAATTATTTGTAATTCTTTATAAATAAAACAAAAATACTTTATTGAAATTCATTTTAAATAGTTTTCTTTTAAAATTCAACACATCATATTACAATAACTTCAAGTTTTAAAATAAATTTAGAAATATATGTGTATTTTAATTACCTACATTTTATTTACAATTTTCTCCGTTAAATGCAAAAAGCGGTCTTGCCGTGACATTTTTTCCTCATGACGACGTTGCACGTCTGAAATTGGTTTTTTCTTTTTTGGAGGTTCTGGAGAAGAAGGTGAACTGTCATTTTGACTCTCAGACTCTGGGCCTGGTAATCATGGATGAATCGCAACTACACGTCGCTTCGGGGTTCACCTCCGACCTTTTAGCCAATATCTCGTCCAATTAATCGTAATACTCAAAATCCATCATTTTCCGGCCACTAATGTTGTTATTTAGCTTTACAAACTTATATATTTTTTTTAATAATTTAAATTTTGTGTCGCATTGTTGTCCGTTTAATTTAATACCCGACAGTTTTTCAACTTCCCTTGAAATGGAATTCCAAGCATTCTTTTTTAACTTAAAATCAAAATCATTATATAGCCGTTTTGTAGATGAAAGTAATGAAAGTATAAGGGACCTCGTCCACTTGAGACTGTTATTCTTTTCAACTTCTATATACTCCTCTAAGGTATTATTTTGGATTTCGCCCTCAACTTTTTGCAAATACTCTATAAAAAAAAATATTGCTGTATAAAATATTTATTTTATTATTTACTAAAATTATTTAACTTCATCCACCTAATAATTAAAATTTTCTTCTATTTTCTTCCATAATCGCATAGTTTTATTGAAACAAAAAATAAAACACAGTTTTAAACATTTAGCAATATTGATATCACTCTTTCAATAATTGTTTGAATTAATTTGTTCTGTCATTGAATTGACCGAACATTTAAACTTTTAAATTTCAAAAATGAAATCACTCTCGGACGACACGAAATTGTTAATTAGTGAGGCTCGAGGTTCTGGAAAATCTCTTAGGGAAATTTCTATAACTTTCCATCTGAGCCATATGGGTGCGCAAAAAATTATAGATAAGTTTAATCAAACCCAGAGTGTGAAGAATTTGCCGAGATCCGGAAGACTACAGCTTGAAACGAGTCCCCTCAGCTTAGCTGAGGCAACCCGCTTCTAAGAATTTATTATCACTGGTGGCTACACCCCCTGCGGCTTAGCTACCCGCAGCTCAGTCTGGTAGGGGTAGCTTGGTCGTGGGTGGTTGGGGTGTACCAGTGGTAATCTTGATTACCGCATCATTTGTTTGGAAAGGGTCAGTGATGACATCATGCCATCAAGGAAGGAAATTAGGGTTAGGACATTTAATAATGTAAAAGGACCCAAATTAGTGGTTCATATGCCTTGAATAAGGTCCGCGCCCGCGGTTGTTTATCGTGTTGTTTAAGGTAACATGACTACCTTAAACTACACATAAATAGAACAACGATATTTCGGACAGCAAGCCCACGGGTTAGTACGAGACTAGTTTTGTTAATTAATTATTGCGACTGTTCGGAGGTGGCTGGTTTGGAAAGGGAGTGCAACGCCTATGGCGTCGAAGCACACGATGCTCCCGCCTCAATAGAGGCAAACCAACCAAGCTCCTTTCAGTCTAAACGGATTCTTAAGAACTCAATACTTACCAAGTGTTGTTCTCCTCAAAGCAGCCAAAACAAAAATCACTTTAAAATTCTACTTTATTACAACTTTACTTCACTGAAAACTTTTACTGCCTTTACTTTATCCCAAAAACCCCTTTTGGTTCCACAAAAAGACTCACCTCCTTCAAAAAAATTGTACATCATTTATACCAATTTTTCTTGTGGATTCGTCATAAAAGTGCATAAAAAATGTCCAACAACGTGACATGGACAACGTGACATCGCCATCATCAAAATTTATGCACTTCGATGACAACAAAACATATTGGTAAAAACGATAATGGCAATTTTCATAGGTTTTTGTTGTTGTACTTTTTTTTGTTAAAAACCAAAGTACAAAAAAAAAATGAAATTTGCCAAATTTATCTGTTGCAAATTGTGCTAAATATGTTGCATATATTCAAAAATTCATACCAGTACTGCGATTTTGTTGTGTACATGAGAGTATGGGAATAAATAACCGGAACGTAATAGTATTTTCAAATGTTAATTGCACCCAGTCCAAATGTTACAACTACTACGATTTCACCAAGTCCAAATGTAACTACCACAACGATTGCACCAAATCCAAATGTAACCACAACCGTTGCACCACCAGTAACAACTACGAAACGGCCAACACCAACTCCTTGCAGACGATTTTACGGGCCCTCATTTATTGGTGGCATCGTATTGGCTGTTGGTCTAATGGCAATTAGTGTTGTAGCATATAAATTTTACAAAGCCCGTACAGACAGAAATTACCATACTTTATGAGTATTTGGCGAATCCTCTATGTGAGAATTAAATGAAGGCTTATAAAAATATAATTAAGTCGATTAAAATAAATTGAATACCTATTTGAATTATCAATTAAAAAACAAAAAAAAACTAAGCTCATGGAATTTAGAAAATCTCAAAATGTAGTAAGTGCCTTTTACAAATTAGTGAACGTTCTGTTTTTGTTTATTTTTTATTTGAGATTGACGAGAGTTAATTTTAAAATATTAGGGATTTAGAATATAAATTATATTAGATTTTTAAAATTTAAATGGGGCAAAAATCAGTAGCCGCCAGAAGCTAAACTTCAGCCAAATTATTTAAAAATACTACAATTTATTAAAATTATAGATAAAAAATAAATACTCCACTATATTGTACGTGTACATGTATTATAATTACTCCACTATATTGTACGCTCTAATGTATTACACACATTCATTACTCACCATATATATATAGTATATATATTAATTTAGTTTCATTTAAATTTGTTCTCAATCTAAAACAAAATTTTATTAAAATTGACAAAAAAAATTGTAAACCTAAAACATACAATTCAAAATGTCAATATTTCCATATTCCCAATCTAAAAAGCATGGGAAAAAATATTCCCTTAGGAAGATAAGCACCAAAAAATTTGAACCGATTTCACGCGATTGAATAATTGTTGATGCTTACTGGTACAAATACCACACGAACACAAATAAAATTATTGACAACACACAGTAACAAAATTTTATACTTTACGTATACAAAACTCCCTGTGAGTAAATTCCCATGTACACAACAAAATCGCACTACAGATGTTTTAAATTTAGTCGATATGATTTTTTAATTTACTGTATATATTAATAAAGTTTTGATCATAAATACATATTGTT
Source organism: Tipula vernalis (assembly GCA_958295665.1). Taxonomy (NCBI): domain Eukaryota; kingdom Metazoa; phylum Arthropoda; class Insecta; order Diptera; family Tipulidae; genus Tipula; species Tipula vernalis. The sequence goes on from OY282559.1 coordinate 167,812,839, forward strand.
GTACCTGTGAGTTTTTTATTTTTAAATTTAAAAATGATTATTTCCAATTTGATATTGATTATTTCCAATTTGAAAATGATTATTTCCAATTTGAAAATGATAACTTCCAATTTGAAGTTGAAAAGGTATAGTAGATTCTTCCACAATTTATATTTTATAGTTTTATTAGTAGGCGGGGTAGTTTCATTTTTACTATTTCTTAAATATTTACCAATTTATACCAATTTTCCATCGTCATAGTATAATAGTATAATAGTATTATACTATTATACTATGTCGATGGAAAACCGAAGTTGATAGTATAATAGTATAATTATAATATTTTGTTATACTAGCTATCAAAAATATAATGGGTAGCAAATTGTGTTTTTAACATTGTAAATTTATCTGACAGTGTATTATTTTGACAATTCACTAAATTCATTCGATTTTTTTTTTGTTTTTTTTTGTGGTATCTGCATAGTGCATACATTTTATTAATTTTTTAAAAACGCAACTAATGCGTATGCTTGGTTATTTTTAATTGGTTTTTTATTATGAATACACGTTAAAATTTTCAAAATAGGAATTATACCTACGTTCACATAAAAAAAAAGCTATAATTGGTCCTAACTTCGTCGCATGCGATGGAAAACCGACAAGGAATAATAGTATAATAGTATTATACTATTATACTATTGACGATGGAAAATCGGTATTAATTAAAAATGGAAAATCCTAAAAAAATATTAAAAGGGTCACCTTATTTTGCCCGAATAGCACCAGTATTCCTTTTTTTATTTATTAAATGATAAGGATTATAGATGTTATTTAAGTTTTTACACAATTGGTAAAAGCATAGCCACATGACCTTAACCAAAGCATTCCTAGATATATAAGCCGTCAGCATACAATGCGAAATTAATCTAAGGGGGACAGAAAGAGAAAAAAAAATGGATTTTTCATACAAATCATATGAAAAACTATGTTTTTTTAATATCATTTTTCTTAAATGAAAATTCTTATAAAAATGAAATTTGATTTCTACGTTATCAAAAAGAAGAATTGATAAATATATGATTTGAAAATCAATTAATAAAATCTTGTTTATAGATATTTAATTATTGTTTTACTAAATCCCCTTTATTTACAAACACATCTTTTCACCTCATGGCGTCACACCTTTCGTTCATGTTTTTTTTTTATAATAGAAAAATGTCATAAATATCAAAGAGGTTAAACTAAAGAGGAGAAAGAAATTTTTTTTCTTTCATGTAAAAAACCATTTAGCTTTTATTATTGTTAAAGAGTGATTGTGCGTGGTTAAAGTCTTTGATAAATAGTAAGTAAGATGTTACGTCATTGATTTCGCATTTTTCACATAGAGATACAAAGAAAAAGTAAATTTCTATAATTTTATTTTCATTATATTAATCAAATTACTAAATTTAAGTTACTGGTTTTAAAATATGTTATACTCAAAAGTTTGATTTAAATATAAACCTAAAAATATTTTCTGTTACGAGTATTTTTCATTCATAAAGTTTTAATCAAAAATGTTCAATTTTACATGGGTTCTTATGGGAAATCGTAAAATGTATCCTCCTTAAATTAAGCTTCTTTTAAAATTGGTCTAATACTGACGACTTGTATATTTAGGAATGCTTTGCTTAAACAGACATTTCCGTAGAAACGGATTTTCTATTTATGACTATATATTTTTGATTTAAATTAATGATACTAACTCAAATTTTTAATTTAAATGTTCAATAATTTAACAATTTTAATTGAAAAATTAAAAACAAAAATCAAACTGTAGTTCTGGGAACCGCTGAAAAAAAAAATTCCTATTTTTCAATTAAAATAGTTAAATTATTGAATATTTATTATTTTATTTAATAAATTGAGTTACTTTATGTTATTCAGTCATTTGAAAATTTGTTTCTAGGAAAACGTCTGCATTTAAAGCTTATTTAAATATAATAAATTTGGTAGATTAAAAAAAAAAAAGACTAGGTAAATAGGTAGGAGATTGTATAAATACGAGGAATTTTTATATTCGAGTTCATTCTTAAGGTACATATTGTTAATAGAGTCAGTGTTTCTTAAATACTAAAATTTTCAGTGAATAGAATAATTATGAAAAGTGGTTAGTGCAAGTATGAGAGGAATATATCGAAAAATAGATTTGGCGCTTCTGTCCTTACTTAGTTTGGTCAACATGAAGCTGGAATCGCCGAACCGCAGATATTGGGTTCATCCGCTCTGGCAAAATAGAGCAGAAATGGGATCTTACATAATTCTTATTAGAGAATTGTATAAATCCCCAGACAAATTAAAAAATTATTGGCGTTTGACCATCGAAGAGTACCAGGAGTTACTGAAAAGTGTTTTGCCGCTCTTAACAAAAAACAGCACGCGCAAAAGTATATCACCGGGTCTTAGGTTAATGCTGACATTGAGGTTTAAATAGATATTATCTTAGTGATGTACCTAATTAATTTAAATATTACATTTCAGATACCTTGCCGCTGGGAACTCTAGTGCTGGGAGCACCGCGTATGAGTATCGGGTGCGCCATCGGCAATTTCTAAAATTTTATATGAAGTTTGCGAAGTTATTTGGGCAGCATTAAAACAACGTTACTTGAAACCACCAACTGAGTCAGAATGGACTAGTTTTACGATAAGTGGAATTTCCCGAATTGTTTGGGAAATATAGATGGCAAACATGTTGTCATGCAATGCCCTAATAATCGAGAACGTTGTTTTATAATTACAAACAAACATTTAGCGTTGTTTTAATGGATGTACACGACGCACAATTTATATTCGTGGATATTGTAGCATATGGTTTGAATCACGATTTCGATATATTCCGGCAATCAGCTTTCGGGAAAATTTTTTTAAAAACTAAATTGAATTTCCCGGCTGAACGAACTTTCGCCAAGAGTAAATATAGCAAAAATGTCATTCTTTTTTCGGCACAGGATTATCACCATGAAAAAAATATTCAATTATCGGTTAGCCAGAGCTAGGAACTGTTTCGAAAGAGCTTTCGATGTGTTTGTGAGCCCCTTTAATACCCTGTATTAAAAAATAAGAGCATCTCCATAAACAGTATGTAGACAGTATAATAAAAGCCACCGTAGTACTACACAATTACATTATAAATAAACTTCCGAAAAAAATCTTTACCAACCGAGCAGACCAGCAATGCACCCTTGTATTAGATAAATGCAGCGAATTGCGCAGAAAGAATACAACAGGCATGAGATTTGGAAAAAGAAACTCAACGAGGGAGAATCTTTCCATGCGTGATGAAATTAAAAAGTATTTTGTGCAAACAAATGGCGTGAATGTTGGACGAAGGAGTGCACAACGTTGTTACAAATAAAATATACTAATGTTTTGTTTTAATATTTTTTTTAAATTCAATAATTTTATTGAACATTTCAACCGAATTCAAAATCATAGTCATTAACATTTCTTTTATAAAATAAAAATAAATAAAAATTTCGTATATGTATAAAATAAAAATTAAAAATATAAATTTAATGCTTAAAAAAATTTCATTTAAATATTGCTCTCCTAATAGAGCTCTTCTCTTCATATAGCACCGTCGTTAATTTTAAAATCGTCGGGAGTCTTTTTTTTCTTTAACGGTTCTCGGCCAAGAACGCAAGAGCATAAATTTGCATAATGATCCAGCTCTGTGTAGGTTGATGTTTTATTATGTCAATGACATCGGCAAGTTTGTCCTCCAAGTCCTTTTTTTATTGTACGTTTTTCCCCGGTGAGATGTGGTGAGGCGCGTTTTTTTTTACTATCATCCAAATTAGAAAGACGTGCTGGAAACCCCCTTCATCGCGGTCTAATGACGATTCGTCGGGCAACTTTCTGTTGGTGCTGAATCCTTCATCGTATGTCAAGCTATTTTCTTTATCAGGATCCTCTTCGGTTGGAACGTTGTTTCAGTTTGATCAGGTTCATCAACATGACCGAACGTCCTGAAAAATTAAAGATGCATACGCTATTTATAAAGGAATTTCTCCATCCAATTTTTGTCCAAATTGTTCACTTTACAACATCAACATTATTAACAACTAGTTCAAATCGCGAAGCACAACCTTAATCTTCGAAAATTTTATTAAAATTTATTTAATTCTATTCAAAACCCCGTTTTATATTTTGCCATCCGTCAAGCAAAAATTCGTCCATCAGAACATAAAATTGGGTTTTTTTTGGATGAAATTAAATAAATTTTAATAAAATTTTCTAAGATTAATGTGTACTTATAGATTTGAACTATTTGTTAATAATTTTGATATTGTAATATGTATTTGTATGTCTTATATACATATGTATATGTATGTATGTATTAAATAAATTTAAATTAATAAGCTTACCTTCTTGTTAGGATGTAAGGCCTTAAAAAAATCATCTCCTCGGCGAATTTAAACTTTTTGTCTTGACCCTCGCTGAGCCACTTGGAGTGTTTTTTTCAGCTTTTATGACCTTTGAAAATGAGTTTCCTAGTTGGCGCCATTTGACCAAAATCACAACCGTTTTGGCAACCTCCTTCCACGCATTGGCGATGGCTAACTTATTTTTGTAAAGCTTACAGCTTTTATCGTATATACTCGTACATAAAAAATAAAATGTTTTACGCATTCTATTACTGTCACCTCCATTATGTAATTATTTACTTTAAGGTAATACCTAAACCAAATTACAAACAAATTTATGATAAAATTAAACAAAAAAAAATAAATTCTACGCCCGACTAAACGATAAACATAAACAAAACAATTTTGACAATTTGGGTTGAAATGTAGATAACTTCATTCCTTTTGTTGTTGAGGTAAAAGATAAAAGTTTGTTAAAAACTTTTCCTTAAGACAACCACCAACATAACAAGCAAAAAAAATTTTTTTTTTTCAAAATTAATTTCATACAAACCTGGAAGGTAAAAGAATAAAGTTTTTCATTGTGAATGCTCTATAATATTTATCAAATTTACTCATCCAATTATACATGCACAAACAACACTTTATTTGCAGAGAAATTCTATAAATTCTGTAATTTTAATGTATAATACCACAAGCCCATAAATATATGTAGTTAGTTATAATAAAATAAAAAAGATAAATAAATAAAAAAATTAATATTTTCAAAGTCCATCATTTAAATAATTTTATATAATTTGAATATTGTTTATGTAACGTTGAGTCAAAAATCGAGCTTGTACAAATAGTTTTGTTCAGTGCTGTATATGGGCTATTGTCGAATAAGACCCGAACGTATTTGATTATATGAAGTACCAGAATCCTATTTGAATCAAATATGCGTATATTTTGCTTTAAGCCTGATTTCCATGAGAAATTCTTACTGACCAGTATATTTTACTGAAAAATACAGAGGAGTAAAGACAACCAAAAATTCCATTAGAGTGACAAGGACAGTATTTTTTTCTATAGCAAAACTAAACGGTTGAATTTTGACAGATTTTTGTTAACATAACCAATAAATTTCATAATTTTTCATGATTCATTGAGTGTGTTTCATTTTTTTTGTATTTTCGAAAAATTATTTACTTTTGTGAAAAAAATTAAACTTAAACTTGCGATGGATAATTTGGAAACCGATTTAATTGATTATTTGGAGCCCTTAAACATCATGAATATGTGGCCAGAAGAAACTTTACAAAATGAAGCTTCAAAGAAGAAACGGAAATATTGGGTGCGGCCATTTGGAGCGAGATAGAACTGGCGGATTTAATTGTATTTTTAAAGAGCTGCAAAAAGACCCGCAGTTGTTTTACAGTTATACCAGGATGGACTTTGCGCAATTTGAAGAGCTACTAATCATGATTGCGCCATTAATTCAAAAACAAACCGTGGTGAGAGAACCATTCAGTCCTAATTTAAGGTTGGCGGTGACGTTAAGGTAATAAATAAAAGCAATAAAATAAATCATATTAAAATATAGTAATCTTATTATGTGAAATAGATATCTTGCGACGGGTGAATCGCAAGCTAGCTTGGCTATAGCATATAAATGTTGACCAACCAGTATCCACCGAATTGTGACGGAAACAACTAAGGCCATAACAGCAGTGCTAAAAGGAATCGTATTTCCCAAAATAACTGCGGAATATTTCAAGACGGTTGCCTCTGGATTTGAAGATAAATGGAACTTTCCCAACTGTATAGGGGCAATCGATGGAAAGCATGTGACAATTCAAGTATGTAAAATAGCAATATTTGATTATTATATGTGTACAATTTTTTGTTTTAAATTAGGCATCAAAGAATTCCGGCTCCGAATTCTACAACTACAAGAAAACTTCCTCCATTGTTTTAATGGCAATTAGTGACCACGACTACAACTTTATTACGTATAATATTGGTGCTGCTGGTCGCCAGAGTGATGGAGGAATTTTCAGAGAAAGCAGTTTTGGGAGAAGATATTACGATAAAACTTTTCCGTAAGTATTATGTGAATTTAAAGCTTTGAAAGCTTGTATTTGTGTAATATTCTAAAAAAATTTCCAGCGTTCCTGATCCAAGGGATGTTTCAGATAGCTTCAAAGCTGTTCCGTATGTTTTCGTTGCCGATGACGCCTTTGCTTTGACGGAAAATATATTGAAGCCGTGTACAATGAAGCAGACCAAACAACAAAAAATTTTCAATTACTGACTTAGCCGAGCTCGTCGGATAATTGAAAATTGTTTTGGAATTTTATGTGCTAAATGGCGAATATTTAAAACGCCAATAATTGCGGATCTGGTGTTAGTCGATGATATCATCCAATCTTGTGTCTGCCTACATAATTGGTTGAGGCAAAAAAATAAAAATTATATCACACCAGATCTTATAAATCATGAAGTAAGAGGAGTTGTAGTACCAGGTAAATATACAAATTCTAAATTTAATTATTCTATATTTTAATTTATCAAAAATATAAAATTTTAGGCGCCTGGAATAAACCTGAAAACAACTTAGTGCCTATTCTTACCAACAATTCAAGGAATTCAACAAATGTTGCGAAAAAAGTACGGGAGCAATTTGCCGAATATTTTTGTGGGGAGGGACAAGTGGAATGGCAGGACAGCAAAATATAATGCGGCCAAATGACAGGAAGTCAACTGGTGAATACACATACATATAAGAAACTAAGATAAGTATTATTTCATATATTTAATAAAATATTGAATTTTTTTTTGGAATTCTGCTTATTATGGTTGTTTGCAGCTGCCGAAATATTACAAAAAAAATTGATTCGATTGAGCGATGTGATCTCTAGAGCTGAAAGGTTATACATATGTTTAGCAGCGGAGGTAGAAGATGTTATTATGAAATAATCAGGAGTAAATTTCATTCAAGCCATTTAATAAAACATTTAAAATTTTAAATTGACTAAACAAAATTGATTTTTAAACAAAAAAATATAATAATAAATTATTAATAATAATATAAATAATATTTTAGAAATAATTAATTAATAATAACATAAATAATATTTTAAATAATTCAGCGGCTGGTGAACGCATGTCTTCAATACCATGAAATAAAAACAAAAAAACAATAAAATATCAAAAAAAAAAAATTTTAAACTATGAAACAATACTTATCTTTATCTTCAATTTGTATTTTTCTCCTCTTCCTCCTGTAGCGATTCGATTAGGCTGCTCGTCATTTTTTGCTGCGCTTTCAACCGGGATGTCAAACTCAACGACTCCAAATATGGTTTTAACGAGCCCAAAAACATATCTATTGAATCGAGAGTCGGTGGTGTGGCCACAGAAGTACTCGGTGGCACTGGCAACTTTCTTTCGAGCGCGTCCACGTAACGGCGCCTTAAATCGTGTGTCTCTCCTTGATAATTTAGCTCTAGAAGTAAATCAATTTAATATAATTTAACTATTATCAATCACAGTATGTTTACTTACTTTTCTTTTTTTTTGGGATAATCTTCTCGATATCATCATGCCTGTTGGAATCGACAGTACTTTCAGTGTCCCCACCCAACTCAATAGATCTAAATAGAAAAATTAAATAAAAAGAATTATAAAAATAAATATTACTGGCAAGGGGCAATATCCGTACCTTCTTGGCTCATTCGTGTCATCTAAAAATTACAGAAGTTTGGCAAATTTATAGAGCTTTTGATACCCGTCTTTTGAAACACTCGGAGTTCGATTTTTGGTGCTCTTATAAGTGGCCTTTTTGTTTCCCAGTGTTTTCTCACTATCGTTACATTGTCACGAGTAGCTGGGAAATCTATAGTAATACGTATATTAAATTGAATTAATTTGTTCAATTTTTAAAAATATTCACTAGGTACTTGCTCGATTCTGTTCCAACTTCTTCCCAAAGTCGCGCTCGAATATCACGACTCTTATACCCACCGTCGCGAATATTCCATAAGGCTGGTTTACTCTGCACAGCCTCCATAATTAATTCTAAAATAACAAAATTTTAAGGTTAGAATTTTATAACAAAATATTTAAAAATCGTTTGACATACCGGAATGCAGCTCCATTTCATTCATTATTGGCGCAGGCGAAATTGGCTCAAATGATGAACTGTTGTCAAACTGTTGGAAATATGAATCGGGTTCTGTTGAGTTAATGTTTTCATCTTCATAGTCTTCATTCAAATAGCATTCCAGTATATTGGGATTTGTAATGTCTTCGCACTCTACAACTTCGGTTGGAACATTTTGCAGCACAACAATGTTTTTTGCTCCTAAAATTATAACAACATTGAATAAAATAAAATTTTAAGATAAAATAATCGCATCAAACAAAATTCTTGTTTTTGGATCGTACACAAACTTACCCCAATTATTCATATTTGAATTCATCAAATTTAATTTATTACGTATATGTAATTATATATATATATATATATATATATATATATATATATATATATATATATATATATATATATATATATATATGTATGTATATATTAAAATGTGTATTATTTATTGTAATGCTCGTATGTACATATATTATATTTGTATATATTTATTTTACGTAGAGATATATTAAAACAGGACATTAATTTTTTTTCTTTTTTAAAATCGAATTCAACACCAGTCGTCAGTTTATATTTACTATATACCATAAAAATGTCGGATGGGTTGAAGTATTTATTTTTTTATAGTTAGTGCTTCAGTGTGCGAGAAAAATTTTCTATCCTTACATAATCTGTATGTAGATGTATTGTAAAGTACTGAAAAATATAATTCGCTTCATATTTTTCTTCAGTAAATTATGGTTATACACCAGTAAATTATGGTTACATAGCACAGTAAAAACAATTTTTTTCGAGTACTGAAAAAAAACCCTCTCACACCTCAACTAAATCTATATTTTTATCTCGCTTTATTTTTACTGGTCAGTAAGATTTTCTCATGGAAATCACGCTTTATGTTGGACATACACAATATAAAGAGTATCATACGTATTGTATCGAGAATACAGAAGACGAAAAAGTAAATAAATAATATTGTTAACACTTATTGCCGTCGGCACTTGACGAAACACATTTAATAACATTTTAAATAAAACACTTGTTTAATATTTCGCAAATTTGAGATACAATTTATTCTCAATCGATTTCGACTTGCTAGGTCATCATCAGGAGTAAAACTAACAGTTACTTACAAAAATGGTGGTTTAAATATAAAATTACTAGTAATAAAAACACACAAAGACTAACAATCAAAAAAAAAAAAAAAATTTTTAAAATATATATAACTAAAATTTTAACCATAAAAATAAACTAATACAAACCAAAAATATAAGCAAATTGAAGAAAAAAGGCATAACATCTATCATAAAATAATTTAGGGGTGCGAGTAAAAATAAATGAGAGAATAAAAGAGAAATAAAAGAGAATAGTATTGTAGCGGTCAATAAATGTGGCCACTACAACCAAGGTGTTAAAAGAATTATTTATTGATTATGTAAATTGTCGACCTCTCCTGAAATTTTTTTTGTGTGGTGTGATCGATTTAAAAAAAATAATAAAAAGAGGAACGTGGTTCATTTTGGGACAGTTTTTTTTTGGATCGTTGAGGAACAAACACCTCGGGTTTTTTTATAATAATATTTTTTATAAAAAGAAAAATTGTGAATAAACAAATAGATTTTTTTTTATTTAAAACTAATTATTGGTGGTAATAACCTAAAGTTTAATTATATGAAATTGTAAGGATAGTTTATAAGTGATATTGAAAAATTAATGGTCAAGAGACTATGTATTTATGATTTTAAAAAAAACAAACAAAAAAACTGTGTATTACGAAACCACGCTTAATGAAAAATATTGGCTTCATAAAAGTATAACTGTGTACGTGGTTTGAGTGAAAAAAAAATACGGATAATAATAGTGAAAATCAAAAGAAAAAAAAACTATAGTAGTGAATAATAATAAACATTGTTTGTGATCCCGTACGAATGTAAATACGTGATATTTTATTAAAATTCAATATGTACCAACATTATTTACATATAGTATATCCGTATTATCCATATTATAACGATAATACCTTAATAAACATTAATCCGTATTATAACGATCGAAATACGTCATTGATCAGTTAGTTGTGTTATGATATGAAAACATTGTGTAAAAACAGGTGACCACATATACTGGTTAACTGCGCAACATATTTGCGTGAACTATTAAAACAAAAGAAAAAAAATAACAATAAAAATTCAAATATACAAAAAAAAATAAAAATAAAATAATTACTAAATAATTAATAAACAATATAACGTGTAATAAATATCATATTGGTGATTAGTGGATATATTAAAATAGGCATAAAATGTGCGTCATATATAAATTTGGATAACCAATGCACAGGTAGCGGTAACCGGAATTTTTTTGAGTCACCTTGGCGATGGTACTCTTTAGTTAAGTTATTTTCTTATTTTATTTGTATTTTTTATTATTATTATTATTAGTTATTGTCGAATTATATTAAATTAACTTTTATAATTTTATAATTAATATCGTTATTTTATAATAATTAATTATTTTTGGGGATTCGCATAATTTTTCGGGTAATCTTTATTTCTTATTCTTTGCTAAAAATAATTAATTATTTTTTTTTTTTTGGTATGACGTCATTAGTATTAAGTTCTAATGGTAATTTATTTTTGTTTCACAATTTTCCTTTTGATAATTCATTTCATTAAACATATATTTTTTTGTCTCTGTAAATTCTTTCGATTAAATGTGTTTTTTTTTCTCAATGGTTCCACCTCTTCCTCTTTAAGTCGTTCGCTGGTGTGCTTTAATTTCAGGATGAGAAACTAAGTTTTTTTTGTATGAGGATGTGATGTAGGTGAGTTGGTCTCAGGTGAGTTTATTGTAGCTTGGTTCCTTTTCCTTCTCTCATCTACCTGGATTCCATCCAGTATGGTTTTCTTCGTGTTCGGTCTTTCATGACTTGCTCATGTCTCAACAAACCTGTTTTCCTCACCCCACGCCATTCCCTGAGTACTAGTTGGCTAAATTAGACCGAGTTGAGACCTCTGATCAAGTAAAATAAATTTCTGTTAACGAAGGTCGTCAGGTCTTCGTTACAGTATTTTATGAAGGTCGATTATGAAATAACACAGGATCAGTGAGGGGTGAAAATCGAATCTCTCTTTGTTCATTTAAGATATCTTGGTTAAAAAATATAGCTTTCCTAATTTCGTATGATTCTAGGGTATCTAAACGCCTACCTTTATTTTGTATATGCAAAATACCTAAATTATTCATGGATGAGAAATGGTTTTGTTGGATTAAATGATTATGAAAAGAAGACTCTTTAAGCCCTGATAAATGTTCATTGGCTCTGATTTTAAAATTACGTCCTGTCTGTCCAATATAACTGAAACTACAATCATTACAATCAATTTTGTAAACACATGACTTGGAAAGGATATCTGTTTTTCTATGTTGTTAAAAATTAATTTCTTAATAGTGTTTCTATTATAAAAAGCAAATCTAATGTCACTAAATCGGGATACAATATTATTCAGTCATCTTCAATGATGCACATGTATTCCGTTTATTCTAAATAAATAATATACTTGTGAGAAATAAAACGATTTCAGTTTAGCAAAAACCTGCTAAAATTCTCTCTGTAGAAAGCCCAAACATTTGCATAGTATTGTTGTAAAAATATATCAACTTCAGATTGTATTAGTGAAAAAACGTCGTTTGTTTATACATATGTACAAGCCGTGTTTTCCATGAGAACTGCCTAGAACTCGATAAACTTAAAATTCCCTTTAAGGTGGATTTATATTATCCGTTCCTTTCAGTTCCTACTAGTATCGTGTCAGACAAAAAAAACATTGTTACATGTACTTTCTATATGAGTATTTATATTATCCATTCCTTTCCGTTCCTACTCGTACCGACACAGACAGATATTGTTGAAAAGAATGTTTTGTCTGATACCGGAAGGCGAAAAAATACGAAAGAATAGCGAAACAAACAAAAATTGTGATAAAACATTTTTGTATTTGGCTGTGTTATCTTTACTCTATACGTAACCCAAAGATACGAATATATAATGATAATCATACGAAGAAAATGCCTGAATTGAAAGGTACGGATAGTATAAATTGATGATGTCTGATACGATACGAGTAGGAACTGAAAGGAACTGATAATATAAATCCACCTTTATTCTTCGTAAACCGAAAAAAATAAATTCATCAAGCTCGAATATGTAGTGTATTTGACATAAATACTCGTAGAAAAACAAAATGTCATTGTCAAAAACAAAAAATATATTTTTGTCTTTTTGTCTGTAAACTAGAAGAAATCAAAGAATAGAGAGTAAAAATGTTTAAATATCAATCGGCATTAGTGTTGTGTGTGATGTATACGAGTACATGGAGTGGTGTGGATGATAAACGCCAAATAAGATTTTTTTTTATATGGTTTTTAGTAGTGAATACACTTAAAGGTTGATATTTTTAAATATGTATCTGCGTACCAGCAAAACAAGCAGGCCTTCTAGAGAGAATTTTAGCCGGTTTTGGTTTAGCCAAAACCAATACAAACGTCTTATACAAGTCAATCGGCCCCCTTGTAACATTCGGTGTGACGATCGTTCAAAAATTTAAGGTCCTCTCTATTCATCCCCCTCATCTCCTGGGTTAAGAATTTTTCCCACGCGTGGTAAGCGGTTGCTTGCGTCGGCCCGTGCATCGTGAAGAACGTCGGAGCAGGTTGCACTTACCTGCGTGCATATATCTATGTTTTTTTTATGTTACTGTTGGTAGTGCAATTGGACGAAGGCAGAGAGGGGAAGAGTAGAATCTATTAAAAAGTTAAACGAAACAAAAAAAAAAAAAATCGCGATCGGATGATTTTGGAGGCAGTAAAGTTTTAAGTCGAGAGACTTGAGACAGTTTAATGCTATTATTTTTTCTGGTTTGTTTTATATTTTTTTTTTTTGTGGAAAAAAGGTCAGTTTGTGAAGCCATGAATGAGACATTCTAGAAAAGATCAAAATTGTGAAAAGAATTGAAAAAAAAAAAAAAATGAATATATAATTAAAGAAAATGTTTATTGTAATTGAGTTGAATTATTAAACAAAATAATTATTTCTAAACAAGTTGTTTAATGAATAAAAATAATTTTTTTGTATAAAAATAAATAATAATAAGAAATAAAACGTTAAAATGTGCAATATGTGCAGTTAAAATTGTCAAAAAAATATAAACTGATCATCTGTTATTCAATTTTTGTGAATTAATTTGTTATTCTTCTGTTAAAATAGGCTGGGGGATTATTTGTAATCCATGCTGTTTTAAATACTTCGTAAATGGCTTGAATTATGACATTTGGTGCGTGCTTCAATAACTCAATAGGTATTCCGTCCTTGCCGGGAGCAGTTCCGGAACGAATATGTTCGATGACGGCCCTTATTTCGTCTTTTGTTGGTGGGGGTCCCAAAGGATTATGGTCAGTCTCTTCTATCAGGGTTGCCAATTCACCCGTTGATTTTGACAATTCTTGGACCCAGGAAGAAATAGGTATGTAGAGTTTAGTGGGTTGAGTACTGTTTTTTTATAGCTCTTGAAAAAAGCAAATGTTCTGCGTAAGCGTTCGGAGAGCCTATAGCTGGTTATATTTTGGAAAAAATCCTTACAGCTTCGAGCCCCATGGTTGGTGATAGCGTGGTTTAAAGAAGCTCTTAAATCTGATACCTGAGTGCGAGCATTGGGATCTTGTGGATGTGTTTTCTAGTAATAAAGAACACTTTTTAGCTTGGCCATCGCTTGTCTTCGTTTAGGTGTTAAGGGAGTGTTTGCAGTTAGGGTTTCTTGGGAGGAAATCTTGATACAATCAAGGATCTGTTGCCATTGGTTAAAGGAGTAGACTATGGAGTTTGCGTTCTGATAGGATTTTGTGAGAAGATTTTGATAATTGTTTCGTACTGTTTCATCTTGAAGTAGTGCAAGGTTTAATGAGCTAAAGTTGTAGGTTGAAGATGATGCGGTTGATGGTGAGATGATTTTTTGCGAGATGGAGTGTTTGCTCTTGTTAAAGTTCGAGTCGATGGTGCTGATTCTTTGCGTCTATTACAAATAATCCAAGAGTCGGCTTTAACGGATGACACATATAATTGATGACTGTTGATCTTACTCAAGATGTGGTCGATCTGTGAATACCTTCGGCCATCTGTCCAGGTGGTGGAGGTTCTTCTTCGTCCATTGGTTGTCTGAATATACAATTCAGCCAAGCTGGCAAATAGTTCTAAGGCAACACCATTGTCATTTGAAACTTCGTGAAGGGGGTTATTGCCGATGTTTTTATTGCCTCGGTTAGTGCCAAATTCAGTATGGACATTAAAATCTCCTAGTGACAATAAATCGCGGGTTTTGGGACAGCGATCAATAATCGAATGTAAAGTGGTAACAATTCTTGGTGATCATTGTCGATTATAGCGAGAATTTTGAGGAGAACATATACGGATATGAAGAGTATCTCACCAATGGCTGGAATACTGCTGTGAAGGGTGATGATGGAACCAAAGAAGTGCTTAATCCGCTTTACTTGGATGGATGATGATTTCCGAATGCAAAAGGCTACACCTCTTCTATTGGTGCGCGGATCGTTGGTGTGGTACCTTATATAATTTTTGGTGTTACAAGCCCCTGAGATTAGATTTGTCTCCTGAATACTGCAGACATCAATGGAGTTTTTTTCTAAAATGGCATCCGATAGTGTTGCGTTTTTGTTCGCTGTTGAGTCCGCGTTTGTTCCAAGTACCAAAACAAAAGGTGGAGATAACGGAGGTGGTAAGAATTGCTGGTTGTATTCCTTGTGGCATTTCAATGAGTGTATAAGGATTTTCAGTTGACTGGATATCACGAGGAACATGTTTGATGATACTGATTGGATATGAATTTTGAGTCAGTGAGTTAGTGGTCGATGGAATGTCTTGGCGAAGGGAAAGGCTTTCGTATTGTGTTCCGGTGTTTAGTAAATTAATTTCGTAAAGATAAGGTGTATTAGTTGGAACAAAACTTATTTGATTAGGAGTACCTGCGTAATGAACATTAATCTTTATATTCCTTAAAATGAAGATTGCGGATAAACATTCTGCGCCGCCTCGGAAACCATCTTTACGTAGGTCGGATAAATATCTTTTGAAATAGGTAAATTAGATTATATAATGTATGATTATGATGTGGAATTGGTGATTGGCTAGGTTGAATTAGTTACCTGGTTATTAATTGATTCTCACTTAGTTTCGAAATAAGAGCTGGATCATATACGAGGTGACAGGAATCCAATATAGAGGGAATAAAATCTTTAATATGTGTATTTGATTGGATAAAGTTAACTGCATCAGATGTATATCCATGATTGCTAAATTGTGGAGATTTTGATTGGTTATTATATTTTGGAGCTAAAGGAAATAAATGTTTACTTATGTGTATTTTTATTTTTTTTATAAATGTAACTCATTGTTATAGATTTTATAGATCAAATTATTAAGTTGAAACACGATGGTAAGATTAATGGTTATGAAATCACAATGAAATAGCTGTAAACAAATAACTGGATAAATGTGGTGTGATGAGTGTATTTAATGTTTTTGTCATGGGATTGTTTGTGTTTAGACGATGTTCAAGTTGTGGTTGAAAGGAAAGTTTGGATGAGGTGGTATCAAAGATGAAATAGATGATAGTAGAAAATGTTTGGATAAAAATTATTGAGTTATTAAGGGGTATGTGATATGTAGAAGAGAGAGCGAATATGAGAGTTTATGGTAAGGTATGTGACAATTTAATTTCAGATTATTTTTGGAAGGATATTAGTATAGGATAGTACAATATTGTTATTTATCAATGTATTATCAATTACAAAGTAATGTATTCAAAAAAAAAAAAAAAAAAAAAATCAAAATTAAGAAAGTTCAAATTTTCAGATGTATAAACAAATTATTGTTTTTTGAAGGCAAAAATTAATGTATGAATATGTGCTAAATACGTATTCATATAATCTAATTGTGGTGTTATACAGTTGGAATAAGGTAATTAAAATAAATATAAATCGTTAAGGTTAAGTACATGGAACTAAGATTGGAATTGGAATATTTATGTGAACCTTTAATAGATATTCAGGTTTAATTAATGTAAATTTTGAAGGATTGCTATTGGAAGATTTTAGATTTCAGAAACAAAAGCAAAAAAAAAAAAAAAATGTATTAAGTCAGTACGAGAGCGACAATCATGAAATTCTATAAATAGTAAGGTTTTATGTTAACTCTGTGGTCACAAGGCGTAACCGCTTAAGTCAAATTTGATAATTTTTCTAGAGACGTAGAAAAAGTTGAATATTAAATTCATTTTCGTTTATGCCGACTAAAGCTACTACGGCTTGCGACCACAGCATTTGGCCACAAGGCTTTACCACTTAAGTCAATCATTTAGTGAAGTTCGAAAAGAGCTACAAAACGTTTCACACTGAAAATTATTTTTGTCTTAAGTCGACTTAAGCGGTTATGCCTTGTGGCCACAGAACTATTTCATCAGTTATTGTACAAATAAATAATGCTTGATTTCGGCTGCTTAGGAGCCTGGGACCATCAAAATTTATGATTTCATAAATTTTGTATTTTTAAATGGTAAAAGAAAAGCAAAATATTTTGTAGGAAATTGCTACAAGTGATTATC
Source organism: Tipula vernalis (assembly GCA_958295665.1). NCBI lineage: Eukaryota > Metazoa > Arthropoda > Insecta > Diptera > Tipulidae > Tipula > Tipula vernalis. Next base: position 167,830,042 of record OY282559.1, read on the forward strand.
GATCAATATTCAAGTTTGTTTGTTTGATTTATTGATTTATTTTTTGCCGTCCTACTTTACGCCCGAATAATCAAGCCAGCTTTGAACTGAATGGACGTTTGCTTTTTTTCTGTGTATAATTTTGCAATTTAAAAAAAAAAATATTTAAAATAAAATAAAATTGTATGATTTGTACAAATAATAATTTAATAGTATGTGTCTGTAAATATTTTGTGTATATAGTGTGTAACATAAACTTTAGTGTGATTCGGTTTCCTTGTTCATTGTTCATTGTTCCCTTGTTATTGTGTTATTGTGTGGTTTATTTACATATATATTCATATGGAGTCGAACATTTGTATGACGTGTGTTGTTCCAGGTGTATCTGAGAACGTGTTAGTGTGCAGTGGATTATGTAAAAAAGTTTCCCACTATAAATGTGTTGGATTGAGGAAAAACGTTTTCGATGTAATTTGTGGTTCGGACAGCATTTTTTGGTTTTGTGAAAGTTGTAAAGACATTTACAGTGAACAAGTAAAAATTTTATGTGAAATAATGGGATCATTAAAAAAAATTGAAATCCCAATGAAAAGATTCGAGGAGAAATCACTGGATAATATTAATAAACCAGCGGAATCTCACATTTCCGATTGCATCATTACCGATGATTGTTCAGATGCGATTGCTATGCCTGTTGCCGACCAAACACGAACAAGTTGTGTCAAATTGAACCAAGCAACATGTATGGAAACTGGGGATAGATTTGTTACATCTAATGTACCTGCGGTCATGCAAAATCATTCGTCCAGGCAAAATCATTTGTCCTCTACGAGAACCTTTGCTGAGGTGACATCATCTACAATGAGTTCCAGTGTTGCTGTGCCCGCCTTTGAAAATAAAAATCCTCAACATCGGGACAGAAAATCGATTTGTGGTACCAGACAGTTTGCCGAAAATTTTGGGTGTAAAGGTCATTGAACCGACAGTATGGTTACACCTTTCCAAATGTGATCCTCGTACTAATGAAAATGATATATCTATTATGGCTAAAACATGCTTGGAGGTTGAGGACTGCAAAATATTTAAACTTCCCAAAGAACGCAACATTGAATCGCTGGAGTTTGTTTGCTACAAATTGGGCATAAAAGCAGATTTACGGGTAAAGGCTCTTGATCCAAATACTTGGCCGACTGGTGTACACATTCGGGAATTTAGTAATACAAATTTCCGGACAGCATTGCCTCCACGGGTGAAGTTTCGGGCAACCACTGCAGCCAACAGTACAACACGTCAAATTCTAACAACTTGTACTGTAGTAAAATTGTTCCAAGTGATAATCTGCAGGTAAATGTAAATTGTTCTATAAAATTTGTCCATTTAAATGTCCGTAGTTTGGTTAAACATTTTAATGAAATTACTATTCTGTTAGAGTTAAACAAATTTGATTTTCTTGCTTTAACTGAAACTCTTCTTAACAGCAAAATTACAAACAAGTCGCTCCTTATCAATAATTATAAACTAATACGTTTTGATCGTATTAATAATAAGCGATGGGGTGGTGTTGGTATTTATTTTAGGTCTACTTTGAGGGTTAGTAAATTGTTCTCGGGTGCCTTTGGTAAGGTTGAAGTTTTGGCGTCTGAGCTTGTCGGGCGATTTGGTAAAATTCTTATTTTGGTTATTTATAACCCGCCTCCGACTAGATTGGATAAAAGCCTATTGGATTTGATAATTTTGTATGAGGCTGATAAGCATAATATTATGTCTTTTGGGCAGCTTGCTGTTCCTGCCATTTCTGATCATGACTTGATTTTTGCCTGCTATAAGTTCAGTCGTACCAGGGATAAAATTTCATATACGGTTGTTCCTGATTATAAAGCAATCAATCATGAGTATTTTGTAAATTGTTTCTTTTCGTTAGACTGGTCAAATCTTTATTTTTATCCTGATGTGAATGATATAGTTGAAGAATTCAATTCAAAATTCTTAAAATTAGATACTAATTGTGTGCCTCGTAAAACGAGTATAAATAAATGTCCCACTGCTCCGTGGTTAAATGCACATATTTTGAATTTAATGCAAAAAGAGATTTGGCTAACAAAAAATATAAAAGATTTGGATTAGAGCTCGATTTTGAATCATTTAAATCTTTTGGAAATAAAACCAACAAATGCATCAATCAAGCTAAATATATATTTTATTTTGGGAATTTGCACAAACCTAAAATAACCTGGAGCAATTTGAAGAAACTAGGTATTTCATGTAAGTCGACTGAAGCAGTCATTGACTTTTCTGCTGATGAAATTTTGGTAGGGATCAGTAAACTTAACGAATCTATAGGTGTTTTGCCTTTACCCGATTTTGATTTTATTAGTTCTGTTAGTTATGGGTTTGTTTTTGATTGTGTCGATGAACTTATGGTATTGAATGCAATTCGTACTGTTAAGTCTGATTCGATGGCATATGACATGGTAAACTTCAGAGTAATAAAATTATTAATTGATTTGTTTCTGTCCCAAATTACATTTATCATTAACCAGAGTTTGACCAAATCATTATTTCCTAATTTGTGGAAAGTGGCATCGATTATTCCTCTACCTAAAAACGATGTGATTTCGAATATTTGTGACATTCGCCCGATTAGTATTTTGCCTGCCCTATCCAAGGTCCTGGAAAAAATTATACAACTTCAAATTTTTCAGCATCTCAATAGCTTTAATTATCTATGCAAATTCCAATCTGGATACAAATCTGGCCATAGTACTACTACTGCACTTGTGCATATTGTTGATGATTTATCTGCTATTTTAGATAAAGGTAATTCATTTGCAATTTTAGTCCTATTAGACTTTTCTAATGCGTTTGATTGTGTTTTCAGATTCTGCTATTTTGTTGCTTCTTTCTTATTTGGGTAATCGTAAACAATTCGTAAAGCTTGGTGATGATCTTTCTGGTATAAGTAATGTAATTGCTGGGGTGCCTCAATGATCAATTTTAGGCCCTTTACTTTTTTCCATTTATATAAATAACCTACCTTGGCATATTTTAAATTGCCGATTTCATCTTTATGCTGATGATTTGCAACTGTATATTGGTGATGACTTGTTAAAATTGGGGGAATTCGTTATCCGACTTAATGCAGATCTTAGCAATATTTCGTCATGGGCCAAAAATAATTCACTTTCCATTAATCCAACTAAAAGTAAAGCTTTATTGCTCACTAGAAATAATTCGCATAATATTGCACCTGTGCTATTTTTGAACAATGATATAATCTCATTTGTTCCAACGGTTAATAACCTAGGATTACTATTGAATTCAAAACTTACTTGGAGTGATCATGTAAGTTCTATGTGCCAGCGTGTTAATTACGGTTTATATTCACTCAGACTAATAAAAAAGTTTTGTCCAGTTGACTTACGCATATATCTTGTGAAAAGTTTAATTATTCCTATTTTCAGCTATTGTGATGTGATATTTTCTAATTGTGATAGTTCCTCAAAGCGGCTACTTGAGGTTACGTTTAATAATTGTGTGAGATATTTAAAGATTTTAAGAATTTAAAGATTCAATCCTTGGATGTGACTTGTTTGAGTTTTACTGTTATAGAACTGCTGTCTTTATTTTTCGAATAATTAAATCGGGTGTACCATTGTACTTGCATGATAAATTACATTTTTCTAGGTCATTGAGAACTAGGAACGTTAATTTGCCAGTTAGTAGAACTAATGTTTACAATACCTCTGGATTAATAAATGCGATTATCACTTGGAACAATTTGCCTACAGAATTAAAAAATATAAGTCCCACTAACATATTTAAAAAGGTTATGTTAAAATTAGTAACTTAATATCAAAGTTCTTGTACATATTGTAATTAATTATGTATATATGTACTGTGTTCCCTTCCCTAAAATCACCTTAGCAATTATTAATCGTAATCCAAGTCTAAGCCTTAAGGCATTAATTACATTAAGGATCAATTATATTAAATTCTTTCTCCTCCAGCATACCCCATCTGAAATAAAATTTTGAACCATTAGTACACTCCACTAGTTCTAATAGATAATAATAATAATGATTTATTCAATGTATAAACCGTGGCTTTTGTACATCACACATATTTACAACAGCAGAAAATAACTTAAAATTAACAATGAATATTTCAATATCAATATAACAATAATTAGCAAATATACAACAATGGACATATAGTATGTCCAGCTATGTAGCGTAGAAATTGTATTGGCTTGTGATATCTATTTTATTTTTTATTTACTAACTAATTTATATAATTTAATTTCTATTAATTAAGTAGTAAAGCAATTAGTTTTCAGAGTAACCTGGGAAACTCTATTTGAGTCTGATTAGTAAATATCATATATAGGTACATGTAGTACTTAACTAAACGATTAATATTCTAAACCTTTTGCGTAGTATATAATAATTAATTTAAACATCATTAACTTAGTAAATAAATAAGTAATTTAAGCATTATTAATATCCTTTTGCAAGATTTTTTGGAAATTACCGATTAGTTAAATTTTTAATAGTATGGTTAAATATATAAAATATATATTTTTTCAGTTTTTATTTGTGAATCTAGTTGCAGTTGGTAAACCATTAATTAACTATCTACAGGAGAACGGTGGCTAATGAAACAAGTGCTGTGAATTTGAATTACAACTTAGCAATTTATAATTTTTAACATTCCCGTAGAATTTTATGGTCGATGTTGAATTATTCATATGACTTAATATTATGGTTGAGGTTGGTATTGGTATTGAAGTGGGTGTTGGTATTGGTGTTCGTACTGGTATTAATGTTTATACTTATTGGTATAATTGTTAATGATAGTTTTGGTATTAGTATTCAAATTGGTTAGTTAAAATGGTTTTAGTTTAGAACACTCCTGAGAAACTCGACCAAGATGACAATGGCTGTGATGATAGCACAATAGCCAGAAGGTAGTTGGTTGAATGATTTTCAAACTATTAATGGTTATTTATTTGTGGTACATAGGGATTGATCTAGAATTTATTTCAGAGAATCAAATTTATACTTAATTAATTTTAAAATAGTTATTATAAAGAATTATTGCATATTTTAAATTTAGGAATGTCTTGAGAACCTGAAACAACCTTACAGGAGTTGGAGCAGTAGATGAACTTTAAATTGTGTTGTCTTGTGCTAAATAAATTACTAAAAAAAAAAAAAAATATTACTAACAAATTTAGTAACTATCAACTACTTAGGTGTCTGGAACCGGGTTGAGTCTTTGTTGCTAACATTCCTTTTCCATCCCTCGATTTTGTTATATGTAAAAAGGTGTACGACGGCTGCCTGGCCAGGGGCGGATATCACAACTATTGGACTTATGTGGTTATCGATGTGGCGCCTTCCTTTACGGGGTGAAATATTGCTATGTTGGCTTCATGAAAAGCTGAGTATGATGGTACATATTTCCTTGGTAAGGGAGAGTTTATAGTGTCGTGTTGCAACATGGGTATAGTGGTGTGGTATTCGCATTTATAATACGGAGACTTGCTTAATGCTTGATCGTACATCGCAATCAATCAATCAATCAATTAACTAAATGTAAAAATATAATATAATTAATAAAGTAAAAAAAAAAAAAAATGTATGTTTCGTATAATTTAATTTTGTTTTAAACATACACGCTCCGACATATTGCTGTCGGTAAAAAGAACTATAGAGACTATGAGCGCACGTGCGCTTTGTACAATATCCGAGACGATACTGAAAATGAAAATTAGATTATTTTGTTGTTTCGTTCGTGTATTTGTCGTGCTGTGTTTGGGTACGCAATAGGAAATTACCCAGTTGCACAATGTATCGCTCAATAAGCGCATAAACACCAATCAATTTGAGCGCTCAATTTTGAATTCAAATTGATGCACCTAATGCCATTTTAATCGGACTTTTATTCGGGATTAAACGATACACATACAACGTACGTGTAAGCTACTATAATTTCTTTGCGATTCACCGATAGGTCTTCATTTATTCATTTAATATTGTTTAGATGTTTCATTGTAGATGGCACTAATAATAAATAAAAAGAATTTTTGAATTTTATGTTATAATAAATTACTTTATTTATTATACAAATAATAATTATTTAATTCAATTTTCTTATTTTCTTTTATTGGGATAATAAATATTTGTTAAAAATATTAATGTGATTTTTTTAAATTATGATGCCTGTTGTGTGATTTTCGAATTTCTTATTTGATTTTTGGTTGGAAATTTTCAAACGAGTCGATTGGTGTTTTCCAGGCAACTCAATCTATATATATATATATATATATATATATATATATATATATATATATATATATATATATATATATATATATATATATATATATATATATATATATATATGTGGGATCATCCGGTAAATATACTTACCAATAAAACTTCCAGATGTCTCCATAATCTATATTTCAAGTATATACGTACCTTAAATTTTGATGAATTAGTATTGGTATCTAAATGTACAAAAACGGCATATTAAAAAATTATAAAATAGTCGTCGATGAGTTGTTGCACTAGAAATGTCAGTTTATTTTAAAATAAATAATTGAAGAAAAATATCGTAATCTACTGTTTTATTTAATTTCCATATCGTGTCGAATAAAATCCTACATTTGGGAGTTCAACCGGTATCTGCTCCAAAATTTTGTGAAAGGTGTTTTCTACAAATTAATTAAGGCCGGAGTATTTGCTATTCGTAAGGTGTGCGAAAAGCTAATGTCGTGTTAACAAAGGTTACCACAAATTTAAACGGGATTTTGTTATTTTGGTGTCACGAAAATGTGGTGAAAGAAAATACGGATTTTTTTTTCTGTTGAACATTTTGGTGAAATAGTGTGGCGTATGCAAGTGATCTTAAATTAATTTAAGAAACTTTTTGAAAATCTAAAAAACGAGTTAAAGTTGGCGTCATTGCAGTGTGTTAATCGATCAGTTTCGATATAAGTCAATTATACGTTTTGTGACTAATACCGACAAATAATAAACGAGATACGGTATTGTCTAGTGGACACATTTATTTTTGAAAGCACATTTTTTTTTTAAGTAACCTTGTGCGAAGTATTCCGTTACCGTAATTTTCCGGTAAACTCATAACATTAAATTCTGATGTCGAATTCGATTGTAGAAAATTTTTCACTCGAAGGGTAAAAATAGTACTCTATTGGCTGTCAAACCGTCCCATTTAAAAAAAAAATGCATTGAGGGTAAAATTTTTTTGTACTAGTTTTTGCACTAGTGCAATTTTTGCTACTCTAGCTTTTTTGGTCGAGTAACCCCTTTTTTTACACACACCAATGAATATGACAATAATATTTTGTCGTAATGACATTTTGATTTGTCGTGATGACATTTTGATTTTATGCGGCTACTTGATTTATGACATTTTGTGATTTGTTGTTATGACATTTTGATTTTAGGCGGCTATTATTCATGACTTTGTGATTTGATTTGTGGCATTTTGAATTTGGCCGTTAAATTATTCCAACACCGCCAAGCCCCACTCATTATAACACATCCCTCGATATCAAACACCAAATCGTAACCTTCTAAATTTACATTTAGTTTCTCCATTTATTTTTATTATTGTTGATATTTTTCGACCAAACACACACACAATTAAACACTAGTGCAATAAAATATTTTCATTCGATTGACGTTAAAAAATAGGGTACTCTATCTAGTGTACTCGAATGAGGGAAAAAAATCAATCGAAATCGACATGAGTGAAAAGTGAAGTGCCTTACACGTGATTTAAAAATGGGTCGGAATAAAAAGAAAAATGAAGTAAACGGTACTCAAGGTAAACAAAATGTGGATAACAGTCGTTCAGAAATTGATTTTTCTCGAGAAATGTTTGAAAGATTTCGAAAACATTTGGATAGTGAATTATTGCAAAGCGGTAAACACCAGTCAACACAGAATATTTGCGATGTGGGTAAACATAAAGATTATGAGCAACAAAAAGACGAGTTGGTGAAAAAAGAAGCTGAGTTGAAGGATAAAGAAATCGAGCTTCTGAGACGAGAAAACGAACTTCTTCGACAAACACGTACTACAACTACTGTTCTGTCTGCTATGACTTCGAGTGGATCATTATTTCCTTTTCGAGATATTGAAGATTCTCTCAATTCATTTAATGGAGACGATGACTATGCAATTGACAAATGGATTGCTGATGTAAACGAAGCCGCAGTTGGCGCAGGGTGGAACGAGGCACAGAAAGTCGTTTACGCAAAAAAGTTGTTATGTGGTACGGCGAAACAAAGTTTACGAACAACTAAAGATGTTGATACATGGGAGAAATTACCTCAATTTTTACTAAAGGAGTTTAAAAAGGATACGATATGTTTAAAGGTGCATATGAAGATGAGTAAGCGGAAAAAATTAACCAACGAGACATTTCGCAGTTATTTTGTTATAACTATAACATGTGAGTTATAATTATATCTAACTAAACCTAATATTATACTAATCTGTTGTTGATGTTATTACTGTTGGTACGGGTTATTAAGATAGATTACAAGAAGAACTAACTAGTTCAACAATCTCCAGCTTGCCACTGGTGGGGGCTATTACCGGAATTGTGAATCTATTCAGTTTATTTATGGAGAAGTGCTCTTGAGCACGGTGTTAGTTGAACGTATCAGATACTATGAGCAACGAAAAACGAAAGAAACGTGTGCGTAGCACTTATTGGTTCTCTCGCTAGTGTTGGTTCATAGCCTGGTTGGTTGTGAGTTAGTATGTTGTAATACTTACCAATTTTTCCGGATACTGCTGGGTTGTTAGCTGGATAATGCTCAATTTCTTCTGATTAAATGATACAGTGATCTTGCTTATTGATTGTTGAGGATTTATTTTAATTAAGTTTAGAATTATAATGATTATTATTTGGCAATATTTAGAAGTACAATGTTTCGTCGATGTGATTCAAAAATACAATAATATTTGATTTGACGAAGCGAAGTTCAGAAATACAATCATTCTTTGGTTAAAATTTACGGATCTTATATACTAAAAAGTCTGTAATGTTTTACACAAGCAATAACATTGATACATATAAACTTTTGTTGTAATATTACAAAAGTCATTTACTCATATCGAAAAACAATTATTAAAATTTGGGTAGTTTGCATTTTCCATACATTTCATGAATTTTAATTATTTCAGGTCATTCCTTTCTTAAATTTGATTTTGGGTTATTGATGTTTTTATATTTTATTATTTTTTTACTTTTTTTCAATATTTTGTTGGATGTTTATTAATTCATATAATATCTAATACGCTACCGGTGATTAGACCTTTTTAAATGTGTTTTTATTAACACTAGAAGTATATTAGTATTTACGAATGATAATTCAACGATACCGACTAATAGACATAATGTTAATTAATTCATGTATTAGATATTACATGAATTAATTAACATTCAACAAAATATTGAAAAAAAAGTAAAAAATTTGCTTACACAGAAATAGAGCTGTGTTGTGAATATCGTGAAGAGGAAAATTGTAAGAGATTTCATCTGTATTAGTATGATTCGCTAGTACTTAAATGCACAATACATTCTGTATATATAGAATGTAAATTGTGTTATAATCAGTCCAGTCGCCGCGGCCTGATGAGAAGATTAATTTTTTCATAACCTTAAGCTCATCAGTTCGAAACTGGATTGAATTTTCTTACTACAATCCTCGGAACATATTAAAAATCATATAAAAATTTAAAAATTTTATTATTACTAGACATTATTTTATGTGTTTTAATTAATTCTTGTCCTATATTTTACTGTTATGTAATTTTACACATTTTAATTTTGAATTCTCTTTTTTATGTCTGACCCATATTTTTATGTGTTACAATTAACTTTCGTTTTCAAATTAATATATGTTATCTTTGTTATGTTTCTTATTTACTACTTTCATTTACATAACGAGTTTTTACTAACGCCTAAAGTTATGCTAATTATGTGTTAAGTATGGTTTATAATTCGGAACGTATGTGGTGAACGATTCACAATATGTATATGGCGAATGATTCACAACAATTTGTTAACGTTACAAGAGATTGCACTTGTTGCAAACATCGATGATGCTTCTATAATTGATTATTGCATAACGGGGATTAACGATGTCATGGCGAATAAAAACATTTTACTTGTTGCTAAAGATATAACTGACTTTAAATCAAAGTTGGACTTGTATGCTGAGATGAAGGAACGGGAACAACACGTGGGTACATCTAAACAAAAAATAGATTTTCCGAATATAAATTCAAGCGAACGTCGAACTGTAGCTGTCAAATGCTTTAATTGTGGCGGTATTAGTCATCGTGGCAAACATTGCAAAAATAAATCAAAAGGACCAAAATGATACAAGTGTGGTGATTTTGGCCACATTTCGCCGAATTGTACAAAGGTGGTGGAAGTCGAAAAGAAACCAAGCATATGCGCAGCAATCAGTGAAGGGCAATTAACCTTGGAAATCAGAAATTGTATGCAATGGTAAACAATGGTTCTGATTTGAAATTTATGACATTAAGGCCCGTAATTTTAAACGAGGATAGTGATAAATCAGCGAATTTATCCCCTCTTTCGTATTTTTTAACGAAGATAAATCCAATGAAGCAAACCTGGATTAAAATTGTATCCTTGGATTTATACCTCGATATCGATGGCTCAAACAGTGGATACGGCTATTTTCGAAAATTGGGAAATATAAAACGTCATTTACGATCTGTCAAATTACATATACAAAACTCAATATTTGTAGATAATTAATTGCAAAGTTAAATTTAAATAAGTTTTTGAAAATTTAAGTTAAAAATGGAAAATATATTTAATGGGTCTTCGTCATCAGAATCTGGTGAATCATGGCCGGTCTCCACTCGTCACGACGAAGAAAAATTGGCACGAGCTTGTGCCAATTATTGTTTATTGGGTAAAATTTGTATGAATACATAAACAAAGCTGATTGTGCTCATGCGCATTACTCGTGACGAAGAGAACCAAAACATCATAATATCCATCTTTTTTGAAATTTTGTCACGGCGAAGTGAGAGCAATTTTTATTTTACTCTCAATTATTTGCGCCATGCTAAAAAAATTGTTGTTTCTTCAAAATCATTAGAGAATTAATAATAATTGTAACAATAACAATAAACATAATTTATTGATAATAAAATGTTACTTTTGAATTATTTTAATTTAATAATGATTTTTGTAACAAAGCTTGACTTGGACATAATTTTTAATTGTAATTTTCGTTGGAAAATTTTATTTGATTGCTATCGGTGGCAAAACGAGCGACATTCATATTATTAAAGGCTTAATACATTTCTTTCAGCTTAACATATTTGTCAGCAGCTTGAATTTAATTTATTTATACAAATAAAATCAAAAATCCTAAAGTAAAAACCACAAATATAAACGGGGGGACAAGTCTATATTTGGTTTGAATGAATATTTTATTAATCCAAAATGACACATGTAAATAGATTTCATTTGGTTTGAATGAATATTTTATTAATCCAAAATGACACATGTAAATAGATTTCCATTTTATAAACAAAAACAGAGAAAATATAATTATTTGTTATGTTAGTAGTTGTAAGTATAATATACCAATTTTGTCATGACGTCATGCCATTTTTTTTTCGTCGCGACGAGTGGAGACTGGCCATCAGATTACTAGATAATATTGTCGATACGATCTAAACGTCCTAAGGTATTTCACGATAGAATAGACGTGGAGTTTTACAATAAGGAATAGTTTCGGCGTCGATCCCAGTTTTCTAAAGAAGAGGTTCGTTATTTGACCAACACCCCCTGACAAGATCTGGAACCTTTGGACGCATATTATCGCTTACGCATTTTACGTGCACCACTCGCTTTCCATTTTATTTGTTTCTTGTACAGGAATGCCACAAATCACGATATTTACTAAAGACTAATTCCATAGGCAGACTCAAACTAGCCAGTCGCGAATTCGACATTATGTAGTTATTTTTTCAGTCTGTCATAACACGATTTACTCGTACATGCTTTTAGGCTTGTTGCGTTTCGTACATAGCATGATTATCGTAATCTAGAATTTGAAACACGATGAATGTGAAATTCAAGAAAAGACGAAAAACTTACGGGAGAAAGAATTATTTTATGTCGTTTTCTAGTGGCGTAACTAGGTACCCGCAGCACCCGCAGCTGCGGGGGCCCATTGGAGCCCACGAAATTTATCGAGCGTTTGAACATTCATTAAAGTCAAGATTAGATTCATTGTAGCTCAGATTAAAGAAGCTCACTATTTCAAATTTACAAAACGAAATTTTTAAGATAAGGTGGTTGTTTAATATTTAGAGAAAGAAGAAATGATTCCTGTTGCTATTAAATTTTTTTGTTAAGACAGCCCCAATAATTTCTTTTTGATTGCTGAAGGTGAAAAAGTTCCGACCATAGAACCCTATGACTCCATAGAAATAAAAATGCCTTTAGATTCTGACAGATATGTAGATTTAGAAGACAATTTGCTAAACTCGTTTGAAATCAAAGCTTTCGCCATCAGAGGATAACGATTTTAGCGTTTGGGTTAATTTATTTGTAAAATACGTTTTGTACTCCAAGTTTAACCCTTTTGCACTTCAAATTTAACCTTTTATAAATCAAATTAAACATTTAGCAAAACAAATTGAAACTCTTACAAATCAAATTTTGATTAGAAAATATTGAATTTGATTGTAAAAGGAAGCAATACTGCTAAGCAGATTGCGATGTACCATTTTGATGTACCATAAAAATCAAGAAGCAATTCTTGAAATTTTCTTATTAGAAAAATATCTAACCGCGACTGAAGACAATTACATGTTTCCTTCATTAGGAGTGCTTTTGTCTTTAGAAAGGGAATTAACAGATACTTGAGCCAAACCAGTCAGTCTCTATAGTCAATTAGCGTTGCAATGTTGTAATTAGTGCTGGTGTTCTTTTTTGGTTGTTTTTGGCGGGGTTCTCCCGATTTTGGAAATTTCCGTCGCTTCCCGATTTCATACCTTTCATATCTTCTATTTTTTAAAATTTCTCGAGATTATTGGAGTTTAGCATGGAAATGAAATTTTGATGTTCGAGTCTTATTTGGTGATTATTTGTTGCGAAACTGTTAGATTATTCGAGATGTTTTAAGATTATTCGAGTGTGGTTTGATGTTACTCAAGAATCTTAGAGTCTATTCTATGAATATCTTTCTTTGATATTTAACAAATTATCCGATACTATTTGAGGGTTTCATTCTTATTTGCAGTAGCATTTTGCTTAGTAGTATTAGTAACATTAAGTTATATTTACATGAATTATCGAAATATTTCGAAATTTTCGTGGATTTTCTAAATTTTGACATGCTTTTGAAATTATTCATTAACATCCAGATTTTTCGGTATTATTGAAATTGTTCGAGATCAATCAAGATTCACAAAATAAAGAGATTATTCCAATTTTTCTGTGGTTGTTCTGCGTTATATTCTCGATTTTTTAAGTTTTCTAGGATTAATTGAGATTGTTAATGATTTTCAAATTTATTCGAATTATTTATGACAATGTTCTGCGAATAGCTCTGAGTTTGGGGACTGGCAAAATTACACATATACATAAATCTGAATCGCAATATTTAGTCATTTTTCGAGATTAAGCCAAAATTTGGATATTTCTCCCTACAGGCGAGGATCTTCTTTCGTTTTACATACTTACGGATAATTCGATATTTGAAAACTTTCAGGAATATTCAAGATATGCATATACTTTGAAAATTTGACTATTTTGACATTATTTCGATATTCTTGATATTTTTCAATTATATTCGAAATTTGTGATGCTTCATCGATATATTTAGGAAACGTCATAGCACTGATAGTTGCTGGATGTTTCGTTTAATTTTAAGGCCATTGAAATGAATCACGTTCTCTTTCGTCTAGTCACGAAATCAGATACTTTTAAATAATGCGAGGCTCGACAATAGAAAGAAATAAGTTTTTATCTAAAAGCTTTACTTGCTCATAAGTACACGAATAATTTTTGGGGCCCAAGAAAAATTTGGCGGGGGCCCGGGATTTGTAGTTTCGCCACTGGTTCATAGGTTTATTCTACTCAGTTTGAAAACTTATTATGGTCATTGTTTATTAACCACATGGCTTCGAAAACGATTTTTTTAGATTTTATATTTGCCATTTTCTAGTTTCTTATATTTTGACAGATAACCCATAATTATAAAAGAGCAATGAATTGTTCTTGTTCGATTGACGCCGAAATTGAGATTGCTTTTCCGTAGAGGGGAAAATAATCAATCGAAAACGACATTAGAAAACAAACAAAAACAATGCCTAATATCCCAGCAAGCAGTTATTAATTCGAAAATTGATTTCGAAAATCGCCGGTTTTTGCTTCGTTCAAAATTACGACACAAAAAATCCACGGATCTATCTACATTTAAAATTACCAAAAGTAACCTTGGCTAAATCAGTGGATTTTCGAAAACTGTGGATTAATCCGTCGATTTATCCTTGTTTAAAAATACGGGCCTAAGAAAATATTCTTCAATTGGAGCTCCTGGTTTTGAAAGCCTAATTACAACATTTAGAGTTGCGGGTTCTAATAACTTAAAAACTTTGGGACGTTTCTTTTCAGATGTAATGATTGCTGGCGAAGTTTACAGTACAACGTTTCAGATTGTGGCTGATGATGTATTGCCGGTAGATATCATACTGGGAAAGGAGTTAATTATTCAAACGATAACAATTTTAACACCAAACAACATTATGATGAAAAAATTTGTCCCGGATAACTTTTCGATGATAATTGAACGAGGAGATTTGACACTAAACATTGGCGTGCACGGTGGCGATAATTACAAATATATAAAGGCGATTAAGCAAATGGTGGCGAATTACAATCCGAGAAGTATTCAACCAACCGATGACATGATCATGAAAATTGTACTTACCGACGAATCACCGGTGGCGCAACGTTGTCGTCAACTGTCACCGCCAGAATTGGATATTGTCATGAATCAAATTGATGAATGGGTCCGAGAAGACATCATATGTCCAAGTAAATCAAGTTTCACTAGTCCGATCGTATTATTGAACAAGAGGGATGGTACGGAAAGATTGTGTATTGATAACAGGCGTCTTAATAAAGTAGTGGTTAAAGATCGATACCCACTTCCACGTATCGATGACCAGATTGATCGACTTCAGATCGCAAAATATTTCACAACATTGGATCTGCGGAACGGATTCTTCCACGTACCCATAGCTCCAGAAAGCATTAAGTGTACTGCATTCATCACTCCTGTTGGATTGTTAGAGTTCCTGAGGGTTCTATTCGGGTTATGTAATTCTCTAGCCACATTCCAGCGGTATATCAACAATGTTTTCGCCCCGCTTAGTTAAAAGGAGATAGTCTGCATCTACATGGATGATTTAGTGGTGCATGCGAGCAGCTTAGAGGAAGCAGTTGAAAGGCTCGTGATAGATTTAAAGGTGTGTGAAGATAACGGATTTCAAATTAAATGGCGCAAATGTCAATTTTTTGGCAAAACTGTTGAATATTTGGGATACGAGGTGGGAAATGGCATTATTAAACCATCAACAAGGAAAAAAGAGGCGCTTAGTAAATTTCCGAGGCCGGCTAATGTGAAAAGTTTGCAGAGTTTTTTAGGTTTAACAAGCTATTTCCGAAAATTCGTAGAGGGTTATGCCATTATTGCAAAACCACTAACAGATATGCTACGGAAGGGAATTAATTTTATTTTTAGGGACAAAGAAGAACAGACATTTGCAAAATTAAAAGAGAAGTTACTTGAAGAACCTGTATTATGAATTTACAGTAGCATGCACTCAAACCGATATTCGAGCTGTTAAAATCAGGTGAGTTCGATTATTACTCTATTAATGGTGGTCTTCTTTTCAAGATGGTCAAAGGTAGCCTCTCTCTGGTGGTTCCCAGAGCAATGGAACGAGAAGTGATCTCGGCTTACCATAATCAGAGTCATAGTCGTCGATGAGTTGTTGCACTAGAAATGTTAAAATAAATAATTGAAGAAAAATATCGTAATCTACTGTTTTATTTAATTTCCAAGTCGTGTCAAATAAAATCCATATGTATAAGTTAAGATTAATAAAACATTAATCTTGAAAAAAATATTTTTTGTTTGGACTACATCCGTTTTATTTAGAATCCAACTTAAGACTAACTTATAGTATTTTTATTACAAAATATTCTCATAAAACATATTATAGAGTATTTATCTCACGAAAATGCTTATTCTATAAAATATATGGAAAATTACAATATTCGGTAAAAATGCTGATTAGTAAAATTAAATGGAAAAATACAAATGACATTTGATGCCTCAAATGGAATTTGATGATCAACGATTTTGCTATGAGTTATGATGTGAACTAAAAACACGTGTAACGATGTTGAAGTGTTGTGTTCTTAACTCTTCCCCCTCTAAAAATCCGCGTCCCGTGGATTAAAAATTCAGCTTGATTGGCTGTATCCCGAGTGGCTCAGCATGTTGATTGGTAATTTCTTTGTTTTTGAACACGACTATCCCTTTATGCTTCTTTGCTCTTGTTGCTAAAACTATAATTACTATGATTATAGTGAATATGACGATTGTGTCCGTGATGTTATTTATTTGATGGTAACTTTCGGAGTTTCCCTATATTGTTGACATGTAAGTCGTGAAGGTATTCCAGATTAAGTTTTATTCCCTGTTCTGCAATATTTGGTTGTAATAATGGAGGCAATATCTGAGATGTTCTCGTTTCTTTGTTGGTGAAGATCCATCCCTTTATCTCTATGGATTCGTTTTGATATTATACTAAATAATTGCCTTCCAGATGTTTGGTCGAATTGTTATATGTTATCGTACCATGAAAGTTGTTTAGGAAAATAGTGTTGTCGGTTACAGGTTCTATTATTTCCTTTTCATTAAATGTAAATTCGCATTCTGCATTTAATCCTTTCAGTAGCTGGTTGATACAATGGTTGTCTTTCAATTCTTGAAGTTGGTTAAGGTCACAGATAGTGGTTTCTCTCAGAACTGGTTTAAGTGGGTATGTTTTTAATATGAGTCTTATGTATTCTTTTTCCCGAGACTGTTGTCACGGTAACTTTATTATCTTTCGCGACGATCTCCTTGCGGAATTTAGGTTTAGTTTTTTCTTATATCTGTTTTATTGCTGTGAATATTGGTTGTCCACTTTCGTATGTTTTGGGAATGTCTTTTTTCAAATTTTCTCTTTGTAGTTTAAGTCGCTGATTGTTTCTGATTCGTTGAATAATATCCTCATTCACTTTTTCTTTGAAGTTTAATAAATTTTGGTAATTAACTCGTTGTTCTCTTCCAAAAAATATGTCGCTGGGCTTCTTTCCAGTGACTGAATGAATGGTGTTGTTGTATTTGTCAACTGCTATATTAACTAACTATTTAGCTGTAAAATCTTTATATTCGTTTTGAAGACATCGAACTATTTCAATTATAGTGGAGTGAACCCTCTCTACTGCTCCGTTCACTTTAATTTTCTATGAATGTGTCAGGTATATTTAGATGCCTAAAGTCCTTAGGTAGTCTGCTACAATAGGACTGATAAAACTGGATTCGTTGTCCATTACCATTATTCTGGGTATTGTAAAATAATGTATGATCTTGATTATTTTGTCCCTCATGTGTACTGCTGTCCTATCCTTGACACGAAAAAATTTTACGAATTTCGAAAATTTGTCTAGACAAGCTATAAATTTCTCGCCTTTAATGTCGGCGAGGTCGATGTGTAGAATTTCAGCTGGATATGTTGGGATTGGAGTTTCTTGAAGTCGAGGTTTGCTGGGATGGCGATCATAATTATTTTGGTTACATATGTCGCAATTCTGCGTATATTTCTTAATTAGGCTGGTCATCTGAGGGAAATAATACCTCTCAAGTATTTGTTCTTTATTTTCGGTTGCATTGCGATGTGCTCTCCGATGTTCCTCTTGTATGATATGATATTTGTTACCATCGTTCTGGATGTCTTCTACTATCCGCTGTGTTATGCGTATTTTGTAGTTGCCCAAATGCGTATTGTAAATTCCTTGAAGTAATTGAAGATATTTTTCTGGAATTTTATTGCCGATTACGGATTTTGGATGTAGCCTTTCTTTGAGGTGTCTAATAAGTTCCTCACTTGCTTGGTTTTCCTTCAGGGATATGTGATGCCTATGATAGTTCTGGTACGGTTCTTCATATCCATAAGCTCCTTTTCCTTCCGTTATTATTGGTTTATTTTTAAACACATTTATTGGAGCTTCACAATGTGGAATAAGTTGAGTACCATCTTCCTCTGCGTGTGTATGGTACCGTCACTCGATGTTGAAAGCGTGTTTACATCCAATTGAAGTCTTGACAATGCGTCGGCTACTTTGTTCGTAACTCCGGGCTTGTAGATCATTTCGTAATTGTATTCCTCAAGCCATGCTTTCCCTTCTCCCTTGCTTGTTGTTATTATTTCTGTTACTAAGCGCGAAGGTGAGCGGCTGATGGTCGGTAAGAATTCTGATTTTTTTCGCTCCGTAGAGATAATTTCTTAAATTATCGAGAGCCCAAACTATCGCTAGCATTTCTTTTTCATTGGTAGCATAGTTTTCTTCGGTTTTGGTGAGGGATCTAGATATATAAGTTATGGGTTGATCCTTGCCAATTTCACCCTGAGAAAGTACAGCTCCGATACTGTGGTTCGACGCATCTGTTGTCAATATGAAGGGTTTGTCGAAGTCCGGAAATATTAAAAGGTCTGCCGATGACAGTAGCAGTTTTAACTGTTGAAATGCTTTCAACTCTACATCTGTTAGGTGTATGTTTATTCTATTTGATTGGTTGGCTTTTATTTGCGCGTTCTCCCCCCTTGTAAGATTGGTTAACGGTTTTGCAACTTTAGCAAAATCTTTGATGAATCTTCTATAGTACGATGTTAATCCGAGAAAACTTTTAAGCTCTTTACGGTTTTCGGGTGGTTTTAATTTCTGCACAGCAATAATTTTTTTCGGATCCGTTCTTACTATATTCCTTTATTTGTTATTATGTACCCTAAAAACTCTGTTTGTTCTTTTAAAAACTCCGTTTTAACTAGGTTGACTCGGAGATTAGCTTTCCATAGTTTATCTAGAATTTTGCTGACATTTTCTAGGTGCTCCTCTTCATTTTTGCCTCCGAATATGATTATGTCATCTACATAAACATAACATATTTTTCCAATATATTCTTTCAGGACGTCATGGATGATCCTTTGGAAAATCGCTGGAGCGTTTTTCAACCTGAATGGTAACCTGGTAAATTCGTATTTCCCGTTCATAGTCGAGAAAGCCGTCTTGGGTATATCTTTTTCCAACATCTTAATATTGTGTAATCCGGATGTTAGGTCTATCGTTGTAAAAAATTTTGAATCGCCTAGATTTGCTATGGTGTTTGATATGTCGGGTATTGGGTAGGTGTCCGAAACGGTAACGGTGTTTAGTCTCTTATAATCTATGACCATCCGATATTTTTAAACTCCTGATGCGTCTAATTTTTTCTCGACGACCCAAATGGGTGAGTTATATGGACTTTTTCATGTTCGTATGATACCATCATTGAGCAATTCGCTATTTGTTGATCTACTTCAGCTCTCATGTTGATCGGATATGGATATGATTTCGTGTAGATTGGCTCGTCAGTGGTGGTCTTAATCTCTGCTCTAACGTTTGTTTTGATGGTTTGTTGGTCTCCAATGGCTCCGAAGATTTGTTGATATTTGTTTACCATAGCTTTTAGTTTTGACTTTATTTCCTCGTTTAGGTGATCATTTCTTGTTTCGATGGTGTTTACCTGAATTGAAGTCTTGGACTTCAAAAAAATTTTGATGCCTGGTTTTACTGTGAGAGTATTGTTTTTCCTGTCTATTAAGGCTTCTAGTTTTTTCAGCGTGTCATCTCCAATTATCCCGTCGAACGTTGTAAGTCCTGGCAGAATATAAAAATCTAATTGAATGTCATTACCGAGATTTTTGAAGAACTGTGTTGATATTTTCTGTTGGATTTTGATGTGACCTCCTGCTGATTTAACATGGAATTGTTTGTTGGTTGATTTGGGGTTTTTGGCAATTTCTGGTCTTACGAAATTTTTGTTGGCCCGGTGTCGAAAAGGAATTTTAGGGTGTTGTTATTCTTCGTTCGATACTCTAAGTGAGGAATGCTGGAGAGGCTGGATTTACCTCAAAGTTTTCTTCTTATCTCATCATTTTCCTCTTCCATGTCGCTGTAGTTGTCGATATGCTCTTGGTATTCCGATGTACCCTCTTCTTGTTCCATGTGTAATATTCGTTGTTGTTTATGCTGGTTTAGGCCGGTATTAGGGCTTCTATCCCTCTTTGGTCTTACGTCAAAGTTCTTCGGCCGATTCATATAATTGATTCTTTTGGTATTGGCAGATTCATCGACTGACATTGATGTGGGTGGTTTTGGTTGTGTTGGCCTTGCTGGTACTGTTGAATAGTAATTTTGAGTTTGCTGCTGCGCAAATTGTTGTTGTCGATATGGTTGTTGTTGGTATTGTTGCTGCGGATGTTGATGCGGGACTGTGATGGTATTATTAAAATTTCTGTTATATATCGGCATATTTCGAAAATTGAGATTTTGTATTTCGAGACATGATGAATATGCTTCTGGAAGATTTGTTTTTCTCTGGATGGTCAGCATCTTTGAAATATCTCCGTTGAGTTCTCTAATAAACACGTCCAAAGCTCTATTTCGAAATGTTTCGATTAGAACTGTCATCGTGTCCGCACTGTAGTTTTCGGTTTTTATTTTATTGATCATCAACGATAATTGATGATTAACTGTCGCGTAAAACTCGTCAACACTTTTTTTCCCTTGTATAAGGCTGCCTAACTGGTATTCTAAGGTCCGCACATCTCTTCTGTCGGCGTAATGTAACGATAAACATCCCTTTATCGCATGCCAGTTTTCATCGAATATGTTATGCGATACGAGAGCCGCATCTGCCGTTCCTCGTATTTTTTGCCTAATGTGTTGTAATATGGCTCTGTGTACTGGTTTTTCCTTTACTATATCGTAATCCTTAAGGATAGTCTCGACGCTGTATATCCATGATACATTTTCTATCGGGTTCCAGCCGAAGACTCGTAACTCCTTAACGCAATCCGGCAGTCTTCCGATGTCTTTGAGTTCTTGTTCTGTCGTGGGTGCCACGAGATTGTTGTTATTTGGTGCTTAATTCACTGTTCGATTTTCAAGTTGGTCTATTCTTCTTTCCAACTTTTTATTCAACTCTATTTGAGCGTTGAGTGCTCCTGTCAAATTTCTAATGGCGTCCTTAAGTTCATCCATTATGTTATTATACTTGTTTTGATTTTAAATTTAAATTATTGTATATTATTTTGATGTAATATTATATTATTTTTATGTATTGATTAAGTATTATTTTGCTACTATTAATTGAATATTTATTATGTTATATTATCGTTGAATGTTATTATTTATTTAATTATTATTATTTTATTATTTATTTTTCACTTTTCTTATTTTTTTATTAAACGTAAACTGTATAGTTTTATTAAAATTTACTTACAGCAAAATTATTATTTTCATTATTAAGAAGGAATTTATCCTTGGTAAATTTCAATCTGAGGATTAGTGTTTCACTCAGAGGTCTTTAAAGTGCACACCGGGTGTTGTACACTTGAGTTGAAGCTACTTGTGATAGTAACAGTGTTCTAAGTTCCTGCTCGAGTCAACACCAGAAAATCTAAAAATTAATGAGAGACACATAATAGTAGGCTACTCAAATGAGAAAATAAAAAATTTATTTCCATCAGATAACATTACGGCTTATACTGAAGTTGAATATAACGGAACTAAATATAAATCTGGATATTTCTTAGCTAATAAAACCGAAGATAAAGTTCACTTATATGAAATTCTTGCAATACTTACAACTGATCGTTTTAGGGTGTTATTTCGTTTGAATGAAATTTTGATTAAAAGGTTTAACAAACATTTGCTTGCATTTGAAATAGAAAAACAAAAAATCTTTATTTCAAATAACCTAATATAAGATATAAAATGTTTCAAAGCACCACCGTTAAATTTACATAAACTTCTAAATGATACGGTATATTTCCGTTTGCCGCCAGATTTATAAAAACATTAAACTATTTGTTTCCTAAGCGAACATTTTTAGACGCATTTTAATTTTTTTAAAATTTATATTTTGAAACCACAAATAAATTTTTAACCTAATCTAAACTAAGTATAGCTCTAATTTATAAGCGATTCATAAGTAATTGATGATTTAAGCGAACACAAATAAAACCATGGACACCGAACAAGCCGATTTTGAGTCAGATACATAACCACATGAAATTCAGTATATATTAACTGATTGGTCAGCTAATAACAGTCTTGTGGAACCAGTTTGAACGACATCAATAAATAATCCAGCGCTTGAAAATGTTGTTTATAAAATGCTACTGTGTTCTCATACATCTTCGCAAGAACATCAAAGCGCGCTAATCGTTGGCCCGGCAATAGTAGGAAGAGAAAAAGAAGAATTAAAAAAAATATTGTAACAGTGGAAATTTAAGTTTCTCTTTGAAATGTTCCTAGGTACGTGCAGAAGATATCGTTTTAGATTATTTTGTAATATTTTTTTATCTTTCTAGACGAGTCGATTGATTTAGATGCCCTGCGACAAATGGAAAGAGATCACCTCAAATTGTTATGCTGGAAAACCAAGATAAATATTGGAACCAAGATAAAATTCAAGCAAAAACTTAAATTATGGAAAGCCATGGCGCCAGATGCCGAATACATTTTAGAAGGAAGGCCAATAACAAATAGCAGTGAAAGTAATCCCTCTGTCAGTAGTTGTACTTCAATTCCAGTTACTTTGGAAACTATTCTAGAAGATACCATGGTTGGTAAAAAATTGGTTGAAAACTACATTAAAAACCCATCATTCGCAGATTCCTCAAGAACGGTTCTTCTTACGCTCATAACAAATTATTTTGAAATAAACAAGAAAAAAATGACCGCCGAAAACGCTAAGTCACAATCAGAAGAAATCGTAAAAAAATAGACGTGCACAGATTTTATAGCCGTAATTATACTTGCTTGCGCAGATGTATAGTTTACACATTTACATTAGCCATATGGCTAAGTGAAATTGGGTAAATTTTCCCAGGGTAATACATGTAGAATAGAGAGCAACTTGTACATGTCTAACTGTCGAGTGATAAATATGCGTCTAGAGTCAGCCTTACGCTGTGCGCGATTGAGTACAATGTTTTGCTGTAATAATTTTTAGCATATGAATGTAAATACGCTACAAAGTAAGTTTATGTAATACCAAGCTAATTTATTGGAATACACAATGCTTGCAGCCAGCATTGTATTTTTCTGTGGGCCAAAGCAATATATTTTTTTGTAAGGTATTAAAGTATCTAATATGCTCTAACTGCACCGAATTATTTATTCGCGCATATTTTTTATGAACAGCGTACATTGTTTGTAGTGTTCACATATAATTTTACTTAAAAATTATAGAATATGCTTGTAGAGTAAATTTTTTTGCAATACATATTATTATTCACAACCTAATTAAAAAATCCCACGGAATAAATTATTCGAAAGCTTCTGCGCTTACCGAGCTTAACTACGGCTTTTAGGATATAATAGTGATTTGCCGACGAAATATTTATTTTTTGATTAAACATATCTTATTATTTTACAGTATAACTGAATAATTGAAACTACATAATTGAATAATTAAAAACAATCAAAATTCATGTGATGGTCATGTTTACATATGCCAAAAATTATCACAAATTCTAATTCGGGGTTCGAACTAAGGGTCTGAATTAATCATAAATTGATCTTGAATTAACCTTAAACACGCATTGCGAATTCGGATAAACTTACTTCACAAAATTGTGACATTTTCTTATATACATTTTTTTATATATTTTCTTACATAATTTCCAATTACCATTTTTTAATTTTTTATTGTTTATTTTGAATAGCTGAGTTCTAAAAGTAAAAGCTGTAAATAATATTATAAATTAAATTAAATTATGCTACACAAATATTTCAAAGTAAAACCAAAATTTGCATATAATTTAAAATTTACCTTCATATTACCTGCTAATTACCAAATTAAAATATGTATGATTTACTTATCAAACACTAAAAAAATGTACTTATTTATGTATTTATATGGAAACTTTTGAAATTTGATATCTTAATTTTGTAAAATAAGTTTACTCGAATTCGCATTCGCACTTGGTGTGAGTAACATAACAAATGTATTATTTATTATAGGGCACGTATTACGTGAAGCAAGCCGGAAAGAAGATGGTGTGTAAATTATACAACAAATATTTTAATTCACAGCGACATTTAAAGTAATGCGGCATACTAGAGAACATACCCCATTCTCCTAGTGGAAGTATGAAAAATGAATAGAAAGTAATGAAATAGGTAAACTTATTTATTGAATTTTACTTAATAAAACAGGATAAGTCAGATTAAAAACAAATTAACAAACCAAAAAAAATAATAAAAATACCTATTTATAATATACATAAGTGTTAAAAGTTAACTTTTATTTTGTGAGAAAGGAAGTTTGGAACACAACGCGAAGCGAGTGTCGCATCCCTTCGCACAACATAAAATCACTTTTAACCCGTATGTCATACAATATTTTTTCTACAAGCACTGTTAAATACAAATTAAAGGTGTAAAAAGGTAATAAAACTATTCTAGAAGATACCATGGTTGGTAAAAAATTGGTTCAAAACTACATTAAAAACCCATCATTCACAGATTCCTCAAGAACAGTAATTAGTAGAAATTAATACAAAGTTTGCACTTTTGGTTTCTACGGAGCAATCATTGCTAAGTTGTTGTCGGTTATACAGAAAACGAGAAAACATTAGAAACATTCGTTTTTTGGTAACAAATTTTTATTTTATATTCAAAACAAATCACTTTTAACACAGCGTATTAAAAGTAAATCACTTTTAACACTGGTGCCTTAAAACAACATTTTTAGCTCATGTAAAGAAACGTTAAAAGCCTACTTTTTACAGCGTTTGTAGAAAAAAAGTATTAAAACTTCATTCTGCGTACAATTAAAATTAAATGTGAATATGGCAGAAATTGAATCAGAAACTGAAGAACATCTTGAAGCAAGTAAGCAAGTCAACTGCGATTTTTCCTGAAGCTCACTGCAGTCAAACAAAGGGTTAGACAAATAAACCAGATGTGTCTAAACGTCACAAGTACCACAAAAGAAATATTTGAAGCCTGGCCTAGTTATAAATCTGTTTTAGGATATAAATTGGAAATTAAATGTAAAAGCACATACACGTACTACATATTCATTTTAATAATTTCAGATATTTATTGATTACAATCATTTATATGGGTCTAGTCAATTTGTCGAACGTTTCCAATCATGTCGTTATAAATTACTGTCATTAATAATACCGAAATTAAAAGAAGACAAAAGTATAATAACACAATTGGATTCACCGCATATCACCCAAAGTAAGGATAAAATCAGAATTGCAGAATTGCAAAATTGGAATTCTTTTCCAGTATTCCTCAATGTTGTAGTTTTAGGTTTGATGTCGAATAATTCAAAAATTAAATTAATGATTTATTTTCATTTTAACTTAATTACCCCAAGTAGCACGAGTGGGTTGGGATAACGTTATGCCGTATTTGGGTAAATGACTACTGGAAGGCTAGCCGACGTTGTGACAAAGGTATGAAGACTAAGCTACAACGTTATTGGGGAATAAATCTTGGGATGTAACGACGTCGTAATAACTTTTATCCGACTTGTCAATTGGCTATAAAATACCAAGTCAGGAAATAGATATATTGACAACTATTAAGTTTGTAAAACCATTTTTTTTTTTGTTTCACATTGTGGCTATATTTTAGCAGAAGGGACAACTTTTTTTTATAAAATATATAAATAATCATGTTGTCTTCTTTTATCTTATAAATATAATAATTATATGTCTGTTTTCTTTAACATCTATTTCATTATTTACGACTTTAAGAAAATTTACTTCATAATATTTGTAAATGTAATATTCACATTCCCTGTAATAATGGTAATATAAAAATCGGGCAAGATACGACATAATTTTATAAACAAAGCAAGTTTTATCGTAAATGTGCACCTATCAGTGAACTAAAAACTCATGCGCCTTATAAATTCCTTTTTTTTTAAATATATTTCTGGTCTTTTAGAAATTATTTTTATTTCATTTTGAATAAAATTTTCTAAAATCAATTTAAGCCGTTTTAAAATAATGTAATTACAATAATATGTAGTCTTGGGAAGTTTGAAAATCATACTTTTATTTTCAAAAAATATAAATTTTTGTCTATATATTTTAATTAAAAATGGCGAATTTCATAATATGTATAAAAAATATTTAAATCACTAAAAAGTAAGATTAATAACCAATTTATAACAAATTCGACTCAAAAATTACAAATTTTTAATTTTATTTCCAAAAAAGTTACTATCACGACGGTCTAGTCATTCTCCCGACGATTTATTTATTTTTATTACCAAATTTTCTAGAATCCGACTGTAAAGTTATTTACACAACAAATAAGTGATAAATAAACTGTTACTAATACATAACTAGAAAACATATGTTGTAAAATTTCAACAAACCGAACCACACTTTTTATATGATCGCTATTGTTTCGTCAATACCACTACATATATAGGCATGATTTCGGGTAAATAACTTGTATAACTTACCTCTTCTTCTCATTGAAATTGTATTGAATTAATAATATTGAAAAGGCATTTACTACCATATCGCTTTGTTTTGTTTGATTGGTCCAATTTTTTTTTTTTGTAAATAAAATGGTACATTCAGTACATTCCATATTTTTAAGTGTAGTTAAGATATTCTGTATTATTTTTGATTTTTGGCGAGTGAACATTTAAGGTAAATTTGATGAATATAAACCATTTAATATATTCGTATAAATACTAATTCAAATTAAATTGTGTGATTATAAATTCATAATTTTAATGAATCAAACATGGTTGTTAAATTTTTGTCTGAAAAATAATTATGTTCATATAATATAAATGAACTATTTTCAAAAGAATTGGTTTTATAAAAAGATAATAAATACATAATTTTGGTTCTGACATGTTTGTACAATCCTGAATGTACAATCTGACCTTTTCAACACAGTATGACCAACGAATTTTGATACAAGTACTCAAAGCAAAATAGACATCACTTTCGTATTCGTAAAATTTTGTTAGATGTACCATATTCCTCTTTATTTTTATTAGTCCTTCGCTTTTCCGACCTGTTTTGATTTTTTACTCTATTCATTACTATATCAAATTTCCAATTCTTTTGATAAGCAAATAATTTAGTGTATATTTTAATAAAATAGGACGAAAGCACAGTGAAATGTCAGTTGAATTAAGAAAATTAGTAGTTTTTCATCGGGAAACAAGGAAAACTTTAAATGAAATGAGTAAAATGGTTCGAATCAGTATTTCTACAGTACAGTGTATCACAAAAAGCCATCATTGAGCATCGAGTAGAGAACTTACTGAGAAATGCCAAGCTCAAAAAGCGTACCGAGGTAGAGGAAGAGTATTTAGAACGTGAAATTTAAAAGATTCTCACCATGAAACTCTCCATCATTTACTGAAAAATCTGGGTATAATGGTATGGATTGTTTCTCGGCATCTGAGGAGGGTAGAAGACACTTAATCATGAACACACACACACACACACACACACACACACACACACACACACACACACACACACACACACACACACTTAAATTATGAATAGAGCAAACTCTCTCGAAATTCTAAAGGCAAATTTACCTGAGATTATCATTCGAGTGGGGATAAAGAAGATTTTATGTTTTATCAGGACAACTATCCGAAACATAAGGCCTATAATATACGACAATGGAAACTCTTTAATTGTCATAAATATATTAAAAATGTACCGCAATCACCTGACATTCATTCGATTAAAAACCTCTGGCAAGAAATGGTAAGTTAGATCCGAAAACATCTGATATCAAATAAATATGAATTAATATATCAATTACAAACGGAGTGGAGTACTATTGAGCCAAAAGTAACGGAAAAACTGATGTGGCCAATGTCAAATCGTTTGATAGAGGTGTACAAAAACGGAAAATCTACTAGTTATATTTTTTTAAAGCTCAAGTTTCTCTAATTACGAATATGAAAGTGATTTGAATTTGTACGATAACATTGGACATAGAAGTTTATGTTTTCGTGTTTTTAATAAAACGAGAGTAAATACGTTCCATAGAAATTTATGGTATAAAACATTCCATAATATTTGTTAGTTAGCTTTTTGTTTTATGTCAAAATTTCCCGTTAAAAAATGGTTTATCTCTGTCACTCTAATTTTTTTTGTCTTCTTTCGACTTCAAGTCAGCTCTCTCAATTATGCATAGTGGAATATGGGCATTAAACGTGATTCCACTTACTCGTGCAGTGGATCATAATGTATTCGTAATTTCAGTCTTAATAACTAAAAATGAACAGAAAACCATAATGTGTAAAATAATAACTGTTTTATTTTTATATAAATGATAATTACAATTGTCTATTTTTTTATGGAAACCATTGGTTTATAAATGACACATTTAAACAAAACTCAAATTAAACATAGTCAAAAATTCATATCACTTTCATATTCGTAATTCAACACAGTTGATTACAAAAACTTAAACTGTTTGATTTTCTCCCCACTATTTGTCGCCCATCATATCCAAAAGTGACGTCTATTTTGCTTTAAGGCCCTTTCCGAAAGTTATACTCATTTATTTAGACATACTTATTTAAATACTCGTAAGTATCTTAAAAATAAGTATGAATATCCCTTTTAGCAAAAAAAAAAAACAATTAAAATTCTGTTAAAAGATTTATAAAACATTAGAAATTATTTTATCTTTAAAATTAAGCGAAAGTTAAAGAAAAGTTACGAAATTGGCGTTTACGGAAATAGATCCGGAATAATTTCAGGCTACTTAGCGTTCGATCATCAAACTTATCCATCTATTTACGAACAAATGAGATAACTTCAAGCTAATTTAGATGCTGTTCTTTTCATTTTTTTTCTCAAAATGCATTTTCGAATTTTGTTTTCATATAAAAATGTATTGTTAACTTTTTGTACAGTCCTTACTAAAATTATTTGTACCTGCTAAATTTTTGATGCAACGTAATGCAAACAACTTTAAAAATTATATAAATAATAAACTTTTTGAAAACATTAATTTTAATTTAATAAATTTAATTACCCTGCTTTCAACATATAAAATTCGCATGTGAAATCAATTCGAATGATTTTACAGACTTATTTTAGATAAGTAGATAAGTCGATAAGTATGAAATAAGTATGTATAACTATCGAAAAGCGCCTAAGTAGAAATTTATAATTTTCTTTCTGAATAGTAACGTTATCAAATTTCGTTGGTCATACTGTCCTGAAGAGAAGATTGTACATTCAAAAATATGTAAGAAAAAAACTATGCATTTATTGTTATTGTTTAAAATCAATTTAATTCTTAAAAATAGTTCATTTACGAATATAAGTGTGATCCACTGTAAAAAAAATTGCCGACCAAATTCTCGGTAAACTAATTCGTCAAGGACAGCTTGTTCACCCATTCCACACGGGTCACGCTTACGCTGTTGCATTTCTTCGTCTCTTACCTCTTTGCACTATTTTTGCCAACAAACAAAATTTAATTTATTGGCAAAAACACTGCAAAGAGGTAAGAGACGAAGAAATGCAATAGCGTTAGCGCGACTTGTGTGGAATGGGTGATTAAATGTTCCACTTTTTGTTTACCAGTATCTTTCGCAAAATATTTGTTTCTAACGACAACAAAAAACGTATTTGGAGGATCACAAATAATTTACTATTAAATAATTCGGTTAAACGAGAAATACAACAGAAATAAAATAATTGAAATTGTAAAAACTACTAATATATAATAAGATAATTGCAAAGAAGCGTAGAGGAAGCCTCCCGCAATGGTTTCACGAAAATGAACTTTGAAAAATGATCCAACACCATCAATATATACGCATGTCCGCGCTTTGAATGTGGGTATGGTCCCAGAAAATCCAAATACAATTTTTGAAAAGGCCTAATGGATTCAATCTGTGCCTCCATAGCCGGTCGAGTTGAAAAGTTCACAGGCTTGTTCATTTTGCATTTAACACAAGTGGATATGAACTGTTTGACTTGAGCAGCCATCTGCGGCCAATAAAATTGCCTTTGTAAACGTTCAATGGTTTTCGCGGTTCCCATATGTCTAATTAAATCAGGAGTTAAAGACAAAGGAACAACTAATTTCCCTTCGGAGAGGTCCGAGTCACGATATTTAGATCCGTAAGCGGGATAAATGAAAAGTTTGCCATCACGTACTAACAGATTATGGGAGGCATCCTCCAGCTGGGTCACTCTATTTATCTGGTTCAGGTATTCCTGGTCCTTAAACGCTGGAGAATCCGGATTAATCTGAAGGATTGGAACATCAGCAGACTTCGTTAGACTATTTCTATGGAAACTAGAGCTATATGTATTGACTATTTCTGCAGTTGGCATTCAGGAAACGACGAAGATGCAGTAACAGTCTCACTTGTAGAAGGGGTTATTTCGTCACAGAAAGCTCGCGACAACGTATCAGGCACAATATTTACTGATCCCTTGCGATAACCAATTTGAAAATCAAATGCTTGTAATTTTAAGCTCCACCTTGCTAGACGTCCAGACAAGTCTTTTTGATTCATTAGCCAGCGTAGGCTGGCATGATCGGTGTAAATTGTGAATGGGTACCCTTCGATATACGGGCGAAACTTTTGTACGCTCAGTTTCGCATTTTTGCGAAATGTACTCAATCGGATGCTCTCCACCTTCTGAATCCGTTTGAAAGAGTACACTTCCTACTCCAGCTGCACTGGCGTCGCACTGTATAAAGAAGGGTCGACTGTAGTCTGGATGTGCTAACACGGGAGGAGATGACAAAGCGAATTTGAGAGAGTTGAACGCCTTTTCTGCCGCTTCTGACCATTTAAGTTTTTTCGACTTTCCCGTCAAATCCGTAAGAGGAGCAGCTAAGGAGGAGAAGTTTTTTACGAAGCGGCGGTACCATCCGCACATTCCCAGAAAGCTCCGAATTTGTTTAGTCGTTTTTGGAGTGGGAAACTCCAAAATCGCTTTACACTTGTCGGGCCGTGTGCGGAGGCACCCACCCCCCACGACGTAGCCCAAATAGTTCACTTCCTTCAAGACGAATTGACTTTTGGTGAGGTTAATAGTCAAACCAGCTTTTTTTAACCGATCCGCGACTTCCTTCAACAATTCGAAGTGTTCCGTTAACGTTTCTGATGTAACGAGAAGGTCATCGAGGTACACAAAGACCTTATCGTGCAATTGGTGGGGGATCACTCGGTGCATAAGGCGGCACAGTGTCTGTGGTGCGTTGCATAAGCTAAATGGCATAACGGTGAACTGATACAAGGGCCGTCCAGGTACCGTAAACGCCGTCTTATCTCTGGATTGTGGGTCGAGAGGGATTTGCCAAAAGGCATCTTTTAAATCAATAGCAGATATATATCTGGTTTGATCCAAACGACCCAACAATCCATTAATAAGAGGCAGCGGATACGCATCCTTAACGGTAACCTTGTTCAGTTCTCTAGCATCAAGGCACAGACGAACTTTACCATTAGTCTTACGAACCAAAGTGACCGGAGAACACCAGGAACTTTGCGATACCTCGATAACCCCTAACGCTAACATCCTATCTAACTCCTCATACATTAACTTTTGAATTGCTGGGGACACTGAGTAAAATCTTTGTTTCACAGGTTTAGCGTCTCCCACATCAATGACGCGTGGAAGGAAAGAGATTTTTGATGTCATTTAGTGATTGTTGATCCCTGCTGGACAAGGTATGCATTTTAGATTCAGCAGAGGAGTCAGACAAGTCATTTGAAATATTTAAGGCAGATAATTTTGGCACTATTCCGAAGCGATTCCAAAAGTCGATTCCCAGGTAAAGGGGCTGTTCCAAGGAGGGAACTATATACAGAATCATATAGTGAGAAATTCCATTAAAGTTCACCAGAGCTCGAATGTAACCAAAGACCCGCTGCGACTGTCCACTCGCAGTGTTGATTTGAGATGGAAAATTATGAAATTTGGCCGACGAGTTATTTAAGAAACGTTCTGATCCAGCACCCAAGACACTGACACTTGCCCCACTATCTAAGAGACCTCTGAAAGGTGTATTGTTTATCAGGACGGTAGCGGTAGGTCGAATATCGTCGGTTACTGACTCAATTATAGACGAGATGATGGAAGATCGCATAAGTTCGCGTTTTTGAAAATACACCTTGGATCGCATTAATCTAGACAATTTACCCCGTTTAGCAGAACCTGGAAATTCAATATATGGATGAAATGATAAACCAGAATGGGGAATAGCTGGCGTTAATTGTGGTAAAGAATTAATAAGAGACTTAGAATTATAAGAAGTGTCTTTATTTGCAACTAAAGAGAGGTTCTCTCGGTTGTTGACGATTTTCTTCCGGCAAGTTCCGGATCGGTGTTGCAGCCGATATCCTCCTTGATCGTACTGGGCGACAGAATTTTCAAAGGCCCCTGGATCCCAGATCTCCATTGACCTCTCGGCAGGTTTCCCGCGCAACGTGGACATCTTGGCGAAATGGTTCCCTTCAGGCCGCATCGATAACAGAACACACCGACTGGAGCAATTTGACAATCCATAAAAGTGTGGCCTATGTCGTCACAATTGAAACATATCGGGTTATTTCCAACATTATTAGTGCCCCGAGAGTTGGTGGACCTTACCGACTCCTTTTCTCCGACCCTGCTTAAATTTGGATTAACTGTATTATTCCGAAAGGCAGCCATTGAATACGCAGGAACGGACGACTCGGGTGAAAATCCTGAAAGGAAATTCGCTCGTTGGTTCGGCAAGTTTAGCTCATTGATTGCCCGTCTGTAGGATGAGGAATTATCGGGCTGAACTCGTAATCTTTTAAATGTCTCTTCCCATGCCGTGCAGCTTTTAATCAAATCGTTAACGTTGCTAAACTGTCGGTCGGTCAAATGGTACTGAAGAGCTGGTTTCATATTGTTCATTAGGATTTGAATCAACTCTTCATCACTATATGGGGAACTACATTGAAGCGTTAGACTCCAAACGTTATGATAGAAATCGAGAAAACGTTCATGAGCATGTTGTTTTCGAGACTCTATATTTCTGCGAATATCAAAATTTGTTCGCCTGTCTTTGAATCTTTCGATAAATGTTGCTTTTAAGTCCATCCAGGATGCCATGGGTTTAAGTTTCCGGTATGTCCAGTACCATTGCAAGGCGATGTCTTTCAGGACAGTGTGCAATTCAGCCAACAAGGTCGATGGAGATAAATCCATGGATGCCGCCACCGTGTCCAATTGGAAGAAAAACATTTCAACATTAATTCCTGTTGGAGATCCGTTGTATGAGATTCCACTTCGAGAAAGTTGCCGATGATCGGAATAATTCCTACTAGGCACGAATGCACTTGAAACGGGATGTGTATCCAATAAATTTGTAGTAAGGGTGGTATTACCACCTATGAAACCGGGTGCACTGAAGGTGTTGTTATGCAACTGAGGTATAGATTGGTGATGCGAAATAGGAGATTCATTGGGTACATTGAGAGACGAAGCCTGATATGGGACTGGAATAGTATGGGTGTTAGACATCATAGTTGACGCTGCACTATCATAAGTAATTAACGGATCCTGGAACCTGACTTGAGATGAAATATGAGGTGGAACCGCCGCAATCTGATCCTTAGGTAAGGACGTGTGAGCCGACACTTGAGTCTGCAATTCATTCTGTCTTTGATTTAACGCAGCCATCTGGGCCGATACTTCATTCAGCTGGGCTAATATAGCGATCATTATTGAATTCGGAGCTGAACCCATAGTTTGATCCGAGGCGTTTTCAGGACCAATGTTTTCTTTGCTGGCCACGGTGGTTAATGAACAACCCGCATTCACTGTATCTGGTGGTGTCTTACTGGCTGTCTTAAGGCTCTCGGATGACCCTGCTGCAGTAATGGTACCAATTTGGATTGAAGCCACTTTGTCCATCGACTGATTTAGTTTGTCCTCATTCTCGACCTCAAGCGCATCAAGTAATTCTTGACAGGATTTTAGTACTTGGCGTGCCGATGTTTGATAAGTGTTTGAGAGACAAGCTCGCTCCAATCTACCCCGAACATGCAGTAATCGAGAAACTATCTGACGGATTTTAAGGACTTTTGAATAAAAAACCAGTTGTCTGCAATCTTCCACCTCTTGCTTAAGCCGCAGTAATTTCGTCCGACAAGCCTCAATTTCCAAATCCGGTCGTTTGCTGGCCTTGAGATGCATTTTACCCGGAACTAACGCTGTACCATCTTGTTCGGCTTGGGTTCTGCCTTCTAAAAGTTCCATAGCATTTGGAAGACTGGATGCTATTTCGCGTAGATCGCATTCAACTTCAATCTCGTCAGATTTCAAATCGGATATATTCATTATAGAAAAAAAAAAAGTTCAAAATAATCAACGTAGGATAAAAGAAAATTAATAATCAAAGATATTAACAACAAAAAAATTAATTAGAGTTAGACAATGAAAACAAACACACCAAAGAAAAAAAATATTCAAAAATGAGAACACAACTGTTCTATATTATTGTTATGACTACAAAAGTCACCGAGTGCCGCCGCGGCTGAGGAGGTAAGGACTCTGGGTTACGATCCCACGGACACACGCGTGCAGGCTCCTGATGTCCTCTCAACTCAAAATTAGACAAACGATGAAACACTCCCGCTGGATTATCCCACGGACTGCGATTCGAATTCTTTAACGCAGAAAACCAAACTGGCAATGCGTATGTATTAAAAAAAATTTAAAGAAAAACTAAACTAAAGCAAATACTAAACCCATGAACCAAAAAAAATATAGAAGAAATTTAAAGAAATAAAGTAAAAATATGTATACAATATAGATTTATTTAATCTTGATGGTAATCACAATATTTGATTTATAATTAAAACAAAAATTTTGGGAGGTCGGATGAAGCAAGGGAGCTCAGGCCCTCGTGCTAGGAATAAAATAGATAATAATAATAAGTTTCTGTAAACAAAGCAATTGGTACAAAATGAGACACACGAAATGAAAGAAAGGGGACTAAGGATGTGTCCTTGATCACCAAGGCCGCGGACCGCCCAATTGACACCACACTGGCAGAAACCGCTGGTTCCGCAATCTGGATGCTCAAGACACATGGGACCACAATGAGCGACTTCCCGCAGGGTCAAACGACTCAAAAGGTCGGAGCCTACTACGAAAGCCCCTCATTGAGGTAGTCGGATAAAACAAAAATTAAGATTGAAAATATTGAGCCTACTAATGCCAAGGTACGAAGAATTTTTAAAGAAGTCAAAGAGAAGAAAGTAAATTTCAAAAAAAAAAATCTCGACCCAGAACAAAGAGGTATTAGTCTCAGCCACAATCGAACGCCACATAGCGGAAATGGAGAAACTCACACAATCATTGCAATAAGAAGAGGGGTTTGACATTCACATCGGTGCGTAATCAAACAGCATAAGGCCGGCTACAATCACCAATGCGAATGCCAACCGGGCAAGGGAACTTGGATGAATATATCCGCGTGAATTCAAACAACGCAAGGTCGGATACGACAACGAGTATACCCACCAAGTGAAATAACTGAGAGAAACTAAAAGACGAAGTAAAAGAAAAGGTTAATTTTAATAGCCATTAATTTGGGCGCCACTGTAACGAAATCGTTAGGATTTCGTTGACAGACATAACGCCAGGGGTCTGGTGCGGTATATGTAGCTGGCTAGAGCTCAGGGTCGGCGTGGGGTTTTCCAGACTTGGCGAAATGCTTGAATAACCGCAAGAAAAAAAAAAAACTTAAACCATGAAAAGAAGGGAAGGACACAACCGCTTTGTTTACCGAAAAGACATTTGTATGACCTGGACACTAGGTATCGATCATATTTACAAGAAAACCATCACTCACCAATCCATCGCGACCTCTCCCCTAGTTCTACTCACTCATTCTTAACAGAACTAGTTTGACGAGAGAAAAAAAAATAAGAACGTGCACACATGTAAACAATTTAAGGATAAGGTGACCACTAGAACGGTGAAGCTGAAAAGTAAAGTTATTTGGCATATGACAAATACAGTAAATTAATAAAAAAAACGCATCTGACGTGATCAGCAAAACCTGGCTCACATAAACAAGAGGTACCCCAAAAAAAATGTTTTTTTTCTTATTTTTTCCTTAATTCAAATAAAAAAATACTACGTTAAAGAAAACAAAAAAAAACAAAATCGCATAAACAACAAAAGAAGATAAAATCTCTATATTCTAGTTATTACAAAAAAAAAAATTCTATTTGCGTTTTTTTTTTATATGAGACGATACCTGAGGGTCGACCAACGAGAATTTCATCCGACCTCGCCTGATCTGGAACAGCCTGTATACCCGCTACTCGACGCTGTATTCCACTCACACACCTCTGCCCGGTCTGCTTGGTTGACGGGGCAGCCGCCAAAGCAAAACCACTGCACAATCCGCAATCACCGTAACAGCACACCGTTGCTTTCTCACTTTGAGTTTATCCACAAGAACGCGAGATTTCCTTTTTTTTTGTTTTTTTTTTCAATTGGTTTATTAACACGGATTTCACTCTACCACAGAACTAAATCACTCAAGGTCGGTGTTTTATTTATTTTTTCTTGGGTGTCTTTTAGGTACACCAACTATGTCAGACAATAGAGCAAAATTCACAAAGTATTTTGTTTTCTAATAGGATTAAACTGAGTTTAGTTTATATATGTATAGTATATAAATATATATATATTTTTTTTTCACAAGGTCACAACACTTTCAGCAAATCAATATGACAGTTATTTTTTTTTTTTCTAAAAGGTCGGCCCACCAAATTTTCCAAACAATGCTAGTATGTCCACGTTTTATTTTTTTATTTTTTTTTCCAACAATAAAAACAACAAAAATCGTCTTTTCATTTATCATATTTTATTGAATGGTCACCACACTGTACAACATTACAATATTTTTATATATTTTTTTTTTTTTGTTTTTATTCATTAACAATAGTTCAAGTTAATGATCACCACACTGTACAATATAACAATATGTTTTCATTCATTTGCAATATTTTATTTGGTGATCACAACATTATGC
This sequence comes from Tipula vernalis, assembly GCA_958295665.1. Classification (NCBI taxonomy): domain Eukaryota; kingdom Metazoa; phylum Arthropoda; class Insecta; order Diptera; family Tipulidae; genus Tipula; species Tipula vernalis. The sequence continues at coordinate 167,867,545 of OY282559.1, forward strand.
AAAGCTACAAAATTTATATTTTTATTCATTTACAATACTTTATTTAGAGCTCACAACATTATACAATATGACCATATTTATCTATTTATTTTTATTTTTATTTACAATTTTTTAGGTAATGATCACAACACTGTACCATGTGACAAAGTTTATTTATTATTATGTTTTTTTTTTCCGATTAATTTTGAAATTGACCTTGATCAAAAATTTTTTTTTTTTATTTTTTTATTTATTGATTGTTCATATACACAATTTTCTCTAAAACTAATTATTGTTTATATATTAATAATAACAAAAAAATATCACCAAAGAAAAAAAATGGCTTCACCAAAAGAAATTAAACGATTTTTTTTTTTAATATATTATCAGTATTACAATTTAATTTTTTTAATTTTTTTTTTTTTTTTTTAAGTACAACTGACTGAATTAATTAACGCACCAAACTTGACTGATCTTTTTCTTTCTCCATCAAAACATCACCCGGTCGCGAGTATTCAGCTTTCACCGTTCTAGTAGTCACACCCACCATCCGAATTCAAAAGCAAAATACAACCACTCTCTCTACCAGTAACATTAAACACATCAGACCACTTCCGCGCACCAATGCAATCGCTCGAACCACCAACAAAACCAATTAAAATCGACCAACTCGTATATGTGCTCTCGTGCGATGGCCAACAACATTGCACGCTCAACCAATACATTACAAAACTCAAACGAGTCAAACAAACGGCATCGTCAAAGAGGGGAAAGCAAAAATAAAAAAAAAAATGATTCCAAACACAGACAAGCGCCGGACCGAAAGCAAACCAAACAGGGTTACGCAAGCGGAGCTGCACGTAACAATACATAATAACTAAAATAGAAAGTCTATATTGTCAGTTCCATCTTCCATTCTAAATTATTGAAAACGTGTTTTTAATAAACAAACAGAAAATATATCCTTTTCAATTATACAAACTATTGAAAATGGTAAGTACCTAATTACAAGTGTACCACATAAATGGGTGAGCAACAACACGTTGTATTGGCCTACTAATAAATCTACTTTGGCTAAGTTACAAAAAAATGGACACAGTGTGCCGGAGATTTCGTGGACAACATATCCATGTATTGTCAAAAAAACGCGAGCGAGTCTGTCAGTACTCGGGAAAGATATGTGTAAACATCTTAAAGCGTTTGGGGAAATAGACAGGACGTTTTCTGGAAGTGAGGTGGAACCATTATTTACCATCTCTCATGAAAACGGAAAAAACATATTTTTCTGATATTTCCAATTTCGTCGACGTTACTGTGTATAATTGTAATCACCCAAAACCAACACAAATGTTTATTTTTAGACATTTCTGTTGGTTTTGACGTAACGACTCCTAAATCATTGCCGTATAAAATACACCAATATAATATAATTTAATATTTTTTGACACAGAAATATAATTTTTTCATGCTTTCTAGTACTAAATGAGAAATATTTGGTGAAATATGTTGGCTATTAAGGAACATGGAACTAATAATTTTTTTTTAATAATTTTGAAATAATATTTAATAATTGCTTTATTCATTTTAACAAAATATTTTATAAAACTATATCTCTATGGTAAGATCGATACAATAGGTTTATGAAAACTAAAATAAGAAATATATATTTGAGATTCCAAATCACTCAAAAACCGTTGAAATACTGCATCAATAACTGTGCCGGATGGAGTAGTAGGGACGTCTCTTTTAGAGTTCATTTCAAGTTGAAACGTGTCCTTTAGAAACGTAATTAGCGGTTCGGCCGTCGGCATGTTAAAATTTATATTAAAATCGCCACTCAGAATCATCGGCCGAAGGTGATAGTCCTTTTTTAGTAGAGCCGAACCACTTTCAGTAAATGGTAGGAGTACAAATTGAATAAAGTCGATAATCTTCGGGACAGGCTGATTTGGTGAGATATACACAACTACTGAAAGGAATGTCCTCGAATTTGGAAGTTCACATACAGCAGCGCATATATCCCCGATATCTTGTAATTCTACTCCTAATCCAGTTGCTTGGCGGTAGGTTACGTCCATGATTGGAGTGACAACTTGAGAACTGGTTCGATGTTTATAAATGGCTACGCCAGCAGCCCGCTTCTGTGGTCGTTTAAATTGAACACAACAATAATAAAAAAAATTTGGAATATCAATTTGTTCGTTGTCGTCCAGCCATGTCTCGGAGAGCATGAGCAGAGTGCAATTTTGAGTTATCTCGTCACTGAAGTCGTTGCAATGTGCTCTCAGGCTTTGGCAATTAAAAGTAAAGAATGAGATTTTATTATTGATAAAATCGTATATATTTTCCTGGCACGTACGTAATGAGTTTGTGGTAAGGCGCAGGAACTCGTTTCGAAGTGAAATTGTAGAAACTGCATTTTTGAGTCCGTGGTAAAACACATGCTCATCCGTAGGTGATACTATAAAGAGACCTTCGATACTCGTGACTCTTGATAAGGCAACGTATACGAGTTGCTGAGCGTGCCCCTTTTCATACGTATATACAATAACATCAAACGTGCCACCTTGTGATTTATGAATTGTCATGGCACAGGCGGGCGTGAGAGGAAAATGATTGCGCTTTGCAACAATAGTTCGATTATTGTTGAGGTAAATAGAAGAAGTTCTTCGAGCGATTGGAACTAATTCTCCGGGTATGTTTTTATTCTGCATATACTTTGCTGCAAGTTTTCTAGCATTTTGGCCAATTCTTGGATTACCCGAAAATTTTATCCAGATTCGTTTGACGTCTCCAATGTTCGAGTTGTCATTTTCGGTAATATTTTCAATTCTCTCAACAAATTTTAAGTGGCCGTAAGTTCCGTTCGACAATCCATCTGCCACATCGATATTAGTTGTGATCAAATAAGGTTGACCAATTACAAGTATGAGCTCGTAGGGCAAACCCCCTGTATCAATCAACTCCATTTTATGCAGCTTCTGTCGCACAAATGACAGCTGTTCGGTACTGTGATACCCAGTAAAACCGTCGTTCGATATGGAAACGATCTTATCTGGAGCTGCATTGAGCACATACTGATTATATGCGTTTACGTCCCTATTTCTCAAAAAGAGTCTGACACCATTAGGACAAAGTTCATCCGCCCGTGCCTTTGTGAAAAATCGGGATTGGACCAGATTCTGCTCGACGGGCTCCAGCTTTTCACCATTGCCAATTTTAGTGAGAACACAAGAGAATTGAGCGTTCGACTGTCGCATGACTTGATCCAGCTCATAGAATTTAAAGCCTCGCCATAGTGTAGGGCCAACGACACTCGCCTTGATCTGCTGGAAAATTGGAGTTGCCCGGACGGGAGGCAGTTGTCGCAAATCTCCTATCAAAAAAATATCTTTTCCACCAAAGTTGTGAACGAAGTCTCCCGTAATTTGCTTCAATCTTGCGTCGACCTGATGTAACAGTTCCGCTGACATCATGCTTATTTCGTCGATAATAATACATCGAACGTATTTGAAAAGCGTTCGATATTGTTGAACCACTTCATTGGATAGTGGCAAGTTCTTTCCGATTGAAATTTTTAATGCAGTGTGGACCGTGAGCCCATCGATGGCTACTGCTGCTTTGCCAGTCGACGCGCATGTAAGATAAGCGTTACAATAGCCATCGGTTTCATTAAAGCGATTGTAAATCTCCATTAACAATTTGATCACAAACGTTTTTCCACAGCCTGCGGGTCCAGTGAAAAAAATTTGCAACGGCTCAACGTTAGTTTTATCGAGAAGAGTACTTATGACGTGCATGATAAGTCCCTTTTGCCGAATATTAGACAAGCGCATTAAATTGTTAAAATCCTCTTTTAACATAAGATTCTGGCGTTTCTTCACAATTGGCCCAAGGCGGTTAAGTAAGGCTAGTCTTATGTCTGAATTAATTTCCGCATTTGCAGCAAGATCGAAATCGGAAAATGGATCAGCTTCGGCGACACGAGTTGATAGTAAGTCTGATTCTTTGTTAGCGATACACATTTGCCGGCAGATCTCAATGGTCTTTCCTATGTCCAGATCTGACTCAAATTCTTTTCTGTGCTGCAGAATAATCGCCTCGTTTTCCTCATATAACCGCAGAAACTTCTTCTCAGCCAGAATTTCCAATTCTTCATTGCGAAATGGTAGATATAGTGTGACCATTTCACGTTTATACTCATCAACTTCAGCCGCCATATCGTAATTACGATAGCGGATTATTCGAGGACCTACTTGGCGTCGCTTCCACGTCGTATTGACCACAGTGTAATTGGCAGCTGCTCGTGCCAGACTCAAATCCTCTAGCTCTACCGGCCTCTTTTCGTATTTTTCAAACAAATTTGTCTTCCATACATCAGTAGAATCATCGTCAATCTCCTCTTTTTCCATTTGATCGATTGTTTTCTTTAAGCGTTGTCTTTCTATTGGCCAAACAGTTGGAAGGTAAAGAACGGCCACCGAACTCAATGACATTGGTAGTCGCAGCAAATACCATGCTGCTTCTTGACTAGTTATTTCAACTGCGTTCAGCATATCGATACTGAGTTTCCGAGTTATCTCCACGAAATCGAACTCAGGATGTTCATTCATCGTCGTGATAATCTTACGTTGCAGATTACTAATCCCTCGGTTTGTCTTATTTACGTACTCAACTACATATGCCGCACATGAGTATTCTTCGATTATGAACTGAATATCGGTGTTGGAACCAAGACAATTCAAAATAAATGGATTAAACGGATTGATCCATTTTTCAGTTGTATTCCGTTTGAGGAAAACCTTGGGTCTCGTGATGCCAGCTCTTAATACATCGAGATAAAATTCATTTGAATTAATATTGTGATCTTTGAAGAAGTGGTCGATATCTATATAATCATTTTCTTCAAGTGCTTTCCACAGTTGATTGTATAGCTTTGCGAGATTATTTCGCCGAGTATCACTCGTAGCCATAGGAACGAGGATAACAGTTGATCGGCTTGGCATGAACGGTGCCTCGAAACGACATTTTTGTCCCGCAGCATTGCTCATCCTTTTATAGCAAGTAAACGTATGCTTGTGATGCTGTAGCTTGACGTGTCCGGATGCGTTTTCCTGTGAGACAGATATTAGCCGATTGATTAGATTTATTGCCGCAGGCATATCTGAACCTAGAGCATCTCGAGGAGAATCTTTTAGCCATAGCAGAATATGAGCGTGCGGACTACCGCGATGCTGAAATTCAATACGTTTGAAAAAATGTGATACGTAATTCACACCAAATGGACTAAAACATTTTGATTGCAGAATTCCTATTATGGTGTCCACCAGTTTATTAAAATGAATTGCGCAAGTGACTGGATCTTCGTTTACAAGTGTGGCTTTTGTGATGTAGTGAAGTTGATGGAATGCATCAGCGTCGATCTCAGCACCATTATTTTTAAGCTTATAAAGCAGTTTAATTAACTTCGGCCATCCAATTTCGTTTGCGCTCATTGTAAGGAAGAATGTCGGCTTACCAAGTTGTCGAATCATCGCAAACAGATCTCGCTTACGTGTTGCCCAGTAATACGTTGAGTTCGGGATATGACGTAAGAACGCTAAATTGTTCTCGATACATCCATGAATGTAGTCTTCAGATTGTATTTGCGCTCTTGTCAACGTATTGTCTCTACCAACAAATTTGAAGGCTACCTGCAGAGAATCGCGCGTGCGTATACGCATAATTTTCATTGCCATATATAGCAAGTGAGTCGGACTTACCCCTCGTCGATCAGCTCTTCGCAGCTCGCTTGTTGCCATCATAAACGGTGTTACCCTGATTTGTTCCTTAAATGCTCTGAATTGCCCAAGATAGATGGAAGGGAACGACAGTTCCTCGCAGTGCTCATCAAATAGAATGCATTTAGGCAAGCTATTTTCTCCCGGAGCAATTCGGAGATACATTTCCTCATTCCAGAGCAAAGTCTGCTGCTGAGCTATCAAATTTTCTTCCATATCTACCAATTCACTTAATTCAGAACGGTCCATCTGAACTACTGGCAACTCTTCAGCAGAGAAGAACGATTCGTTGATATTAACATCATAATATTTGTATAGTTCTTGCTGAACCAAATATTCGAGCCAAGATTTCACAACGCTCTTTTTAACAAACCCCATCAGATAATTTGATTTGTGAATTTGTTTACGTTTTATGTGTACGTTAATGGCGTAATCATCGTCGAGTTCACGTGGAAGTAAATTAACCATGTTATTTACTGATACAGGCACGTTAATCACTTGTCCTAAAATTCCATATTGGCCATTACCATGTCGAAGCCTTCTAATGGTCATGAAAGGTAGTCGTGGTGAGATCAAGCGCTCTGTTATTAGATCCAGTTCCGGCAGATGGGCTGGCTTCAATGGATAAGTGAAGCCATTTGATTTAGATAAATTTGGGATTTTAGTTTTGCTGAGTGATAAATAGCAAGTACCACAAACGAGAGCTGTTTCAAGATTAATTTGGGGAAATTCGGCTGTGAGAATACCTGTGGAACATGGTGGTGGGTTTCTGACATCACTTTCGTACCACAACCGATCGCACACACTACATATAGCACCAAAGTTGTTATTCAAGAATTTTTTTTTAAACTCAGCGTGAGCTTTGGAGAATTCGACAATGTTCGATATTATATTGGATGTACTTGTAGATGGCGCTGAAACTAAACACGAGTTTACAACACAATCTCTCCGGTTTCGTGACCGTTCGGTACTGCTACGTGCAATTTTTTTCGGCTCTGGTCCTCCAGTTTGTAGCTTTTCCTCACGTTTCCGTTTCTTATATTCTCTCATATATTCTGCATTTGTTTTACCCATTTCTGAAAAATGTGGATTTTCTTAATTAATTTAACAATAATTTTCTTAATTAAACAATTTTTTTAACTTATGCAATGATACACAGAATTGCTTATACACCATTAAAAGTTTGGTGCGTCCGAAATGCGTATTTAAATGCACATTTTTAAATCAAATTTAATTTCATTATAATGACATCAACCAAGAACGCACCATTTATTAACTTCTAGATAAAATTTTTATTTGGATTGTTTTTGTCTTACAATTTAACACTATTTATCAAACTTTAAAACAAGTACTCATATTAATTGTATACAGTTAACTAACTAAATCTTAACATATTGACTCAAAAATGTTATTATTATTATTGATATTAGGATATTTTCTATTCAGATCTGGACCCTTCTGAATATTTTTGGTTATTTTACGTTATTTTTGAGAAACTTGTTCTTTGGCTTTTTCTTCTTAAAATCGATCAATTGTAAATTAATAACTCCATAAGCCACCAATACAACGTTTTTGCAATATTCACCTTCGGTGGTGCTATCAAAACAACAAAAATAGGCACCATACATAGTTTCAAATAAAACTACTGTAACATAACTTCAAAATAAATTTTTTTTTTTAAATTAATTCATTCGAGTTACCTTAGAAAACGCAATCAAAAATTGCATGTCTCTTGTTACTCCAAAAACATAATAATAAAAGTTTGACCTTCAGTATAAGAATTCTGTGCATTACACTAAAACTAAGACCAAACAAAACTACATAATGGTGGTTCCGAATTAAACTGCACAGATTTTTCACACGTTAGCTGAATAGAAACTAAAGGAATCTGGATACATTATTTTGTTATTATTAATTCCAAATGATATAATTATGCATTTTTATTATTATTTTTCTAATTTTACATAAATATTATACATATTATGTCAAAATAAACAAAATCGGTAAACGATTTTGTGATTTACGGGGAACTTTTAGTGAACGAATCTGTACACTATTTTGTTTTCAATTTTTTATTTTTGCTATGGGAATTAAAAATTTTTGGTGTTTTGTTTCCATATAGTTAATTTCAACAATCATAAAATAATTTAACAATACTTACTATCTTCACTGAATGAATTATTTCACTTTTGATGAAATTTTATTAATGTTTTGAAATTAAACAATGTCAACTGTTGCACTACACAATAACAAACTACAAATAATATGATGTAAAGTCAATAGACACCAGGTGGCACTTATAAACCACATTCATTATTTTAAATCAAATTAATTTCCGGTAATTTGGAATTTTTGAAGTCCAATAATTTGCAAACCCGATCATTTTTCAAACTGAATTTTACAGCTATGCATTTTTTAGAATTGCAAAGCATTTATAAGATTTGCATTCACAAAATTAAGACAATATTATAAAAAACGGAGTAAAATTTTTTTTTGAACTTTTTTGAATTTTTTGTTATATTTTAAATCAATATGGCGACCGCGCTTGTTTGATCAAGTTCATCACCAATACATAAGAAGCAAACAAGTATATGGAAATTTTTATTATGTATATCAAAGCAATCCAGATTTTTTTATTATTTTTATTATAATATGAACGACGTCATTTCTCCTTACCCATTTCCGTTGCATTTTTATCGAATTACCCTCATATTCGAAAAGTGCATAGCGCGCGGTAAGATGTTTACACATCAAAAACTGGCCTTACTTCTTATGACCAAGCTACACAATTTGAAAAGGAAATGTTGGATTGGTCCTATTCAGAATCTGAACCACAAAAATCAGAAACGTGCGTCGAAAATAAAAAGAAACGGGCATATCTTGCTGATACATCTCAAAAATTGTCTTTATCTCAAATGGCAAACTTTAATAACCTATTTGAAATCAAGAATACGGATCTCGCAGTTCCCAGCTCTCCTGTGTTTCCTCCAGCGTGAAAGCCCAGTAATTAACAGTGAAGCCGCAGTTATTAAACAATCAAAAATAACAGAAACAACAAATTTGGTTGATCCAACAGAGCGGAATGATGATGTTGACCCACCGGCTTTTCACAATCACAATCTACCAAGTAATATTACTGAAACAGTAGACAACAATGCGGTAATGTCTTGTGATATATCAAATTTAAACGAACTCTTGAATTTTGATTTCTCAAACTGTAAGTAAACATACAATTATGTTAATGTTATGTTAATTCTAAAAATATTTTTTATTTTTTAGTTGAACAACGTTTAGCAAAACTTGAAGTTGGTAACTCTCAAATGAATGCAAAGTTGGATAAAATTCTCGAAATCCTTAGAAATGGACACCAAAATCAAAATATTTGTGTGTCTGCGCCCGACATACTCACATCGTTTCCATTTCCTTTAATTAATGTTGAGCAGGTAGAAAAGTTGGAATTAAAGCTTTTGGAAGATGACTTCAAAAAAAAATTGTAATGGCGATATACGAGTACTTTATTATATACTAGGCATTTTATTTAACTTTAATTAATTACAGATAAGTGAACTTAAACGTATGAATGGATCTTCAGGAAATTTAGATGGAAAGAAAGTTTCCTATAAATTAATCGATTGGCTTTTTGATAGAAAATTATTAACCGAATATACCTGAACGGGATCTTCCAAAAACAAAACCAAAAATGCGTTTTTATCTTTAAAACAAATTCTGGATATGATATTTCAGATTGTTAACAGTGCTGACGCATTTAACATGCATATGGTTGAAGAATTTTTGAAAATAAATATTTTAAAGTACAGCGAAAGTCGTTTTCAGCAAATAGACCATCATTCACAAGAACGGCAAAGCCAACGTAAAACTGAATCAAATACGCACAAAAATTTGGTAAATTGCGAACGTGTGAAAAAGGAAACTTCAAATAATTAGTTGAGTCTTTCGTACACGTATTTTTATTATTCATATACAAAACAAATTATAACAGTTATTATTTATTTTAGTGATGAAGGAACTTCAACGTCTGTGCAAAACTAAATTGTGTTAATTATTATTAATTATTTTATTTATTATTTGTATTATGAATTTAACCAAATTTTTAAATTGAATTTATATTATCTGAACTGCAATTTTTATGTAATTCTTTAATTTTTATTAATTTTTATGTAATAAAAAATGTAACATGTTTATATTATTTTACATAATAAACTGTTTTGTTTAAATTAATTTAATAATCGGTATCAAGTGTATGAATTATTGGGGTAAAAACAATTGACTTTTCACGTGGAAGAGCAAATAATTTGCATTTTATTTCTCTTATAGAATATAATTTCGGTGAGTTTGTTTCACCTGATGATTCGAAAATGTTTATTCTTGAAGAATTGAAAGGTCGTTCAAAAAAGCAATATTTGTCTTTAACATCCGTTCCATAAATAAACAAGTTTTTTCCGACATATGTCACATTTATCATTGCTACAATTTCGTTTTTATTAGTCATAAACCATTTGTCCTTATTTTCGTTTGTCAGAATAAATCCATCATTTAGGTGCAGTTCATAAAATATTCGATGACACATTGGGAGATCATGAAAATACGTTTTAGATTCTTTTTTAGTAAATGGCCATCCATTATTAGTCTTTCTTTTTAAATTTATATGAGCGAATTCATTTAAACGTTTTGCAACTTGGGCTAATGGTCGGTTTCCGGTTCTAAGCAAATTTTTTATTTTATATAGAAGACTTTCAAAAGGATATGCGCTTATGGATGGCAGATGACCGAAGTTTTTGACGTCTTCTATTAAATGACAAAGATTATGTACATTGCTGCTGACCGAGTCAATACCATAAAAAATAATGAAGTTCTCGATGTAATCTTCGAGAATCCCTTCGGCAACATTTAAGAAAGGCAAATATGCCTTACAAGAACAAATTGTAATAGCACATGAAAGTCTTAAAAAATGATGATAAACATCTGTAGGTAGAAAGTCTTTGAGTACAACTGGTCCTACGTATAATAAAAATGTACGAAATTCGAGTCCTTTCCAGAACCGCAGACAATCAAGTTTTCTAATAGCTCGGTGAAGTTCTCGTGGTTTAAATGCGTTGCAGCTCTCTAATAAGCCAGATATTTCTTCTATTTGTCTTGCAGACCATTTGGTGCGAAAATTAATACTGCCATGGGTCCAGCCTACGAGACATCTTTTTGTAATTCCGAGATCGATTAAATGTAATGAATCAGCAACTGGAAAATCTTTTATAAAATCTATGGGTAATTCTTCTAGAGGTGAAGTTTCCTTGTGATGATCTGCATCAATTCTTCCTCGAAAAGAGTCATCTGATCGCACAGGCAAATGAGTTCGAGGACAACTAATGTGCCGTCCATCATTGTAATATTCTCCAATCGCAACGCACTTGGTGCATCCATGATAATGGTTGCTAGAAACGGTACCTATGTATGATCAGAGGTTTAGTCAATAAGAAATAAAATAATTAAATATTTTAGTTAAATTTCTCCTTTACCTTTCACAAAAGACCGGGCAGGTGTGTCACAAACAAAGCATTTGATTTTAATGTCAACGAGTAGATCACCAATTTTTATTCCACTTTGAAGCAAAGCTTTTAATTCACTTACAAATGGAGTCAAGAATATTTTAGCATTTTCTGGTTTGCTTTGTCCACAATAAACACCAACTATCATTGGTTGAAGGTCCGGTATATTATTAGTTAAACACAAAATTGGCCACAGTTCACATTTAGAGCTACGATACACTGGCAACCCATCCATATTGAAAGTCAAAGAGACACAATCGGGTAAAATATCAATTTGTTCCAGTATATTCAACAAACAAGATTTTAATCCATTGTGCCAATATTCACCTTTGCCCATTTGGTTTATGTTAACTTCTCTGGGTGTTTTTAAGAGAGTTCTGCTATCCTTCGAAAGATTTTTTATGCCATGAAATGTCAACAGCTGCAAGATTTCATTGATTGCACATTGTGTAATACTGTGTTTTAACGCCCAATTTCTGAAGTTTTCAACAAAACCATCCAGGGGTGCTATTCTTGAAACATTACGAAAATTTTCGTAACCGAAAATTTTCGTAATGCTATTTTCGTAATAGGAATGGTGAAATCATAATTTAGTATTCTTGAAACCATTACGAATATAACGAAGAGAGGCAAAAAGAAATAATAAAATTTCGAGAGAGAAGATGAAAATGTAAGTTCTTAAAATAGTATTCTTGAAATCCGGATTACGAAAATTTTCGCAACGGAACGTTACTAAAATTTTCGGATGGTTTTTTTGTTTCTTATTGCATTTCGTAATGAAATCATTTAGATTTTTGTTTTAATTATATTCATACAAAGACGTTCATAAAACTCAATAATTTCTGTTGATGGTTAAAAATAATATGTATTTACATTTTGCTAAATATTTATTATTTTATTACCACAAAAAAAGGGTACCTATTTGCTTGTGGTAGGTTTATTATTTTCTTAAAAATAAGGGTAATAGCTACAATACTAATTGGCAATTTGGGATGGATTTTTAAATGTCGCGTGTTGTAATTGGAATTGGATTGATATACCGTCACAGGCGGCTAATACTAATGGTACGTAAAGTCATACAATCATACCATCATACCATAATAGTATCGTACGACAGTACGATCTAAAATCATATCGCCATAGAATCATAGGACAATGCCACTACATAAACAGCCGTGACATCAGTCTAAAAAGTCAAATCCCCAGGCGAATAAAGATTTTTATTTTCCTATGAAACATAAACAAAATCATATTGGAATTATTTTGTGTTGTCTTTATTTTCAATTTGAATGAACATTTTTATTGATAAATATAAACAATTTTAAATTAAATATATCGAATTGCAGTTTGTCCACAATTTTAATTAAAATTAATAAAATTTTAATTCACAATTTTGCGTTTTAGTAAATTGATTTTTATTCTCAAACATCGTCAGCCTCCGTGCTTTTTTTAAAAATTTCATTTCGTAGATTACTAGATTAGTTTTATTACTTTACCAATGTTACTACATAAACAGCCATGATTTATAATAAAACTAATCTAGTAATCTACGAAAAGAAATTTAAAAAAAAAACACGAAGCCTAACGATTTCCGTAAATTTCTCTAAAAATCAATTTACTAAAATGCAAAATTGTTAATTAAAATCTTATTAATTTCAATTAAAATTCTGTACAAGCTGCAAGATAAACAATATGTTTGGTCGTCAAGTGACCGGCCGGAAAATTCTGAATATTTAAGTAAAATTATCGCAAAAAATCCTTTAAAGTGGGTAATTTCAAGTTATGGGCTCGATTATAATTCTGTTTGCGGTTTTTGAAAAGATGAAGTTTATGAGTCACTTTATTTGATAGTTTGCGCACTTAGCTAGGTTTTTTTAAAGAATGTAAAAAATTTCGGGAAAAAAACATTTTTTTTAGTAAAGAAAACCTCTACTTTTTAAAAAACTGAACTGTAAACCATGAAAATGTTCCATTAAGTTAATTATTTTAATTATTATTATTAATCTACAGCATATCTACAAATTGACAAAACTTTGTTACTAGCTAACTCTTAAAAATACCGCGCAAAAATCATCTAGAGAAAGTAGGGAAATTAAACAAAAAAGATGTTTAAATTAAAGTCCAAGAAATAAAATAATACTATTTTATTAATAATCAATAAAAACAATTTTTATTACAAATTATTAAACATTTTTAATTAAATGACATGTTCGAAATGCTCTCCACTCTCTTATAAACAAACAAGGGGTCTCCTGATCACACTAGTTGTTGTCCAACGCAATTGTTAAGGGTTGCCTCTTGTTTCTGCTGCAGCAGCGAAAATTCTTGCTGTCAGAAATAAAAATCTAGGGGCGTAAGATCAGGGGACCTTGGCGGCCAGGCTACAGGACCTCCTCTACCGATCCACCGTGGATTATTTTCATTAAAATTATCACATATTATCTTTGCAAAATGTGCTGGAGCTCCATCTAATTGCAGCTGCATTCGCCTTCTCCTCAACAATGGCACTTTTTCCATGACAACGTGATTCCTGAAAATTCTAATAATACATGTTGATCAAGCCTATTTATTACCACGTAAGGTCCGATAAGTTAATCGTGGATCATTCCCGCCCATACATTTATAGCAAATTGGCTCTGGAAAGCTGTCTCCCTTATGATGTTTGGGTTTTCGACGGCGCAAACATGGAGGTTTCTATAATTTGTTATACCCGCCCTGATGAAAGTAGCTTTATCTGTCTACAATATTCTCCTTATAAAATTGACATCACTTCTTTGCTGTGAAATTATCCAGTTACAAAAAACAGATCTGGCACGATGGTCCCCAAGTGATAAGGATTAAGGCCTTCTTGACCTCGATACGCCTAATATAATAGACAGGCGGCTGATACTTATCGTAGGGTCAGCGCGTATTAATCTTAATAAATCCTCTTCCAACGTGTACGTTAATATTCACGCTGGACTCGTGTTTTTGTTGGAATAATCCTTGTTCGGGAAAACGTCGATGTATTGCAATGAATGTCCTATACCCAAGTACTGGCCTGTTGGATATCGACGCCTGTATTTTTCGACAGCAACGCGTGCATTTCCATTACAGAACAGATTTACAAAATGCATATCGGCTACATGAGAAGGTGGTAGATCACGCAAATGTGTCATTGTAATGATTAAGCGTTTACTTAACACAAACTGTCCTTTTAATTTTCACACAAACTTAAAATTGTTAAAACACAGAACACTGAGAGTACATGTGTGACAGTGTCACACGATCGGTTAGCGAACAACTGAACTATTTATTATTACTTACCAATTTGAGTTTTCGATCATTTAAAAGATTTGGTTAGATAACATCACTATGCCTAAACGGCTACAAACGCCATTTTTTCGACAAATTGGTGTTCGAATATTTTATGAGTTAGGTAGTAACAATGTTTTAATAATTATAAATAAAATGCCATGGGACATTTATTTTTTCGACTTACAGTTCATTTTTTTTTAAAAGTAGAGGTGTTTTTAAAAAAAAATCGTTTAAGTAAAAAAATGTGATTTTCCCATAATTTGTTACATTCTTTACAAAAACCTGGCTTAGCGTGCAAATTAACCAATAAAGTGACTCAAAAGCTTTAAAAAACCGCAAACAGAATTAAAATCGAGCCCATAACTTGGGAGATATGATGAAAAATGTGAAAAGCAATCACCAACACACAAAGGGTCATTTGCCGACGAACCAGATTGTCTTTAATTTAAAATTATTTCTATTTATCAATAAAAATTTTCATTTAAATTGAAAATAAAGGCAACACAAAATCCCATATGATTTGTGTTTACGTTCCATTGGAAAATAAAAATCTTTATTGCCTTAACACCACTACAAGTTTTTTTTTGATGGCTTTTTATGTAGTGGCATTGCATAGGATCATATCATCGTACTACCATACCATCAAACCATCATGCCATCATACACGACATAACATAATATCATCGTTCAATCGTACCATCATACAATCATATGTACCGCCGTACCATAAAAACAGATTTTTGGAAAAAACAAATTCTAAATCGGATAAGCGATTCTCGAGATATCATGGGTACAGACATCCAGACGTCCAGAAAGACGGACAGACATATTTTTTTTTTCTTTTTCGGACTCAAGGACTTTCAAAACGTCGAGAAAAATGATTTTGGATCAAACAAATTTTTGGCCATTTTTGACAAGATTTCAATACATTGGTCTTTTTAGACCGAAGTAATTTTCCCTTTAAAAGAAAAAGTAGCATACACAACCATTTTTAATATATTTAATTTAATATTAAATAAATAAGCCATTATTGACAAAAATTCACAACAATTTATAATTTTAAGTAAAGAAAGCGTCCGCTTCGCTTAATATTCTCAGTTATACTAAACTAAACTAACATTTTTAATCATCTCTTTCGAAATCTTCTTAGTTTTTTATTCCTCTCTTCGTAATTTTCGTAATGGCTTCAAGAATACTAATTTATGATTTCACCATTACGATTACGAAAATATTGTGCATTACGAAAATGTTCGTAATGTTTGAAGACAGGGCATTTAAAATGATAAAACAAAATTGTTCCAAATGAACTTAATGAATGATAAAAATCACACTTTAAATTACACATTGCATTAATTAATTTCCAATCATTACAATTTTAACAAATAAATATAAAAGTTAAATAGGCAATATAGCTTTAAATAACATATTTTTGTTGTATTGAATCACATATGTATTCCATTTTTGTCCGCTATAGCCAATTGTCAATTACGAAAAAATCTCTTACCCTTACACGTATTGTTCAAAATTAGAAAGTGGTCAAGCATTTAAAAAAATATCCCAAGATTTAGGTATACGACATGTAAATACAAAAATTTAGAAGAAAATATGGTTTTGTTCTAGTTAGGTAGTAAACAAAACCGAATGCATAGTTATGTACATATGTACATCGTTATCTCGAAATAAATAATACATATTTTTAAGAACACGTGAAACAAAGAAAAAAAAAGGTACGCTTTTGTTTTCACTTTTTTATAAAATATTGAGAATAGAAAATATTGAGTTTTATGAACATCCTTATCAATATAATTAACACAAAAATACAAATGATTTCATTACGAAATGCAATGGGAAACGAAAAAACCATTACGAAAATTTTAGTAACGTTCCGTTGCGAAAATTTTCGTAATTCGATTTCAAGAATACGATTTTAAGGTTTTCGTAATACTTTTACACTAACTCGCAATACGAAAGTTTTCGTAATGGTTCAAGAATAGCACCCCTGGTCCTTCGATTCATATTCTTCGGTCGAATCTACACAAGTTTCAAAAAACACATTTGATTGTTCCTCTTGTGTAAAACTAATTTCAAATTGCTCAGAAGACTCCTTATTATTTCCTAAACATGGTGTATTATGTTCATCCACAGAAGAATTAAAATTATTTGATAATGGATGTTGTTCATCCTGTAAGGGCCTCTTAGGTTCCAATATCATACAAGCTAGAAAAATTAAAAAAAAAAACCGAATTCGAAACTAATCTGCTTTAATAAATCATCTTTACCTTTTCTATTAGTAGCAGCTTCTAAAGGTTTGTTTAAATAAAACTTTACTTTTCGATAGAACGATGTCGAATGCTTAAATGTTTTTTTTTTGACTCTAAAACATGTATCCATTTTTTATTATTTATATAAAAATTGACATTGACGTGACACAAGGTTGTTTGCCGACGATGTAATAATGTCGGTCGCAAAATATCTTTTTTGTCAATGATTTGACCAAATTGTGGTGCATATGTAAAAAATATTATCTTGTGGTCGTCCATATAACAACAAAATATTTACGTTAGATATTGGTTTATAATATGACAAAAAAGTCGCTAGGTAGTCATTAAATACCACTTATTATGACTACTAACTAAATAATCGGTACTCGGTTTTATAAAAAACATATTAGTCGGCCAATAGTTGAAAATAGTAATAAATGTTATCAAGTAGATATAAAATAATCCTCTGCCGACTGGTAACATATAACGTCGCGTTGTGGTCGTGCCGACGAAAAGTTAAAAATTGTTAGTTCAATGTCAAATAAGTGAAATTCTAGAAATTTTTAGCGTTGTACCGATGTCGGAAATGGGTTATAAAACTATAAAGTTATTTGGTGCTGCTTGGGACATGTTTGATTGAAATGTGTTGCAATATTTAAACTATAGAGTTAATTTTAGTCAACATTTAAGTTAATTATTCTTCAACAAAATAACTGCAAACTGATTTTAATACAAATCGTTCTTAGTTTTCTATTTTTTTATTTTTACTTTCAACTTCAACCTTAATTTATAAATTTTTCTTTTTACAATATGTAATATGTTTAGTGTTAATATGTTAATATGGATGTGTCACATTTACCCTAAATAAATATTCCATTTAACTTTCGTTTAATTATAACAATATTCAGTGTATTTGTAAGCGAGTAACGCAGGTTAGCTTTTAAAGCATTTTTTACTTTTGAAAACTTGAACTTCCATATTTTGCAATCAACTGAAAGTATTTTGTATATTTTTCCAGATAAAAAAAATCTTTACATCATTTATTTATTGCACTACCTGATACCACCACTGTCGAGGGTTATGATGGATAACCCTCATTCATCAAAACAAACTTGCGTAAAATATTCAATAAAGAACTCACAAAATTCTATGTTTATTTTTGGTGTCGTTATTGGAAGTTGAAGAGAAAATTCAAAAAATGAAAAATTTAAATACAAAAATTAATTGTTCAACCATTTATAATCGTTCTTGGGACACAATTTAGTTCAAACGAATTCATAATTTACTTTGACGATGTTCGGTACAAATTTAGTTGTATTTTGCGGGCAGTGGATACCTGTTTTAAAATATTTATGATGTTCAAAAAAAAAAAAAAAAAATGAATTGAAATGAAATTTCTTTTCTAAAATTTCTTACAAAAATATTTTTACTGTATGGGGCATGCTATACGATTTTTTTTGTATGATAGTTCAATTCTCATTCATAGGTGGCTATAGCGTAGGAAGGGTATATGTACATAATTTGACGTTTCAGCAATTTAAGCATTAATATTTGCAATCAAGTAAAAAGTTTTAAAAACCAACTTCTGTCTCAAAAATTAAATAGGTTTAACATATTCAATCAGTATAAACTTATTCAAAATATTCAATATAATGGTTAGATCTTGTTCTGTGCCGAATTGTCGGAATAAATATTCAAAAAATTCTGACATTAAATTCCACCACTTTCCAAGTCAATCCAAATTAAAAAAACAATGGATCATAAAATTAAGAACCGGGAAGACACCAACAAAATGGTCTCAAGTTTGTAGTGCTCATTTCGCAGAAGATGATTACCAAATATGCAGTTTAGGTAAGCCAGACTGAGTTTAATTTGCCAAGTTTAAAATAACATAGAAATGTCAATTTCAACAGGTGCATATAAAATTCTCAAAGCTGGAGCAATTCCATCCCAAAATATTCCACTACGGAAGTTTTACTTACCGAAAAGTAAAAAAGTAAATAGAAGAGACGAACGGTATTGCAATCGAAATAAAATATGGATCAACTCAACTGTTTTCGTCGTAGATAGTGTAAGTCGCGTATTACATATAAAACATTTAGAACAGATTGTAATAGTAAATATTGATATCTAATATTTTAGGTAAATGAAAATACAGAAGCTTTGCCAGTTACTGATGCTGATGTTATGCCTGTTTCAGAACCGGAACTTGTCGAAACCATTCAAGCAATCTCCGTAGAAAATGAAAATGTTGATATCGATGGAACAGCCAAAGTTTCTACAGATCGAGCAATACAAACTCTTGTTCTCAATACAAATAACAGGATGACACAAACTCTATCTAGTTCTGTTTCGTTTCTTCGTTTTTCAAATATTTTGAACGAACAATTACAATATTTTACCGGATTGGACTCGAATCGATTTAATTTATTATTAAGTATGACAGTTAAAGATAAAAGCGAATCAGTTCATCCTGAAATCGATGTTAAAGATGAACTATTAATAACGCTGTTTAAGTATAGACACTGCAATGATTTTTTATTCATGCAAAATATTTTTTTAATTAACAGAAATGTGATTTCAAAAATTTTTAAAAATATGACGAAAAGAATTTATATAGCTTTGCAACAAATTGATTTCTGGAAAATTTCGAAATCTAGAGGCTCATATCGAGCTATAATTGATTGCACCGAAATACCCGTACAAAAATCAGAGGACCCAACTCATCATCAACTAACGTTTTCATCGTATAAAAATAGAACAACTTTCAAATCATTAGTTGCTGTTGATGAAAATGGAATGGTTATTTTTGTTTCCGAGACGTTTGTAGGTGCCATTTCTGATAAAGAAATTTTTCAGAAATCAGGGATTCTCAATAAACTGGAAAGGGGAGATTTCGTATTAGCCGATAGAGGCTTTGATATATCCGACTGCTTAGAAGAAAAAGGTGTTGTTTTAAATATACCCCCATTTTTAAGAGGAAAAAATCAACTAAGTAAAGAAGAAGTGGCTCATACTAGGTTCATTGCTAACAAACGAATAATCGTAGAAAGGGTAATTGGTTTGGCAAAAATTAACCAAATTTTAGTTAGATCTATGCCAACCACAATGTGGCCTTTTGCCAACCAAATAATTAAGAACTGTTTTTTGTTATGTAATTTGCATGATCCTATTGTATAACAGTCCTAAGGAGCAATTTTACTTTTCAAAATAAAAAATAATTTAACAACGTTTTTAGAGTTTGATTTTTTATTATTTCGTAGGTAATTTCTTTAGAAGGTACAAATAGTATCTTAAAACATAAAATTATATTATACATTCAAACTACATAGTTTTAGAAATTAAAGTTTAAGTAAAATAGCATTCAACACTAAAATTTAGTTTCAAAACTGCAGTACCAAATTAGTTAAATTAGTTTAGTTCATTAAAATAAAAATACAAATTAAGCGACTACATAAGAAGCCAAATTTAAAGCATAAGAAAAGCTAAAATAAATATATGTTATTTAATAACAAAAGCATGCACGTTAGCTACTATACTTTACAATTAGTATGGGTTAATACATAGAACATATTTACAATGCCCATATGTATATGCAGTACGATAAGCAGGCAAAATCAAATTACAGGCATAATTCATCAAATATACATATTAATAAATAAATTAGTATTTAGTTAAATGTACCGGTTCATTTTGCTAAATGAATGAAAAATAATTAATAAAACAAAGAAGAAATAAAGTAAAAAATACATACTATGATTAAAGTAATAGGGCGCAAAATAATCTTCATAATACTTTTTTAAAAGCCCAATACTTTCTTCCATTAAATCTTTATCATAAGAAATATTTTGAATAAAAACCCCTTGGGGCGTCCAAACAACGAAATCAAGAATCTCAATCTTTGCTACATGCATTTGCACTTGACACTGAGTATAATACTTATGTTTTTTATTTAATTGTCCTTTTCGGATATAGCTTGCATCTGTAGGCTTTCCGTTTCTGCAACTATAAGGGCATTTAATCTCCAATAAGAAACTTTTATTTTCATTCACCCCATCAGGAGTAGCTGCTAAAAAATGATGTTTTTCATCGATAATTAATCCGCTTGGAAGAATTTTAACACCTACGATTTTTTCGTACTCCCTTCTTGCTGTTTCTTCATTTTTTATGCCCCACTTGAGTGCACTTGAATTGATACATATATCATTGATATGGTACTTTAAGAATGAGGTGCTATATTTTTTACTTTTCATCGTTGTTAAAATATTATGGCACATTGACGCTGTAATTCTCGTTTTTCTCTCATTCTTCCAACGAATTCATTGACCTCTGGTTGTCCTATCAATTTCCTGCCGATCTTTTAAAGTAGTAAAATTAATTGAATTTAAATTTAGTAGCGACAAGGGATCTTTGCAATAATCATGGTCGTGAAAAACATGCTTTCGAATAGAGTTTCGGCAATATATTGCCGGGGAAGAAATACCGAAATTAATAATTCCATTAAGGAAATCATCAGTTCTTGATGAACAAGGATTCGGTGTGTCAATTGCTGAACATAGCATGTCATGAATCGAAATTTTTTCTAAATTTCTACCACCTTTAGGATGGTGCCAAGTCTGTAACGTGTCAGTACAGGGTTTATTTAATTTAATTTCTCCAATCATACCGTAAAATTCGATAGCATATAAGCTAGCGCTTATATGTTTGCATGCTGAACTTGTGCCGTGCCCAGCCGGACAAGTGCAGTTGGCTTTCATGATTGATCGTTCTGAATTACTTAAATGTAAGCGAATTTCGTAATCAATAGATTTCTTTGTTTCGGCACTACACTTAATTTTAAAAAATAAACCATGTTTCACAGAATTATTATATACAATGGTTTTACAAAAAAGCAAGTGAAACAATTTTCTTCCCTGAAGCTCACCTTTCCCAGCACCACGTTCCTTAAAATAAACCGATATTATAGTGGGGGTCAACCATTCGACTTTTTTGCGGTCTAGCTTTTCCAGTGCATGATAAGGTCCGCCATCATCGTTAAACCCCAGCTGACATTCTGACGGCACAACGTTGGCTGGACATTTACTCCTACTAAGGTCTAAATTTTGCCACAAGCTTAACCTAAAGAAGATTTGTTTAATTTTATTTCCGTAAATGTTGACAATATGGACATTATGTAGTTACCTTTTTTGTAGCTCTGGCTTATTTCCCAAAGTTTTAGCTCCTAGTCGTTTCAATCTGGTTTTAAAGTTTTTATATTAGAATTAGAAGCCATAATTTTTATTTATTTCCTAACCAAATGGAACACTATAAAACTAAAACTAAACTAACTAAACTAAAATATTATAAAATTGTATAATTTGTTCGCCTCCAAATTCCATACAATCATCATACAATACAAAAAATAACAATAAGGTTTGACAATTGACAATACCCATTCGCGGCGGTGCTGCTACGAAAACAGCGGCAAGGATTGAACTATAAGCATGTCCCATTTAAACCGATTTTGATAAAGCCCACCCCAATATCAATCTTCTATCAGATACAAATTAAAATTAGTGATGCACAGTAATTTATTTTTATTGTAACTAACACACTTTTATTTTTATTTTTGAATTTTTAATTTAGTTCAATTAGTCAGCGAATTTTTTATTTTATTTTTAATATAGTCACCTGGAATTTGTGATAATAATTTAATAATTTAGTTTGTTATCTTTGAAATAAAGAAATAACTATAAATTTAATTGCTCGTGAGTTTTATTTATTTAATTTTGAGGAAAGTTCAAAAATGCATTACAATCTTATTGATGGTACTGTTGGTAACTTCTAAGAGTTAATAGTCAATTAGGAACTGAAGAAGAACGAACGTCCGAAACCGGTATTCTGAAAATTAAATAATTTTATCTTATATATATATATTAACAGTAATGAAAGTTAAATTATATAACAATTTTGTGTGTATTTCATAAACAAAAATGTGTATGTGTTATTTATTTGATTGTTTTTTAAATACATTGACAAATTAAAGAGTTTAATACTGAAATTATAAAAATTGTGTTTCAATAATCAATTCCACTATTAAATATACAGTATTTTATTATTTCATATGAAAACACATTTTATCAAATGGAAAGCTAGTAACCATCCATTTGAAAAATATGTTCTATCTATTTGAAAATTGTAAAAAAAATGCGAGAAAACATTCTCTTTCAATAAGAAAACAATCTATTTGTAAGATAAAGATTCTATCAAAAACTATAGTAGATTTCATAGAGACGTCTCATGTCGAATAAATAAACATTCAAATTAGTTGGGTGTCGAAAATACCTATTTGGGTGTAGAAATTATATTTCGAACAATACAGTGAGCCCCTACGCAATATACTTAGGGCGTGTTCGAAGTTTGTGATAATTTTGTTTTTGTAATAATTTTGACAGGGTGAAATAATTTTGTGTTTCATATTTTGTAATAAATTTTATTTGTACTTTTTTTTTTAGAAATAAATTAACGTAATACGGCTTAATTATTGTTATTGCGCGCTTTTGTTTATGAATATTATTACATTAGTGTCAAATTTACAACACGTAGTGGCTGTAATAATTACAGCTGGAACAATTATCACAAACTTCGAACACGTCTTTAAAACCACAAAAACATAATTCTCTCTTTGACCAAATTTACCCTTCAACTAATACGAGATTGTTTTGAGCGAGGTCAAAAATATGTATTCAGAAAAATTTTCGTTTGTTAAACTAGTTAGTATGCGCTGGTACACCGGTGAGCATGATTCAAGTAAGGTTAACTCGATGTTTCGAGTCACGTGTTCGTGACGTCACACAATTTTGCCACGTGTTTGTAAATAAATAGAGAAAAAGCGAATGAACCATTTTTGTGTTTGTTTTTATTTTTCGTTTTTTTTACTTGTTGTTGTAATTTAAAGGTCTCCTTTAATACTAGAATAGAGTGTCGTCATAAAACAAAAAATGATCATTTGTTTACATATTTAGAGCTAAACTGGTATTAATTGAATCACGACCGGTGAATAAAGGGAATATATTGTTACGTTTTTGCCTTGTCAATCAAGGTTCGTATCTCTGGATTGTGAATAATACAAACTCAATTCAATTAATCACCAACGAATTTATTTATTTCACAAAATTTATTACAACACAGTTTATCAATAAAAATTCACAAAATCACTTTATATAAATTATTCTCAAATTTTACTGTTCACTTATAATTTTTATTTCCACAAAAACACTTTTTAATTCACTTTTTAATTCCTTTTTAATCTTTACTCTATCGCTTACCAAATATTACTTATTCTTACAACTTTACACTATCGCGTTCCAAATACTAATAATCTAATTCGTTCTCGTTCGCCTTTTTATATACACAAACCAAGCTTCTCGAAAGTTCACGACTTTTCCAGTTGGAATAGCGTAGAAACATTACGTAACAATTTTTATCATGGAAAATTCCATTTAGTACATTAAACATTGAGCTATTAGTTTTACTTATTCTATTACACACTAGGTGTCACCGTCACAATATGTTTATTTGTTTTTTTCTTTATTAACAAATTAACGATGGGTTTTCATAGGGTTATGGGTTATTTATTGTGGCCAACCAGCAATACACATTTGAATACGATACTGACTAAATGTGGGATTCTAAAATGATTTTGAGATAAGATTTTGGAATATGGCCAAGTAGTATGGAATTTGTCTATTTCTCAACAGATTATGATGAAATTCGACTTGTACGATGGAAATGGGACCTTCAAATGTTTTTAGATGAAGTTCTCGAATATGACCAAGTAGGATGGAACTTGGATATTTCTTGAACGATTTTGATGAAATTCGACAAGTGCGATAAAAATGCGATTCTAAAATGATATTTAGAAGAAGTTCTAGAATATGGCTAAGTAGGATGGAACTTGGCTATTTTTTGAAAGATTTTGACGAAATCCTACTTATACGACGGAAATGGGATCTTCAAGTGATTTTTAGATGAAGTTCTGGAATATGCCCAAGTAGGATAATACTTGGCTATTTCTTGAACGATTTTGACGAAATTCGACTTGTGTGATGGAAATGCGATCTTCAAATGATTTTTAGATGAAGTTCTGGAATATGGCCAAGTAGGATGGAACTTGGCTATTTCTTGAACGATTTTGATGAAATTCGACTTGTATGATGGAAATGGGACCTTCAAATGATTTTTAGATGAAGTTCTGGAATATGGCCAAGTAGAATGGAACTTGGATATTTCTAGAACGATTTTGATGAAATTCGACAAGTGCGATAGAAATATGATTCTAAAATGATATTTAGAAAAATTTCTGGAATATGGTCAGTTAGGAAGGAACTCGGTTATATCTCTATCGATTTTGATGAAATTTTACTTGTGTGTTTACAGAGGAATACCATTTTGTGAACAACTAAAATTGTTGGCTTAGAAATTCGATATGAAGTTTTGCAAGTATGTCAAAGGTGTTAAAGATTTTTTCTATTAGATTGATTATTTACTAGAAGATATTTTTCCGCAAATAAAAGTAAATTATTAAAAAAAACACTTTTGATTGAAATATAATGTGACTGTAATTATTAATAACATTTCATGTTATTCATGATGCTACAAATAAGCAAACTACTTATAGGATCAGGCCGAGTCTATACTTCATGATTGTCCTTGTTCCGGAAGGACTTTGAATTTGGTATTATCAAAAGCTCGTGGAATATCAATGAATGAACATAATAGTACCTCTTTGTTCCGGAGTGTATCATCAATTTATGATGTCAGGTAGCGTGAAGGCGTTGAATCTAATCTACTGAACCGGTATTTTATGCCAGGTTTGGTTTTCAGAATAAATAAGGTGCGGCTAATGGATCTGTAAGGCCTAACATCCTCAGGGGATCTTTCCACCATTTCTGGAATAAAAATCACATGCACATTTCTCCTGGTATAGGTAAATCTAATTTTAAAGCAAAGTTCCCAAGTTTTCATGGGTTTCCCTATTTAGAGAAAACGTCAAAAAATATTACTATAGCTTCTTGATCGACTGATCATTTTAAATTGCAGTCTAATTAACGAAACTGTAGTTAATATCCCTGTAAAGTGTAAAATGAACATAATTCTAAAATAAATTTATGAATCAAACAAGGGGTCTGTTCGTTCAAAAACTTTTCATTTTGCATATATCACTTATTATGATAATTAATATAATTATCACTAACTTATATTTAATATTACTTTTACCTAATAATACATATATTTCATTAATTAATTTGCTTAAGTATTAGCGGTTTTTGTATAAAATACTTATTTAATTACAATTTCAATTGTACAATAACCGTGCTGCTTATATGCTTTTATTTATCAGGTGTTAGATATGTTCCATGATTTTTGCTAAAGATAATTATCATCACATCGTTCTTGACGTCAAAATTGATTCGATTTGAATTATTATTCAAACAGTATGAGACCGACGAATTTTTGATATGTTGGCTTTAAAAAATTAAGTGGAAAATTAAAGTACTGACTCCAACACAATCGCTGTTAGTAAGCTTTCAACGCCTTGGAAATGGGTGTCATTGGGCGCTTTCAGGTCCCGCAACATGTTGGCTTTCAAAACTTACTGATGGGCAAAATGACATTCGATACATAACATTGCCATGGAATTTTCGATAAATCGGGGCATTCAGAAAACAACAGGGTTATTTTAGTCAACATATTGCCAACAGTTGGTAGAGCTGAAAGCGCCCAATACTATCTCATGTTATTCATGATGCTTGTGTAGTGTTACAAAAACAATTTCGAAAAGCTGTGTTATGGCCGAAAAACATGACTGCATGAGTAGGTGTAGTACAGAATTGTCAATTTCGTCATATGTAGAACCCTTTCTGCTTTATTACTAGCGTTTTCTCGCTTTGCCTATACTAATTTTAAATTGTATATTAAAAGAATTCTAAAAATAAGAAAGACCGGCTCTTGCGCAATTCAAATAGAGATTCTTTTCAGCCAATCTCCATTATGCTTCTCAATGCTTATTGTATAGAAAGTGTTTCTAACCAGCTTTGCTAATTGAGCGACGGTGCGACAGGTAATATTTATTCTAATGCCCCCTCATTTTACTTTTTATTAGCTCAATTGTTAGTAAAATCGCCCAAACAAAGTTTATTTTATTTCTTTAGAGTCACATTATATTTCAATCAAAGGTGTTTTTTAAATAATTGCGGAAAAATATCTTCTAGTAAATAATCAATCTAATAGAAAAAATTTTTAACACCTTTGACATACTTGCAAAACTTCATATCGAATTTCTAAACCAAAAATTTTAATTGTTCACAAAATGGTATTCCTCTGCAAACACACAAGTAAAAATGTATCATAATCGATTGAGAAATAACCGAGTTCCTTCCTAATTGACCATATTCCAGAACTTTTTCTAAATATCATTTTAAAATCCCATTTTTATCGCACTTGTCGAATTTCGTCAAAATCGTTCTAGAAAAAGCCAAGTTCCATCCTACTTGGCCATATTCTAGAACTTCATCAAAAAAATCATTTGAAGATCCCATTTCCATCATACAAGTAGAATTTCATCGTACTCGGTTAAGAAATACCCAAGTTCCATCCTACTTAGCCTTACTCGAATTTCATCTTAATCAGTTGAGAAATAACCGAGTTCCTTCCTAACTGACCATATTCCAGAACTTCATATAAATATCATTTTAGAATCCAATTTCTATCGCACTTGTCGAATTTCATCAAAATCGTTCAAGAAATAGCCAAGCTCCATCCTACTTGGCCATATTCCAGAACTTCATCTAAAACTCATAAAACTCATTTGAAGATCCCATTTTCGTCGTATAAGTAGAATTTCGTCAAAATCGTTCAAGAAATAGCCAAGTTCCATCCTATTTGGCTATATTCCAGAACTTCTTCTAAAAATCATTTGAAGATCCCATTTGCATCATACAAGTAGAATTTCATCGTACTCGGTTAAGAAATACCCAAGTTCCTTCCTACTTAGCCTTACTTCAGAACTTCATCTAAAAATGATTTGAAGATCTCATTTCCACCGTACAAGTCGAATTTCATCTTAATCAGTTGAGAAATAACCGAGTTCCTTGCTAACTGACCACATTCCAGAACTTCATCTTAATATCATTTTAGAATCCCATTTCTATGGCACGTGCCAAGTTTCATCAAAATCGGTTAAGCAATAGACAAGTTACATCATATTGGGCTATATTCCAGAACTTCATCTAAAAATCATTTGAAGATCCCATTTGCATTGTACAAGTCGAATTTCATCATAATCGGTTTAGAAATAGCCAAGTTTCATCCTACTTTGCCATATTCCATAACTTCTTCCAAAAATCATTTTAGAATCCAATTTCCAACGCACAAACCGAATTTCATCATATTTAGTTGAGAAATAGGCAAGTTCCATTATACTTGGCCATGTTTCAGAACTTCACCCAAAAATCATTTTAGAATCCCATTTCCAATGTACCTGTCAAATTTCATCATAATCTGTTGAGAAATAGGCAAGTGCCATCATTCTTGGTCATATGTCAGAACTTCTTCCAAAAATCGTTTTAAAATCCCATTTCAAACGCACATAAAAAATTTCATTATAAACGTTTGAGAAATAGACAAGTTCCATTATACTTGGCCATATTCTAGAACTTCATGTAAAATTCAATTTAGAATCCCACATTTAGTAAGTATCATAATCAAATGTATATTCCCAGCTTGGCACAACAAATAGTTCATAACGCAATGTACACCCATGTTGGTAACATAAATTCGCTTTATTTTCATATACAAAATATGAACTCCAGCCGAAATATGTATTTTTTTTATTCAGCCGGGAAAAGGTTAAATAAAGGTTAAAAAATCCAAAACCAATAACAAAACTTATTAGGAAACTATATAGTATATATAAGGAGCGTTTATTTTCTATGTATCCAGCATAGTGTTTTTTATTTATTTGTTTCAAACTATCACAAATTTTGTATGAATTGATGTATGTACTCACACATAAAAATTGTAAACACAAAAAATAAACAAAAATAAAAGTAGTGAGAAATGCGAATTTTTGTTAGATTTGTTTCTTAAATTTTTATACTTGTAGAGCATACTCAATTCAAAGTCAAACGCAAATCAAGAAGAAGTAAGAGGTAAGAAGAAATTAACAGCAGAGAGTCTGATTTAAAGGGATTAATTAGATAAAGTTATTACAGTTCTACTGTATTTTCCATTTGTTGTTGTTGTTTTTTTATTTTTTGAAAATAAATGTTCACGAGACGTCTCGGTATTACATCGTTTTTGATTCTATCTATTGGGAGAACTATTTTATCTATATTAAGAATTTAATTTGTCTGTCTGTAATCAGTTTGATTTTTCGGCATTTTTTATAGGCAAATATATTAATTGTTCATGGCAAACCCAATATTTTCGATTTAGTAAATCAGAAAAATACAGAGGCCAATCGCTCATAATATATCTACTGAAAAAAAAGATGAAATATCTTCCTCCCTCCCCGTAATTTTGGCTGAAGGCCCAAAGAGTTATACCACTCTGCAAAAATGAGAATCCTCCATGAGTTATTTCTGTTATATTTCTAACAGAAAGAACTCATGGAGGGTTCTCATTTTTGCAGAGTGGTACATTGGTATAACTCTTTGGGCCTTCAGCCAAAATTACGGAGAGGGGGGAAGATATTTCTACTTTTTTTTCAGTAGATATATTATGAGCGAGTGGCCTTTGTATTTTTCTGATTTACTATTGTATCTATGTAAAGCAACATTCTATCAGTGCGAAAAACAATCTGTCTGTATGAGAAAAATTCTATTTTTGTG
Source organism: Tipula vernalis (assembly GCA_958295665.1). NCBI lineage: Eukaryota > Metazoa > Arthropoda > Insecta > Diptera > Tipulidae > Tipula > Tipula vernalis. Next base: position 167,897,295 of record OY282559.1, read on the forward strand.
AAGAATACCCCTATTCCCTTGGTCGTGTCACTTCATTCGACGTGATAATTGTCGCGTCACTTCAACTTTAAATTGGTATTCTCTTAGTCGATCGAAGTGATAATATAATAGAATGCGACGTAAAAGAATGTTCGTCACTTCAAACGACGATTGTCGCATCGATCGACTAAGAGAATACCAAAATATGATTGTCGGTACAAGTGACAAGTGACACGACTAAGGGAATAGGGGTGGAAAGCTCCCACCTATTGGAAGAGCATTCTATCTATGTGGATCAAGATTCTCTCTCGATGTTAAATATTCTATCTCTGTGACGTAACAATCTATTTATATGAAAAAATATTCTATCTATATGATTGATTGATGTAACAAAATGTGTTCCTGATAATTTATAAAAGTTTGTAAATACGATGTTACATGATGAATGAAATTTAATAGTTAATTCTATTGTATTATTAGAATTTGCGATCGGTATTTTTCTCTCAGTGTTTGTTAAAAGTAATTCACAAAACATGAAAAGCCATTGACAAATGGACTGGTGTGCTCTAGCGGACAATAGTGAAATATGTGATAGGCTGTAACAAAAATTTGCTACATGAAGTTATATGGAAATAGTGGCTATTTAAATTACATTTTTATTTATGAAAATAGTAATGATTTCACAATTGAATTAATCCAATATGTAGTTTGAAGTGTGGTTTCTGTAAATCTGATTCATTTTTAACTTTCTTATCATTTTAAATATCAGAAAATTGTGCTTAAAAATTGCAGAAATTTATTGTTAAGCTCACTATAAATAAATATGTGGGTCACTTAACGATTTTGGAGCTTTATTAGACCACAGTTAACATGCTTTGATTTATTAATACAATCTAAAATTTAATATTTTTAAAACGTCATGTTTTAGTAACACTACCTTATTTTGAAATTTTTTATAGTACACGTTTCTAATATTTAAAATAAAAAGAATGTCCCAAATCAATCAGATATACAAAAATTACACTTCAAACTACATATTGGATTACTTCAATTTTCCAATCATTACAATTTTCAAAAATAAAAATGTAATTAAATAGACACTATTTTTCAGCAAATTTTTGTTACAGCCTATCACATATTTCACTATTGCCTGCTAGAGCACACCGTTCCATTCGTCATTTGAAAAGTCATCTCGTAAATTGACATTTCGATTGCCGGTTATGAGACAATAGCAGAAGCTTCGTTTTTGTTTTATTGCTCTGCCACTTTCCCTACAGCCTACCAAACAGCACAGTTTTTAATTCTTTGACGTTTTGATCTTATGAATTTGCGTTCGAATCGTTTTTTTATAAGTTTTTTTGATCTTCTCATTATACCGATTCGTATCGGTTTCTCGTGATCCCGGCTCCATGCACGAAAAAATCGTCAAAAATTTATCAAATGACGTCATACTGGTGGGTGAGTTCGTTTTCCGGTTGCACGATTTTCTCCCGAAATCGCCATATCGTACGAGGAAAAGGAAAAATTGCTTATTTGAATAAAATAAAATGTTTTGCTACGAACTGTAGTTCGAAAATTAAAATTTACATGTTCCTTTACAATTTTTAATTAACTTCGATTTAAAAAATATAACAATAGAAGTAAAAATTGTAAAAAAGTTTTAACGAAATCGTTCGTTTTAGCTTTCATGGAGCCTTGCCTTTAGTCTACGGATCGCGACCCAAAACTTGGTAGTCCAATTTTTTATTTTCTGGTCGTGAAATTTAAGATATGAACAATTCTCAACTCAAACATATTTTTGAAATGCTAGCTAAATTCAAAACTAATATCTACTTTAAACCAAATTTTCTTTGCATTGCATTCAATATTTAATGTTAGTTCAGAGTTTAATTCAGCTGGGTTCCATATTTTAGTCACAGCTTAAGATTATTTATAAAATATACTTTTTGAAGATAGGGTAGACCTAAAGTTGTCGGTTTGTACCCATCTGCTCGATTAACAAATAATGTACCTGTTTCACTGTTTAAATGAACTTATCTTGAAGAAAATGTGTTAGTAGTGGGTTTTATTCGCCTGAATAATTTGTGTTCGTTTTGCTCGAATGTGATTATGGTTTTCATTTTAACCGGAATTTCTCTTTGGCTAGTTTCCCAATCTGCAAAACAGGTCATCTTTTTAATGGTAACCCTATAATATTAGTAATGCAAGAAGACTCACATCCAATTCTTATAAATCAGAAACGATGTAAGGATGGTGCGTTATGACAACCCTTATAATCTTACAATGAATTTAAGAATGCAAAATTTTCAAAATTATTTATTTTTGCGATAAACAATATTAATCGATTTCCAAAAATCCTTTCCGCTCGAAGTAATCCAATAGATACAGTATTCGTTCCTTCACCACCGGTTTCTCATAAAGCTCATGCCGCATCGCTTTTGCTTGTTCATTATCAAATCTTAATAAATCAAGATTGGCGTGCTCAGTTTTCTCCATATGGCGTGGAGCAACATTCGTTAGAGAAATCATTACTGCGTATAAAGACCGTTTCAGCATTTGGATTTGAATTTCGGTCAAAGTTGGTGTGCATTTCGGGTAGCCTATGGCTTTTAACGTTGTTATCAATTCGGCATGATAAATTTGAAGTAATCGATCCCATTCCTTTTCTTTAATATTATTTGCAGTTGAGATATATAGCAAGTATGCTAAATCAATGGCTGGAGATCCAATTAATCCAGTTTGGAAGTCAACCTGTAATTCAAAACACAAAAATTAAGGTACCAATCTGTATTTTTCTAAATAATATAACGCCTACCAAAATGGCGTCAATTGGTTTATTCTCTTGATCAAATTTGAACATAACGTTATTGCTCCATAGATCACCATGCGTCACAACATTAAACTCAGCTTCGTCCATCTCGAACATCGCTTGTACTTTGGCAATCAAAAGTTTATTCAATTTTTCAAGTTTAGACGATAAATGTTCATAGCCCGGCCAATAACAACTAAGTTCTTGACAATCCTTCATACCACACATTAATATCTCGAATATTTGAGTAAACTCGGGATTCAAAATCGGTATCTTGTGTGCATCGAACATTTTCCCGGAATTTTCTGCATACAACTTAGCGCCCATCGCATGATATCGCGCGACTTTTTTTAAAACCATCTCAGTTGCATGAAAATCTAGTCCAGTTCGTCGATCGAAATTACGATACCCATCTGGTTTTAAATCTTCGAGCACAATGTAAATGGGATTTTCGCTTACATCGTAACACCTCGGTGCAAATTTAAACATTCCATCAAACAATTCTCTGTATTTCATAACCCATGGTAGAATTTCTCGATAGAATTCCAACTCCTTTACGAATATTGAAGTCAAATCGAAATCGAGTAGAACTTTTAATTCACCGCTAAATGTTGTTTTAATGATATACCACTTTTGTTGTGCGCTACTGTTTTCACAAACACTATAATTTACAAGAACACGTAACATTTGACTTCCGTAATTTTCACCTTTTCCGACCGCTTCACTTAATTCAAAATCAATAAGGCGCGCATTTAATAAATCTTCACTCGTGTGTAAAATACGTTCGAATAATTTTTTCGTTAGCCATGGATAGCTATCAATGAATTTTGATGATGACATCTCGCGCGATTAATGCAAATCGTACTGTTCACTTAAATTGTAAATTAGATTCTAATTTTCTTTATAAAATTGTCTGCGGTTGTAACTGGCTTCTATTTGTAGATGTAGAGAAATATCAAATGTAATATGTTTGTGGTATTTATAGATTCATATTTTGGTTTTAGCACAAAGATTTTGAGAAAGTGTTAGTAAGATTAGATAGGAAATGATTTCAAGCGCTTTATAAAAAAATTACTTTAGTTAAAAATGTACTAGTTTTATGTAAGGTAGCATTTACAGGTTTAAATATAATTGAAGGTAATTCAATTTAAGCTATTTATGTATTTCGCGTTTGTTTTCAATTACATTTTGTATGATGAATGTAAATTATATAGTATGTAACAGATTTAAAGAAATGGTGGGAAAAAAATGGATTTTTTAATCCAACATTACCACCAACAAACAACAACTAGTGGAGATTTAATTCACGCCTACAGGTGCAAGTTGGCAGATTCGCAAAGGAAAATGGTGATTTATGCTAAAATCAGTCAGAAAAATATTTTCTAACTGCTGGAAGCCTTAATGAAAAAATGGTTTATTTTAACACCAAAGACTTTGAAACGTAGAAACCTTCTGATTAAGCAAGATGAAGTAGGTTTGTGCTCTTCAGTTCGACGGTACCTCTTGCTTGGTAAGAAGCAGTATGAGTTTTATTAAAATCAAGTCGTTATCGTTATTCGAAGTTTCAAACAAATCAAATTCTCCCCTAACATTTATTTCAATAAATGACACTCAAATCCAATCAGTGGCAAGAATTAGAATAATTTGGTCGTATACAAGAAACGGGATAGTTTAATCGTTTCATTCAAATCAAATAGTAGTCGCAGGAAATATAACTTTTGATTCCATAAAGGTTCATTCGTCAAACGTTCAAATCTAAATTTGGTACAGCTACATTACACTGTGCAGCGACACAGTCATGTAAAACAAGAATACAAAACAATCGTGATTAAGATAAATTTTAAGATAAACCATTAGATAAACATTCGTGGATAAAATTTTACATTTACATGTGAGTTTGGAAACAGGGTGTCTGCTTTTCCATAAGTTTTCAATATAAATCTGAGCCAAACTTGCGAGAGACCAAATGGTCTAGGCCCATCATCACCAAATGATATTAATCACAAACCCATTGAAATAATTTTAGAAAGCGAAGGCAATAATGTTATTAATAATCACCAAAAACCGCAAGCAGTATGAAAACTTCAGAAAAGCCGATACAACGAACTTACATGACTTCTATATCTTGAGCAAATTAACTGAGAAGAGGAACGTGGGAAAATTCTATAAAATCATGTTTAAGGGCCTAGATTTATTTGTTCGCATTGTTTAGCCAAATCTAACAAATATTCTACCCGGTACGATGATAAACTCATCAATCTTAAGGGGCAACCGAATCGGTAACAACTGACAAATACAGTATGTATTAAAATTGTATTGTGAATAGCAAAATTTATTATTTTTAAGAAAAGTGTGCTGTGAAAATTTTGATTTATTCTGACATATCCTTCAGTTTGCGCGTTAATTTTCGCTCTATTAAGTGACAGATGAACTGAACGAATAGTTTTTAAAGATTCGCTGGTCAGCAATATGCACTTTCTGTGTATCGCGTTCTGACTTAAAGTTGTTACTGACTTGCTTGTTCCCCTTTACATAAATTGGAAATTGCACATAAGGAAGTATGAACAATGGAACCTTTACGTCAACGAACCCTAACGATATACGCCTTACAACGTGGACTCTGGCAGCAGCTATTAGTCGATCGTTTTCGACATCGGCTATCATTCGACCGTAATTCATAAAGTTTGGTCGAATCATCTCAATTCCTGCTTCTGAAAGCTCATATACCAATCATTAACCCCTTGCTTACCGTTGCCGTCATCTGGCTTCAATTTATCTAGCAAATATGTTAAATTAAATACAGCTTTATCGGAAGTCCTTCCGCCAACTGCGCCAACTTAAAAAATTGAAAAGTCCGGACGGAGAAACCGCAATTAACAGTTTAACTGTGCGTCCTCTTATATTGGAAGTAAGTGCAAGTTCGACAGGTCAAGCAACGAAATTTTACGGTCTTGATTTCTAGGCAATCTAGAACTGTTATCGTATTTTTAAATTTTGCAAAGCAAGTTGGCATACTTTTAAGATTCTTCTTTAGTCTGTGCATTCGACGATTTAGTTTTTATTCTACACATTATTAGGATAATCCTGTTTTTTTAGAGATGTCCCAATGTTAGTTCTTTCGGATGGACGAATAATTGAACAAAAATCGACTATTGCATCTAATAACTTTCTAGTCGGTATTCCTGTCATTGTATTCAATTTTTCATCCATATCTATTTTAAACGGCAAATTGTTAAACTGGATGTCTTCGGTAACTTGAGTACCTTTATCAAACTTTAAGATGTTTTATTGTACCTGTACACTAACAGATTTCTATGCAACGGAAACATAGAAATGCAAGTAGCTAATCGAATTTCAAGAGCAAGAATTGACTTAATTCTGGGAGCACCAAAGTTTTTTTACGATTATTAGCATTAGTACAATAACATCCAAATCACGCGTTGCCCCTACTAAAACAATGCTTAAAATTATGTGCAGGAGTGCATTTATATCGTCTAATTATTAGTGTAAAAGAATCTTTGTGAATTTCCGATGAAGAAACATTCGCGTTCACGGATTCAACGACATTGTTAGCGTGGTTGGCCCAACCACCACGAAATTGGAAAACTTATGTGGCTAATAGAATGAGTGAAATTCTTTAATCAACTCTACCAACTCAATGGAGGTAGTTAAATCCAAAGAAAATCCGGCTAATCTCGTTTCATGAGGGGTGTCAACTAATGAACTAATAGCGTCATCAATTTGGTGGCATGGTCCGGAGTGGGTTAAGTTTGACATGAGCTAGTTGCCAAACGAAAATAGTATTACTCACAATAACGAACAAATCAAGAAGGAGAGAAAGGAAAAGGTTTGGGTGCATGTGATATGTGAGAAAAAGTTCCAGGAGCTGGTGTCTCGGTTCTCATCAATGTCAAAATTAATTCTTTTTATTGCTTGTTGGTTTAGAATTATGGAATATTTTACAAACAAGAAGCCATATTATTCTGCTGTTACTGCTGCGGAATATCAAAAACTGAGAAATTGTGTATTAGGAAAGTTATACTACTATACTATTTATTGATCCTGAAGGTATCGCGTTAGAGCAATATCATTATCGGTACTTACATGCTGGGCCTACATTACTTACAGCAGTTATTAAGCAAAAATATTAGATTATTCGACTTAACAAAACTTGTTGTAAATAAATGGCTAATTTGCTTCAGATACTAACAGCAAACTTCAAGCCAATTGATGAGTGTCGTTCCCAGGTCACGCACAGAAGTACAAACGCGACCGTTCATCCATGTCGGAACTGATTCATGATCATTATGCTGGACCGATGAAATTGTATAAAGGCCAGAGTAGAACCGTTTACAGAGCATACATATTAATTTATATTTGTTTAACAACAAAAGCAATAACAATTGATCTCGTTACAGATTTAATCTCCGAAGATTTTATCGCGTGTCTAACCAGGTTTTGTTCAAGAAGGGGTTACCGCATCCTATTTATAGCGACAATGTCACAACATTCATTGGAGCCCAGCGACAAATTCATCAGTTATTTACGGCAAAAATGTCAAGGGATAAAATAATGAAATATAGTTCCAGTCAAGGCAAAACATGGCATTTCCTTCCACCGCTCTCACCGCATGTAGCAGGCCTGTGGGAGTCTGGTGTAAAATCCATTCAATTCCATATGAAGAGGGTGATTAATAAGCAAACCATGTGTTATGAAGAGTTATATACGTTATTGTTACAAACTGAAAGTCTGTTAAACTCACGGCCACCTTGTAGCCTGATGAACAATCAACCTGAAGAATTTGACTGCTTGACTCCAGCAGGCTTCATTATTGGAGAATCATTCACTAGTATACAGAGCAGTCCCGATGAACCATTTAACTAGGTTTGAAAGAGAATTAAAACACGGAAGCAGTGGTTTTGGGTTCAATGATCGAAGTCATTTTTGAACACATTATAACATAGTCCAAAATGGCGAAAAGAACAACCAAATATTCAGCCACGAGATATAGTATTGGTAAAAGAAAACGGAGTTCCGCCTGGGTCTTGGATATAAGCAAGGATTATAAAATGTTTCCCTGGCGAAGACGGCAAGGTTCGAGTATTGAAAATAAAAACCAATTTTTGATTTTACGCTGATCCGACAAGTCGGAAAACCTCAACCGCATGTTTAGAAAGAGTAGGTCTTACCCCATTTTCTAAGATAGTTTTGAATGACCTAGAATTTTGTTTTTGTTTCAAGTTTCCAGCTAATGCGGTTCAAGTTTATTTTTAAAACTAAATTAACTACAATTTTTCCTAGAATTAAATTTTAAAGCATTTTTTGATTCAAGTGTAAAGCAGAATAATTAAGTTAATTATATTGAAATTAATATTTTCAAAAAGATTATTAATTATATGATTTTTAAAGGTGTTTGTGTTACGTTGTATTAAAAATTAATCGGGTACAAATAATTTTATTAAGGGACTGTATAACTTCCAAATTGAATTATCCGAGAGATTTGGTTTTTCGGGGAATGAGAAGCTTTATAGTAAATTCGGTTGTCACTTAATTACATATTCTTACTGTGTCAAGGATTACCTATTCTTTCACCAAATGAAGGTCAGTGAGTATATCAATAAATAATTCACACAAGGTTCCGTCTTTTTTGGAAATATCGAAGGTATTTCTCGAGAGGGCATCAAGAACTAAATTTTCACGGCCCTTCTAGTATGTAATGAGAAAACCGAATCATTGGATCTTTCAATTTCAATGCACTTCAATGCCTCTCTGCTCCAACAACCGTTTCAAACTAGCATGGACTGTAGTGATCGTGAAAGGTAATCATCCTTCCACGTATTGATGGAATTTGCAAGCACATTATTTTCTTCTTTAGGTGATTTTCAATAAATTATACTTCCTACTCCAATTTTGGAAGCTTCAGATTCGATAAAAAACGAAGTCGAGGCGGATTTTAGTTTACAAAAGGCTTGCTCTGATTCATCCGTCCATTTAAATTTTTGATTCTTTTCAAGAAGTATGTTAATCGGTTCTGATATTTCGGTGTATTGAGGAATGAATCGTATGTATCAGCCGGTAACACCAAGGCTTGATACCTCTTCCCGGACATCTTCAAGTATTCCGTCAGCCACAATGTACCCTAGATAATTGATCTTTTTTAAAAGAAATTTATTTTTTCTATGATAATAGTTAAATTTGTCTGTCGCAGAAAATTAGCAACCAACTCTAACAACTGGATATGATCTTCAAACGTTTTGCTTTATGCTGTAACTGAGAGGAGTTGCGCAAACCAAACGGCATGACAAATAAATTGGGGCAACGATCGCCCATGCTCGGTCAAAGTACCAGACTTGAAATTAATTTTGAGTTGTTAAGACACTTCAGCAATCCATCGATGAGTGACAGGGGGACCTGGTTTACTTTTCGTGCATCAAGATACATCTGTACTTTATCGTTGGGCTTGCGCTTGCGATTGACACTAGAATACCACGAACTGCAACTTTCTTCTAGTACGCTCAAGTATAACATTCGATCGGGTTCAGCGTATATTTCGGCTTGAACTGCTGATGAAACAGCATAGTGCCGCTGTTTTATGCGTTTATCGTTACCCATATCTATCATATGAGTCCGCCCAAAACCCAAAACGGTCGATGGAGGAAATTCTCGAATCACCTCATTTAGTGTTTCTTGCGTATCATCAGTCTGTTCGGAAGTTTGTGTTGAATATATTAACAAGGGTTATTTTTAAAATTGTACAAAGAAGGTGCTACATATTGTTGATGAAGGAAATGAGATTGTGATATGACTGAAAGAAACCAATTCCTAAGTACAGTTCTTGGGACAAATTAGGTGCTAGGTGTAAAGTGATTACGATAGTCTTACCAGCAAAAGGCACAGGGATCTGATCGAAATAGATAGTATTTGATTAGAATCAGAAGAATACTTTCTCTTGGTTGGCTGCACAACCGACGACTCATCGAACTCAATTATCTCATCTAGTTCAGCCTCTTGCCCGACCAGATTTGGTATAATGTATCTAGCTATATCTTTCCAAGATTACTGATTATAAATTTTCCTAACCGATTTACTTTCTCTAAAGTATCGGTAACCTGATTGCCCACTGATTTCGAATATTTCAACCGAACTAATCTTCCTTTTAAGTATAGTAGACGGGACTGAAGCTTACGTTTTGCCTCATAGCTACCGTCTTTAATTGCACCCTGCATATCAATAAACATAAAATTTAATTTTAGAGATACTCATTCCACTTCACGTTTTGGCTTTTTTGAGCTGGCTTATGAAGCCGATTGGGAATTAAAACTAGATGAAGGTCTTCTAAATCTATTCTTTGTTTTAAACACTCTAATGTTTCCATAAGGTTTGGCGCTTAGACGTCACGGATATTTTATTCGAGTGCAAACTCATCTAATTCCAATTGTTCCAGATCCATTCTTAGAAACAAATTTCTCTTTATTTTGTTTTATTTATTTATTTGTTTATACGTACACGAATTTTGAGCGATAGCTATTCATAATGGAGTGTCTAAAAGGTAACATGACTTTTTGGTGGGATTTTACGAGTCATGTAAATGCCCCAACAAAAGTGGTTTTCGCTCTGATATACTTGGTTTTAAACCATCTTGAAACTCGAATAAAAAAGGGTAAAACTTTTTGTTTCCAAAACTGAATGACGTCACGAAAGGACGATAATAATCATTCCATTGCCATACTGAAATAGGATTTTGGACTCTTTTCAAATATATACTATTTATCTATCTGTAGGTATCAAGTCACTGCCTGTTTCTTTAACCATCAACTTTTTTTGCCATAAATGGCAAGAAACATTGACACCATCCATTTAGCGGAAAGAAGGTTATACTTCCAGTAATAAATTCAAATATTTCAGTTGAAAAAATTGTGTGTGGTGTAGTTGTTTCCATTTATGTAATAATATTTGGCCGAATACCCTCTTTAACAAAAGGCAATATTGTCTATTATCAACTATATCTATAGCAAATCCAGTTATAAGCGGGACGGGTCTAACGAGTAACGCGTGGAAGATAAAAACAATTAGTAGCATACTACTTTACATAAGTACATACGGAAAAACGTTATTTTAGCAACACGCGATTGTTTATTCATGTACAATAATATAAGATAAGTATAGTAGTTATTATCTTTGCAAACTTGCAAATCTCTACGTTAATAGATAATTTTCAGGCCTATTAGCTGTATAATTTATTGCCAAGAAGTTTTAATCTCACTAAATTATCTTATTATGTCGAGTAATCCAAATATTATAAACCCACTTCTTTTGGTGCCCTACAATTATATGCGAGATTTGACAGTTTCTATAAAAGCTTGTAAATTGGTTGTATAACGTATTAGTTTCGTTTGTAATGTCTTCCCTATCGCAAGAAATTTACCCATGGTTAAACAAAGAATTACTCATAAAAGTTTTAAAAGCAAGTGAAAATAGTGATACAATTAAAGTGACCGATTACAAATTATACGATGCGGTTGGTAAAGGTGAAAATTATACAAGTCATATGATACGAGTTTCGGTGAATTTTTCCAATCAAAATAACAGCACTCCAAAGTAAATAAGTTTTATACAACGGATAGGATCAAAACACAGATTGTATTGATTTTATATTTTTTTTTTTTTAGACAAAAATCGTTTGTTGTAAAAACCACTTTGGCTCCAGAGTTTAATGATAAATTTGAAAAGATGGCATTATTTAAGAAGGAGATTGCTTTTTATCGCGATATTTTACCGCAGCTTGACCAATATTTGGGTGCGATTGATAAAAATTTTAAATTTGCTCCCAGGTAATGATTTTGGTAGATATAGACCGTAACCGCAAAATAAACTTTGTATACAATTCTAGATGCTTCGAAGTCAGTGATAATCCAACATATTTTGTGTTCGAAGATTTAAAAGAGAAAGAGTTTCGTAATATGGATCGACGAATTGGCCTAAATTTTAAAGCGACAACAATGGTGCTAGAAAAGGTAGCAAAATATCATGCAATGAGCGCGATGTTATGCTGCGAGCAACCAGGATTAGGCGAGGTGTTCAAAATTAAAGTGGTCGATTCGGAGGACACCGATATGATGAATATATTTTTGTGTGGTATAAAAGATTGTCAAGAGCTTTCACATAATTGGCCCGGTTATGAACACCTTTCACCAAAATTGGAAAGGTTATGGAAGGTTTTTCCTGGTAAAGTACAAACATCAATTGAGAGGGATGAAACGGAATTTAATGTTATTACGCACGGAGATCTTTGGGTCAATAATATTATGTTTCAGTTCGACGAGAAGCATAATCCAATTAATGTGATTATGGTTGATTTCCAAATCGGTTATTTTGGGTCCCCAGCCATTGACTTAGCCTATTTACTATTCACATCCACATCAAACGATATCGGTGAAGCAGAATGGGATCGATTAATAAAAATTTATCACACAGAGTTGGTACGTTCTTTAAGAGCCATCAATTATCCAAAACGCATACCTAGTTTATCTGACATTCACATACAAATGCTTAAACGGTCATTACATGCTGTTTTGATTTCACTCTTGATATTACCGCCACGTCACATCGAAAATACTGAGCATGCTGATATGAATTTATTTGTCTTTGAAAATGAGAAACTGAAAAAGATACGTCATGAATTGTGCGATAAACCGGAGGCGAAGGAGCGGATCCTTTATTTGTTGGACTATTTTGAACGAAAAGGGTTTTTAGAAAGTGATTAATAGTTTTTGTATATTACCGATCGCTAGTTTTAAACTTATAATCAGACATTCGGAATTAGGCCCAAAGTGTTTTGATCATCGGTACGATTTAAAAATTTCGGATCTTAACTGAAAAATAAGTTTAGTGTACCTGCCGTTTTATTGTGACAACTAATGTTTATCAATATTATAATAAAATCATGAAAATATATTAAAATTACTTATCTGTCGGGAAGTTATGAAATTTATTTTCCACTCAATCAACACAAGTCTGGCAACTAGAAACTGTTGCGTTATGCTCTTGCCCATATAAGTACTTACAGTTCTTAAAAATAAAATATTTGGGAACTCAATTCACAAATCAATTCCTAACTGAACCTTGAAATAGTACCTGATTTAAATGCGTTTGAAGCAACTACTTACAAAGATCACCGCATAGGTCAAATCCGGACTGAACCAGTGCAAATTATAAGCTGGAACTGTGTCAAAGTGGGTCATGGGTGATACTCCGCATAACAAAATATTTTGTTATGGTTGTGAGTGCTCTGATATATTGTTCCCTCATTATTATACGTGTCAAAATCAAATGGGAAACATAATATCGAATATGAATCCAGCTGGGTCCTTACATTTCCGGCCACATTGTCAAATTCGGCGCAGCCAAAATCCAACTGTGAATTCCAAAGCGACCGGGCCACACCTGAGATGGTACCTCAGTTTAGCAGGCTTAGTTCTTTTAATACCAAACATACAATATATTTACCTCAGACCTCAAAAACAAACTCTCGGTAAATCAAGTATTTTAGAAACAGGGAGAAGCCTATTTCCCAAATCGCTGAAACAATACTAGCTGAGATAAACGAAAACACCGACAATCGTCCTTACGCCAATACACCCATAAATGGAAAGTCCGTGAGAGGTCTTCTAGATAGGGGAGCTGGTATAGTTGCTTTGGGTAAGGATGCTGGTACGAGAATATAAGTTGGATATCCATCTTAGCAGATTGCACGAAACAAAAAATACTGGGTTTGGTGAACGTCGACATCTCACTCAAACAGCAATGTGCAACCATGAGAGTGCTTGTGGTCCCTTCTTTGTAGCAAGAGATTTATTTGGGAGGTGATTTTAGGGATTTGTTCGGTATCAAACCATATATAATAAGCGAAATAAATCCACCTTCAACACGTCCTCTTAACAAAGACCCTAAACAACACAATTTAGAATGTGATCAGCTAAAGCAATTTCAAACCGTAGTCGAAACATTACCCAGTTTTGAAACAATGGAACTTGGGAGAACATCACAACTAACCCACACAATTGAGGTTGGAGATTCTCCCGGTATCAAGCAGAGATTTTACGCTGAATCACCTGCTGTGCAGCAGCAAATCTCTGATGAAATTGACTGTATGTTAGCTCTCGCCGTAATTGAAGCGAGCAACAGCAGTTGAAGTCCCCCAATGGCCATCGTCAAAAAACCAAATGGTAAAGTTCGACTCTGCCTGGACGCGCGTAAGCTGAATAATGTAACCAAAAAAGACGCTTATCCGCTTCCATTGATCGATGGACTTCTAAGCAGACTTGATAGAACGAAATTTATTTCGATTTTGGATCTTAAGGACGCCTTTTGGCAAATCCCTTTGGATCCAGGGTCGAGAGAAAAAGCGGCGTTTGCTATCCCGGGGCATCACCTATACTACTTCAAGGTGATGCCTTTTGGACTCTGCAGTGCGCCGCAGACCTTACATAGATTGATGAATAAAGTAATCCTCCTATTTGCACGATTGCGTTTTCATGTATTTGAACGATTTTCGTTCGAAAATGAAGTTCGTCCAAAAAAATCGCATATCTCGAGTATGTAGTCGACGAAGGAGGATTGAGGCCCAATCTGGATAAGGTCAAGGCCATTGCAGAGTTCCCTACACCAAAAACTAGTCGTAGTATCGGAGGTTTGTGTATGGCTACTCAGCATTGACAGCTCCTCTCACCAATTTACTTAAGAAAAGCAAGAAGTTCCAGTGGTCTAAAGAAGCCCAGAACTCATTCGATGCACTCAAAGTAGCACTTAGCTACGCACTTGTATTAGCAACACCGGATTTTTCAAGTCGCTTTTTTACACAGTGCGATGCCAGTTCTACTAGAATTGGCGCCGTGCTCTTTCAAAAAGACGGTCAAGGTGAGGACCGTCCAATCGCGTTCATGTCCCAGAAGTTGAACGCAGCACAGAGAAACTTTACGCAACTGGAGTGTTTGGCTGCTGTACAGGCAATAAAAAAGTTTCGTGCCTATGTCGAAGGTCTTCCGTTTACGGTGATTACGGACCATGCTAGTCTGACTTGGCTAGATGGTCCCTAAAACTGCGGGCGTTTGACTTCGACATAGAGTACCGAAAAGGTTCCCAGAACGCTGTTCCAGATGATCTGTCGCGAGTGCACATGGATGCACTAAACTTCTAGTCTGTAAAGTCTACTGCAAGCCTGGACTTTAATTCGCCCGCCTTCAACTCATCTGAATATATGAATTTAATTCATAAAGTTGTACATAATCTTCAAGGTGGTAATATGAAAGTTGTCGATGGAAAAGTTTACCTAAATATAAAACCAGACGCATTGTCAGTAACCGATATTCCGTCCTGGAAATTAATTGTGCCCGAAAGTCTAAGAATACCTCTAGTTGAATCTGTATATTGCCCTCCTACATCTGCACATCTTGGAATTAGTAAGACTACCGAACTAATAAGACAATATTACCATTGGCCTTCTGCACTGCCTGACTTTAGAACTAAAATCAAAAATTGTAAGGGGTGCAAATCTAACAAATCAATGACAAGCCAGAGGAATCCTCTACTTTGAACGCTATCTTTCACATTCAGGCCCTACCAAAGAATATATTTGGACTTCCTTGGATCGTACCCTAACACCAAAAATGGAAATTCGTGTTTATTAATAGTTATACAGTAGAGGTATGCCAGTTCTTGGAGGAGCAGATATTCCTGGTATTCGGGGTTCCGTAGATAATTGTGACGGATAACGGAAGACAGTTCGAAGCTCATATAATGCAACACATCTGAACGCGTAAATCGTACATTATTGGCTTCTTTGCGAGTCTATATTAAGGAGGATCACCGAGTTTGGGACGTCAATCTCGTTAGTGTTACCCATGCACTACGTAATTGTGTGCATGATTCAACTGGACAATCCCCACATTTCTTGGTCTTTCGACAACATGCCCTCCTGCATGGTTCTGCTTACGATTTTCTTAAAACCATTTGTCTTCACGGACTCAGAAATTAATCTTGAAGATAAACCAAGTTTTCTGTACCAGATTTATGCCAACAAAACCTAATCCATGCTGCACACAAAAATAATGCAAGATACAATCTTCGAGGACGAATTTCTAATCTAAAAGTCGGACAATCCGTATACGTCAGAAATTTTACCCAGAGCAAGGCCTCTGATCAATCAATACTTGGCAAAATTGGCTAAAAAGTATCTGGCAGGAACAATACTTAGGTTAGTTGATAAAGTAGCGTGCGAAATTGCAGAACAACAATGCAAATCAATGGGCGTTTACCATGTTAAGGACATGGAAACTAATTGATTCATACAGTAGTAGTTAATTAGCCCGGCTTGAGACTCATCTCAGGGGTAGGTCGTTCCCACGATTTGTAACGTGTTCACCTAAGTTACAAGTTTTTGGAAGTCCAATTTTTAAACTTATCATTCTGCACGAATTTTCTGTTTAATTATGAATTGATTTATGTACCATAATTCTAACGCGACACTTTCGTGATAGTGGCGCATAGAAATTATAGGCCATTCCGGTTTTTGGTTCGTGGTAAAACGGGTGATTTTTCGTAAATTTGCGGTCATTGAATGGTAGGGGAAACCTGATAAAAGACGAATTTTAGATTCGATCGAGGCTGTTAGTGTTTTGCTGTGATAAATAAATTAGCTTTGAGTTAATTTATTATGGTTAAGAAGACCAAAAAAACAAAAATTTTTAAATTGATAAAAGAAAACATAATTGTGTATAATCGTGCGTAGTGTAGCATTTTCGGTTAAAATTCAAATTCTACAAGAGAAAAATTCAAATCTCTGCAACTAGGTTATTTTGCTTGAATTTGATTGAAATGTGAGTGCTAGTTGTTTACGCTAGACTAAAATTGTCATTGTATTAGTCACTGTTTAGACAGTTGAAAAGAAAAACAATACAAAGTGTGATTCGGGGAATTTGATTAAAATTCCGTAATTAAACTGTTGTGCTTCGAGATTTCAATTATCAGCCTTGTCACTCAAATTGTATGAAATATTAGCTCAATTTGTCATTCCATGTTGTTTCTATGAAATTTTATCTATAACTGAAAGTTTAACAAAACATACTTTCAAAACCATTTTTGCCGTAGAAGCTTCGTTCACGAGTTAATGCAGTATTTAG
This sequence comes from Tipula vernalis, assembly GCA_958295665.1. NCBI lineage: Eukaryota > Metazoa > Arthropoda > Insecta > Diptera > Tipulidae > Tipula > Tipula vernalis. Next base: position 167,914,260 of record OY282559.1, read on the forward strand.
ATTACAAAGGTGACTTTTCAATGCCTTTCGGAATTATGGGTCAATAATAATAATTATTCCATTCATACTTTACCATTTCAAGGAAATATATTTGAAAAAAATGCCACCAACAAGATGGTTTGTAGCAAAAGATAACGCTGAAAGAAAACGCAGACGAGCAGAATATATGCGAAATTATCGTGCAAAAATGGGTGAAGAGCAGAGATTTCAAATTCGAACAAATAATGCTCAAAGACATAGAATTATTCAAGAAAATATGAGTCAAGAGCAGAGACCTTTAATTCTAGAAAATGATTCTCAAAGACACAGTATAACTGGTCGAGAAAATATGAACGAACAACGAAAATATCAGTTACGAGAAACTAATGCATGAAGGCATAGAATAATTCGAGGACATACGACAAATGAGCAAATATTTCACGAAAGAAATAATGCTTTACAAAGAATGAGAAATTGAAAATTACATTGTCATAACTTAAGAGTTGCAGTTGAAGTAATTACTAACGAAAAGGAAGTAGACTCACATAACTGCGGACCATTGAGCTTAATTTGCGAATATTGTCAAGCAAAATTCACTCAGTGTTGTCAAAAAGGGAAAGTTAAATTAGATCCAATTCCTAAATCTTCTTTGTTACAACAATTAACGACATTTCAACATCATCAGCCTATATAGGTTCAATACCCCACTGCAGGTGCACTTCATCCAGATAATGATGATCAAAGAAAATTTGCACAATTGTATATTCTTAACCCTGATGAAGCATATGCACAGCGAATAGCGCTGAATGTCAAGTGAAATCCTGATTTGATGGCAGAATTAAGTCGGTATATTACTGACAATAACCCATTTGCTGTTGAAGAATGTATTAGATATGCAGAATTGAATGGTATTGACCAAACAACAGTAGCAATGGTAATAGTGCAAGATCGTAATTTAGATCAAAGACGTTATAATGCTCAAAGAGTAAATGAAGTAGCTATTATTTTTCAAAACGCGGATGGTGAACCTCTGCTTGAAAAAGACTTGATTATTCACTGTAATAGAACTGATCCAAATTCACGCCCAACAGAGAGAATGAGTGTTTTAGATCCTAAGTTGGAACCAATGGTATATCCATTAATGTTTCCATTTGGACATCAAAGTTGGAGCATTAACCTTCAGCACAAATTAGATAATTATAGTTATCTAATTTGTGCTTTCAGCTAATCTCTACAAACCCTAGAACCCATGTAAACCAAATGCAATACTATGAGTACCGATTTTCTATACGAAATGAATTTAATCAATTTCTTTCTGCGGGTAAATTAACACAACAATATTTTGTTGATGCGTACGTTAAAAATACGCGGGTTTGATGGATCATTTGCAAAAATAAGTTTGGATGCTGGAGTTCTTCCTGGCAAAAGCGTGATTTTGCCTTCAACATTTCAAGGTAGTCCTACGAATATGCAAAAAAATTATCAAGATGTAATGGCGATAGTAAGAAATTATGGAAAGCCTGACTTTTTTATAACTATGACATAAATTGGTGAGAATCTGGAAGAAGGTTAGTCTCCTGAGTTCAGACCAGATTATGTGCTTGATAATGGATGATATAGGAAAAAACATGTTTTGGGTACACCAATTGCGAAAATTCATGTTATTGAGTTTCAGAAGCGTGGACACGCTCATATTTTACTTATCCCTAAAACAGGATAAATCAAAGGATAATGAAGCCATTGATAAATTCTTTTGTGGGGAAATTCCAGATATTGAAATCAAACCGAGACTTCATTTTATTATAACCAACACATGGTATTATGGTCCTTGCGGATTGCAAAAACGAATTCAGCATGTATAGGTGATGGTAAATGTTCAAAGGACTTTCCGAAACCGTTTCAAGAGGAAATCATTCTAAATTGCAATGGTTATCCTAAATATCGACGACGAAACAACGGTCGAACTGTTGTTGTGCGTAATAAAACTATAGATAATTCTTGGATTGTACCACACAACCCTTATTTCAGTTTAAAATACAGTTGCCATATTAACATTGAAAGTTGTACCTATGTTAAGAGTCTGTAATATCTTTTTAAACATGTTTACAAAGGTCATGATTGTGCAAATGTGGTAATACAAGAGAATGCTCTGAATCATGATGAAATTAAAACATTGATGGATTCGCGATATTTAAGTCCTCCAGAAGCAGCTTGGCGATTATTTGGCTTCAATATGCATGAGCAGTCTCATATAATCACTAGACTTCCTGTTCATTTTCCTAATGAACAAGACGTATATTTCAATGAACATAAAATACTAAACCAATGTATGTAGTTGATACATTGTGGCGGAGAACGAACGAGTAAGCCGCTATGATATATAATACATAAAATTTAAAATCAAATAGGAGTATGAAAGTTTCAGTTATATTTATAACCTGTATTCTTTTTCAAAGGTAAGTTTGCTGGTTGAAATAGACCTTTTCTTGTTTTTGCTCCATTTAAGACTATCGTAGAATATTTGGTTCTTTCCATATTTATTAATTTCTAATTAAAAAAATTATTTAATGTAATAATTCACTATATTAAAAGGAAATACTATGAAACACGTCTGATCACTGTACAGCACATATTTTAACTGAATAATATGTCAAAATTTAGCACCAAAATGAATAAACCGATTTTTGTCGATTTTACTTTTGTAAATATCGGATTTTGCTATTTACGACACGTTTAAAAAAATCAATTTTTTGTAAAATATTGATAATGAAATATTGTTGTGTAAATAAAAACAAACAAATTATTTTTTATATAACAACAATTATCTGTTTTTTTGGTCAATGACATTCAAAAACTTTATTGTTCTTGAAAAATCACAAAAATTTCATTGGTATTTTTGTCATGAACTAAATACTTACTATATTTTCAATTGAAATGTATTAAAAACTTGATAAAATCAACTGTTCAAAAAATAATTTGTAGAAATTTCTGTATAGAAAAATTTAAATGAATGACAAAATTTTTTTTGTTCCGATATTTCTAAAAAAATTTACTATGATGCATTGCTTTTTATAATGTTTGTGTAATTAGCTTGTAGCCTGTTACTGTTCACTTTATAGGTAGTTTACAAGATTTTTTCTTATCCAAATATGACATAGCAGCAATAGACAGCAGGCAATTAGACATCAGATGTAGTATAAATTCACATAAATTGGAGCATAAACTTACGTCATTTTCTCAGAGCTTTTATCCGGCTGAAACTTTACATTCTGAACCCCTGAACGTTCAGTCATATAACCTTGCTAGCAAAAAAGTTGTAGGGAAGTTGGGATTTTATGCAGTGCTCTATGGGAAGTTTCGTTTGTAAAATACGCCTTAAAATCAATATTTTCAAATCTATGAATAATACCTCTTGAACATAAAAATGATATTTCAAGACAATTAAATGTATAATAAAAAAATGTTGGTTCCTTTTCGAGGTATTTTCAGAAATTGTGTTGCAACATCATAAGGAGGTCTTAATATAAACATTAAGCCAAAATCAGGATATGAGAATATTGATTTCAGACGTATTTCATGACCAAAACCTGCTTTAACGCCACAGAACTGTCATCCGGCCATAGCTTTATACTCAGGAAGCCTGAATCGAGAGGGATTTTAAGAGGGCTAGAACTTTTGAGATGTTTCGATGTATAAGCCCTTTCCTACATACTGCGGAATGATCTTACCACTTTTATAAATTGCATCGATTAGTTTGAAAACGACCAAACTTCTTTTTTTGTTGAAAATTGTTTATTAGTCTTAAACGCATAGATTCATTTAAAAAATACCAAAACGTGAATTTTCCCCTTTAAGTTACCAAGGTCTTCGCGGTTTGAATGCTTTGCGCAAAAAGTTTTTTTCATGCAAAATATGCTGGAGCCCCATCTAATTGTCGCTACATCCGCCTTTTCTTCAACAACGGCGTTTTCCAAAAATTCTAAAAATACATGTTGATCAAGCCTGTTTGGTAACACGTGAGGTCCGATAAGTTGATCATGCATCATTCCCGCCCATACATTTATAGAAAATTGGCTCTGGAAAATTGTCTCCCTTATGACGTGTGGTTTTCGACGGCTCAGACATGGAGGTTGCTATAAACACCCGCCCTGGTGAAAGTATCTTCATCTGTCCACAATATTCTCCTTATAAAATTGACATCACTTCTTTGCTGTGAAATTATCTAGTTACAAAAAACTGATCTGGCACGATGGTCCGCATCTCTCCTAGATGTTGAGCACGACAGAAGTGATAAGGATAAAGGCCTTCTACGTACAACGTACGTCAATCGCCATGAGTTAATTTCCATCACATTGCAAGGAATTTGCGATGTAAACAAGAAATTTTTGGATGCCTTTATTGGCTCGCCCAGGCGAATTCATGATTGCGAATCTTCAAGTTGTCGTTTATTTCTAAGAAATTACCCGACATATGTAGCGAAAAATAACATATTCTGGCGATCGAGCGGTGATTTAGATAACCGAAAAAGGATATTTAATAAAAAGAATCGCCAAACCAGGGTTAAAATATAGAATACTTTCGGGTTGTTAAAGCAGGGGATCCCCAAGTAGCACGAGTGGGTTGGGATAACGTTGTATTGTGGTTGGCTAAATGACTACTGGTCGGCTAGCCAACGTTGTGACAATGGTATGAAAACTGAGATACAACGTTATTGGGGAATACATTTTGGGTTGTAACAACGTCGTAATAACTATTATCCGACTTATCAATTGACCATAGAATACAAGTCACGAAATAGATATATTGACCACTATTTTGTTTGTAAAAAAATGATTTTGTCTCACATTGTGGTTATATTTTAGCAGACAGGACAACTATTTTTTATAAAATATATAAATAATCATGTTGTCTTCTTTTATCTTATAAATATAATAATTATTTGTCTATTTCCTTTATCATCTATTTCATTATTTACGACTTTATGAAAATTTACTTCATAATAATTGTAAATGTAATATTCATATTCCCTGTAATAATGGTAACCCAAAAATCTGGCAAGATACGACATAATTTTATAAACAAAGCAAGTTTTATCGTAAATGTGCAGCTATCAGTGAACTAAAAACTTATGCGCCTTATAAATTCGTCTTTTTTAAAAATATATTTGTGTTATTTCAAAAATATTTTTATTTTAGGTTGACTAAAATTTTCTAAAATCAATTTAAACCGTATTGAAATAATCCCCACCATTAAAATAATGATATTAAAATAATATTTAGTCATGAGAAGTATGAAAATCAGAATTTTATTTTCAAAAAATACAAATTTTTATATGCATGTGTAATTAAAAATGGCTAACTTCATATTATGTATTAAAATATATTTAAACCACTAAAAAGTTAGATTAATAACCAATTTATAACAAATTCGACTCAAAAATTACAAATTTGTTATTTTATTTCCAAAAAAGTTACTGTCACGACGGTCTAGTCATTCTCCCGACGATTTATTTAATTTTATTACCAAATTTGCAAGAATTCAACTGTAAAGATATTTGCACACCAAATAAGTTATATCGAAAAAGGTTGTGCACCAAAAATTCCTTAACGACAAAAAAGAAAAACTTAACGAATGAGATAGTTAATTTAAAATTCCCTGAAAAAGACAAAGGACACTGTATGGATACAAATGTATTTGGTTTTTTTATGATACATTCGCGAATTATAAACAACATGATTAAAACTTCAAAAACGTAAAACATTAATACAATTCAATTTTAATTAAATAGAACTGTTGATAATTATTCATTAATTAAATCCTTAGTATAACAAAAATGATGATTGACCTATTTTGGAAGATAAAAGAAGTTGAAGTCAGAAAAACTTTTTTGTATTAAATTATTTATATAAAAATTGACATTGACATGACACAAGGTTGTTTGTCGATGATGTAATAATGTCGGTCACAAAATATCTTTTTTGTCAATTATTTCACTAAATTGTATGCAGATGTAAAAAATGGTATCTTGTGGTCGTGCAGGTAACAACAAAATATTTAGGTTGGGTATTGGTTTTTATACGACAAAAAAGTTGCTAGGTAGTCATTAAATACCACATATTACGACAATATAACTAAATAATCGGTACACGGTTTTAAAATACATATTAGTCGGTCAATAGTTGAAAATAGTCTAAAAAAGTTATTAAGTAGATATAAAATAACGCTCTGGCGGCTGCTAACACATAACATCGCATTGTGGTCGGGCCGACGAAAAAATAAAAATTGTTAGTTCGATGTCAAACAAGTGAATTTATAGAAATTTGTGACGTTGTACCGACGTCGGAAATGGGTTATACAACTATAAAGTTATTTGGTGCTACTTGGACCTCGAGGTTTCGACAATTGGTTAGGCTAGACTTTTTTACTGTGCAAAGAATGTGCAAATTTGTCTTAGCATACTGCGTCGTGCACAACTTATGCATAGAAAATGGAGATTTATGGGATGAAGAAGAAACAACAGTAACTTACGAAAAGAATAACCACATCGACGAACTAATAAAGTACAAAACCTTTGTCGGATGCAGTGCTCAAACATTTAGTTGAAATAAAACGTATTCGAATTATGGATAGTTTTACTTAAAGGAAAAAAAAAGTTTAACTTTGGTTTAATTAATTTTATATTTAGTTTTTAATTTAATTCATAGTTAAAAATAAAATACTTAGAACTATTTATATTTTAAAATTATAGTTAAATTATAAAAAAAATAAGTTTAGTTTAAAGTTAAAATCAATAATATTTCTTTTTTAATTCCATAAATTGTTTCAATAAATTAAGTTTTTCTAAATGGCGTGTTTCTTTTAGTTCCTCTTTCACTCTATCACGTTTCATTTGTTCCCTTCTGCGTTCTTTTTTTCACCTTGCCTTTCTTGTTTCTTGCGCTGGTTTTCTTGTTTTTTGCGCTATTTCTCCTCCTTTCCCTGCTGCTTTTCATGTTTTTCCTGCTGCTTTTCATGTTTTTCCCGCTGTTTCTCCTCCTTTTCTTTATGCTGAAATTCTGCCTTTTCTTCTAAATACTTTGTAAGCATTTCATTTCTTTCTCGTGTTACAGCGAGGTTGGTTTCAGAAAAACTTTGCTGTGGGGATTTTTCTTTCCTCTTCGCTCGTTGACGGTGTCACGATAATGAAAAAACAATAATATCATCGAATTTTTCAATTGTTTTTGTCATTTTGATTTCGTCTTTGCTTTTTATCTTTTTATTCTATTTTATCATCAACATATCGAAAGCGATTCTGGTTAGATGATAATCAAAAATGATAAAATTATCATTCTTGAAAGAGAGTTTCCTCTCTTGATAATATTAAATATTGGTTAATTGGTTTCGTTTTCCAAAAAAATGGTTTTGAGCATCCGCACTGCGCATTGAAATTTGATCTTGACAATCGTAAATATTCAAAAATTGTTTAAAACTTCAATTTTGTTAGAGATTTATTTTAAAAATATTCTGGAAAATGGACATTTCGTTTTAAAATTAGAATGAAAATTTTCATTTTTCAGAATATTTCAAACTTAAATCTTCGTTCTCTATTAATTATTGTTTTTAATTTTGAGTAAATCACTAAAACATTAATGTTAAATATTATTTTCTTAGAAAATTATTTTTACTACCTCAATGTTGTAAATTCGAAGAGTACACTAGTATAAATTGTCTGCATTAAATTATATATCCACATTTACCAACGTTAACTAGTAAATATGCACATTATCCAAATGTAACCAAGTTCTATTAAAAACACGAATGGGCGAGCAAAATAATTTTTATCGTCGGTCATAAATACTTTTCAGCGACAAAAACAAAATGAAAAAATATTAATTTTTTCACCAATTTTGACATAAGTATGTATATCATACATCGTCAAACCCGAATCGCCATTTGTATTTTATCGATGATAATTATATAATTTTTAATTATCATCGAACCAGAATTGCTTTATATTATGTTGATGGTAAAATAAAATGATAAAAGCAAATGAAAAATCCGATGATATTTTTGTTTTTCCATTATCATATCATCGAACCAGAATCGAACCCCAGGTCTGAGTCAGTGAATGACTCTGAATTTGTTGACCTTGTGGCTGAAGACGATGATGTGGCTGCTGACGGCAATAGTGAAGTAGCTGCAGGCAAGATTGTAGTGGTTGAAGGTACCATTGTATGGTGGCTAATGATAATGGTATGGTGGCTGATGATGATGGTATGTATGGTGGCCGATAAGGATGATGTGATACTTTATTAATTTTTTGTTGAAATGTTAATTAATCCATGTAATTTCTAATATGCTACCGGTGATTAGACCATTTTAATTGTGTTTTTATTAACAGGAGAAGTATAATAGTATTTACGAACAATCATTCAACGAAATTGACTAATAGACAGAATTCTATTTATACGTTCCGAAGATTGTAAGAGAATTCAATCCAGTTTCGAACTGATGAGCTTATGATCGTAAGTACTAATATACTTCTCGTGTTAAAAAAAACACAATTAAAATGCTCTAATCACCGGTAGCATATTAGAAATTACATGGATTAATTAACATTTCAACAAAAAATTAATAAAGTAAAATTAGCGTACACAGAAATAGAGCTGTGTGAATGTCGTGAAGAAGAAAAAATTGTAAGAGAATTTATCTGTATTAGTTATGTCGCTAGTACTTAATGCACAGCACATTCTGTATATATAGAATGTAAATTGTGGTATAATCAGTTCAGTCGCCGCGGCCTGATGAGAAGATTGATTTTTCATAATCATAAGCTCATCAGTTCGAAACTGGATTGAATTCTCTTACAATCTTCGGAACGTGCCAACAGAAAATCGGGCGCCAGAGAATCATCCATAGCAACAATCAAATCTGTTACCGCCTCAAACCCAGCCTCTTCATGATTGTTGTCGTTGGTATTGTTATGGTCTATTGCCTTTTTTATCCTTCTCATGACGCATGTGAAGCGACTTTCGACCTGAATTGGCATAAGTGTTGTATGGTATGTTGCGCTTAATTCGTCCGCCAAACGTTTCCACATCATCCTCTTGAACTTAAATTTTTTCATAGGCCCAACTTCAACAAAATATTGCGCATAAAGGCACGATAGTAATTTTCTCTAACCCTCTGTCCGTTTAATGGGGTGCTGCTCTTTATATATTGGACTATCATTTTCTTTGTCCTGTTGCTGTTGATATATTCTGTGCTCAAGAATTAAAAGGGCATCAAGTCGACTTATGCCCTTTTAATTCTTGTTTAATTTTCAATTAAAATTTTTTCATTTTCCAATTTTTAAAGTTATATCAAAGAGAGTAAGATATCTTATTCTCTTTGATATTACAGTAAAAATTGATATGAGAACAAATTAATAGAAAACTAAACAAGAAATGCGCAATAGTTTTTTATACCATAAATCGACTTACGCCCTTTTAATTCTTGAGCGCAGAACAATTGTCAATATTAAACGAAAGATAATGAATTTATTCACCTACCTGAACTTATCACTTTATGTACATACCGTTTTCATAATTAGTCGCAGAATCTGATGATTGCTGTTGAAGTGTCGCTAGACAAATATATTAATTGTTCATGGCAGTCCCAATATTTTCGATTTGGTAAATCAGAAAAATAAAGAGGCCATTCCCTTATAATATATCTACTGAAAAGAAGTAGAAATATTTTTCTCCCCTTCCCGTAATTTTAGCCCAAGGCGCTAAGAGGTATACCAATGTATTACTCTGCAAAATGAGAACCCTCCATGAGTTGTTTATGTTGGTAGTATGGTTTCGTACTGAAAAGTTGATCTACTCGTCAGGTAGCTACGACCAAACTACAAAAAATTTCATTCTAGCGAATTATTATTCACTACATTAAATGTTAAAAACCCATGGAGAAACCTCATTTTTGTGTGAATTATGCCCACACGAATATTTATTAAGAATTTAATTTGTCTGTATGTAATCAATTGATTTTTTCGGCTTCTTTATAGTTATAATTACCATCTTCAATATTGTCCAATTTTAATAAATTAAAATGGTTCGCCACTTCTTCGTATTTCGCCATTACAATTACACGGGCTGTAAACAAAATTTTTAGAATTTCCGTACATAATATAAATTGTATTTTTTTCAATAAATTTTCTTACTTTTTAAATTTTCTAAATAAACACAGCCATCTTCTTGCTGCACAAAGCCGCTTTCATCAAACATAATTTGAAATCTTCTAAATTAATTGGCTCCATCTTGTTGTTAATGTTTTCACAAAAAAATATTTTATCTTCTGACTGACAGTAAAACATAACCTCACTATTTTTTTGCTTTTTTTCCACCAACACAACTACAAAAATATTTCACATTCTTTTGGATAAAAAAAAGTTACTTTATTTCGAGTAACCCGAAAAAATTTGACATAAAACACTTTACCCACTGATAAATGGAAAAGTATTGCTTTGTTTTCGTTAAAATCTTCTGGTTCTTGACTAAGTGCACGAAACAATACTATTTTCAATTTAAAAAATTCAAAAAACAATTTATTTAGCTGAGAAAATGAAATTTTTTTCGTTCGAAAAAATTTTTTAGAAAGGCCAAAAATTAAATTTTCATTTTCACAGCCAATTAAAAATGTTTTTGAATTTTTTAAATTGAATATAGTATTGTATGGTATATATAGTATGTACTTGGTCAAGAACCAGAAGATTTTTGCGAAAACAAATAGAATTATGTATAACGAAAAAACTAAATCCGATTTTTCTTTTCGCTTTTCAGTGAGTAAAGCGCTTTACTGGCGAAACTTACAGAAACTACTCAAACCGGGGTATTCCTCCTAAAACTTGGAGTCCTCATTGCAAATATTCAAATAATGTAAATTTTCATTAGGTAACTAAGTAGGCAATATTCGAATTTGTACCTTTTTATTCATTATTACATTACATTAGAATGTTTTGATTTATTTACAGAGGAAGACAAATGTCCATAATAAACCATATACCAGATACATTAAAGACTCTCTGCTTAGTTTATTATGTATGTATGTGTAGACCAAATCAAAAACTACACATTAGTAGGATTCCTGATGTTCTTCTTCAGTCACTGGAAGGTTTGATAACAATATCTATCTTTTTTGAAATTTTGTCACGACGAAGTGAGAGTATTTTGTATTTTGCTCTCAATTATTTGTGTCAATGCCAAAAAAATATTTATTTGTTCAAAATCATTAGAGAATTAATAATAAGAAGTTTAAGAGAAGTATGTTTGTTTATCAAATGATTTTTTTCGGCTCTTTATAGACACAAATATGTTAGTGAAAATGGCATTCAGAAGATTTTCGATTGGTGTAACAGCCATTAATCGCCTTTCGCACATGCTTGCATTATTTTTTTTTATCGGGTGCTTTAAGTGGGTAGGGTCGTTTGCGATCAATGTAGCTATCACATATTTAATTCTCATGTGCTTATAATAGACCTCTGAATCACAATACTCGCTAAATCACATCACTCGCTAAATCACATCACTAAACACTGCACTTAAAAAAAATCATCACTATCCCCTCCGCAGTAATATTCGATTAGCAACACATTACAACATATCACGTGTTAATCAAAGAAAAAGGAAAAACAGAAAGAAACGGAAGAATTAATAATAATGAGATTTCGGAATTATTTCGATTAAAACAAATTTTATTTATTATCCGATATTTTTCGTTTATAATTAAATTCATCAACAAAAAAAAATTTAAATGTTCCCTACACCTGACCATATAAATACTTTTATTCAAATTTTAATTTTAAATTTAATTAATTAATTATAATCAAAAATAATAAAAACAAACAAAAATAGAGTTAGGTTCTTGAAATTTACAGAAATACCATCCCCACAACTATGTTCTAGAGTGTGTAATTTAGGTTTCAAACGTACTTTTTTTTTTTTGTACCAAACTTATATGGTGAAACGACAAATTAGATACATATGTAACTGTGCAGATAAAATAACTTTAAAAAAAAAATTAACAAAAAAAATGAATATGAAAACTTACCAATTTCCACGTACAGAGCTCTGGTGGCGTGTTGGTCTGAAAATAATCTTAAAATTTTTTTTTTTCAAGAGGCCGTTTTACCTCTAACTATATTGTATCATTTGAACTACCGACCGATCAACAAAACTTCATTCAATTTTTTATATATTTTTGCTTTTTTTTTTAAATTTTTTTTTTGGTATGTTTAACCACGCACTACACTAGAACACTTTTGTTGGATACCACTTCGTCCAATTATTTATTCTAGAAACCCACAATAATATTGAAAATTATAATTATAAAATTAAAAATAATAATTGTACACATAATTTGAAATTTTGCACTGCCGAGTAAAACTCTGATACCGCTTTGTCGGCCTTGAATTTTGTGTAAGATAAATTATTCACGGCAACCACTTTTCGGTTTTTTTATTGTTTTCATGTTTTTGGCATAAAAGTGGCCAAGTCTGGCCAGATTGTTTAATATGAGGATCAGGTGTTCTGAATCGCCAATCGCGCCATGAGCACCACAAAACACAGGCCCACGCGGCCTTTCGTAGGGATATATTCACAACTATGCTGCGATCGCCTCAACGTCTAACGGGTCCCTCAAAAAAAAACACAAAACGACCGCGTGGAACGGCTCCAAAATATTCCTATTTGTTTTTATTTTTTTTGTTTCCTGTGTTTAATAATGGCTGACCTTATTTTGAATTATTGAATTATTCAAATACTGTGGCTAATAAAATTTATTTCAGGGTTTTCCTTTCGACAATTATCTTCACGTTATCAAAAAAAACAAAAGTGAAAATGGAGTTTCTCGTCTTGGACAATGGCACGAAAAGAAATAGTGTAAGCCAAACGAGACAAATCAAAACAAAAAAAAACTTGGGAAATAAAATTAAGAGGGGATTATTCATTCTTAGTTTTCCCTTTCCTTCTTCACTGGCCGTGTACAAAAATACCCATCGTGTCAACATAAATTGTAGTAATTTTTTTTCTTTGAGCGACATTTAGGCGTATTACAAAAAAAAATTATTTTCAAATCTATGTATAACGTCGGTTACATTAATAGTAATTTAATGTGAATTTGGGAAATGTAATCCACAGGGATGATCAGGCAATGTGTTGAATTTCTTGATTAATTGCATGATTTTGAATTAAATGTTTGTGTACATAAAAGATTGTACATAAAATCTAAATACAAATGTCTCATATTTTAGATCGAATTAGAATTAAAATTAAAATTGTCTCAAATTGATATACACATTTTATTTTCATGTCTTATTTTATTTTTACTAATCCTTAAACATATTTTGGTATTTTATTTTATGTACAACTGACACAAATATATTCTTGTAGCAAAACCAACAAAAATGTTTATACGGGCCGTCTCGTTCGCTCTTTATACACAGATCCTTTCAAGGAAATGTATCTATATAAAAGAATAAAATACTAATATGGAAATATTAATTTTGAGTTGGATTGAGATTTAGTTTGCAACACATAAGACGTATTTATTTATACATGCTTAATTTTGATTCAATGAATGTGAACAACGTGGAATTATGTAAATGAAAATCGAAATGCTAAATGTATTGCACTTAATTAATTAACTTAATGGATTTATTGAAGTTTAGGTTGCAGTTTTCACATACAAACGTTAATACTCGTATTACTTATAAGGTACACCTACAAAATTTTTAAGAATAAAATTTTTCTATTTCCTCTTATTGATTTATTATTTTACTGACTTGTATTTTTAAGTGGTGATGGTAAATGGTGTGGGGGAGATCTCTTCAATAGGTGAATGATGCTAATTGGATTTTTATTTAGGTATTCTACTGTTTTATAAGTTTTAAATATACAATAGAATTCGTTTATAATGAACAGACAAGGGCCAAAAAAAATTTGTTCATTATAGCCATACGTTCATTATAGCCATACGCTGTTCGTTATATCCGAATATCCTTTCATTATGTTTTTTGAAATGAAATGTTGTTCAAAAAATGCAATAAATATGTAAATAGAAATTATTATTTCAAAAATAAACAAAAATATTTATTTAATATGTAATTTAAAATAAATTATATACATATAGATATATGTGTGTATGAAAATTAAATAAGTTGATCATTCAGATCTTAGGAAAAAAGTCAGTTAATTTTGACTGCTTCAAATGTTTTTTTGCGTTAAATTATCCAAATAATTTTCAATTAAATGCAAATTTTTGAGCTCATTCTGTATCCCATCGCCAAAGCTTAATATCAATCTACAATCCGCATCGGTCAAGCCAACCATCATTTGGCTTAAAATCTGTGACGTTTAATTTTTCCGCAAAATTTGCAGCCTTTTCCTTAAGAAAAGTTCCACTTAACGGTACTCCTTTTGTGCGTATTTGCTTCACCCCAACTAAAAGTGCTGTTTCAATTTTAGGGAATTTACCGTCGCGCAGCTTTTGCCGCTTTAAATTAATGTTCAAATCTCAACAGATCCCTTACCGCAATTAAATTTATCTACTATAGCTTGGTAGCTAAGTATTTTTTCGTTGACAGTTTTTAAAATTTTTAACTTTGTTTCAACTGATATTGCTTTTCTTTTTCGTTCCATCTAAAATTAATTTGATTGTTTAGTTAGTTTTATTAAAATTCCATATTATAATTGACATTAACAAAAAAACGATGCCATACCTTTTAGTTTTATAATTTAATCGCATCAATAGCAAATCAGCTTTAAAAAATTCAATTAAACAATAGAATTCTGCACAATTAGTAGGTATTAAAATACCCAAATAAAAATTAAATTCAATTGTTTTGTAGGGGAATGCTTATTTGAAGGATAAACCACAACTGACAAAAGTACGGTGATTCCCGAATCAAAACGACGATAGAAAAATAGTAGAACAAACCCAGTTGTACGATTGAGTGATCCAACAGCGCAAATTTAGCGATCACCGTGATCGCTCAATTTGACCTCACCGTGAGCATCACTTTACACAATATTTCGTCCAAAAAAGAACGAATAACGACGGAATATATAGTGCAGTAGTATTTGTAAACGGTTAGTTTAAGAAATTGTTTGATAGATGGTACTGTTATGTCGGTAAGGTAGATATGGTGTAAAGTGATGCTCACGGTGACGTCAAATTGAGCGATCACGGTGATCGCTAAATTAGCGCTGTTGAAGCACTCAATCGTACAACTTTTTTAATAAATTCCACTATAAATAAAATAAAATTAATTTAATTCACGTTAAAGAATAATTCAAAATATTCAAAATATCTAAGACTAAAATAGGTACTTACATAATTTGGATTTAATATATTAATTAATAGTTATTAAATGAATTATTTTTCTATTACACTGCACTTTAAAAATTTTCATGTGCTTACGTATACTTCACATCAAAGTAAAATCTAGAATGATAAAATACTTGGAAAACGAAAAATGAAATAAGTAGATCGATTATTAGTTCCGCTAGTTGACATCAGGTGCCTAACCATTTATATTCATTCTCACACATTTAAAAAAAACCGAATATTTTATTTTATAATTTTATACATCCGTCTCATGTTTTTTATATGCCATCTCATACAAAAAACTTCGGTCGATCATGCAAAGTACAACTGGGAACCCAGGGGGCTATTATGAAATTTTCGACGCGCGCTTTTTTTTCGACATCGTCGAAAATTAGCTATTATGAAATTATTCGACGCGCTTTTTTTGCGATCATATCGAAAATTTTCCTATTATGAAACTTTGTTTTCGATAAAGTCGAAAAATATGCGACTGCTCTTAAGGTGACGAATGCATACGCGTGTTCAATAATAAATCGTGAGATAAAAAAATTTCAGTTATTCAGTTCGTAACGTATATTTTAATTTTTATTTTATTTTTTTTCCTCCTAATTAATAAATTAATATTTTTTTTTAAATTTTTTTTCGATATTGTCGAAAAATTCATAATAGCTATTTTCGACGTTGTCGAGTTGTTCGACAACGTCGAAAATTTGCGATGTCGAAAATTTCATAATAGACCCCCTGTTGTACTTTGCATGATCGACCGAAGTTTTTTGTATGAGATGGCATATAAAAAACATGAGAAGAATGTATAAAAGTATAAAATAAATTATTCGGTTTTTTGTAAATGTGTGAGAATGAATATAAATGGTAAAGCACCTGACGTCAACTAGCAGAACTAATGATCGATCTACTGTTTTGTATTTCATTTTTTGTTTCCAAAGTATTTTATCAGTCAATTCAGTCTAGATGTTACTTTGGTATGAAGTAGACATGTACAAAACAATTGTGATCAATAAAAGTGTCGTGTATAAAAAAAATAATTCGTTTAATAATAAATAATTATCATATAGTATTAAATCGAAGTTATGTAAGTACCTATTGTATATTTTAATAAAAATTTGGTTAGTGTTTCATAAAATTTTATTTTTTGTTTGCAAAAATAAATCAACGGTGAAACGGTGCCGTGTGTAATTTTTTTTTGCATATTCCTACTTTTTGTTTTATCCTTTATATACTTATGTACATACATTTGTACTCCTAATATAGAAATAACAGGTAATTGAAAATAACATCAACACTATGTCGATGTTTTCAATTATTTTACGGGGTTGTAAAAAATTTTATTACATTATCTTTAAAGTATGTAATTTGAAATATTTAACGCTATGTTTTTGTTTTTCATATTGGGATATATCCCTATTAATACAATTATGTATTAATTATTAAAATATTTAATAATTAATACATAATTGTATTAATATATCACAATATAAAAAAGTTCAATTTATTGTTGAGCCCAATAACATAAAAATACCATTTTAAGCATATAGCACAGATAACTATACCAGATGTCGATCTTGTATGGCCCAAATTTACATAAGTTAATTCAATCAATGAAAATTACTCCAAATAAAATTTACCAAAACGAGAAATAGACCGATATAAAAATTCATATTTTCATCCTTTTCTTTTATTTTTTAAAAACTAAAAACCAAAAACCAAAACAAAGTTGTAAATTCTTGGTGTTTTGCCGAATTCACAAATCTGCTTATTTCTTTTGAACACATTCATATACAAAAATCATGAAAATATGAATGAAATTATATTCAAGAAAACATACAAACCTCACAAATACATACGTAATAATGTATAACTCCTTTGTATTTTTTATTTTTATTTATTGTTGGATTTTTGGTTTTTGTCTATTCAAAAATTATGGATAATAAAATAAAAAAAAAAAAAAAAACAAGTCCAATGCAATATAACTTTTATGCAAAATAAGGAACTTTTAAAAATAAGATTGATTACAGGCGATTGATGAAAGATAATTGTGAAATTTATAATTGATTTAGGTGGATAATTTTATTAGTAATGTAAGTTAATTACCTTTATAGTCGGGTTTAATGGAATAATTAAGTTCGTTGCTGGTACACAGCACCAACCCATCTAGATCAATATTTTGTGCTAATAAAATTTCACACAAAGCACATACTACTAAGTAATAAAATATGTAAAACATAAATGTAGGTTCGATTCGACAAGTAAAAGTGTTGGCAAAATAATATGTGCTTTACTTCTTTGCAATTTCTGTGTTCAAAAGCGAAAACCATTTAAGTACACTTAAGCGATTTTATTAGTTTTAGCTTATTTAATACAATTTTATGTGTGAATTACACTGTCCAATTTTTAAAGCCACTTATAAGTGATAAATTTTGAAAGAAACACTAATCCAGTTTTTCCAGAAACCGATTAAAATTTTTATTTGCTTCTGCTGAAAAGTAGCTTATTTTCACTTAAGTGGTTTTCGCTTTTGGACACAGATTTATTTGAAGCATGAGTAGTTGTTTAGTCGTTTTTAAGGATTGTGTTATAATATGGACACCTTTCTCTCGGAATAATCGTTTCAAAATATATGAAATTAATTTTGCTATTAAAACAAATTTCTCGATTCTTGCTTTCAATGAGCCACTTGTGTGCTTGTTTTGTTCTTTATATATTTTGCCACATATAATAATAATATTGTCTGTAATGTAAGTTAGCTTAATACGATGATTTCTTGTAAGAAAATGATGGCACCACATTGTTTCTAAAGGCCAGCTTTCAATTCTGAATAATTATATTTTTATCAAAAATTATTAGAGAAACATACAAAAAAAAAGATCAAAACACATTTTTATTTCATTTTCAAAATTAATTTTTATTTTCCTTTAAAAATATAATTTTAAATTTAAAGTTAAATATGATTTCATTCCCAAATTAGCTATGCAAAATTTTTAATTTTTTGGATGCTTGCGTCGGAGCGATATTGTTCCGCGATTTTTCCTTTTTTTGGCTAAACCCACCATTTAAAATTGACCATTTACAATTTTTCCGTATTAGCACCAAAATAAAAAAATATATTAATTTTTCTATGTGCTTGTTACACGGATCAATTGTTTGAGGAAGAAATGTCGGATACAGCTCGTTAATTTTCTTAAAACTACTTAATGCAATTTTCTTTAGTATGTTTGGGAGATGGCCTTCTGTCGAATAATTGCTATCAAAAATTGTGTATACTAATTTCGCAATTACAACAAATTCCTCTGTTGGAGCTTTTAATGAACCGAAATTGCTTGTTTCTTTCTTAAAATTTTTTTCGTTGATAAATATTTCACTATGGGCTATTTCTTCGTCCCCTTTGATTAATTTTAGTTTACATTTATCACATGATATTTTTTTGTGTAAGCAATACCCTGCATAGTAAGTAATGGCGTTACTTTCAAGGTTTTTAAAATCTATGTCTATTAAATTATCCAAATCCTCCTCATCGTGACCGTCGTCCTTCTTCTCCCCAAACTCCTTTAAACTTTCCTTATACTCGGCTTTGAATTCAGCCCAATCAAGCACAATGTGATCGCTATCCTCGATGATACAATTGGAGCAATTTGAGTTGTTTATTAATTTCATTACCATAATATTGGCAAAATGTTGGCCTATGTCATTGCTGGTTGGAGTATAGTTAAAACCACCTTTTCCTCGAAGTTGCGAAAAAAAATTTTCTAACGCTTCTTGATTCGTTCTTCCTGCCAGCACAAAATCAACATTATTTTGTGACAAATAGTCAATGAGTGCAAGTTGAGATTTTATTGTTAATTGAAATCCTTTTATAAACTTGAAGTAGATTTCATTTTTTGACACTATTTTGAGTTTTTGTAAATAATCCAGGCTTTTTTCCAAAAAACAATAAATTTTATTGTCCTTATAAAGAGGCTGCTCATATGGAGATTTTGAAGCAAAATTTCTTGAATTTAGGCAGTCAAACAAATTATTGAAAAATTCAATAATATTTGCTGTTGCCAATACATTGTCCAAATGATTATTGAAAATATCAGGAGCAACTTTTAATGTTGTTCGTATAGCACTGGCAACAGTTAAACTTAGTAGTTGCACTGCCAGTTTCACGTTCATTTTTTGAAAATTATTGGGATATATATGGGATTTCGTTAGTTTAGGCATTAATTTTATTTTATTGTGCTCTTCGTATTCGTACATTTTTCGGACGATGATGCTATTACAAATTCCAAATTCTTCGTCCATAATATTGTTATTAAGGAACGCGTTTCTGGCTGACTTCAAAAGGTGAGGTGGATCAAATTGTGCAAAAATTTTGTGGTTATTCACCATAAAATATGGTTTATCTAAATCAATGCCAAGACATTTAAAGGCGGCAATGTTTGTAGTTGCCTGGTCACATGTTATAATAACGATGTTTAGGTTTAATACTTCTTGACACGTTTTGATATTGTCAATAATTAATTTAGATAACGAAGCTGCATCCATATTATTTGTTAGCACGTAACTTAGCACGTGCTTCCAGTTATCGACTATCCCCCTTAACATAAAAAATACCGCTGAAGTTGCCAATTCATTAGTTCGATTAATTCCGTCATCACAAAAACCATCGATTCTCTCCGTTAGTAGGTTCATTGTTAGATCTTTTTTAATTTTGATCTCATCGAAAGTTAGCACGCAAATTCTTGATGTTGAAGATTTGTTTTGGAATAATCCTTTTAATTGTTTAATTAAAATATAATTTATCCCAGCTGGCAAGAATTTTATAGGAGACCACTTATGTATCGTGGAAATAGATGGCAGTTTAAGATCTAAACTGTTTCTTAAATATTTATAGATCGAAGAAGATTTGTAATATAAGCACTGTGCAATATTTTTATCACTGTCACTATAGTAGTAATCCTGTTTTAATAATAACTTACACACACTTTTCGAATTATTATTAACTGGAATTTGGTTTATCGTTTCATCGATTGTCATAACTTTCGCCTGTTGATGCTTTTGTTGCAAATTATAGCAATTTCGGTATACTCTACGCAATTTAGAATGTACCAATTTATATTTTTTCTGTAAGTTATTAAACAATTTTTTATATTTTTGAATAATTGTTACTTTTTTAATACAGCTTTTACAGCATTTTTCTGTGTTGTCCTGTTCTTTGTCACATGAGAGGCAATTAATTTTATTAATAAAATTTAAAAATTCAACTTCCTCGTCAATTAGGTCTGTTTGAGTTGGAATTGTGCGACTTTTGTTTGTTGATATCTCCGAGGTAACACCGCTGCATACCGCTGTATTTGATGTTTCACTTAATTCCAAATGACGTAATTCACTCTCTTTTATAATGTTAAGTACCGGAACAGCATTTCGCGTTAGCTGGCGTACTCCAATTTGTTCCTTCAAAAAATGGTCTTGACACACAAAATTATATTTGTTTTTTAAGTCGTTTTGTGTCAACCCTATGGCCATAACCCATTCGTTTTTTGTGATAGGATCCTTCGGAAATGTATAAAATGTTGTTGTCCTATTTGCAACTGATTTGGCTCGACAGTTGCGAACCATACAACTTGTATATTTGGCTTTACCGTGTGACATGTTTTTCATTATGAAACTCACTTACTAAAAGTACTCTTTATAATCTCATGTAACTCAAATTAGAACTGAATTAGGATTGAATTTGAGTATAGAAAAATTTTCAAAAATAATTAAAAATTAACGGTATTTTTCACCACTACACAAATAAAGAATGTTTTATCTCGCTTTGCTGTCATATAAACAAATTGACTTATTATCTTTTGTCTCATTCTATCAATTTAAAAAAAAGCAAAACCAACAAATAAATATTTTTCAAATAACGGGAAACTTCTCCTCTCTTCGAGTATATTAATGAGTACGAACAAAACTATGAACGAAAACTAAACAGGCTGATTATGTCGCAATCATTCGACTTACCTTTATCACAAAATAGGTTAATTTTGTATTCGAAAAGACACATATTTACGGTAAATTCTAATAAATTTTGCGGGGGTTGTAATTGTAACCGTTTCTCAAATCATTATAGATACATCGTTTTAAAGAGATTCAAATTCTCTTGCAAAACAAAACTAAGTTAGAGAAATAATAAAATAATAAATTTCAAAGAAGTAAAGCACATATTATTTTGCCAACACTTTTACTTGTCGAATCGAACCTACATTTATGTTTTACATATTTTATTACTTAGTAGTATGTGCTTTGTGTGAAATTTTATTAGCGCAAAATATTGATCTAGATGGGTTGGTGCTGTGTACCAGCAACGAACTTAATTATTCCATTAAACCCGACTATAAAGGTAATTAACTTACATTACTAATAAAATTATCCACCTAAATCAATTATAAATTTCACAATTATCTTTCATCAATCGCCTGTAATCAATCTTATTTTTAAAAGTTCCTTATTTTGCATAAAAGTTATATTGCATTGGACTTGTTTTTTTTTTTTTTTTTATTTTATTATCCATAATTTTTGAATAGACAAAAACCAAAAATCCAACAATAAATAAAAATAAAAAATACAAAGGAGTTATACATTATTACGTATGTATTTGTGAGGTTTGTATGTTTTCTTGAATATAATTTCATTCATATTTTCATGATTTTTGTATATGAATGTGTTCAAAAGAAATAAGCAGATTTGTGAATTCGGCAAAACACCAAGAATTTACAACTTTGTTTTGATTTTTGGTTTTTAGTTTTTATAAAATAAAAGAAAAGGATGAAAATATGAATTTATATATCGGTCTATTTCTCGTTTTGGTAGATTTTATTTGGAGTAATTTTCATTGATTGAATTAACTTATGTAAATTTGGGCCATACAAGATCGACATCTGGTATAGTTATCTGTGCTTTTTTTATAAACAAATTTTTTTTGTAAACCATCGATTATTAGAAATTAGGTTATTGAATTATAATATTATTAGTAATTTTTACTGTAATATTTTGCGCCTAAATAATTAAAAATGTACAAAACTCAAATTTGAAACAAAAAAAAAGTTTGTAAAAATTTATTTTCTAATTTACATACTATATCTAAAAAATGCATTACTATGAATTATTACATTTTTAGAACATATAGTTTTATCAATTTATAATTTTTCAGTCGTAAAAAATGACACTAATAATTACTAATAATATTTTAATTACGTTATCTAATTGCTAGTAATCGATCGTATAAATAAAAGTATTACGCATTTCTCATGTCCTAATCGCACAATAAGGAAAGTACTAAACAAACATCTCGCTTTTTTTATTTTCTCCGTACATACTGAATAAAAATTTCCCCATCCTCGGACAAAACATCGTACAGGAACGACCTATCATTATGAGTTGCAATTTGCAAAGCAATACTAAAGAAAATAAACAAAATCATTTTATTTTCATACATTTTGTTTTGTTAATTTTTTTTGTTTTGATTTTAGTCTCTCTCGCAGTTTTATAGACAAAAATTTTAGAAAACAGTGAAACGGCGTTGAATGAAAATATGCAAAATATTCAACAATAATTATTTTTTTTTTGCCCAATATTATAATTCAATATCCTAGTTTATTGTCAATGGAATGAAAATTCATTTTTGGCCTTATTTAAAAAGTTATTAAATGCGAAACGAAAAAGTATCAAAAAAAAATTTTTTTTTCCATAGAACTTTTTACGGTTTGTATGTAAATATTTTTGTTTGTGATCCTATAACACATACATAGGACACGCCATTTTTTTTGTGCTCACACGGCCTTTAATACATAGGCAATGGGTAAACATATTATGTTGATATATGCATAGCTATTTGTCTCTATTTCTCAGTAGCAAACATCCCAAAATATCATAAGTTGATATACAATTCATTCTTTCTCGCATAACAAATTGTATGAGGAAGTAAACCATACCAAAACAACTGTTTGGTTGTATTTTGTTCGAGCGTCGAATGTATGAATTGATACTTTTTACCTGATACTTTGAAAAGTACTCAATTGATACTTCGAACCTTTTGAGTATCAGGTTAAAAGTATTCGGTTCGACTCAGTTCGAACATCACTAATTCGTATATCGAGTATTAAAATGATTAATATTTTTTAGTCTCTTACTCTTTAAAATTTGTGAATCTATTTTAATTAATGTTAGTTGTGTACAAAATGTCTCCAATACCGCACGATGTTTACCCTTGGCTAAATAAGAAATTACTTGAAAAAGTTTTAAAGGCAAGTGAAAATTGTGAGACAGTAGAAGTAACCGATTACAAATTGAGTGATGCAGTGGGCAAAGGTGAAAATTATGCAAGCCATTTGATTCGAGTTTCGGTGAATTTTAATGAGCAGAACAGCGCAACACAAAAGTAAATATTTGTTTAGTCGATTAAAATTTGGTAAAATTTACACATACAAAAGGCTTAACTAACAATGTATTTTATATATTCTAGGCACAAATCGTTTGTTGTAAAAACTACTTTGGCAGCAGAGTTTAACGTCAAATATGAAAAGATGGCAGTATTTAAAAAGGAGTTTACCATTTATAGTGATATTTTACCAAGATTTAGTGAATATTTGGATGTGATTGATAAAGATTTTACGTTTGCAGCTAGGTCGGTACTACTTTTGATAAATAAAATGTTAAATTAAATATTGCTTCTAATTCCAGATGCTTTGGAACCAGCGACAATCCATCCTATTTTGTGTTCGAAGATTTAAAAGAGAAAGGGTTTCGTAATATGGATCGACGAATTGGTTTAAATTTCAAAGCGACCACGATGGTACTAGAAAAAGTAGCAAAATATCATGCAATGGGTGCGCTATTATGCTGTGTGCAACCAGAACTAACCGAGGTATTTAAAACTAAAGTGGTCGATTCTGAGGATACCGAAATGATGGATTTATTTTTATGCGGAGTAAAAGACTGTCAAGAGCTTACGAAAAAATGGCCCGGATATGAACATTTATCACTTAAATTGGAAAGATGGTCTAAGGTTCTTATTGATAAAGTTGAAGCATCATTTATACCTGATTTATCTGAGTTCAATGTTATTACGCACGGAGATCTTTGGACTAATAACATTATGTTTAAATTTGACGAGGAGAATAATCCAATTGATGTGGTCATGGTTGATTTCCAAATGGGTTATTTTAGTTCACCAGCCATTGATTTAGCCTATTTACTACTCACGTCAACGTCAAATGAAGTTAAGGAAGCAGAATGGGATCGATTAATCCAAATTTATCATACCGAATTGGTACGATCGTTGAAAGCAATCAATTATCTGAAAAGGATACCTACTTTAACGGAAATCCAAATACAAATTCTTAAACGATCGTTGTATGCTGTTATGGTTTCGCTTTCAATGGTAGGGTCACGACACTTGGAAAAAACTGAAAGCGCAGACATCTTTCTTTATGTCTTTGAAGATGAAAAGGCGAAAAAGATACGACAAGACAATTATGAAAAACCTGAGGCAAAAGAGCGGCTTCTGTATTTCTTGGACTACTTTGAACGAAAAGGGTTTTTCGAAAGCGATTAAAGATTTTTCATGTTACATACGAAATTTGTAAATAAAATAATTACGATTAGAACTTATCGTAAACGATTTGTTTTGACCTCATAATTTTTTACTTCACTAATAACTTTAAAAAGCTATATGAAACGTTTTTTTAGATGGAGCTCTTCAAATACAAAGCTCCTATTAAATCAAACCAAATTCACAAGAGGCCGAGGAGAACCCGTTCACTTGGAGTTTTTAATTTTTTGAGAAGGAATTTTGAAAGCGACAAATATCGCGGCAACTGAAAATATTTTGCGTTAAAGCGGAGAGTAACTGTTTGGAAATTGTCCAATTCAACAATCGATAAAATTATTTCTTCAGTTTAATTTTGTTTTTTATGATTTCTCCCGTTTCAGTTTTAAATTGAAGTTCATTGATTTAGTATAATTAAATAATTCATGCCTTTAATTAAGAGCTCTACTCGTTCTACCAAATGTTGTATGACATCTTCAAATAATTCGGGCTCAACGGAAGAAGTAGAACTTTTAATAAATTTTAAGAAAAAAATATAAAGGCCTCACGAGGTGATCAGAATTTTGGCCCTGAAAATTAACTTAACTCCCAAATCAACAACTACCTTAACATCTTAACTCAATCTTCATCAATTTTGGAACTCAAGCTCCAACCCAATCGCCCAATCCAACCAAATACATCGCCTTAACCTACACTAGATCACTTCAACTCAACTTCAACTCAACTTAGCTCGAACCAATTCTCAACCCTCTACCCAAATCCTCAGTCAACGGCCAACTCAACTCAACTGGAGTACAATCTTTCCAAATGTTTTTAAGAACTCGAACAATCTGATAAGGCACCAGACGTTTTCAATCGCATTAGTATCTGAACCTTGTGACGGCCAATCCAAAGTTTGAATGTCATATTGCTCTTTCCAATGGGTGTAAAGGCGACCCCATTGCTTAGGGTCGTTATCCTATTGTACGAAACAACCATTAATTTCAAGTTTATTGTTGGATTTTTGGCGCAGATGTTTTGGTGTGTTTTGCTGCCGACGCTTTCCATTAATTTTCAGTCCTATAGCTTTGGTAACAGTTCAAAACCATTTGTATACACAAAACTCATTTTAATATTGTTATGAGGGGGGGGGGATATGGGTTAAACACAAAGAATATATTGAGATACTTTATGTGTACCTTTCAAGTATGATTTCAGTATTATAACGAATTACATTGGTTGAAGACTTCTTAACTTATGATTAAGTCCTTCAAGCAAAACTCTGTGGAAAGCCCGTGCAACGTCTAAAAATATCGTTTCAACAGGCTTTCTTCTCCTCTAGTGTTTTCTAGATTATATTGGTTATTCTATGTACTTCATTAATTGCTTAGTGTTGGTTACGAAAACCGAACTGATGGTTTAGATCAAGTGTTTCCTCTCGACGTAGCATTTCTCAAAGCGTTTAGAAATAACTGGCAATAGCGAGATTGGTCTAAAAGATGAAGTATCGTGTGATGGTTTCTAAGTTTTAAGGATCAAGATTACTTTTGCAATTTTCCACAAGCTGGGTACACATTTGTTCCTAAAGGCCACATAAGATTAGTTAGCTTTACCGGAGTTTTCCTGTTACGGAGCTCTGTAAGGATTGTCTAAAGCATTTCCAAATTGTGTAATTAATTTCCAAGAAATGAATTTCTACCTTTCGTAATGATATTTTTACGATTCCTTTGCTCTTGTCGCTGACAATCCTCTTTCGAATGATTTCCTCGACTTTTAAAATTAGGTTATTTCGCAGTTTTCCGAATAAGTAATTTATTTCGTCACAACTCTTTACCAATTTTATTTTTCATTATGTATGAGCGGGGACTTTTATGGCTACTAACAATTTCAGCTAGAACCCATACATTTTTCTTTTGATAGTCTCGGTTTATCTATCTTATCATGATAATTTTTTAACTTCTCTTGGTTTGCTAATAATAGTTGTTTAGCATTAGCTACGACTTTTGGTTCTAGCAATGTCCCTTTACAAGGAACTTTCGTACATATCCTTCGACTCATTAAAACTTGTGCAGGACAAGCTCTGAGTTGCGCTGAACTGAATGATTTTTATGTTCGAGAAAAGCATACCGAATATCCCTATTGCCATTGTTAGATTTATTGAAATTTTTTGCTACATCTATTCTTTTCTCAGCTTGTCGATTCGAACGGCGGCTTGAAGCTTTTATTTTAAAACTCCAGCATCTACTAAAATCATTCATTTGTTTTGATAAGGATGGCATATTATCAGATTTGAATATGTGGTCATGCATTCAACGTGTTAATTTTTTTTGCAATAAGCCGGATGTATATTTACAACAACAATTGCATTGTATAAAGCAAAACTATAACTGAATAGTATTTAGTGAAATTCTTAGGATGAAGTGAACGGTGCCGGGATGTGCCCCAGTAATAATTTTCGCTTTAAAACAATTTCGACTAAAATTCTTCACGACTATTCTAACACGGTTACATAGCCCATTTTTTATAGAAAGATTTCTTAGGAGCGCAACTATGCAACTTTTCTTTAAATTTAAAAGGGGGGGGGGGCAAACCAGATCGGTTCAAAGAATTTAGGTATTCAACTGGGAAATTTACTTGCAAGTCCGAGTCACATGCCCCAACATCATTTTTTACTGTGACAATGGATGAGTAGGATGCTTTTTCGGAAACCAATTTTTAAAAAACCTTTTCATTGAGCTCTTGGATTTCATCATTTTTTGGACACAATATACCGTACTGCGATGTTGAAGAAATAAAATTGTTTGTGAACGATTCTCCAAAAACATCTTAAGTTAATTCCTGTAGGTGGTTTGGCGTCTATTGGAGGGGGGGGGGGACCAAAGTTGAGTAGCTTAATCTACGCTCCGTAA
The DNA here is from genome assembly GCA_958295665.1 of Tipula vernalis. NCBI lineage: Eukaryota > Metazoa > Arthropoda > Insecta > Diptera > Tipulidae > Tipula > Tipula vernalis. The sequence continues at coordinate 167,942,064 of OY282559.1, forward strand.
CCTTCCAGTAGGGTGCGCATCGCACGAGCTGTTCTGCTCTTGTCATTAGGCAGTACGTGCTGCCTCCTCGTGACAACCATTGGTAACTAAGGCCATTTGGCACATTTTTGGCCATTTGGCACAGGCTAAAGTACGGCGCTAAAGCAGAAATCCTTGACAAAAAAACCTAATCTAAGGTGGAACAGCATTTGCCGATGGATGAATGGCTGATAGGTTAATCAGTACAAAATATGCTGACTCTGGATACCAGCCACCCTCCAGTTTTATTTAGCCTTCCTCTAGTAAAGCTGGGTGACCTACAGGCGAGTTGCAATTCCCAACAACTCGTAAGAGTAAAATCAAACGGAATACGGGGCAGGAGTAGGAATATACGGGAGTGGGACAACCTTCTCGAGGTCCTTGGGCTCTAAAGCTACCGTCTTTCTAGCGGAACTACATGCTGTAGTAAACATCTAGGAGGGAGAGCAATAAGCCCAGATAGTATTTATCACGTACCGGGAGGCAGTATTGTCAGGTTCATTAAGAACCTGAATATTGACTGGATGGATAATTAAGCAGGGCCCAGCACAATAGATCTTTTAGGCCTCCAATAATAATAATAAAAATTCCTGTCAGACGTATCAAGCAAAGGCATTAAGCATATGACATATTTTTCCAAAGCTAGAGTTTACCAATTACCGAGATCAACTTAAAAAAAATGGAATTCAGAAACCAGGCCCCTATTAACACACGGGCGAATGATACTGAAATTGGTGATGATAATGATATCCAAAATGGTAAATTTAGTAACAATTTGTTAAAAGAATCCAAATTATTATCAAAATGAATTTTTAATTAATAATGTTCCAGAAAATTATGTTGTTGCAATAACTGATGATAAGAAAATGAAGAATGAAAGCTCAAAATACAATGATTGATGTAGTACTCCAAGCATAACTAAGAAAGAAAGAGAATAATTGAACATTGATTCCAGGTATCCAAAAATTAAGGTCCCTTATTCATAAGATACAGTGAAAAAACTGAAAAATTCGGTTTGGCTAAATTTTTCAGAAAAATTCTGTAGCTCTTTAGACTCGATCGATTTTGTTAAGATTACTTGTGCACTGGTAATAAGAACCCAGGTATCCAAAAATCAGTTTTCCATATTGGTTACAAGTGGTCCGTCCATACGATACAGTAAGAAAACTGAAAAGGCGCCATAATTTGTATGAGCCAAAGGTGATAACCAGTTATTTATTTACTGCAATTTTATTTAAATTCAAGGATTAATCGATAAATTAACTGCCATTGAAAATAAATTTAATTTTTTAATTGCAAAAAACGATTATTTTGAAACAAATTGACCAAGAAACATGTCTAATTATGCATTTATTTATCGGTTGATCACCTTTGGCTAGGTTGTAAAACCGTACACCAGATGTCAAATACTCTGCGTAAAAAGGCAAAATAGCATAGCCACATAATTGGGATCTGATGTAATAGAAAAATTACAGAAGTAATAATAGGCTCGCTTCTGCCTTCCAAAATTGTATGTCATGTTATTTTTGTTTTTCAATACAAATTCAAATAAGAAGCGGGGAAATCAAATAACACAACATAGATTTTATGGTACCAGAATACGGGGCATTAATTTTAACGTTTCAAAATCGGGCCCAATATATAATATCAAGAGTTTAGAATTATTTTGTAAAGGAATTCTAATGGGTTGGTCATGAAACCTCGACGATCGTTATATCGAAATCAAAATGTCGAAATCAAAATCTCGAATTTACAAAATATTGAATTTCAAAATATCGAAATTTCAAAATGTCGATTTCAAAATCTCGAAAAATACCTCGAATCTCGAATAATAAAAATAATTTTGTAAATATTATTTGCGGCCGCCGCAAATAATATTTACAAAATTATTTTTATTATTCGAGATTCGGGAATACAAATCACCTAAATTTATTGTTTAATAAACGAGCGTTTTATTGTGGTCAAACATGATTGTGAATGATCCAAACTAAATGATTTCATATAAATGAAAAAATTACTTAACTGTTACTTAACTGGGAATACAAATCACCTAAATTTATTGTTTAATAAACGAGCGTTTTATTGTGGTCAAACATGATTGTGTATGATCCAAACTAAATGATTTCATATAAATGAAAAAATTACTTAACTGTTTTTCCAAAAAAATTAAAACGATCCAGGAATAATTGTGAAATATTACTGTACCTATTATACATATTATTCTGTTTATTCACAACACAACATAAAATTCGAATGAATTTACATCAAAATAAATTCAGTGTACTTGCGAATTTTGCGCTTTACGTTTATTTTTTTTTTAAATAATAATTATAATTCAGTGACTATAAAGATTAAAATTGTATTTAAATCTTGTTTAAGGCTTGAAAATATAGAACACTATTTTATTGTAATTGGTATGACTGCAATATAATTTTTTATGTGAATAATTTTTTTAAACTACATAACTCAATTTATATCGTAGGATAATTTAATACATCATGGAAGTTCACCTATTGAAATCAAATAAAGGCAAGGATAAATTGATAGTGAATGGTTATGCGTATGTAGTAGAGAAAAAATTAAAAAATGTATTTTACTGGTGCTGTTCTCAAAAGAAAGCTCAAGGTTGTAAGGGACGCGCTATTAGTAGAAAAGTAAATGATGAAACCGTGTTAACGAAAGAGCCGTCGCAACATAATCACAGCCCTAATGCATGGGAATCGGAAGTTACTCGTACCAATAGCAATCTGAAATCGGTTGCTAAAAATTCCAATACTACACCGTCGCAAGTGATAAGAAATTCCATAGTCGAGACTCCAGAGGAATGCAGGGTGTACCTACCATCCAAAATTGCTCAAAAATCAAAAATTTATCGAGTTAGACGTAATAGTTTAATGGAACCGAGAAATTTATCTGATATCGCAATACCAGAACATATTAGATATTGTGAAGGCGAATTATTTATATTAAAAGAATCCGACTTTAATGAGCAAAAAATAATTTTACTTGGAACACATTCTAGCTTACAAATTTTGGGAGAATCGGATTGCTGGTTAATGGACGGAACTTTCCATGTAGTTCCATTAATTCTACGGCAACTATTCACAATACATGGAAAGGTTGAGGACGAATGTGTGCCCTTAATATTTTGCTTGATGAGTAGCAAAACCAAAGAATGCTACACTCAGTTTTTTTATGAACTAAGTAAACTTGCTTGTGACTGGAATATTAAACTAGCCCCACGCATGATAATTTCAGATTTCGAGAAAACGATTAAATCTGCCGCTGAAGAATTCTTTCCAAACACAGAGTTTCGTGGGTGCCTGTTTCATTTCGGCCAAATAATTTGGAGAAAAGTACAAAAGGAACAACTCGCATCAAAATACGGAACGTCGGAATTATTCAGCTTGCAAATACGAATCTTAAAATGTTTAGCATTTGTACCGGCAAATGAAGTTTCCAGTTATTTCTCATCGTTTTATTCGAGTGTTAAAGATAAGGATGTCAAACGTTTAGCTTGTTGGTTCAAATAAATATATATAAGTGGTAAAGGATCAAAAGGTAAACCACACTATGAACCTAAATTCTGGTCGGTTGCCGATGCTGTTGCTAACAATTTCCCCCGTACTCAAAATTCGGTTGAGGCATGGCATCGGCGCTTAAAAACAGTAGTAGGAACGAAAAATGCTGGTGTTTACAAAATAATTAACGATCTTTCAAAAGAATTAATAATATCTAAAAATAATATAGAGCGAATGAAAATAGGTGAAATGAAGCCATTAAATAAGAAAAATTTGATAAAATATAAAAGAATTAAAAGAATTTTGAAAAAAAGGCAAAATATTGATAATTTGGATTTTTTAAAAAGGTTCGCTCAGAACATATGTATATAAATTTTTTTATTTGTTAATAAAATTTGAATTGAGCACTATTAAATCGAATTAAAAAAAATTAAATGCATTTTTACCATTCCCTTATTTACCATATCTTTTAAATTTTCGAAATTTTCGCATTCGAGATTTTCAAAACAAAATATTTTGAAATTCGATATTCTAAAATTCGAGTTAATTTTTTCTTTCGATATTTTGTTCATTCGATATTTCGTTTGGCGAGGTTTTAAGACTATCCCAATTCTAATGAACATTTTCTAAAAAATACCGTTCGATGTTGAAAAGCCGAATGTCTGCAGGCCGAATGTCGGGATTCCGAACGCCGAAAGGCCGAATGGGTCAGAAGGCCGAATGTCGTCTGGTCGAATGTGCAGAAAAGCCGAATGCCTAATGGCCGATTGGGTCGAAAGGCTGCATGTCGAAAGGCCGAATATCTAATGGCCGAACGTGTGGAAAGGCCTTATTTTCCTTCACTTAATTGAATAAAATCAATATTTAAAACCATTGAATTTATTTCTTAATGTACAATTATTTAAATAAATTAAAAATACGTGCAAATGAATCCTGTGTATGTTGCATATTAATGTGATAAAATTTTGTCGGAAACATTTTTTATTTATTTTTCTATGTTTATTGTAATTAATTAATTTTTAATTATATGACGAAAGAAACGTAAGAAGATTTTAATATTTAAGGCGATTTACTATTAAAACATTTTTATACAAAAGTTTTGATGACAGTATAAATTTTGGTTTTCATAAAAACATAAATTTTGAAAATTTTCATTCATAAAAAGATGAAAAATCAAAATCAATTTCGAGACAAATGGCCTTTCGACACAATCGGCCTTTCGAAATTCGGCTTTTCGATATTCGGCCTTTCGACCCTTTCGACATTCAGCCTTTAGACACATTCAGCCTTTCGACACATCCGGCCTTTCGGTATTTGGCCTTTCGACATTCGGCCTTTTGGCCCTAATCCAAATTTGGAACAAAAATAAATTTTGGATTTTTGAATCTTAATTCAAAAAATCTTCAATTCTTGGTCTAAATTTACAAAAAATACAGAAAATTATAAAAAGACCAAAATTTATTTATTTACTCTGTATACATTTTAAATGACTTAAGGCACATTGTTTTGAGCATCTGCTCATTTATAACCGTGTACCAAAAAGTTGTTAACATGATGATAAAAATGTCGATCAAGTTTCCACAAGATCGCAGCTCTCTCTTTTAATTCTATCCAGCAATTTCACATCTTCACCTGGATTTCAGCATTCTCCAAATGGAGATGGATGTTATTATCTGCCCTGGCTGCTTTTTTTCGATCGTTAAACGGATAGCAGCTTGTTCTAAATATAGAAAATTAAATTTTTCGAAAAAAAACAAAAACAAATAACGTCCTTATTGACTTGTGGTGATACGTCGATGGTATCTACGAATAAATAAAGATCAAATAAATTTATCAAAGCGAAAACACTCTATCTTATTTTATTTACCCATTTATTTCCCACAACTCCCGATTATCAAAACAACAATCACGAGGTCGTGGAATATTGTGACATCCAATAAAGCTAATGACAATTCATTACCATTAGAGTAAGATAACACCATATTCCACATACCGGTACCAATAACGATTTTTTGCCATAGTTATGTGAAGTGCCATCTAGATTTCAACAGTAAAACTTACCACCACTCGTTCGCACTGTATGGAGAGTTTCAGCAAAGACACTGCACGCAAATCGTATAGGCGACGTAAAAACAATACGTCTAGTATATAAGAAAAATCGGTTGAATAAAAAAAGAGAGAATTACTTGGTGGCCGTTAGGAGCTAGCACGAAAATTCTAGCTCCACAATATAATATTAATTAGTTATTATATCATTATAATGTTTTCCTTAAATCAAACCGAGTTCAAACTCGTCAATTAATAAAAATAAAACTAGCATTAATTTAAAGAATTGTGAGTGTACTCGTAAAGCAGATTAACAGTGAAATTACCTAGTGCCACCGTTCAACATATCTGAACCCGGTCGGGATTGTGTGGGGTGTCGGTGAGCCGAACGGCCGCATAACACCCGCATAAAGTGGTGATCCCGACGTGATCTGGCATAGCGATATTAGTGCCAGATTCATTTAAATAATATACAAGGACACGGTTAGGGCAGAAGCATATTTCTAGCCTGCCCTCACGGTAATTAGCCAACGCAATTATTCGCTCATCGTGAACACAATCACGATAAAATAAAATAAAAATAAAAAACGCCCACTGAAGAGGCATGTAAGAAAAGGAAAATAAACCTTAATAACCAGCTGATTTCCAATCTCGGTAAAGGAGGAAGCATCACACACCAGGAACAGCATCCGGAGCAGTACGAGTGACTCAGAACAACATTAAAAAGATTGTAAACGGGTAAGCTAAGTTTTCTTTTAACTTTATTCTACCCGATTTTCGTCCCGGTTTCATGTTAGTGAAACAAGATATAACAAATTGTTTCACGTTTATAAGAGTTGTATTTGGTGTGATTCACCACTTGGTGCGAGCGAGTGGTATATTTCCAAATTTTCTTGTGTATATTGTCGTCCGCGTATCACATAACTATTTAAAAGCGTAAGTTCGTTACGAAATTTTAAAAAAAAAGGGAAGTTTTTTCTTACACTTGTTATTGTATTAAATTTTATCCGAATTTTTCATTTTTTACCAATTTTACGGTTCTAGCATTTAGCCAACAATAAATAATAATAAATTATCAATAAATAAAATATCAATACCGTGTTTCATTATTTATTATATTTCATATTTATTTGGTTTACATTTTTGTCGTATATATTTTTTTCGCGATCGCCACACCGACGGGCCAAAAGAAAGAGTAAGTGAAGTGTACAAAAAGTGATTCAACAATAATCGAAATGGGTTTAAACGATCCATCATCATCAAACGTTACCACGACCTCGCTTGAGGACCAACCATCAGTCTCGTCGGCTATATCAAATAACGCCGTCGCCGCAACAATGTATTTAGAAACAATGATCCAAGCAGCGGTACAAAGAGTAATGGCAGAAGCAACACGAGGAAACACCACCCCGTTAGCCAGCGAATCCCCATCACCACGACAAGCAACGGTAGAAACAGAAGCACACGATAACCCTAATAGATCCGTACCAGCAACTACGCCCACTGCATCCATGGCCGCTATCTCGGTGCGCATAGTACCGCTACAATCGCAGGACCCCCGACTATGGTTCGAGGAACAGTTCGGGTTGAGCCGGATCACGAGCGAGACCACAAAATACCATCACCTTCTATGCGCTCTTAACGACAAGGTTAGCAACGAGGTGAGCGATGTGATTACAGGGCCGATGTCAAACACCCCATACACCGATTTGAAGAAGACCATACTGGATCGATTAGGCGAGTCTCGCCAGACGCATATCCACCGTCTTTTGCGGGGCATTGAGTTGGGGGATATGAAGCCATCTCAATTGCTCCGACAATTGAAAGCCAGCGGAGGATCTGCGGTCAGCGACGATGTCGTTAAGACCATTTGGTTGAAGAGGTTACCGTTGCGACTGCGGCGCAACTAGCAGAATTAGCAGACCGCATACTAGAGACAATGTCTCACGCAACAGTGTCAGCTATCAACACATCAGGCGCAAGTCAAGTGGAAGTAAACATGATGAACCGAATCGACGCCATCATAAAAAGACTTGACCAAATGGAAACCAGCCAAAGCAGTCGTAACTACAACAACAGGCGAGCAAGGAGTCAATCGACACATCTAAGGCCACCGAGAAGCCAAACACCGGGACAATTCCCACAGCAAGGGCCACCGAGAAGCCCAACACCGGGACGCAAAGTCAATAACGAGGATGACACGCCGCGTAAATGTTTTTATCACTTTAGATTCAAAGAAGCCGCTCAAAATTGTCGACCGAATTGCCCGGAATGGGAAGCATTCAAACTAAAAAACTAATTAAGCCTAGGCACACGGCGACGTGCCAAGGTGAGGCGCAAAATTGTCGCCTAAAAGTTTTCGACAAATCCACAAATACAAATTATCTTATCGACACCGGAGCAGACGTATCGGTAGTGCCGAGACCAAGGTACACATCACACCAACCGGAGACCGAATTTCAGCTCTACGCAGCAAATAGTATTAAAATAAGCACGTTCGGGAAGAAACAAATAACATTGGACCTCGGTCTAAGGAGACCATTCCAATGGACGTTTATTGTAACGGACGTTACGGTGCCAATAATCGGCGCAGATTTTTTAAAGTTTACAGGTCTCATCGTAGATATTCGACACGGTCGTCTAATCGACCCGATGACATCACTCTTCGCTGTGGCATCGAGAACCACCGAAGCAGTACCAACCATACGTTGGATAACGGAAACGGGAATCGACGAAAGGATCGTCGAATTACTCAAGAAGTTCAGGCCATTAACGGAGAGCAAAATTAAAGCAAACGAGGAACCAGCACATACCGTAACACACCATATTATACCAAAAGGTCCACCAGTTTTCGCCCGCCCACGGAGGTTGAGTGCGGAAAAACTAGAGATCGCAAAGAAAGAATTCCAAAGTATGCTGGAACAAGGGATCTGCAGACGCTCCGATAGTCCCTGGGCCAGCTCGCTACATTTAGTAGAAAAGAAGAACGGCGAATGGCGACCGTGCGGAGACTATCGGGCGTTAAACAACGTCACAGTACCAGATAGATATCCAATTCCATTCATCACAGACTTTAATCATCAACTAGCAGGCACAAACATTTTTTCCACATTAGATCTCGTTCGGGCTTATCACCAAATTCTCATCGAGCCGGAAGACATTGAGAAAACAGCCATTGTCACACCATTCGGGTCATTTGAATTTACGAGGATGACATTTGGATTACGGAACGCAGGCAACACGTTCCAACGATTTATGCACTCTACGCTACAAGGACTAAAGTTTTGTTTCGTTTATCTAGATGACATACTCGTCGCATCCGCATCAATGGAGGAACACGTACAACATTTAGAGACAATGTTTACAAGGCTAAACAACGTAGGACTACTCATAAATTCACACAAATGTCAGTTCGCAAAAAAAAAAAATAAAATTTCTTGGCCATGAGATATCAGCAGAAGGCATAAGACCGATACCAGAACGAGTCAACGAAGTCGAAAAAATTCCACTACCACGGACAATTAATCATTTACGACGGTTTTTAGCTATAATAAATTTGTACAGAATGTTCATACCTAACGCAAGTAAAAATCAAGCGATTTTAAATGATTATTTAAAAGGTAGTAAAAAGAACGACACAAGAGAAGTAGAATGAACTAGCGAAGCAGAGGAGGCATTCAATATGGTAAAAAAGCAACTGAGCGAGGCGACACTACTGGTACGGGTGTACTACTGTCAATAATGGTAGACGCCTCGAACACCGCAATGGGAGCAGTCATTCAACAAAGGGACAAAAACAACAATGACGGATGTAAACCACTACAATTTTATTCAGCGAAATTATCCCCAGCACAGCAGCGGTACAGCGCATACGACAGGGAGCTGTTAGCAATGTACGCTGCTGTAAAAAAATTCAAACATCTAGTCGAAGGTCGCATTTTTATCATTTACACGGACCATAAACCACTAACATTCGCATTCAAGCAAAATCCGGAAAAAGCATCCCCACGTCAATTCCGTTACCTGGATTTTGTTGGACAATTTACCACTGACGTGAGACATATCGCAGGATCGGAGAATGTGGTGGCCGATGCACTATCGCGATTAGAAACTATAGAGATGCCAGCAGCAATAAATTTCGAGGAAATAGCAGACGCTCAACAAAAGGACAGCGAACTCAAGGAACTGTTGACGTCAGGCACAGATCTGATATTTACAACAATACCCATCGCATTCAATTCCGAAAAGAAAATTTATTGCGACAGATCAACAGGCAGAACGAGACCATTCATTCCACTGGAATGGAGGAAGAGGGTATTCGAAACAGCGCATAATCTCGCACACCCGGGCGCAGCTGCATCCATAAAATTAATGACAGACCAGATCGTTTGGTCTGGAATTAAACGCGACGTGAGAAGAATGGTGCAATGCTGCATTCCGTGCCAAAAATCGAAGGTGAGCAGGCACACCAAGAGCCCACTAGGCGAGTTTACACCAGTAAGCAGAAGGTTTGAAGAGCTACATATGGACATAGTAGGTCCACTACCACCATCAGAGGGTCAGCGATACTGCGTCACGATAATTGACCGATTCACACGCTGGACAGAGGCAGTGCCTGTGCCGGATATTCGAGCAGAAACCGTCGCCAGAGCAGTACTGACTCACTGGATCGCACGTTTCGGAGTTCCAACGTCGATTGTGACAGATCAAGGTGCACAATTTGAGTCCGAATTGTTCACCGAATTCGCTAAGACGTTGGGCTTCGAACGTAAAAGAACCACAGCGAAAAACCTTAAATGCAACGGTTTCTTAGAAAGATAACACAGGACGCTGAAGGCAGCCATCATGTGTCAAGGCGGTGAAGCATGGACACGGACACTACCATTAATTTTACTCGGGCTACGCACAGCATACCGGGAGGGACTGAAATCATCGGCAGCCGAGCTAGTCTACGGCGAAAACATTCGTGTGCCGAGTCAACTTATAGAAGAGAAAAAAGGCCACATTCATCAATCAGAGTTTGTTTGCGAAAGAACTGCGCGAACATTTCGAACGAGTGAGACCGACGCCTCCATCAAGACACGCAAATCCCAAAATATTCATAGCAGCCCAGTTAAATACCTGTACCCATGCATTTATACGAACTGATCTCTGTAAAAGATCACTGCAATCACCGTACGAAGGACCGTTCCTAATACTAAAACGAGAAGCTTTCTTAATTAGTGTGCGCGGGAGGCCGAGAAATATATCGATAGATAGATTAAAACCTTGCTACTTACTGGACGTCGCAGATATCAGCACCGGAAACAAGAAACGAAGCGTCAACATCCAAAGTACAGGATACACCAACAGCGGCACAAACAGGAACGGGAAAAGAACGGGAAGAATTAGAACACCAGCGAGATTCGCAGAATATCGTTCATAAGTTATTATTCACTGGCAAGGGGGTGTGTGGTGATACGTCGATGGTATCTACGAATAAATAAAGATCAAATAAATTTATCAAAGCGAAAACACTCTATCTTATTTTATTTACCCATTTATTTCCCACAACTCCCGATTATCAAAACAACAATCACGCGGTCGTGGAATATTGTGACATCCAATAAAGCTAATGACAATTCATTACCATTAGAGTGAGATAACACCATATTCCACATACCGGTACCAATAACGATTTTTCGCCATAGTTATGTGAAGTGCCATCTAGATTTCAATAGTAAAACTTACCACCACTCGTTCGCACTGTGTGGAGAGTTTCAGCAACGACACTGCACGCAAATCGTATAGGCGACGTAAAAACAATACGTCTAGTATATAAGAAAAATCGGTTGAATAAAAAAAGAGAGAATTACTTGGTGGCCGTTAGGAGCTAGCACGAAAATTCTAGCTCCACAATATAATATTAATTAGTTATTATATCATTATAATGTTTTCCTTAAATCAAACCGAGTTCAAACTCGTCAATTAATAAAAATAAAACTAGCATTAATTTAAAGAATTGTGAGTGTACTCGTAAAGCAGATTAACAGTGAAATTACCTAGTGCCACCGTTCAACATATCTGAACCCGGTCGGGATTGTGTGGGGTGTCGGTGAGCCGAACGGCCGCATAACACCCGCATAGACTCTAAGGTCGTAGCCGACTTAACAATATGATTTGTCATAACAACTTAAACTAAAAATTAGAAATATAATTTAATCATTTTCATTTGTTTAAAGTTCGAAAAGTAGATAACGAAATGTCCTGTTTGTACTACTATAACAATTTATAAATTACAATTAGACGATCAGAAAAGGAAAATGGTTCAAGAGATTTTATTAACATGATCCCATTTGTATTTTTAGTTGCTACCATTTCGCTGTAAATAAATTAGACGATCTTTGCGAACGGGAAATACGAATAACAATTGTAGTGTTTTTTCATTCGCTCCGGATAGCTGCTATCGAGAGCCGTCATATGAAAAGTGGCTCCGGATAGCGCTCCGTATAAATAGGTAGAGCCAAATATTTTTTATATCAAGTTTTCGCTAAACAATTGAATTAAAAATGATAGTTTGATGTTAAATAAGTTTAGTTTACCAATAAATAGCGCGTCAAATTTAAATTTAGGCGTATAAAAATGACGGCTCTCGATAGCAGCTATCCGGAGCGAACTACTAATAATAGTAGTGTTTTTTTATTCGCTCCGGATAGCTGCTATTGAAAGCCGTCATTTCTTTGCGGCTAAAATTAAATTTGACGCGCTATTTATTGGTAAACTAAACTTATTTAACATCAAACTATCATTTTTAATTCAATTGTTTAGCAAAAACTTCATAAAAAAAATATTTGGCTCTACCTATTTATACGGAGCGCTATCGGGAGCCACTTTTTATATGACGGCTCTCGATAGCAGCTATCCGGAGCGAATAAAAAAACGCCGCTAATAATAAAAACGAAAACTATTTCAAAAAAACAACATTGCCGTATGTTTTATTTTGTTAGTATTTGGATGTGCTTTATATAATATTACAAGCCGTCTCGTTCGCTCCTTACACAGATCCTATCAAAAAAAATGTACGCTATATTTATTTATGGATTGGTGTTTATATATCGGTATTTGACAAATTTTTTCGTAGAATTATAGACATTTGTGTTAGTTTTGTGTATATATACTTTCTGATTTATTTTATACGCATCACCAATACTACGCCTTAACGTACTTTTTTATATATTAAGTGTTTGTACTGTTTGGCTTGAATATACATTTTTGTTGGTTTTGAATATTTAGTAAATTATAAAAATTTAGATCCTGCCTACATGTTATGTACGATATACATGCGTAGATTAATACGTTATGTATGTGTGTTATACAATGTGTAGTTATTATATACGCGGATTCATTTCTGTATTACTTAAGTGACAATATGTGTTTGGTGGATTACGAAGGCACTTATTTATTTCGGTTATTTTAGTTATTTTGTTTAATCCAACCCCTGTCTAACTAATCTTCGTCTGCTCTACTCTGTTACGACTGGCATACGTCTCCACTTCATACAGAGGAAAAAGAAGTTTTTTTGCGAAGATTCCAAACGCTCAAATAATTTGAACTTTTTTTTATCGTTATAAAATACCCTGACCACCATGGTGTTTATACCTATGCTCGCTTTTATGATTTCCAAATTTAAATTTAATATTCCCTCCGATTGCTATGTAAACATATTTAAAATTTTTTTTTGCATTCACTTGTTTTCTATATTGTCATGTACAAACATATATATCTCTTGCGAGTTGGTGTGTGTACATGTATTGTGTAGTATGAGATGGAATGTTTGCATTATTAAAATGTTCAATCTGGAATATTCCATTTTTCTTTCTGGTATCTTATATTAACGCGTGATATTTGCTCTGTGTGGGGAACAAGCCGATCGGTGTATTCGACATGAATCCGAGGCGGCCGTACAACTAAGTATGTACATATGTTCGTCGTCGTTGTTCGTCTTATTCGTTGTATTTGTGTACATAAAAAAACATAAATATCAATAAAGATTTTACAATAATAAAAAATAAAAAAAAAAATTAAAATGATGAACGATGTGCACAGATACAACGAATGGGACGAAGGACGAACAGCGATGCGAAGTGAAAAATAGAGGGGGAAAAAAATTGACTGATTTTTTTTGATAAAAAACAAAAAATAAAATAAGTAGTCTAGTTTTGAATTTAAAATAATTAAGTCGAGTTTGGAAAAGAGGACAGTCAAGTGTTATTGTTGCTTGTCTTATTATTTTATTTTATTTTTCTAAAAAAAAACAAAAAAAAATGGTGATCAATTGGTCATGATGGACCTGATTTCCGCGTGAAAAAAAAAATTATAAATTTATGATAGAGTTGATATTTTTCTTTGAATTTTGTTCAGTTAGTATTAGTTTTTTTTGTTCGAAAACCAATGTTATAAAATATTTGGTGATATTGTTTGAAGAACGATAAATTGCATTTTGTACACAAAAAAATAAAAAAAAAAAACGGTACAAATAAAAATTCATCTGTGTATGAGTGTACATTTATTATTTTTTTTGTGTATATTAATGTGAACATTTATTTCTAATTTTTTTTTATAAATCATTGTGACTAAAATAAATAAAAAAAAAATAAAAATAAAAAACAATCTAGCTAAGTACATTTTTTTTAATTTCCTTATTGGTTTCGTGATATCATAAATTAAGTATAATAATAAAATCAATGAACGTGAAATACTTTGTGCATGAATCCAAAATATATAAAAGTTAAATGACGGCTTTCTTAAAGTTGAGAATTAGCTCGTTTCATACTCTCACAACTTGCTGTTAACACCAAGTAAATCAGTGATAAATAAACAAAAAAAAAAAAAAAAAAAAAAAAAATTTGAATACCAAAATTCTACTCGTATTTACGTTGCTGGAGTACGTAATATTTTCTTCAGTGTGAAAAGCCAAAAAGTCGGACCTTTGTGGCGTTAATCAAGATTGGTTATCAAGAAAATTTGTTACATTTTAAAAACAATATAAAATCCTAAAGCTTAAAGTATATTGTGACATTGTGGAGCAGTATTCTCGCCCGTGGGGGCAGGGCAGCCATTTGTTGAGGGGGATCCTGCGTCGGCGCTGGTTGCGGTTGGTCGGACGGGCCTTTAAAAATAAAAGGTAAAACAATCAAGGGACAAACAATCTGGCTAACTGTAAATTGTAGTTATACAAGTTAGGTAACAGTTTGTTTCTCCCTCGCTATTTTCATTATATTGTACATATATTACTATTTTACCGTTCGTTTTCGGCGTTTCGTGGTGGTGCACCGATTTGGTGAAAACCCCACTCAGAGCAAAGTATTGTCAGGTTATATTTTTTTCCGTCATTTTGATTAATTGCGTTTGGAATTTCCGTTTTTTTCCTCTCTTTGCTTCGGCTCGGTTGTCCGTTTTTGGGTGTAGTTCGACCCCATAACGGTTCATTTCTTTCAGGTATTTTTTGTGTTTTTCTTGGTTTTCTTAAAACAGTGATAGTGAAAGTGAAATTTAACATTAACGTAGAATCAGTTTTAACGTAATTTATCTTGCCTAATTTTAAATTTTTTCTCTTTTACCGTAACCTAAAAATTTTTCTTTGAATTTCTTACTGTAGTGTGCTACGCCGCACCATGTGCGTGTAAACAAATAATTGATCGGATGATGTGAGGTGTGGTCATGTGAAGGGTCGGCCTTTTTCCACCCTTTTCCGTGTGTGCCGTTCGTTTCTCCAGGACAGGCTGTGCTGGAGGGCGGCACGCCATATGAGTTGATCGCGTCGGAGTGACGGTCTCCGTTCCGATTGATTGTCGCTGGGATTGTCATGCGGGCGTCCTTCCCTCATAGTGGCATCGGTGGCCGTCGCGACTGGGAAACAGCATCCCAGTAGGCGGGCCGATGAGGGGAGGCCCGTGTGGCAGTCACGGCGGTAGTCGCCTGGGATTGAGACGGTCACTCCGGATCGATCACTCCCTACTTATCATTTTCTTTTTGCCGCTGAGGCCGTGGCAATTTAATTTTAATTTCCATTTGCCCCTCTAATTTTGTTCTTCATGCGGTTATTCAAGCATGAGAAATATGTCTGAGAACCCCCACGCCGCACCGTGAGCTCTAGCCAGCTACTATACCGCATCAGACCGCTATTCTCATGTCTGTTAACGTAATCCCTTGGGGGATTGCGTTACAACTCCGTGTTATTGATGTGCCCCGAGCTTACCTCGGGTTGGGCCTATTGTTTCGGTTATGTTCATCTTCTCATAATGCGAATTATGTACGATATGAATTTATATTACGAATCAATATTTGTGTCATAATTATTGATTTTTGTAACTTGTTTATGATGTTCTATAAGTACAGGTTAATTTTCCTTTGTGTTTGAGAATTTTTATAAATATAATATACAGTATGTTTTTATGTTATAACATTTTGCACGATTGAATTACTGAACATTAGTCGTGTTTTCCATGAGAACTGCACTAGAACTCGATAAATTTTAAATTCCTTTTATTCTATGTAAATAGAAAAAAAATTAAATTCATTAAGTGATAATGTGTAGTGCATTTAACATAAATACACATTTTAAGTTGTTAGAGCAATAAATAATGAGAATTATAGCTTATTTTTTAGTTACCGTAATTATAGCTTATTTTTTAGTTAATTTATCGAGTGTAGTTGCGTATAATGAGGTCGGGAAGAAATAAGAAAATATTGATGAAATAACTGAAGGGGGAAATTTTTATACTTAAAATATGTAATTATGTCAAATACACTACACATTCGCCCTTTATGAATTTAGTTTTTTTTCGTTTTACATAGAATAAAAGGAATTTAAAGTTTATCGAGTTCTAGTGCAGTTCTCTTGGAAAACACGACTATTATTATGCGAGGTTGGTTTACACAACACCTTCCTCTTTTAGGGAGTGAAATTTTCAGAAGAAAAATTTCACTTAGGGTATGATATATTTATGTGTGTCTATGAATCTTATTTCAGCTATTGTTAGTATTAACATGAATGTTATTACTATCTATCGTTATTATTATTCAAAAAAAAAAATCTAACATTACCCATTTGTGCCCATTGTTGCGTTAGCTGTTGTTGCGCGATGGAGTTTTATTTATTTCTCTTTTGCAGAAAATAAAATTCATTTTACCCGTGAAATTATTTACGGTTATCCCAAACGATATATGGTATAAAGCAATGTACAAAATAGGTTTAGGATCATTTTACGTTTTATTTATCAAGTGGTACGACGGTAAAATAGTGTATGGTTTTTATAATTAAAAACTTATGGACCCTGAAACTGCAAAATATTGGTAAATTTATATTAAAAGTACTGATTTATTCATTGGTAGTAATTTTGTTGTGAAATATATCAAAGTATATAATTGTTGTAAAATAATGTGAAAAAATATTTTGTTTTACCATTATTTATATCGTTGTTTTTATATGTTGCGCTATCGCACCATTGGGCACATACTAACATTTTTTTTATTGTAGGAAAACTCCCTTGAAAACCGTTGCTCAAATTTTAGAGGCTTTTGAAAGCATACCCGATAATGTCGAGCTGCTTACAGATATTTTTCTGGAGCCACCCGAATTTTGCGTTAAGACGGATGAAGATGATTCCAACTATAATCATTTTATCAAAAAACAGTTACAAGCGGGAATTGAGATACGCTTGCCCGAAAATATATTAAATGAATCTTGTGTAGAGACGGATAGAGATATAGACGATGAAAATGATCCCGACGTTAAATTTAAGCAAAATTGGATACAGGGCCATGAGGAGGATTTGAAATTATCGGCAATGATGTACAGCAGAAATGATGAATCGAGCAGCTGCTCGATTAGGATACTGTTATCAATTTGATATCTACCAAGGACGTCATCAGCAACGGGAGAAAAATTTATAGGGCTGGGAGTATCTGTTGTTCTCAATTTTGCACATCAGCTTAAAAACGCTTTCCGAGGAATCCAGTTTTCGTTTTTTTTTTGATAATTTTTTACTGGACCAAACCTAGTAAGCGCACTTAGTGAAATCAGATTTGCAGCAACCGGAACTTTGAGAGAGGACAGGCTTAAAAATATAAAAATGACTGATAAAAAAGTCAATAAATAAAAAGGAAAGAGGATATTTTGAGAACCAAGTCGATGTCGACACCGAATTAGTTTTAACACGCTGGAAGGATAATCAAACAGTAGCTTTGTTATCAAATTGTTTTGGAGTTAATCCAGTAGGTACGGAAATACGTTATGTTCATGCAGCACAAAAGAAAGTTGACGTTTCACAACCATTTGCAGTTAAAATGTTGATTGCGATGTACGATCAAGCATTAAAAGCAAGTCTCCCGTATTATAAATGCGAATACCACACCAACATACCCATGTTACAACACGACACACCATTCTTCATGAAGCCCAAAACTCCGTAAAGAAAGGCGCCACATCGATAACCACATAAGTCTAATAGTGTGATATCCGCCCCTGGCCAGGCCGCCGTCGTACACCTTTTTTACATATAACAAGATCGAGGGATGGGAAAGGAATGTTAGCAACAAAGACTCAACAAAGTTGTTGATTGTTAGTAAATTTGTTAGTAATATATTTTTTTAGTAATTTATTTAGCACAAGACAATACAATTTAAAGTTCATCTACTGCTCCAACCTGTAAGAAGAGACACAATGACAACACAAATTTTCCTGGTGCCGCAAACTCTTTTTTCTGAAAAGCTGTAAACAACTATTATTATTCCCTCCACCATTTTTTTCCATCGGCGGTTGTGAGGGGGGCGAGATTTCGTTCCATCATCATGTTCCCATGCCGTCACCCAAATTTGTACTAACTGTAGGTAGTGTTGCTTGTTTTTGTTGTTGTTGAATGTTGTTGTTGAAATCGTTGCGTCTCTGCTGTCCCTTCTACTCGCCCCCCATTTGTAGTTAAAATGTACAACAAATTTATGGATGGAGTTGACCAATTAGATAACCATATTTCAAATTATCGAATGTGTATCCGGGGGAAAAAATTCTATATGCCAGTAATTTTATGGATGTTGGGCCTAGCTGTAAGCAATGCCTGAACTTTAGCCAAATCGTATAATTTAAAAATAGACCAACTAGCGTTTCGACGGCAATTAGCAACATACCTTCTTATTCGGTATGAGAAATGAGGCTAATTTTCCAAAGGGAGAACAATCAAAAAAAGCGGTTTTCTGCCTAAAGGAGCACACACGTGTGTTAAAACTGCAAAAAGGTTAAGATGTCGACATTGCAAAACGCAAACTATCTACAAATGCTCAACATAGGACTTAACATTGTACAACAATTGTTCCGCAGACTATCATCTTCAATTAGCCTAGTTTAGTAATTATTTTGTTCAATAACTACATTGGTTGTGTATTCGTGAAATATTATTCGCGTGAAGTTTGTCCTAAATCTGTCCTGAAAAAAAAAAAAAAAAAAAATAGGAATTTTTAGGACAAACTTCACGAATCTATATACATAAGTGAAGTTTGTCTTGAATATGTCCTAAAAATCGATAACCAAAGTTATACTTTACATGTATTAGTGTAAAAGCAGAATTTCTCGTTATAACGAATTTCTTTTAATAAGTATAGTAAACATAATTTAAAAATTATAATATATAAATACGATGTTCAAGTAAGATGTTATCATTTTTATTTTCTTTAAAATTTAGCAAACCAGATAATATGAATAAATGATTTTTCAATTTTCTTGGGGAGAACCTAGGAACCTGGCCCAAAATGGTGTAAATACAAAAGTAGCATCGAGTATAGGCTAATCGTCACTGTATTCAGTTTTGAAAAAAGTAAAGGATTAGGGTGTTTATGACAACAAAATTTGATACGTTATCTCGAAAAATACATATACCAAATATTATGAAAAAATGAATTTCCCGATTTCTAAAGAAAATTCTAAGAAGCTGACACCAAACTAGTCTTTATGCTAAGTTGGCATAATAGATAGGCAATCCGAAATAAGACTATGTTTTACAAAATTTGGGGATTAGGGTCTTTAGGAAAACAAAGTTAATGACATCTCATATAAATTAAGGACTATAGGTAAAATTCATTTTCCAAATTTTCTTGAGAAAATCCTTAGAAGCGCGCATCAAAACGACCTTTAGACAAAAATGTCACTGGACCTAAGCTATCCAAAAAATATTCGAGTTTTGGAAAAAGTAGAAGTTCTGGGTGTTTAGGACAACAAAGTTTGATGGCATGTAAAAGCCATTTATTGAATTTTCTTAAGAAAATCCTGGGAAGCGCGCATCAAAATGACCCATATACAAAATTGTCACTGGATCTAAGCTACCCGAAAAATATTCCAATTTTGGAAAAAGTAGGGGATCTGGGTGTTTAGGACAACAAAATTTGATGGCATCTCATAAAATATATCCAATATAAGTAAAAGTCATTTTCCGAATTTTCTTGAGAAAATCCTGGGAAGCGCGCATCAAAATGACCCATATACAAAATTGTCACTGGATCTAAGCTACCCGAAAAATATCCCAATTTTGGAAAAAGTAGGGGCCCTGGGTGTTTAGGACAACAAAGTTTGATGGCATCTCATAAAATATATCCAATATAAGTAAAAGTCATTTTTCGAATTTTCTTGAGAAAATCCTGGGAAGCGCGTCAAAATTACCCATATACAAAATTGTCACTGGATCTAAGCTACCCGAAAAATATCCCAATTTTGGAAAAAGTAGGGGCCCTGGGTGTTTAGGACAACAAAGTTTGATGGCATCTCATAAAATATATACAATATAAGTAAAAGTCATTTTCCGAATTTTCTTGAGAAAATCGTGGGAAGCGCGCATCAAAATGACCCATATACAAACTTGTCACTGGATCTAAGCTACCCGAAAAATATTCCAATTTTGGAAAAAGTAGGGGCCCTGGGTGTTTAGGACAACAAAGTTTGATGGCATCTCATAAAATATATTCAATATAAGTAAAAGTCATTTTCCGAATTTTCTTGAGAAAATCCTGGGAAGCGCGCATCAAAATGACCCATATACAAAATTGTCATTGGATCTAAGCTACCCGAAAAATATCCCAATTTTGGAAAAAGTAGGGGCCCTGGGTGTTTAGGACAACAAAGTTTGATGGCATCTCATAAAATATATCCAATATAAGTAAAAGTAATTTTCCGAATTTTCTTGAGAAAATCCTGGGAAGCGCGCATCAAAATGACCCATATACAAACTTGTCACTGGATCTAAGCTACCCGAAAAATATTCCAATTTTGGAAAAAGTAGGGGCCCTGGGTGTTTAGGACAACAAAGTTTGATGGCATCTCATAAAATATTATCAATAAAGTAAAAGTCATTTTCCGAATTTTCTTGAGAAAATCCTGGGAAGCGCGCATCAAAATGACCCATATACAAAATTGTCACTGGATCTAAGCTACCCGAAA
The DNA here is from genome assembly GCA_958295665.1 of Tipula vernalis. Taxonomy (NCBI): domain Eukaryota; kingdom Metazoa; phylum Arthropoda; class Insecta; order Diptera; family Tipulidae; genus Tipula; species Tipula vernalis. The sequence continues at coordinate 167,963,109 of OY282559.1, forward strand.
AATATCCCAATTTTGGAAAAAGTAGGGGCCCTGGGTGTTTAGGACAACAAAGTTTGATGGCATCTCATAAAATATATCCAATATAAGTAAAAGTCACTTTCCGAATTTTCTTGAGAAAATCCTGGGAAGCGCGCATAAAAATGACCCATATACAAACTTGTCACTGGATCTAAGCTACCCGAAAAATATTCCAATTTTGGAAAAAGTAGGGGCCCTGGGTGTTTAGGACAACAAAGTTTGATGGCATCTCATAAAATATATTCAATATAAGTAAAAGTCATTTTCCGAATTTTCTTGAAAAATCCTGGGAAGCGCGCATCAAAATGACCCATATACAAAATTGTCACTGGATCTAAGCTACCCGAAAAATATCCCAATTTTGGAAAAAGTAGGGGCCCTGGGTGTTTAGGACAACAATGTTTGATGGCATCTTATAGGCGGCTACTTGCCCTAAGATCTAGACTACCTGAATCAAATTTTAGTTTTTGAAGAAATAGGGTAATCCTTGAGTTATAATTTTTATTTAAATTCGGAGGGCTAATTTTGGTATTCTGGGATATTACAGATTTCGAAAATAATTTATTTCGTCAGGAAAATATTCCATCGAAATGGAATTATATATTACTGACTTTGCAGGAATTTGAAACTTCGATGGAATTTATGTTGCAGCTTATGTTGTTGTCAAATTTGTTGTGTTTTCGTAACAAAACAACATTATTCTGTCGAAATTTAAAATTTATTTCTAATAGGGATGACAGGGTAAGATTGCTCAAGTCGTGACCCTTAAAATATACGTTTTCGGAAATCAGAGAATATATTAGTAAACACTTACTTAGGAGTATTATTGGAAACCTTAGTAAACTCTGCTTCTATTTATTGCAAAAAAATTAAATAGTCTGCACACATTTTGTATAACTTATAAAATAAGGAAAGTAGTATCTTAAGTTGCTACTAAGTATTAAAACTATTTTGAAAAAATCTCCTAAACCCTAAAACTATTTTGAAAAAATATTTCGCAAAACTGCTAGAGGCAAACAAATCACTATTACATACGAGTATAACTTATACTAAAATACCAAAATGTATTAAAGTGTAGTGTTCTCTTACCTTAGGAGCTTCCACACACCATAATGGAATTTTTTTTTTCAAACAGTATAACTAACTGTACACTGTGCATTTGTTTGGCGGGAACAGTACTTTTAAAATCATTGAGGTCCGATTTAAGCACCTTAGACGACTTAGGCGACTTCTCCTAATTGGAATTTAACAAATGCAATTTTAAATAGAAATTTTCAGGGGCCCTATTCTCGAATTCCAAATCCATTTTCCAAATGCGGACATCTATCAAAATTCATAAAAACGCGCGGAAATTTAAATTTCTGTATTCTTGAATTCGCTATGGAATTTTTTCGGCATTAAGGGAATATTTCAGAATGGGTATAAGCAGGTGAAAAACAATTCCCCATTTACGAAAACGTAAATAATTACATAGATTTTGATAGATGTTCACATGTAGAAAATGGGTGTGGAATCCGAGAATAGGGTCCCAATTTATCTAAAAATAGTTGTTCGCCCATTTTTTTAATGTTGTCCAGTATTGTTGTTCACCCATTTTTATAATGTCGTAAATAAAATAAAGCAATTAGGTAATTTTTTTATATTTGAAGCATAAAGATCGGGAAAATAGTTTTGTTTGTTCGTAAATTTTTATTTATTGCTTTAATTGAATTATCTTACGGTTGTATTTTTTAGGGATGCCCGCACAAATCAAAAACTTTTAGAAAATTTTAGTAGGTACAATTTTAAATATTTTTCCCAATATAATTTCGTCCATATCATAAAAGAAATAATTACACTCATTGCTAAATTTTAATTTTGTTTTAGTATTTGTTGTTTCTTGTTGCTCCTAACTTTAAAGGTTGTTCAAATGACAACTTTAGGATTTTGAAACGGTAAAACTGCTACCTGTTATTTTTGTTCTATACCAAGGGTGGAATCATGAAATCCGGACGGAAAATTTTAGCGGTAGTGAACAATTCTATGAAAAATTTAGAATAAACTCAAAAAATGGTCAAACTTACCCAAGTTATTTTGTTTGAATTTGCAAATAAGTGAATTATCACTAAATTTTTATCCGATAAATATTTCAAATCTATCAAAAATTGGCCGTAAAGCTTTATTTACGTATGCGACGAGCGACGTGTGACATGTGGTAATAAACGAGAAGGTTTCTTGACAAGAATTTACATCTGTGACGGGTTGCACACTAATTGAATATATTTTATTATTTTTTTGTGGTATTATGCTCCACTAAAAGGAAATGTAGTAAAACAATCAGAAATTAAGAAAAAAAAAATAAAAGGTTTTCTAATATTGGCTTTGGTCAAAAATGAATCTACCGAAATTTTGTTTAAACAAAAAATGCGGCCATGTTTTACACTAAATTTTTATGTGTATGTGTAAACCGTCACAAAAAGTAAAATTGGTTCATGTAATCATGTCTCGGCGTGTAGCGTGTGCCGTGTGACGAATGTCAAAATATTCGTTTCTAATTGGCTATAAGCTCCCGTCACACGTCGCACGTCGCATATGTAAATCAACCTTCTACACCTTCATTTAATTTCGATTTGATACGAAATAACTTGGGTAACATTGACAATTTTTTGAGTTTATTCTAAATTTTTCATAGAATTGTTTATTACCGCTAAAATTTTCCGTCCGGATTTCATGATTCCGCCCCAGTGACGAATTTATATTCTATGTACTATCGCCTGCTAAAGTTGGTTATATAAGAAAACATAAAACTACTTAATTTTCACGCTTTTGTTGGCAGCAACAATCGCCTTTTTTATATAAACATTGGAAATTATATTTATAATAAAAAATAGGGTGATCTTTGATCACTATCATAACAATACAGAAAAAAAGATTTAAATTGTAACCCTTTTGTGGTTTCAGGATTACCCTACCTTTTCAATACAAAATAATTCATAATTTTAGTGGGCTGCTTCTTTGAAAAAACATTTACCTAGTTTTTCCCTGTGCATAACCAACTTTTGAAGGCGATAGTACATTCGATTAGTGCGGAGCATCGTGTTTAAGTTACACAAACGTATTACAAAAAATCTCGCTTCGTAATTACGCTACCGCGGCATGATAACCATATTTTATTGCAAAACATCAGTACTAATTAACAAAGGTTTATGCTAATAACCCAGGACTTGAAGAACGAGATGTTGCTATACCAAGCTCAAGATAGAGTATGTCAAAATTAATTTATGTTTACAAATGTTTACAAAAATTGAGAACATTCTACTCGAATTACGCCGGAAAGTTTTTGGAAGTTTAGACAAACGCACATGTCATGCTATCGATTTCATCTGGTTAATTATGTGTTTACATATAATTGAAAAGAGCTAAATTGACAAAAAATAAAAAAATATTCTAAGATCCGTAAAAGGCACCCTTTATTTATCGACATTTTTAAACAAAATTAATTGATAAAACACAAATAGTACAATTGTGAGATTAGATACGAATAAACAAATTTAACAAACCGAAAGGTTTATATGTATGAATAACACTCACACAGGTATTAAAAGTTCGATTTTTGTAAAATTGGAATTGTTAAAAAGGCGAAACACGTTACATATTACGTAAGGTTTTTTTTGTTAGTTATTTGAGTTAGTTATTCAGGAAGTGTGTTAAAATATTTTGGAAAGTCCAAGAAGACGTTTTATAGTAGATAACAAACCGAGGCGGAAAGTATTCCATTCCTGTCGAGATAACTTTAATTTATCGAGAGGCGTAGCTTCGAGGTGAACTAGTTTTCGAGACGGGATTGGTACTTTTTGGAACAATACTTTTGGAATTAAATCGCGAAAAGAGGCATGTTTTAATATTCGTGTCTAGAGCAGCCTGTTTGAGCATATTGCATAACAAGTTTCGGAATTTATGAGTACAATTTTTTTGTTGCATAAATGCAGAGAACGTTTAGATTTTAATTATTTAATTCAAAAATTTGGGAGTGTTCGATTTTAAATATAATAAATTTGAATAATTCCTATTGCAACAAAATTATCAATTGTACTTCTGATGAGAACACATATAGAACACTAAACAGTGAATGGGTATTTTGATTTAGTTGTAGCGAAAACCATAAGACAATAAATGAAATAAACCAGAGATTTAATTTTAATTTATAGTTCTATTTAATTTCCTTTTTTTTTAAATTTATATTTTCTATTAACTGGGCGTTTAATAACAGAATTTCATAAAGCATTTTGCACCTAAAAAAATATTTTTTTATTTTCAAATATAATTCCACTTCGTTTGAATATGATATTAAGTTTTTCATGTAGTTTCTTCCAACTTTTAATATCGTCGAATTACTTTTGTTGAAGATATCCTCTAACTAAAAGTAAACATTTTACTAATAGGTACGTATGTTCAAATGACCAAACCATTTAATAATTTTCTACCCTTTTTTCCATTTATCTTAGACATTATATACTCGAAGGAATTATTTCTCAAATAATTGGACCATAAAAAAAAAATATAAAGCATCAAAAGGGTCTCGGTAAATTATCATTATCAATTGTAAATACGGTTTGTTAAAAAAAATTAAGATTGTTCTTGATTTATTTAAAAAATTAATCAAAAAACCGCCAAACTTAATATAAATATCTGCTTTATGGTCTACACGTGACGTGTGCGCAAAGAAAGACGAAAATGAGACACGGGAATATACTACCTCTATGTTCCGTATAACTTGGTTTCTCTATTCTTTCATTATCTCGTTTCAATAAAATATGGACTTATATCACTTTCAAAAATAACAGCTCAAATAATTACCTAACGTATTGGGAAATGTAATTTTGTGTAACTTGTGTGATTTCATGCAACCCATATCGCTTGTTTCGCAAATATCCCACTCGTGACACACATTGAGTCATTTCCTAACTGGTTGTTAACACATTTCTCAATGACATCTATTACAAAATTTATAGAATTTTATTAATTAATAGTTTAAGAATCTTCATTAAAATGTCAAAATAATAACAAACCAAATTAAATTGAAATGCTGAATCTTAATATTTATGTGGATTAGCTGTCCCTAAATGATGAATGAAATCAGTTGTTTTACAACTTCAGATAAGAATGTATTTGTTAAATATTTATTATTTAGTGAACTTGAATGTTTGCGGTTTTATTTTAGGATTCACCTTTTAAATATTGTTTTTTTTAGATTTCGGGGCCTTTCAATCTTATTCAGTTTATATCCACAAAATTTCAACAAAAATTCTCTATAGTAAACAAACATAAAAAAAATCGGAGTTATCTGTGTCATTTATTCCACACGACCGTTTTGGCGTGATAACGTCTTACACCTCATTCAAAGCCCCTTGTTCGGAAAGTGAGCGCAGAAAATGTCTCCCTTGGTCCTGGGCAATTACTAATCAACAGTAAGCATTATCTTTAATTTAAATATAAGATTGCATAGGTTGCTTCTACGGATTCATGCCTTACGCATAATATTATTGCAATGACGCAGAGGAAAGCCGCGCAGCGAACTTCCGTTTTCGTGCGATTTATAATGCTTGAACCACCGTGAGAAACGGCTCATCTGATCGACGTAATTCTGGTGTCGTAATAAATCTCCACATAAATTTTAATTAAAATTAAAATTACAAAATAGCGAGGTATCGCTTCTTCTAATCGGAGCAATCTTATTGTCAAAATTTCCGTAAATAATAGGATTCCATTTTCAAAATCCCGCAACAGGCAGGGCAAACATCATATGACGAAATTCACAAGTGCGATGGAATGGGGGCTCCTAAATTATTGTTATCATCATAGTATTCTAAAAATTAATTTTATAAAATAAATCAGTCGTATTGCACCTTAGGTCGGAGTGAACTGAATTGGAAATATTCCATACTAAACATTACATTATGAAATATCCCATAACGACCGCTGCTCGGTAATTATTCAAATTCACCTGAATAAAGTTGTCGGTGACTTTCTAGTGAAATACGCCATTATACTTGGTGTTCTAGGGAAATACGCCATTACACATTACTTTATAATAAAGGGACATTTTTGATTTAATTAAAGAATAAAGCGCGTTACCCTATATACAAGCTGAATCTCAACAGAAAAAAGTCGCAGTTGGAAAAAAAACTGGTAATTACAATAGAGGACAGAGCAGGTTACCTGCAGGTGTCCTTCGGACACCATTCATTAAATTATTTATGTGTAGACGTTTGATTTTGTAATTGGCAACAAAAGGGGTAAAATTAAAATGTTTATTTAAAACTGTAACCACCCACAAAATTTCTATTTCGTTCGTGTATTAAACCAAAACAATAATATGTACAGTATATTAAATTGTTTCCGCTTTTGTATTATATTCGGTCGAAAATATATGTATGCACTTAAATTAGAATTGAGGATCTATATGTTTTATGACTTAAACACCGGTTGATAAGTTCTTTCTTTTTATGATATAAAATAGGGATTGACGGCTTAAGATACAATGGTGATTGCTGAAAGCGGTCCTGAAAACAAAAATTATCATTGTTTCTAAAATTATTCTTTTATTGTTTTACAGCCTTTTCTTCAAATTTTTCAATAATCGTTCGGTTTTATCAAATGCATTTTCCAATCATTCATGCTTGATGAAATCATTTAACTCAGATCTTCTCAGTAGTTGTGATATTTATGTTGTTAGTTTTTTACGTTCAAACAGTCGTTTTTTAAATATTTTAATAGTAGTCAATAGTGTGTATTTTATGTCCGTGTTTTGTTAAATCAGTGCTAATTTTGTGAAATAGGTTAAAAGTGTCTTAAATTGTGGTTAATGTGATTTTAGATTATTAAATACAAACTATAATAGTTGTGATAATTATATTTTGAATACAAACTGTAAAGTTGTGAATTAAACCAGTGAATACAAACTGTGAAGTTGTGAATTTGTGAAATAAAAAGTTGGTACAAACTGTAAAGTTGAGAATTGTTGAATATAAACTGTAAAGTTGTAATATTAAAATCGAGTTGTTTTTTCTGTGTTTAAAACGATGGAACGACAAAATATGGCACGGTCAATTCGACCATCATATTTTAAGCGTAGGCAGGACAATATGAACGTAATTAAAATTAAACTCGCTCCAATTTTATGGGAAATTTTTGGTGATGAGCTTAAAAATATTGAACTGCCAAGGCAAAAGTCTTCCTATTCAACTGCAATTTGCAAAAAATTAAAAATCAAAGATTCGGCAATAAACCGCAAACGAATTCACGATTTATGGAAGAAAAATATAAATAAAAACTCTGTGAAAGATGAGAAAATCATTGACGTTCATGATAATGAAACATTTGATGCATCATGTGAAAAGTTTGAAATCAAAGTTTCTTCGAACATTGGTAACCCCAAAAGCTTTCCCGAAATGAGTTTAATCCAGACTTCTGACTCATTAATTGATAACACATTAGTAAAGGAAAATACTGATTTATTAGATTGTGCTCTAGAAGATTTATCAATTGTAATTGAAGAACACACTCCTGATAACTGGATTTTGCGTGGCTATATGCACGTTTCCATTGATCTAACAAAAACTTGGTCTAACCAAGATTTAAGAAATTCGATACGAGAGGCTCTTACCGCAGCTAAACATCCATGCGTGTTAGTTTTTCGCTCTATAAATTTTAATAAAAAGGACCACACCATTACACAATATGGAAAATGCAAATATCGCAAAACGCATAACCAAAAATTTAAATTGATTATAAATAACTGCAAATTAATGGCAGTTTACACTCTTGGGGCCGATGTAAAATTTCACGGAGAGGAAAAAGAATTTGTGCAACTACGTGGTCAACGACGGGTAGAAACTCAGGAAGAGCTACGCCACACTCATGCTTACGCAGTTAGCTTAAAGCAATTTAATAATATAGATATTCAACTTCTGCAATCGGGAAATACCCAAGGGCTAGTCAGAGCCATTAATTTACGGAAAGCGAGATCAGAAAAGATACTATTATCCGATCTAATAAAGGGATGTGAATTAATGGATGTAATATATCGTGTGGATAGACAACCATCGTGGGACAAATATATTCAATCAGCAAGAAACCCCTTAGCTATAACGCTAATTAGGGACAACACACTAAAACTTTTAACAGAAAAAGTTATCACAGTTCATGTCGATGCAACGGGCAGTTTAGTTCGCAAACCAAAATGCTGTGAAACACATAAATTTTCTAAAATTTATTATTATGCCTGCGTCACCAGGATAAATGGGGTTATCACTCCTATAGCCGAATATATAACAAGCGAGCATGACGTTGGTTCTTTAAGGATGTTTTTTAAAGACATGAACAAGGCAATAAATAGCCAAAAACCAAAAGTAACCATACCTAAAATATATGTCACTGACTGGTCTTGGGTGTTTATTAACTCCATATTATTTGAGATGAATTTAATGGATGTACAGCAATACTTAAATACTTCATACGAAATAATTACCGGGAAATCAAAAATAGGAAAACTTTGCGGTGTGTTTATTTGTTGTGCTCACTTTGCAGCCATAATAGTGCGACAAATAAAAAATAAGATAATTGATTGCTCTTACAAATTAAAGGAGCATATAATGATTCTAATGTTTCTAATAATTGATAGCAACAGTTTAGAAGAAATCGATGAGTACTTCGAAATATTTTGTATATTAGGTGCATCCAAATATCAAAATAATCAATTTTTAAAAGCACATAATAGGTTAGAAGATTTAATTAAAGCAAAATTAAATATTTCGAGCCCTTACTTCTCGAGATTAGATGAAATAACTGAATCGAGCGAACCAGACGATATGGAAACTCACAGTGCTTTTGATGTTAGTGATATAAATTTAGAAGATACATATTTCTTCTTAAGATATAATAATATCTTCAATAAAGTGGCTTATAAAATATCACAGTGTGACTATGGTGCAAAAAACAATTTGTATTGTGCAGAATTTATAGAGTTTTGCGTGAAAAAATATATGAAATTTCTGCCTTTATGGAGTACCATATTCCTACGAAAATTTGAAATAAAAAATCGAGTTTCAAATGCAGTTGTTGAGACATGGTTTAACCTCATCAAAAACAACTTGGTTGGAGAACTGCATTTAAAGCTAGGAAGATTTGTAGATAAGCTGCAAGACACAACGTTGCAGTTACTGAAATCAGTAGAATGTGCGCCACATTTAATGGCAAATAAGAAGTTTAAAACTAAAACTTACACAAAGCGGATTGAACAATCAAAGGAAACATCCACACCCCTAAGAGTTACGGCAGATGAAGAAAATCCTTACGATCCGGATTTAGAAGAAACTTGGTGTAAAACGAAAAGGAAGCGTACTCCGAGATATGCTGGGAAGTTAGCGTTGCAGCGTTTATTTCCACCAAAAAAACTAAATTTTCAAAGATCTGTTGAAATGAGACAGAAATATTATGAAAAAATGTCGAAAATGAAATTAAACATCATAATATTTCAGTATCATTTTAATGGTTTGTAGTGCTGCTTGTATAATGAATGTTTTAATTCATTGAACCATCAAAATTTTCTGACAACAGAGCTTGTGTATATAGCAGTAAACTTAATTACTAAGAAGTCGAATTCTGTTTGCTTGGAGTTTCCAAAATTTTAGAATTTGGCTATAAAGTCGTTGACTTAAAACGTCAGAATGAGGTTCATCTATGCAATAACAAGAGATACGCTATTCTTCCCATCTGCAAAGCGAGTCATTGGACATTAGCAGTGATGGACTTCGATGAATTTCACATAATTACATATGATCCGTTGAATCCTTTTCAACGTCTTTTTGAAACTGGAAAAAAACTGGAACATTTTGCGAGAGAAGTTTTGAGCTATTTTGGGAAACCTCTAAAAAATTTCAAAATTATTTCAAAAAGTACCTTACCACATCAGAGCGACGGATTTAACTGTGGGCCATTAGTAATTTATGCAGCTGGTGTTTTAATTACCGGTAACCAAATTGAAGGCCTACATTCTGAAAATCCACAGACGAATAGTGCTGCATTAATGGATTATCGCTTATACCTTAAAAATATTATTTCCGAAAACTCAGAGACAATGACACGGAATTGTATGTATTGTTTTGGGGAGTTAATAAGTGCGACACCCACTGTCGAATGTAAGTCATGTAATCGCTTTATCCATGTTAAATGCGAAGGGGAAATAACAATAACAAATAATGAGTGTATATTTTGTTCATATTCAAATTAATTATAATTTAAAAACAATAAAATTTGTGATATTAATATGTAATTGAGTTTTAAATTTATTGTTGAGGATGATATCTGAGGTCACGCCAAATATGGCAATCCCTAAACCCTAAGAAGGAAGAAATTAAATGTTTAACACCCAATAGCAACCCGTTATAACAGGAAGAGTGTAAAATCCATGTTTGAAAGTTTGAGTTAATTGTGTTTGAATATTTGAGTTAATTTCCTTGTTTGAAAAATAAAGAAATTTTACGAAAATTGCTTGAAGTTTACTTATGTCGAATTCTTTTCACCAAAACCATCCAAAAAAATTGATGTATGTATATCGAAAACTGCGCTATTTTCTTCAAAAAAATTTCACAGTTTTTTTGATTTACATCAATTTTATGAAGTGTACATTTTTTGATAAATTTCAACTTGTTTACTAACAGCAGCAAAGATAGAAACGTCAATTTAAAGTTGTCAATATAGAGTTTTTTGCATTTTGACGTAAAAAGTCAATGAAGTATAAACAAAACCGGCCAATATAAACAAAAAAAAGCAATACATTTTTCAAACAGTAATTTTGACACTACACCATTTATATTAATTTTAAAAAGCAAAGGTCCAGTTACATTTTTGTATATTGGTCATTTTGATGCGCGCTTCCCAGAATTTTCTCAAGAAAATTCGGAAAATTACTTTTACTTATATTGGATATATTTTATGAGATGCCATCAAACTTTGTTGTCCTAAACACCCAGGGCCCCTACTTTTTCCAAAATTGGGATATTTTTCGGGTAGCTTAGATCCAGTGACAATTTTGTATATGGGTAATTTTGACGCGCTTCCCAGGATTTTCTCAAGAAAATTCGAAAAATGACTTTTACTTATATTGGATATATTTTATGAGATGCCATCAAACTTTGTTGTCCTAAACACCCAGGGCCCCTACTTTTTCCAAAATTGGGATATTTTTCGGGTAGCTTAGATCCATTTAAATTTTTGTATATTGGTCATTTTGATGCGCGCTTCCCAGAATTTTCTCAAGAAAATTCGGAAAATGACTTTTACTTATATTGGATATATTTTATGAGATGCCATCAAACTTTGTTGTCCTAAACACCCAGGGCCCCTACTTTTTCCAAAATTGGGATATTTTTCGGGTAGCTTAGATCCAGTGACAATTTTGTATATGGGTAATTTTGACGCGCTTCCCAGGATTTTCTCAAGAAAATTCGAAAAATGACTTTTACTTATATTGGATATATTTTATGAGATGCCATCAAACTTTGTTGTCCTAAACACCCAGGGCCCCTACTTTTTCCAAAATTGGGATATTTTTCGGGTAGCTTAGATCCAGTGACAATTTTGTATATGGGTAATTTTGACGCGCTTCCCAGGATTTTCTCAAGAAAATTCGAAAAATGACTTTTACTTATATTGGATATATTTTATGAGATGCCATCAAACTTTGTTGTCCTAAACACCCAGGGCCCCTACTTTTTCCAAAATTGGGATATTTTTCGGGTAGCTTAGATCCATTTAAATTTTTGTATATTGGTCATTTTGATGCGCGCTTCCCAGAATTTTCTCAAGAAAATTCGGAAAATTACTTTTACTTATATTGGATATATTTTATGAGATGCCATCAAACTTTGTTGTCCTAAACACCCAGGGCCCCTACTTTTTCCAAAATTGGGATATTTTTCGGGTAGCTTAGATCCAGTGACAATTTTGTATATTGGTCATTTTTATGCGCGCTTCCCAGGATTTTCTCAAGAAAATTCGGAAAATGACTTTTACTTATATTGGATATATTTTATGAGATGCCATCAAACTTTGTTGTCCTAAACACCCAGGGCCCCTACTTTTTCCAAAATTGGAATATTTTTCGGGTAGCTTAGATCCAGTGACAATTTTGTATATGGGTAATTTTGACGCGCTTCCCAGGATTTTCTCAAGAAAATTCGAAAAATGACTTTTACTTATATTGGATATATTTTATGAGATGCCATCAAACTTTGTTGTCCTAAACACCCAGGGCCCCTACTTTTTCCAAAATTGGAATATTTTTCGGGTAGCTTAGATCCAGTGACAAGTTTGTATATGGGTCATTTTTATGCGCTTCCCAGGATTTTCTCAAGAAAATTCGGAAAATGACTTTTACTTATATTGGATATATTTTATGAGATGCCATCAAACTTTGTTGTCCTAAACACCCAGGGCCCCTACTTTTTCCAAAATTGGGATATTTTTCGGGTAGCTTAGATCCAGTGACAATTTTGTATATTGGTCATTTTTATGCGCGCTTCCCAGGATTTTCTCAAGAAAATTCGGAAAATGACTTTTACTTATATTGGATATATTTTATGAGATGCCATCAAACTTTGTTGTCCTAAACACCCAGGGCCCCTACTTTTTCCAAAATTGGGATATTTTTCGGGTAGCTTAGATCCAGTGACAATTTTGTATATGGGTAATTTTGACGCGCTTCCCAGGATTTTCTCAAGAAAATTCGAAAAATGACTTTTACTTATATTGGATATATTTTATGAGATGCCATCAAACTTTGTTGTCCTAAACACCCAGGGCCCCTACTTTTTCCAAAATTGGGATATTTTTCGGGTAGCTTAGATCCAGTGACAATTTTGTATATGGGTAATTTTGACGCGCTTCCCAGGATTTTCTCAAGAAAATTCGAAAAATGACTTTTACTTACATTGGATATATTTTATGAGATGCCATCAAACTTTGTTGTCCTAAACACCCAGGGCCCCTACTTTTTCCAAAATTGGGATATTTTTCGGGTAGCTTAGATCCAGTTAAATTTTTGTATATTGGTCATTTTGATGCGCGCTTCCCAGAATTTTCTCAAGAAAATTCGGAAAATTACTTTTACTTATATTGGATATATTTTATGAGATGCCATCAAACTTTGTTGTCCTAAACACCCAGGGCCCCTACTTTTTCCAAAATTGGGATATTTTTCGGGTAGCTTAGATCCAGTGACAATTTTGTATATTGGTCATTTTTATGCGCGCTTCCCAGGATTTTCTCAAGAAAATTCGGAAAATGACTTTTACTTATATTGGATATATTTTATGAGATGCCATCAAACTTTGTTGTCCTAAACACCCAGGGCCCCTACTTTTTCCAAAATTGGAATATTTTTCGGGTAGCTTAGATCCAGTGACAAGTTTGTATATGGGTCATTTTGATGCGCGCTTCCCAGGATTTTCTCAAGAAAATTCGAAAAATGACTTTTACTTATATTGGATATATTTTATGAGATGCCATCAAACTTTGTTGTCCTAAACACCCAGGGCCCCTACTTTTTCCAAAATTGGAATATTTTTCGGGTAGCTTAGATCCAGTGACAAGTTTGTATATGGGTCATTTTTATGCGCGCTTCCCAGGATTTTCTCAAGAAAATTCGGAAAATGACTTTTACTTATATTGGATATATTTTATGAGATGCCATCAAACTTTGTTGTCCTAAACACCCAGGGCCCCTACTTTTTCCAAAATTGGAATATTTTTCGGGTAGCTTAGATCCAGTGACAAGTTTGTATATGGGTCATTTTGATGCGCGCTTCCCAGGATTTTCTCAAGAAAATTCGGAAAATGACTTTTACTTATATTGGATATATTTTATGAGATGCCATGAAACTTTGTTGTCCTAAACACCCAGGGCCCCTACTTTTTCCAAAATTGGGATATTTTTCGGGTAGCTTAGATCCAGTGACAATTTTGTATATGGGTCATTTTGACGCGCTTCCCAGGATTTTCTCAAGAAAATTCGAAAAATGACTTTTACTTATATTGAATATATTTTATGAGATGCCTTTAATCTTTGTTGTCCTAAATGCTCTAATCCCCTACTACATTTTAAATTATTATTTTCATATAGCTTAGATATTTTACCAATGTTTTTATTTTATTTAAATATTGATGATACAATTTCTATTTATTAGAAATAAAATTCGTTATAACGGGAGTTTCAGATTTTTCACTAACACAAATACGCACAATTTGTTGTGGTTGCTTTTTAGGACAGATTTAGGACAAACTTCACCTACGTGAAATATTATATTGTTTTGTTTTAATGATGAAGTAATTTTTGTTTTTCATGGATAATCAAAGAAATAAAAAATAAGAAATTACAAATTGTTGTTGTATGCCCAATGTTGCGTTGACGCAACACTCCATATCTGGACCCCTAGCTAATGTTCACCCATTTTTATTTTGTTTTAGGCTTATTATGAATGTCGTCAATGGAAATAAACAAAAATTACAAAAATATTTCGAAAAAAAAACTTCTGTCACAAATGGGCTAATATTCTTCTGCTGTGGGAGTTTGCTCTCTGTTGTTGCAAATTACAGAATTATGTATCTCAAATTTGCTTGAGATTCACCTATCTCGTATAAGATTTGGCTCTGATGCGTTGTCGATCGATTTCTTTATTGTCTTTTTGTTCGGTTATTAGGTGCTCTGAAGTATTCTAATTTATCAAAAGTAATATCGAAACCCCCTTTAAATGCTTTTCAACAACACAAAAAGGCATCCACATTGGTGTCAAACCTCAATCTTGTCTTTACTGCAATGGTAATCATATGATTGATTCATGTCCAGATTTTAGTGACACGAAGGTTACGCCAAAAATGAGATATGAGCTGTTATTTTTGAAAGTGGTATAAGTCCATATTTTGTTGAAATGAGATAATGAAAAAATAAACAATAAATGCCAAAAAAATATACGGGATTTGGAATTTTTTCTTTTATTGCACAAGTATTAGGGATTCATTTTTTTTATTTGGACTATAGATTGTTTACCGTTAGAAAGATTATACTGTCATTTTCAAAAATAACAGCTCATATGAATATATTAGGGGCAAGCGTGTATGCACAAATTGTTTGAGTTCAGCGCATATTGTTCGCAATTGTACCAGCCCTGGTTGCAGCAAATGTAAGTTAAAGCATCACAGTCTTTTGCATTTCAACATTGATCGTAAACCATGTATAACATCGCATGTATCTCAATCACAAAGCACGATAAATAATGTTGGTGGTACCACAAATGAAATGAAATTTATAGCAGAAATTTAAATGTCTCTATTGATGTTAACAATCCAGTTAAAAGTTCCATATAGCAGAAATTTAAATGCCTCTGTTGATGTTAACAATCCAATAAAACTATATTCATCTCGAAATCAAATAATGATTGGAATGGCACTAGTTAAAGCGTATTCTAGTAACGGTGCTCTTATCTTCGCGCAGATCTTACTTGATAGTGGCTCGCACCTGAATTTCATTACAGAAAAAACCTGTCGCTTATTGATGCTAAAATTGTATCCGACATTGAAACAAGTGTTTGGAATGGGAGACAAAATTACTTCGCTGAGACATAAGGCATTTTTATCATTAGCATCGTGAACTTCGGAACACAATATTAACATAAAATGTTACAGAATACCAAAAATCACTGGTGAGTTACCGTTAATGCCAATTAACTTCAACAAAGATCTTACACCAGCTCACATAGAACTTGCAGATCCTCACTTCAATATTCCGGACCGCTTCGATATATTAATCGGGGCAGAACTATATCACGAGCTGTTTACTAGAAAATCAAATTAATAGATGAACTTCCCATGTTTTACGATAGTATATTTGGTTATGCATCTGTGGGAAAACAAATATAAAGCCTTCGTCAAATGTCTTAAGCCAATATGAAAATTCACTATGTTCGGTAGAAGTATTGGATTCGCAAATTAAAAAATTTTGGGAATTTGAAACCATCGTTTCTAAGATCAATTTTTCAATAGAAGAAAAATTATGCGAAGATCATTTCTTAAAGAATGTCTTGCGAATACCTTCTGGGAGATATTCCGTTGCTTTACCGATTAATTCAGAAATAGGAGAACATGGTTCTTCAAGCGAAAGTGCTCGACGACAATTCTTCAATGTTGAAAGGCAATTATGTAAGAATCCAACAATATATCAACAATACAAAGATTTTATGGCAGAATTTATTCAATTAAATCATATGGAGATTGTTGGTAATTCTAACATCAACGAATGAATTTATAATAAAACAGCTGATATAGCCAAAATGTACCGCCAAATACTATTATACGACGATCAACAAGATCTTCATCGCATTTGGTGGCGCAATTCACAGCTTGATCCTTTAAAGTGTTACAAACTTCGCACTGTTACATATGGAACTGCAAGTGCTCCTTATCTCGCGGCAAGAACCTTATATCAATTGGCCGTTGACGAAGCATCCTTTCTCCGAGCATCCAAGATATTAACAGATGATTTTTATGTCGACGACGTATTAACTGGTGCTGATAATATCGAAGACGCACTGCACTGGCCTTAAAAAAGGATCTGATTGAGTTATTGAAACGCGGTGGATTTGATCTCAGAAAATTTACTTCGAATATTCCTGATCTTGCTGATGACAGTGCAACTAGTAATCTGTCTTTAATATTGGGACTGTTTTGAAATACTAAAACTGACAATCTGGGTTCGTTGTAGATGGTATGATGTTAAGATATCATAGTATGAAGGTACGATGGTATTACGGTTGGATATGATGCTGTGATTATATGATGATACAATATTACGAGGTTACGATAATATGATTGGATGATGTATGAAAATATGGGTGATTAATGGTAAGATATACCATCTATACCATGGTGTGATGGTTCGTCGTTACTATGGTACGAGGGTATGATTGTATGAAGATTTAATTGTATAGTGCCTTGATGATATGATGGTCTAATGTAATAATGGAAGGATTGTTAAAGGTTATTACGTTACAGCGAAACATATGCTGGTACGATTGTACGTTGCTATTATGGTATGATGATGAATAGGATTCGAATTGAAATTGAGTTAGATTTGAGTGAGAAGTTGGGTTAGGGATTAATTTGAGGCGATTTTATGGTTTGGTGGGAGGTTAGATTGTGTTGAGTTCATACACGTATGTGGCTTTCGAGTCGAGTTGATTTTGGAATTAGGTTGGCCATTAAGTGTGGAGTTGAGCAGAGGATTGCGATGTGGTACGAGCTAAGTTCAGTTGAAGTTGAGCTATGGTTTAGTTAGTTTGAATTGGGGTTAAGTGAGTTGTTCGGTTGGAG
This sequence comes from Tipula vernalis, assembly GCA_958295665.1. Lineage (NCBI taxonomy): Eukaryota > Metazoa > Arthropoda > Insecta > Diptera > Tipulidae > Tipula > Tipula vernalis. Next base: position 167,980,530 of record OY282559.1, read on the forward strand.
AATTATTAAATTGGTTTGGGTTTAGGTTAAGGGTTGATTTGGAGTTGTAAATTGAGTTGGAGGTAGAGCTAAAGATTCGCTTAAGAGGTTCAGTTAGGTTAGGGATTGATTTGGAATTTTAATTAATTTTCAAGACCAAATTTATCATCACCTCATGAGGTTTCAGCCCTTTTATGTTTTTCTTGTTTTAATATCTTTGACTAATTCCCTTTATTGATCTTACTTTAAAAATGATTTTTTTGGAAACAGTTTGTAATGACTTTACGATCAAATTAAAATATATCTAATTAATTTAATTCGGTTCGGGAGATGAATGACTAGGGCAAGTGAGGCGTAGGTAAATCCGTAGATTATTCATACTAAATATGCTGCAATTTAATTTAAATATCACGGGAAACCACCAATGTTATTTAATCCCCCCATCCCCCCATACCAATAGCCTAAAAGCTTCAGTGGCGACTGTGTGATAATGTCATATCGGGACGTTGGAAAATTTACAGTGGCGACTGGAAGAGGCCGTGTGATCACCGTTACAATACCATTTTAATTTATCTAACTTCACCCATTACAAACAGAGCCTACGTCAATTTAATCTGCACTAGTGGTTGTTTACTGGTAGTAACATTGGATAATTAATCTGTTTTGTTCCCACAATTTCTCTAAACCTGCGTTTACCTTCATCGAACAACATTCAATTGAAGATAAGCAGAAACTGAAATAAGAAACTTAAATTAAATAACTTAACAGTGGATCGCCAAAATTGTTTTGGAAGGTTTTACACTAGTTTTTTCAAAAAAGCGTTTGACCTCATAAGTTATCAAACAGTCTATCTCTATCTAAAACACATTATATTTGATATTTCTCTACATCTAAACATAGTTTTAAACTTGTTACAATCATAAACAATTTTAAAAATAAAATTAAAATTTAATTTACAATTTAAGTGTACAGTACGATTTGTAAAAATCGTGCGAAATGTCATCATCAAAATTCATTGACAGTTATCCATGGCTAACAAAACAATTTTTCAAGCATATTTTACTTACGAGTGAAGATGTTTTAAATCCGCAAGTTATTGATTTTAAAGTGAGTGATGCTATCGGAAAAGGTGAAAATTATGGAAGTAAAATGTTACGTGTTCTGGTGAATTATAGAGTCTGTGAAAATAGTGGTGCACAACAAAAGTCGTATATCATTAAAACAACATTTAGCGGTGAATTAAAAGTTCTCCTTGATCTCGATTTGACTGCAAAATTCGCAAAGGAGTTGGCATTCTTTCGAGAAATTCTACCAAGGTTGATGAAATATACCCAATCATTTGATGAAACGTTCAAATTGGCGCCGAGGTGTTACGATGTAAACGAAAATCCCGTATACATTGTGCTCGAAGATTTAAAACCGGATGATTACCGTAATTTCGATCGACGTACTGGACTAGATTTTCGGGCAACTGAATTGGTTTTAAAAAAAGTCGCGCGATACCATGCGATGGGCGCTAAGTTGTATGCAGAAAATTCCGGGAAAATGTTCGATGTGCACAAGATATCGATTTTAAATTCCCCATCCGCTCAATTAGTCGAGATGTTTATGTGTGGCATGAAGGAATGTCAAGAACTTAGTTGTCACTGGCCGGGCTATGAACATTTATCGTCTAAATTTGAAAAATTAAATAAAATTTTTTTCGCCAAAGTACAAACAATGTTCGAGACGGACGAAGCTGAGTTTAATGTAGTGACGCATGGCGATCTATGGAGCAATAATTTTATGTTCAAATTCGATGAAGAGAATAAACCAATTGATGTCATTTTGGTAAGCGTTATAATGTATTATTGATTCCTTAAGTTTTGTGTTTTGAATTACAGGTTGACTTCCAAACTGGATTCATTGGATCTCCGGCCATTGATTTGTCGTACTTACTGTATATATCAACTGCAAATAATATTAAAGAAAATGAATGGGATAGATTACTTCAAATTTATCATGCTGAATTAGTAACAACGTTAAAAGCTATTGGCTACGCGAAACGCATACCAACTTTGACCGAAATTCAAATTCAAATGCTGCAACGGTCTTTATACGCGGTTATGGTTTTTCTAACGTCTATTGCTCCACGTCATATGATGAAAACTGAGCACGCCGATCTTGATATATGGATGTATGATAATGAGAAAGCAAAAGTTGTGCGGCATGAGGTTTATGAGAAGCCGGAGGTGAAGGAACGATTACTTTATTTATTGGACTATTTCGAGCGGAAAGGATTTTTGGAAATCGATTAAAATTTATAAAATAAATAAGTTTAATATTTTGTTAATATTATTAAATTCTTTGTGGCTAGAAGATTTTCATGTCGCAATATCTTTGTGTTGTCTTATTTATTAGAATTAATTGGATAGCTTCTTGCATTACTAATATTATTCAAGTCAGTAGTTCAACTATATCCTATATGTAATGTACTTTGGTTGATTTAATAAACCTTAAATATTTCAGTGATATCTTTCTATAAAAACGTGCAGTAATGACTGGCTTGTAAACCGTTACGATGCAAAATTTTACTTTTATGATAAGAATAACAAGTTGATTATGGAATCGTTCTGACCTTAGAATTAACCTCATCGAGATTATAATAATAGTAACACTTATTTTGGGTTTGAAAACAAGTTGGGCGACGACTTCATATCACGAGTATTCGAAACTTCTCATGGAGTTATTTTTCAATTTATTTGTCTTATATCTTATACCGGGTGACTTGAATTTGAACCAAATCATTTGAAATTTTATGGACTTGTTAATATCATGTTTAGTTCACAGAAAAATTAAAAAATTTCAAAATAGTGAGCATCAATGAGCATCAATACATAACATTAAACATTTACTAAAATTATCAGCAGCAATTCGAAGGCCTTTCATCGCCTTGACAAGGAAAGGGTTAGATTTTTTGGCTTCGGGCAACAATTCGGGCTTCTCCAGAAGGTATTAACGATTTTTTCTGTTCATTATCAGCCGAAAACAGTAAAACCGATTTCTTCCAGGAATGTGTCAGTCATTTCAGCAGATATGCCAATTCAAACATGTCAAATTTGTCAAGCTAAACTAGTTCGTCTTTAAAAGATTTTCTTTTAAGAATATTACCAATAGGAAGATTTGTTAGCAAAACGTATAATTGAATCGATATTTTCGAAAATGACCAAAGCATCATGTTAAATATTGTAACCTAAAAACATTAAACAATTTTTATTATATAAAATCATAAAATCAATATTTAATATTATATAAAATCGAAATACTTATCTTAAAATCAAATCCCTAAACTCACTAACTTTGTAAACAAAATATGTTTGTTTATCAATTTTTTGACAGCAAGCAAAAATTACTTACGTACTACTCTAATAGAACATTACATTTGTAATAGACTTACGTATAAGCTTTTTCTATTTAACAACAGGATGCGCGCGATTTGCTAAAATGCAGTAATCTAAATTTAATTAAACTCGCGCTTAATTTAGTGTTTTTGTTAGCCATGGGCAACCCAAAATTCTTAATGAGTTCACAAAATATTGAAAAATAATTCTCTTTTTCCTGCGACTTTTAGACGAGCAACATCAGCAAGATAAAATATTCCATTTTTTTTTCATAAGCGAGCGATTAAAGCGAATAACGCGATTAAAGCGAAAGTGATTCGATTTCTTGCAATATTCTACAAGTTACTCTGAATAACATTGTGAGGTATGTCAACGGATTAAGGAAATATGACTATATTTCTGCAATGTTTAAGGAATTGCTCGGCTGCACAATGACTCAGTTCTTTTATTATAGAGCGATGCTACTACTATATAAAATTATTAATAATCGGGTTCCTTTGTACTTATACAATAAAATAAAAATTGGATCTATTCGCAATGGTAGCATAATTCTGCCAGCCAACCGATCCAATGTCTACAATAACTCACCCTTGTTTACAACTTTTACAATTTGGAACAGGGTTCCGGTTGAGATTAGAAGTGCAAGACCTTTATCAAAATTTAAATCTTTGGTTTTTGATTTTATTAAAAATAATTTCTAATTAGTGTTTGTTTATATGTTATATTTTATAAGTTTATACCGTACACTATTGTAACTAGATAATAGTTGGAATAGAAAAGCTATATGCTTTATTCCATGTTGTTGATAAATAAATAAATAAATAACAAAGCGTGAGTTATAAAAGGCGATTTTATATTATATTAATATTATATAGTTAAACAAATAAAAATAAAGAAATTTATAACGATTGAATTATCAAATATATTTAGTTTTATTTTATTATAACAAATAAATACAATAATTTAAATTTTGTGCGAAAATTATTCATGGTCCTTCGAGCCGGATAAAACTCGGTAGCATCCGTAATATTAAGTGTTTTAAACATTAAAATTTTGAATTCAATAAGTGCAGTGCAAATTTACAAGATTTAAAAAATTTAACAATAATTGAATTGACATATATATATTTATTACAAAGATATTTGAAACAAGTGGTGATACAAACTAAGAAATAAATATATAATATTTTGTGAATAGTGGTGTAAACAGGGATCCGGAATAAATAGACAATTCCAAGTGCTTCAAAAATTTGGCGCTTGGCTGAACTAAATCAAAAAAAAAAAAAGTTTGAAAAAACATTAATTAGTGCCTTAAATAATATAATTGTGGTTTAATTTTAAATTACATAAATAAATACAAAATTCGTAATGGCCGATACGCGATCCATCCAACGAAAAATCAATCGTATTTCTCAAATTGAAAACTTCGCTAAGGGTGACCTGTCTCGTGAAACAATAGAACGAATTAAATTACAAATAACGCTTCTGGAACAAGAATGGGACGATTACAAGGCAGCCGAGAAAAATTTTAAGGAAAGCGCGGAGCTTATCGCTCTTCAAGAGATTCTCGAAACCAAATATTTTGACACCAAGGGCAAACTGATACAAGTGGAATTGAAATTAAAAAAGAAAGAACAGCATGATGATCTTGATACCAGCTTCCACCAACTCGTCGAGAATCAAAGGTCCTTTCTACACGAAATATCCAACATGAATAGTAAAGCCGTTCTTTTCCGGTGTTTATTCGGAATATACTTCTTTCCGCGATCTATTCGAAGCATCTATCAATAGTAATCCTAAGATTTCAAAGGTGCACAAGTTCCAGTATCTTAAGGGACTGTTGAAAGGAGAAGCTGCAGCTCTAGTACGTCACATTTCCATCACCGAAGCAAACTACGATGAGGCGTGGGAAATAATAAGGAATCGATACGACAAAAAGCAGCATGTGACCAAAATGCTTTTGAAACAATTTATGGACCAACTGCCAATTGTCCAGGCTTCCGCTAAGGCTATACATCATATGCGAGATGTTTCAGACGAGGTATTACGAGGGCTTAAGGTCTTGGGTGAAAAAGCAGAGTCACGCGATCCATGGTTGATCCATATTTTGGTCAATAAGCTTGATCAAACCACCAAACACGATTGGGCTCAGCATAGCTTTGGAATTGAATTTCCAACCATCGTACAATTTTTCAACTTTTTAAACAAACAAAGCGATACTTTAGAAAGTTGCGAAACCACAAAACGCGCAGTCTATCGCCCAGCACCAAATCCAAATCTGAAAGTGATGCATGCAGACACAAAAACAGTAACTTGTCCGAAATGCAGCCAAAACCACTACCTACGCAATTGCGAAGATTTTTGTGTCTTTCCATATACGATAGACGAAATTTCGTGGCTAAAAATAAATTGTGCTTCATATGTCTTTTTAGTAATCATCTATCGCAAAGTTGTCGGTCGAGGTTTAGATGTGGTATATGTCGAGCAAGGCATCACACTATTTTACATCAAGAGGTCAAAAAACAGCCGGAGAACACTACCAGTTTATGCGCAGAAATCGTTCCAACTTCATCAAGAACATCAGAAGCTATTTGTGAAACTATAGATGTCGCCCATGCACGCGCCACTGCCACTAAGAGATTTACAGCTCTTTTACCAACAGCGATCATAAGAGTGCTAGATTCTACAAACAAATTCCAAAGATGTCGTGTTTTATTGGATTCTGGAGCACAGGCGTCTTTTATATCTGAATCGTGTGCTCAACGACTGGCACTGCCACGTAAGAATGCGAAAAATGTAATAAAGGGACTTACAGCTGGCACGGAAACGACGAGAGGTTTAATGGCAATTAAAGCAGGATCATTGTATTCAAATACAGAAACACTAGCGCTCAATGTGTTAATTCTCCCAAAATTACCTACTTCTTTACCCTCTTGTGAAATAAATATTTCTAATTTTATGAAAATTCAAGGACTACAACTAGCGGATCCATATTTTAACAAACCCGGGATATTGGATATCATTATTGGAGCAGACCATTTCTTCAATGTATTACGAGAGGGCCGTCTTGAAGATTTAGCAGACAATTTATCGGCTCAAAATACAATGTTCGGTTGGGTTCTGGCACGGGAAGCAAACACAACTAAAAACCAAACCACGAGCCTCAACTATCATGTGGGAGTAAATATCGATGAGAGCATTAGAAGATTTTGGGAAATGGAGGAACTTCCCAGCTGCAGTCTACTTTCCAAAGAAGAGAGCGAATGCGAGGAGCATTTCAAAACAAATTTTGAGCGACACAATTCCGGCAGATACATTGTGCAGTTGCCGCTAAAACAATCCCATACACCACTGGGCGATTCGTTGAATATCTCTACAAAACGATTCTTCAATTTAGAAAATAAATTAAACCGCGAACCTAAATTGAAATCGGAATACATCAAAATCATGCGAGAATATATTACCCTGGGACATTTATGCGAGATTCCAGGAGATATTACAACCACCCCAGTGGAGAATAACTACTATTTGCCGCACCATGCCGTCACAAAAGAGGAGAGTACCACGACAAAATTGCGCGTCGTATTTGATGGTTCCAGTAAGACTAGCAACGGTTATTCGATCAATGACATTCTTATGGTCGGTCCAACCCTACAACCAACACTGTGGACTACTTTGCTGAAATTCCGGTGCAATCGAATTGCTCTAACGGCAGACATAGAAAAGATGTACAGACAAGTTATGATAGCTGAAGACGATCAAAAATATCAGCAAATCCTATGGCGAGAAAAAGTAAGTGAACCATTAAAACCATATAAACTTACCACTGTGACATTTGGAATGGCCAGTTCAGCTTTTTTGGCAACAAGATCTTTGCAGCAGACTGCGTTCGATTTCCAACAAGAACATCCATTAATTGCTGCGGAAATTTTAAATAGTTTCTATATAGATGACTACCTGTCCGGAGCAGATTCTTTGGAAGAAGCCCGATACTTGAAAGATAAATTAGGATATATTTTAAAACAAAGGGGATTCAATTTGCGGAAATGACAATCTAGTGCTAGTGCGCTGCGAGAAATATGGAAAAATAATGAGTCATTGGTTCCCATTGAAAATGTGAACTCATCTACCAAAATCCTAGGCCTTCAATGGAATTCAGCAGATGATTTATTATCTTTCAAGGTAAAGCTGCCAGACGAAGTGACACCGACAAAGCGATCGTTAATATCAAATGCTTCCAAAGTATTCGATCCACTAGGACTACTATCACCATCAATCATAATAGCTAAAATCCTTTATCAACAATTATGGTTAAGGAAATTAGACTGGGACGAAGAGCTACCTGATGATATATCAATTTTATGGAGACAATTAAAGGCCGAACTACCACAATTGGAACAACTTAAAATATCGCGATACATAAACAAGAATAAAATGCAGATTCATGGGTTTTGTGATGCCAGCGAACGAGCCTATGCAGCAGTGATCTACAGCCGATTTACAAACGAAAAGGGAGACATACAAGTGGAACTGATTGCATCAAAGACCAAGGTAGCGCCAATAAATCAAGTTTCGTTGCCTCGACTGGAATTATGCGGTGCACATCTTCTATCAAAGCTGATATTAGAAGTCAAGAAAACGCTACCCGAAGGTGTTCCAGTTTATGGTTGGACTGACTCAAATATTGTTTTGGCCTGGTTATCCGCACATCCAACCAAGTGGAAGACTTTTGTAGCCAACCGAGTATCCGAGATTCAACAATTACTACCCAGTTATCATTGGAATCATATCAAGTCCGAAAATAATCCAGCAGACTACGCTTCAAGAGGAATTCTACCATCAAAACTCCTAACACTAGATCAGTGGTGGCATGGACCATTGTGGTTAATTCAGTCGGAAAAAGCATGGCCAATTGTAAAAAACGACGTATATTATGGCGATACCATCTGCGAAATGAAACCAAACCAAACCATATCTCTTATTCATACACAGCTAATTCATACTGAAAACGAAATATACGAATCCATATTAAGTAGAACGTCTTCCTTTAATAAAACCATAAGAATTTTAAGTTTCATTCATAGATTTATTGGAAATGCGAGAAAAACGAAGGAAACACGACAAATTAATGGAGTAACGTTGAATGAAATGTCTTTAGCCACAAAAAGGCTCATCAAATGGGTTCAACAAACACAGTATTCTAACGAAATCGCGATAATCAGCAAAAATCAGACGCTACCCAAACACAATTCGCTATCATCACTGGCGCCGTTTTTAGATGCTGATGGTTTATTACGTGTCGGTGGGAGATTAAAAAACTCAATAAATGCATATGATTATAAACATCCTATCATTCTACCCATCCTACTTTCTAACTCCCATATCGTAAGTAAAATGATAATTTCTTCATTCCATTTAAAATACCTCCATCCAGGTCCATCCCATACGTTCCATCTGATCCGGCAAAACTATTGGATCGTAAAAGGCCGAGCAATTGTGCGTAAAATAGTCCAAAAATGTATCCAGTGTTTTAAAAATCGAGCAAAAACCGCCAAGCAGCTTATGGGTGATTTGCCTTCGGTTCGAGTAGTCCCAGCTAGACCATTTGCTAACTGTGGGATAGATTATGCTGGTCCAATCATGTTAGCCAGCAAGAGAGGACGTTGCACCGCAACTGATCAAAGGATACATCGCAATCTTCGTATGTATGGTCACCAAAGCGATACATATCGAGGCAGTTACGGAACTCACCACGGACGCCTTCATTGCAACCTTAAAAAGATTCTCGGCAAGAAGAAATGTTCCAAGCAATATATATTCGGATAATGGCACGAATTTCGTTGGCGCCAACAGAAAGCTAAAAGAGGTATACAAATTAAATAATTCTCATATTAATGATTCCGTTATTACAGAATTTTGCGCTCTTAATGCAATAAATTGGCATTATACACCACCCTCTGCTCCACATTTTGGTGGATTGTGGGAGTCTGCGGTGAAGTCGGTCAAAACTCACCTAAATAGAGTCACTGGAAATTGCCATCTTACCTTCGAAGAGATGAGTACATTGTTGTGTCAGATCGAGGGCATATTAAACTCACGGCCACTTTGTGCGATATCAGCAGACGATGAGTCATTTGAGGCTCTAACGCCGGCTCATTTTTTAATGGGATCATCTTTAGCAGCCGTACCTGAAAATGATATAACCAATATCGCGACATCCCGATTATCCAGATGGCAACAGGTTGAGCATAGAGCACAAAGTTTATGAAAACGATTTCACAAAGACTATCTCAACAATTTACAACAAAGAAATAAATGGAAAAACCGCGAAGAGAATATCAAAATCGGCGATTTGGTATTAATCAAGGAGGATAACTTACCTTCATGCAAGTGGGCAATGGGTAAAATTATCGACGTTCATCCAGACATACAGGGATTAATCAGGGTTGTCACCATAAAAACAGCGACCAACATCATGAAGCGACCCATTACCAAAATTTGTGTACTTCCATTGGAATGATTATTGTTGATGAAATACACCTTCATCAACGTCGGGGAGTATGTTAAACATTGTAACCTAAAAACATTAAACAATTTGTATTATATAAAATCATAAAATCAATATTTAATATTATATAAAATCGAAATACTAATCTTAAAATCAAATCCCTAAACTCACTAACTTTGTAAACAAAATATGTTTGTTTATCAATTTTTTGACAGCAAGCAAAAATTACTTACGTACTACTCTAATAGAACATTACATTTGTAATAGACTTACGTATAAGCTTTTTCTATTTAACAACAGGATGCGCGCGATTTGCTAAAATGCAGTAATCTAAATTTAATTAAACTCGCGCTTAATTTAGTGTTTTTGTTAGCCATGGGCAACCCAAAATTCTTAATGAGTTCACAAAATATTGAAAAATAATTCTCTTTTTCCTGCGACTTTTAGACGAGCAACATCAGCAAGATAAAATATTCCATTTTTTTTCATAAGCGAGCGATTAAAGCGAATAACAAAGCGTGAGTTATAAAAGGCGATTTTATATTATATTAATATTATATAGTTAAACAAATAAAAATAAAGAAATTTATAACGATTGAATTATCAAATATATTTAGTTTTATTTTATTATAACAAATAAATACAATAATTTAAATTTTGTGCAAAAATTATTCACATCACTTTACGAATTTTACAGGAAACAGAAAAAACTTCTAAAAAAAACCTAATTAACGTTCAAATTTTCATTTAATTTTAAGTTTGCCTATTATGTAAGGGTTTTTTATGTCAAATTATTATTTAATAGGATTTACCAAATCCTCATAAAACTCAATTAAACGTTTTGCGTTTGGTTGTTTTCAAACTAAATGTATGGGTTTAGTCAGTAAACAACTAATGTAACCTAACTTTGGCTGTTTTGAAATGGCGAAATATTGGATATTTAGGATATTTACGAATAAAGCTCAAATAGAATTTCCCAAGTATCTCTGAAAACTAAATCAAATTAATAATTCACTATTACACCATATCTTTACTACTTAATTAATAGAATTTAACTTATATAAATTAGTTAGTGATAAATAAAATAAAATAGTTATCACAAGACAACCCAATTTCTACGCTACATAACAGCTGGATGCTTCGAGTTTCTGGATGCTGAGCGAGAACCGGTATTTCTGTAGCTCGGAGACGATCTAACAATTATTTATAATTAAGTATAATTTATAGCAGCTACATATTCTAATGGTTTTCTTCACATAAGTCATTTCCGCAACTTAAAATTATTGTTAAGCTCAAACTACTTTTATAGTTGAAGCAATTCCGAAAATTTTACAACCACACTACTCCTCAACCTTAGTAAATTAACTGATAACATCCTACAATCCAATAATTCCTTCCATTTAACACCATTTACCATTTGTACTCACAAACACAACCCTTAAAGATGTAAACTATAAAATCTTCAAAACTCAGAAAAGTACCACTATTAAAATTATTAAGAGTATACGTAATTAATTAAATTCTCTGAAAATGTATATCACATTAATTGGCTATTCGTTATTTGTAAGATAGCGATCACCAATATTTCAAAATTAAGTAAAATTCGCTAATAAGTTATCCAGTTTATAATGAACATACGCTTATTAAGAACGGTTTTTCTACTCCTTTGAATCTGTATGATCAGTTTTTCATTTATATACTACTATTGACGATTGGAAATTTAGAGAACGCACTACCTATCGGAATAAAAAAAATGTGTAACGACGACCAAAAATTAGCATCAGCGCTCGCAGAATGACTGAAATATGGTATAGTGGAAATTTTTTGAAGCCGTGTAGCCGACAAAGATTTTGTCTAAAATCACGGTTCCAATCGTCAATAATGAACTTCGTTTATAAACATATAACGAACACTTTAAATGTGCGAACACACCCAATTTTGTTCAAAAATATATGGTTAAAATGAACGTCGCAATTCTATATTTCTATTTTTTATTCCATTTTGATCTACATAATTATTTGCTAAAGAGAGAAAACGAATGTAATATACATTTGTATAACGAGCAGGAAATACATACATACGTTTCCCAGTTGTACGATTGAGTGCTCCAACAGCGCAAATTTAGCGATCACCGTGATCGCTCAATTTGACCTCACCGTGAGCATCACTTTACACCATATTTCGTCTAAAAATGAACGAATACCGACGGAATGTATGGTGCAGTAGTATTTGTAAACGGTGAGTTTAAGAAATTGTTTGATAGATGGTGCTGTTATATCGGTAAAATGATGCTCACGGTGAGGTCAAATTGAGCGATCACGGTGATCACTAAATTAGCGCTGTTGGAGCACTCAATTGTACAACTGGGTAACCCCCAAATGCCACTCGAATAAGTTTTTTTGATTAAAATAATACTTTTATTAAGTAAACAATTTTTTTTTTATTTATTCATTTTATAAAATAATAAAATTCAAAAATTCATCCAGTTTACAGTTAAATTATCACATACAAATCATTAATTATTAATAAATTCAACGTTTTCTAACAAATTCCAATTTAAATAAAAGAAACTTAATAATTCAAGTTAAAGAATAATATTCAAAATATCTAAGACTAAAATTAATTTCACAATCACACAATTATCACATGTGGTTAAATAATAGTTGACAACAAGTTGCCAAAAAAAGATTAAGTATAAAAATAAAATATCACTAGTAAATAATTAATTCAACATTTCCTAGTAAATTTCAATATAAATAAAATAAAATAAATAATTCATGTTAAAGAATAATTCAAAATAACTAAGACTATAATTAATCAAAAATCTACATTATTTTTCACGCAACTTCTTATTGTGTTGCCTGTTATGTGCTCGTCTGAATTCCATCTTAAGTTTAGATTGAAAGCTTGCCAGGCTATCAAGTGGAGATTTCCAAGCCTCTAAAAAAAAGTATAAAAGATATTGTTTATGAATTGTGAAATTTATATAAAATAAGCAAATCTTACCAAACATGATTACATTGAGCTTTTTAAATTTATTAAAAGCAATTTTTCTTTGAGTCCCCCCGAAATTTAGCTGCAGTGCTAATAAATCTGATATGGTCTTCTGGAACGCCAAGCTTAACCCTTTTCCTAGGTTTACAAATGATGTGAGATAATGCACCTGAAATTCAAATTACCAATAATTAATCAGTTACATAAAGTGTAATACTCGTATATAAATCATCTTTACCAATTGTTCCCGAAATTCAGTGTTACAACACCTTGCTTCCAGCTCCTCCAATTCTTTAAGTGATGCTAGAGGAAATAATTTCTGTAGCTCTTTATTGATGTTTCTAGTGTTTACTCCGTTATTTTGTTGCGCAATCCTCCTCGACAAATCTTTAAACAAATAGGTTAATTTGTCTAATTTAAAATGAATTTTTTTTATTTCCGTATTGCAGCAGCAAGAAGTTGGCTTAGTCGCTTTATCTATAACTTGGTTGCTGGTTAGTTGTAAGGTTTTAAGCGATGAATTTAGTAATAACGGGTTATTTTCTGCCGGCGTTTTTGTTGTTTGTTTGCTTTTAACACATAACTTACTATTCTTATTTACAGGAACTATTGTTTTATATTCATCGAAGAGTATATTTAATGGTGGTGGTGGCATATGCTTTTGAGTCATCGCCCATGGCTTTTGATACTGACTTGATGATATTCGATCTATAATATAATAATTGTTATATAAAATAAGTGCAAAATTGTGATACAATTTTATATTACCGGGATTTAAGAAAACAAAATCTTTTGGGTTGGCATCAAACGGGCATGTTGCTTCCTCTCGAAAGTCAAGCTCTTGGCTATCCATACTAAATAAAAAGTGTCTTAATTAATTTTTCTGTTTCGAGAAATTATGCTAATCGGCGCATTTCATCACACTAGAGAATCCTGCTAGATTGTTTTATATGCGAAACATCAGATCATAAAATTATTGTCGTTTCGTTTCATATAACACTATCTTATTTGTATTCAACAAGTGCCATGAAAATCAGTTAATTTATGTGTTTACATACATATTATTAGATTTTTGAGTATCGCATGTTTTTGATGTTGAAGGCACGTTTGTAGTGGCTTGAATTTTGGAGTTAGATGCTCTAACAATCTTAGTTAATGCTGGTGGTGAATTTCTATTTTGGATCGGTAGTGATTTTCGATTTTCAATCGGTGATAATGCTGGTGGCGAATTTCGGTTTTGAATCGGTGATATGTGACCTGTAATTTTTATAATTATTTTATCAAATTAATTTTTGGAAGTAAATAAATTTATATTACCATTTTCTACTGGATAATCTTTGTAAAAACATTTCTGTAGCCAATCAAGATCTTGACTTTCCATGCTAAATAAAAATATAAATATTACTGAGGGTAAAAAACAAATAAAATTAAAATCTAAAAAAGTTAATATTGTATTATTGTAAAGCTACAAAATTTAAATATAATTATACATTAATTGCCCCTTTAATGGAGCAGGGGTATTAAAATATAATTAATTTTATTAAATAACTTTACATATTTAAATTTAATTGATGTAATAGGAAATATTTCGTTAGTATCCGATATTCCTTTACACTGCAGAATGCCAAGCGTCACTTGTGAGTTAAGGGGCTTAATGAAAAATGGTGATACATCATTAAATCGTCTGCCAATAACCATTGTACTTTCATTTTCTTGGACAAATTCCGAAATTAAAAATGGAATATCTCCCGCCAAATGGCAGCACTTGTCAGCTTCCGTATTTTTTAATATAAAATTATCAAACTTAAATGTATTATTTTTTAAATCACTGTCATGGGGAAACTGCTCACTTAAATTAATCGACATTTGTATTTCATCTATACGATTGGCAAGCTGTTGTAAAATTAAGCTAGGTTTTCTTACTAATTTCTTTAACTGCTGCATATAATTTTCAAATTTATATGCTGAGAATGAATCTACACTACCAAACTGGGAAACGCAATGTGCGATATGGAGAAGACCGTGTACATTATAGCTAACTCTATTCTCACCATAAATTTTGGGAAATATTCTAACAAATGCAGCCAACATTTTGTCCACTAAATTAACATTATTCTTTGCGTCTCTATTAGACATTAACCTATATGCACAGTGTAGTAAAAGGAAATGACTATAAATCTCTTCACTAACTACATCTTTCAAAACGACAATGCCAGTATATAAAATAAACTGCCTTAGTTCAGTAGCTTTCCACAATCTCAAATAATTTATTGACCTAGGTTTTCTAGCGAACTCTAAAGGAATACTACTTGCGCAATTCATTAATTTTGAGTCTAATATATTTGTAGCATTCTGATTTAATTTAAATTCCAAGGTCTCACGATTGATAAGTAACGTTAAAATTTTACGAACTACTCCAAGATCAATGAGGTGCATTGGGTCAACTACAAATTGAGAAATCATTCCTATATTAACACTTTCTAAAATAGTGGGGAAATTAAAATATTTAATGCTATGCAAACTTGGAAATTCCCTATTTTGAAATGTCACATCAGTGTATAGCTGGGAAATAGCTGTGCTGTAGACAACAGTTTTATTGATATGTGTTCCAATTTTGTAACGCAATCCCCAAGGGATTACGTTAACAGACATGAGAGTAGTGGTCTGATGCGGTATAGTAGCTGGCTAGAGCTCACGGTGCGGCGTGGGGATTCTCAGACATACACTCATGCTTGAATAACCGCATGAAAATAAAATTGGAGGGACAAATGGAAATTAAAAATTAAGTTGCCACGGCCTCAGCGGCAAAAAAAAATGATAAACCGGGAATGATCGATCCGGAGTGACAGTCTCAATCCCAGGCGACTACCGCCGTGACTGCCACACGGGCCTCCCCTCATCGGCCCGCCTACTGGGATGCTGTTTCCCAGTCGCGACGGCCACCGATGCCATTTATGAAGGAGGGACGCCCGCATGACAATCCCAGCGACAATCCCCCGGAACGAGACCGTCACCCCGACGCGATCAACTCATGTGGCGTGCCGCCCTCCAGCACAGCCTGTCCTGGAGGAACGAACGGCACGCACGGAAAAGGGTGGAAAAAGGCCGACCCTTCGCATGACCCCACCTCACATCACCCGATCAATTATTTATTTACGCGCACATGGTGCGGCTTAGCACACGACAGTAAAAAAAAATTCAAAGAAAAAAAAATTTGTTACGGTAAAAGTGGAAAAAAATTGAAAATTAGGCAAGTTAAAGTACGTTAAAACTGATTCTACGTTATGTTAAAATTTCACTTTCACTAATCACTGTGCACAATTCAAAAGAAAAAAAACTACCACTAAAGTACCTGAAACGGAAAAGTGGACCGCTATGTGGCCGAACCACACCCAAAGCGGACAACCGAACAACGGAAACTTCAAACGCAAACACTCAAAATTTTAACCAAAAGAAAAATAATCACGAATCTTTGCTCTGTGTGGGGCCTTCACCAAACCGGTGCATCACCACGAATCGTGAGTATGACCGCACAAAATAAGTAAATAATATATAAGAAAAATACTTGGGGGAAAACTAACTGTTACAACAAAATTTGTAAAAATTACAGTTGGTTTTCCTCCTCAATTTTGGTACCTTGTTTATGGCCCGTCCGACCACACCGCAAACAGCGCCGGCGCAGGATCCCCCTCACAAAAATGGCTTTATGAAACTTTTGATTTGAGTGTTTATTTTATTTTATTTAATTTCTTTCCGCACACTGGACACGCGCTAGCCAAAACAGTGGCCCTCACCGTCAAAAGAATGTATATATATTTATATACTTATATATGTATATATTGTCTGTTTGTTTGTTTGTTCACTGTGTGGCTAAATGAGAGCGAAGAGAAATGATGTCTACCCGTTATCACCAGCCACAAAAGAAAAATGTGATAGAATAAATTTTACACCAAAAAAAAAAAATATGAGTACATCAAAGATATATAACTTAGATTGTTTTGTTTATAACTTTTAATTATTCAACTCAAAAAAAAACAAAATATATACAATATACATAATAAAGTTTGTTCGACTTAATCAGTGATTAAGAATTTAATATTATTATTAATAATTTTTTATTTTTTTATTTTTTTATTTTTTAATTTAACATACTTTAACCGTAGCCAACCAACAAAAAAAATTACATAAAAATTCGTTGGCCTACACGGTTGTACCACCAAAAACAACAGATTTTCTCTTATATTCAACACCAGAAAATTTAATCATATGTTAAATTTATTTCAATTCTATTAAACAGAACAATTCTAAAATTTTATTTATTCAATTCCCCTTTTTTTTTATTTTTTTTTTTTTTATTACAATTATCAATTCTATAAAGTTTTTTTTTTCCAAAACTTGGCCTTGTAATGTTTTATGTATGTTTTTGGCCATACAGACTAAGTCACATACTTTTATTAAGAAAACTTAGCACTACTAAAAAAAAATGATTATACACCGTCTTCATTCAAGACAAAAAAAATCCAAAAAAACTAATTAAATTGCCATATTGGCTAAATAAATCAAAACTTATAAAAACTGGTCTCACTCGACCGAGCTCAAAAACTAGCCTCTTTCAAATACAAACTTAGACCTTTTTTTTTATTATTTTTTTTTTTATATAGAAAAAAAATTGACTTATTGTCAACCAAAACTCAAACTAGACTAAAAATCAAAAAAAAATTTTACATCAAAAACAAAAAATCAGAAAAATTTTTCCCCCTCCTATTTTTCTTTCTTTCGCATCGTTGTCTGTCCCGCTCGCCGTATTTGTGCACATATACATCAAAATTTTTTATTTTTTTATTTTTTATTATTGTTGTAAAATCTTTATTCATGTTTATGTTTTTTTTTTTCCTTGTTATGTACACAAACACAACGAGTAAGACAAACAACGACGACGAACACACGTACATACTTAGTTGTACGGTCGCCTCTGACTCATGTCTAAGCCACCGATTGGTTTTTTTGTTTTCCCACACAGAGCAAATATCACGCGTTAATCCAAGCCAATGAAAGAAAAAATGGAATATTCGAGATTGAACATTTCAGCATCATAAATACTCCATCTCACACTACCCAATACATGTACACATACCAACTCGCAAAAAAAAATGTATGCTTGTACATGACCATATAGAAAACGAGTAAATGCAGGGGAAAATAAAATATCTTTACATAGCAATCGGTGAGAGTATTAAATTTGAATTTTGGTGAAGCATGAATTAGAGCATATGTATATACAACACCATGGTGGTCATGGTATTTTATAATTAAAGAAAAATTTCAAATTATTGAGCGTTTGGAATTTTCGGAAAAAAAAGAAATCGTCACTGGTCCAAGTGGAGACGTATGCCAGTCGTAACAAACGTGGGGACGACCCACACCCGAGAAAAGGTCTCAAGCCAGGCACAAGATTAAAGACATAAAATCAAGCTCGGATATCTTTGACATGGTACAACCCCAATGGTTTACCCGCTAAGTCTTCCACATTATAAGATACCGAACCAACTTTCGAACTAATTACTGCTGGTTTGAATTTTGCTGACAATTTGGCGGAGAATTTGTTAACTGCGTCACTCAAAGCGAAGGATCGTATGAATACAGGTTGTCCTACATGAAAAGTACGGTTTGAGCTTCGCAGGTTATAGTGTCGAGCTCCCTTATCATGCGCCACTTTTAAGTAATGAAGAATTGGATCCCGTACTAAGTTCATCCGATCAGGTTTGGACCATCCGTGGACGTCACTGGAATCCTTTCCGCAGAGCAATGCCCGTAATTCATAATCTGAACCATGAAGCGACATATGCTGACCGAAAACTAAATAATGAGGGGAATAATGCAGCGTATCATGAATCGAGTTGCGCAAGGCAGCTGCGATCTCTTGCAAATGCTTGTCCCACTCATTATGTTCGTGATCATCAACATATGACCTAATGGCAGCCAATAGTGTGCGATTCACCCGCTCCGAAGCGTTGCTCTGCGGAGAGTAAACAGGTGTGCGGATGTGCGAAACTCCATATTTAGCTAGCAAATTTTTAAAGAGCTGTGAAATAAACTGTTTGCCATTATCTGAGGTAATAACTTCAGGAACAGAGAATGTCAGGAAAACCTCATTTTCCAAATACGTACACATCAAAGCAGCGGAAGCTTCTCGCAGAGGCTTGATAAATACATACTTGGAGAAATGATCCACAACAATCAATATACATGTATTGCCACGCTTCGATCTCGGATAAGGTCCTAAAAAGTCTACGTATAATTTTTGAAAAGGACGTGTGGACACTACCGCAGCTCCCATAGGTGGACGGGTGGAAAAGTTAACGCCCTTATTCTTTTTGCATTCTTGACATTTCGCCACGTAATCTTTAACCTGACGAGACATTTGAGGCCAGAAAAATTGCCTTTGCAACCGCTCGAGAGTTTTACTACCACCAAGATGTGCAGATGTGGGCGGAATATGAGCTTGCTCAATCAGATTTTCAACAAGAGGAGATGGTACTACCAGACGATAAACGGGAAGATCAGTGTCCAAATATCGCGCACTATACGAAGGATCAATTAACAGTTTGTTGTCTTGAATTTTGAAATTGTGTTCGCCGTCTTTTAATTTACGAACTTGGTCTATGTGTGCCACATAAGCAGGATCGTTAAAAGCAGGAGAATTCAAATCAAGATGCAAGACAGGAACAGACTTAGACTTTGGTAACCTATTGATGTCCGCAAATTCTATGGAAGAGACAGGATGAAACCGACCATTTTCAAATTGAGCATTAAGGGACGCAATGTTTTTATTTAGACGAACGTCTTCCTCCGGAGAAGTTTCTTCAGGAAAAGCTCGAGATAAAGTGTCGGGCACTATATTTACCGACCCTTTTCTATACCCAATCTGAAAATCGAAAGCTTGCAATTTGAGGCTCCACCGGGCTAAGCGCCCCGACAGATCCTTTTGTGACATCAGCCAGCGTAGACTAGCGTGGTCTGTATAAATCACAAAAGGATACCCCTCTACATAAGGCCGGAACTTCTGCACACTGAGTACCGCGGCGTAGCACTCCAACTCGGTCACTGAATAGTTTCGCTGAGCCCCATTAAGTTTATGCGAAATAAACTCAATGGGATGCTCTGCCCCATCAAGATCTGTTTGAAACAAGACGCTACCTACGCCGACGGCACTGGCATCGCACTGTATGTAGAAGGGCTTACTGTAATCGGGGTTAGCTAACACGGGAGCAGAGGTCAAGGCGGTTTTCAAAGCAACGAAGGAGGATTCCGCAGCAGATGGCCATGGACATTTACCCGATTTGCCTGTAAGATCAGTCAATGGGGCAGCCAAGGTAGCAAAGTTCGGTATGAACCGACGGTACCATCCACACATTCCCAGAAAGCGTCGTATTTGTTTGGTGGTTTTTGGAACGGGAAACTCTGCAATCGCTTTACACTTTTCTGGGTTTGTGCGGAGGCAACCGTGTCCAACCACATAACCCAAATAATTAACTTCTTTAAGGACAAATTGGCTCTTATCCAGATTGATGGTTAACCCAGCGAATTTTAGTAAACCAGCGACTTCTTTTAAAAGGAGGTAATGCTCATCCAGAGTGGCGGATGTGACTAAGAGGTCATCCAGGTACACAAAGACCTTATCGTGCAATCGGTGAGGAATTACTCGGTGCATGAGGCGGCAAAGAGTCAGTGGAGCGTTGCATAACCCAAAGGGCATTACGGTGAACTGATACAAAGGCCGCCCAGGTACCGTAAACGCTGTCTTATCGCGGGATTGTGGGTCGAGAGGTATCTGCCAAAAGGCATCTTTTAAATCAATTGCAGATATAAATCTGGTTTGATCCAAACGACCCAACAATCCGTTGATAAGAGGCAACGGATACGCATCCTTAACGGTGGCCTTGTTCAGTTCTCTAGCATCTAAGCACAGACGAACTTTACCATTAGCCTTACGCACGAGCGTAACTGGAGAGCACCAGGAACTTTGTGATTCCTCGATGACCCCCAAGGACAACATCCGATCCAACTCGTCATACATGAGCTTCTGGACGGCAGGAGACACAGAATAAAATCGCTGTTTCACTGGTTTCGCGGATCCAACATCAATCGAGTGAAATAACAAAGAAGTTTGACCTAGGCCCAATTTAGCGCTCGATGGAAAGAGTTCTTTGATGCCATTTAACGTATGCTGATCCTCACCGGACAGAAGGTGGAATTTAGACTCAGGAGGGGAATCAGCAAGATCGTTGACATCACTTAAAGAAGAAATACTCAAAGAAGAGACTTTTGGAACAATCCCAAAGCGATTCCAAAAGTCAATTCCAAGGTATAACGGCTGTTCTAATGAAGGCACTAAATATAAGGTAAGGTTATGAACGAGGTTATTGAATCGGACCATAGCATTTAAATACCCAAGCACTGGCTGTGATTGTCCGCTGGCGGTTTTGATCTTAGTTGGAAAATAATGAATTTTTACAAACGGATTTGATAACAGTTTTTCCGATCCACAACCCAACACGCTTACGCTAGCTCCGCTATCTAAAAGACCTCGGTATGGAACATCATTAACCAAGACTTCGGCATACGGCCGTAGATCATTGGTTTCAGCACCGAGCATGGAAGATATGACGAAAGATCGCATACCCTTCCGCCTTTCCCAATAACGTTTGGAGCGCAGCAAACGGCTAGAATTGCGAGATCGGGCTTGCACCTGAGAAGCAGAGGACAAGCTAGAAACGGGGAATTTTACTAGATGAGAACTGAATGATTTTGTGATTGGTAGAGTTGGAGAAACAGGTTTGACGGAAGGTCTTGAATCTGAGGAAGTTATATCCGAAATCGAAATATCCGGTACTGACGAGAAAAAAGATGACATAGCAGGTAAAGACGAATTAGGTGTAGAATTATAAGGTGACGTATAAGGCATAGAAGCAATAGGTTGGAAGAACGGATTTAGTGAAATGGAGTTCCTAACATTAACTGATGGGACAGCTCGACATTTTGGCATGGATGGGAGTCCCGCAGAACCCACACTCACCTGGTTGGAACCAGACGGAACAGGTCCAGATTTGTTTTCGGAGCAAACGGGCTCTACGAAGACTTTCGCTGTTCCGCTGGTCTTCTCCAAGAGAGTGCAGGCCTCTGATGAAGTTCCGGATCCGTGTTGCTGGCCGCATCCTCCAACGCATTCCTTGGGGCTCCGGTATTCTGTGACCCACGGTTGCCCGATCTCCACTGGCCACTCGATCGGTTTCCCGCACATCTAGGACAATTCGGAGAAATTGTATCAGGTAATCCACAAAGGAAACAGAAATATCGAACCATAGGTTTAGGACAATATTTAAAGGTGTGCCCAATATCAAGACAGTTAAAACAGACGAGAGGAGGATTTCCGGTCGCTGCATGAGATACCGCTGGTGGCTTGTTAACTATTGGTATTCTGACTGGATTATTTGGTCTGACGACCGGACCCGCTGACGGACCCTGAAATGCAGCCAACGTATACCCGGTGGAGACATCAGTTGGCGCTACGTCTGGATAAAATCCCGGCAGCCCACTTTCATCAGTTGAATCCACGGATAATTCGTGGACAACACGTCTGGGGAAGGTCGCGGATTCCGGTCGGACCGGACAACGCTTTAAAGTATCTTCCCAAGCAGTACAGCTTTTAATTAGATCCCCTATGGTCGAAAATTGTCGGTCGGTGAGATGGAACTGCAAAACTGGCTTCATGTTAGATAACAACAACTGAATGAATTCTTCGTCCGAATACGGAGTTTGACATTGTAAGGATAAACCCCACATGCAATGGTAGAAATCAAGAAAGTTTTCATTTGGTTGTTGCTTTCTGCTCTCGATGGCACGACGAACTTCAAAAGCGGTACGACGATCCTTAAATCTTTCTACCAGATCTCGTTTTAAGTCTGTCCAGGTAGCACAGGGATTCTGACGGCGGTACAACCAGTACCACTGTAGGGCAACGTCCTTCAACACTGTGCTGACTTCTACTAACAAGGTTTCGGGGCGCAGGCACATCGAAGTGGCAATAACTTCCAATTGGAACAAAAACATGTCAACAGTGATACCAGCCGATAACCCAGAAAAAGAAATACCGCTTCGCCCTAAGGAACGGTAACCAGAAAACCCTTGGGTAGGAGGGGTTAAAGTGCTCGCTGCACCATACGGACGAGAGAAAGAATCAGAGCGCTGACCATGAAACGTACTATTATGTAAGGTATCTGGCTGGTTGGAAATGAAAGCGCCATCGGTGGGGATAGCATGCTCCAGAGATGAACGCCCTTTCGGAACATGACTACCCCCAAAAGTAGGTACGGGTGATGATCGAGGTAAAGGGTCCTCTGGCCTACCGGGTGGAGCGAGTCCACCGGACGGAGTGGCACTAGTTATAGCCCGCAGCTGATCGGATAACATAGTGATTTGATGCTGCAAAGCAGCGACATGTGCCGACGAATCCGGTATATTTTGTGATTGGTGAACGGCATGATCAGGTGAAAATGAAACGGCCAAGCCACCTGCTGGATTTCTGGTGGGTTCCGAAACTTGAACGAGATTTTCTTCAGGAGCTTTCTCAATTACTATAGTTTTGGCGGTCTCAAGCGAAGTATTCAGTAGATTTTCATTTTCCAAATACGACTCCAACGCGGTCATCAAAGGAACACAAGCATTTAATTGTTTTTGGGCCTCCCCGCCATAAGTTGGTGACGATATCGCACGCTCCAACCGTCCTCTCACATGCCAAAGTTTGGAACAGATTTTCCTGGCAGCTATAGGTTGCTTTTCAACGTTGAAGTTTGGTAGCGTGGCGATATCCTCCTTGAACTGCATCAATCGATCATGGCAATGAACAATTTCTCGTTGCGGGTTTTGGCAGGCTCTCGTATGCATCCGGGCAGGTGCTAGGGTTTGACCTTCGCGTTCAGACTTTAGTAACGATTGCAACTTTTCCAGGGCCTGTGAATCCTGAGAGGAAAGTCCTCGCACCTCGCATTCCACCTCAAGTTCACTACCGTTTAGGTGTAAAATATCCATTTTCTTTACTCGAAATTACTCAAAATTAATTTATAAAGGTAAGGACAAGTTTACACTGTATCGACCGCGCCGAAATTGATATATAAGAAAAATATATGTAAGGTTATATACGGTGACAGCTACGTATTCTCGTATAGGGAAAAAAATTCAACTTATTTTTAGCATTAACGTAAGACCCACAACCAATGAAATAATAAGGTAAATAAGAAATTACTAACTAAAGAATATGGGAAATAATGAATAACCCCTTAACCAAGAAATACTAATATATGTATTAACTAAATAAATCTATTTAACAAACAAAACCCGAAAATACTATAGGCTAGCAAAAAAATTAAAAGAAATGAAGCTTGTAATCCCGCAAAATCAAAAAAAAAAAATCAAACTGTTGAACTCAACGAAAGCTGGTAACTAAAAAAAATTAAATGTGTGTAGGTATCTTGTAGAAACTAAAGGTGAATTTAGAAAGTTAAAAAATTAACCAAAAAAAATTTTTCAACAACCCAAAAATTTGCGATTGTAACTGAAGTATCTAGAAAAATATAAAATAACATTTACCCAAGCCAAAATAAATTATGCTACAAACACTAGAGATATTTATTTTTTTTTTTTTTATATTTATTAACAAAGCTCAAAAAATAGTGTTAGTAACGTAGATGCACTATAAATATTCTTAATCAAAAATAATTTTTCTAAAACAAAAATTTATCAATTACCTCAATTTAGCAAAACAATTTAAATGAATTGATTCACAAAATTAAAACCACTTAGCCAAAATCCAACGTCAACCAATGAAACCAAATTAACTTTTATTAATGAACAAAAAAAATTAAATTTATTTAAATAAATCCGAAAAATTAAATTAGAACTACACTAATAACGTGGACATCCACAAGTCGGGAAGCGTGAGGAGCTACGAGAATATTATTACTGTCATACAGACTCACTCGCGTCAAGGTTTGACTGCCGCTCACTCAAACGCTGATCAAACAACCGCACTTGGGGAATTATCACACGATGATTCAATGGCGTTCATTTAATTTTGAAATAATTTCGTAACAAAAAATGTATATATAAACAAAAATTCGATTAAAATAAAAAAATAAATTGGCTTAATCCATTAACGAGCGTCAGACTAATTAATTTTAAAGGAATCAATAAGAAATAAAGAAAAGAAAAACAACGAAGTAATAAAAATGAAGTTCTCGCAAACAACGCAGAGTGAAAGTGAAATCAAGAAAAGTACAAGAGGAGTTGATCGAATGATGTTTGTTGCGGCCATGCGTTGGGCCGGTGGTAAAATAATAATAAGTAATAATAAAAATAAAATGGTATCCTCCCCCGTTGGCCTCACAGTCGCACTCTTAGAGCTCCACCATGAGACGCGGGGTACTGTTAAATAAAATAATAATACCGCTGAGGTCCAATAATTTTAATTAAAGAAGATAACAAAATAAGAAAATTAACAAAAGAATGAACTAAGGATGTGCCATTGACCAATGAGATCCCGAACTGTCCAATCAACACCACATTGGTGGAAACAACAAGTTCGAGATCGCAATGCTCATGGCACACGGAACCGACATGGCAAACGATCCAGCGAGGTCGAATGACTCGAAGTCAGAACACGCTTGGATCGCTCCCCATGAAGGTAGTTGGATACAAATAAATTTAAACTGAAAAAATTGAAGTAAATTACTTAAAGGTTCGTAGATCTGCGAATAGAAAAATAAAAAATTGAAGAAAGCTAAACTCAGAACAAAGGAAGAATGAGTCTAACCACAATCTAACGCCACATGGCGGAAATGGTAGACCCAATCAACCGATGAGCTGAGAATAGGGATTGACACTCACAACTGTATGTAATCAAACAGCTTACGCTGGTTACAATACAGATGCGGTGTCAACCGGACAAGGGAAACATTGATGTGAGCATCCGTACAGATCAAACAACGCAAGCGTTGGACTTTGTACGTGATGCTCACAACAAGTTTAAAAAAATCTGAAAAACTAAAAGACGAAAATTTAATTTATTTTAGCCGAAAGAAGCTTGGGCGCCACTGTAACGCAATCCCCAAGGGATTACGTTAACAGACATGAGAGTAGTGGTCTGATGCGGTATAGTAGCTGGCTAGAGCTCACGGTGCGGCGTGGGGATTCTCAGACATACACTCATGCTTGAATAACCGCATGAAAATAAAATTGGAGGGACAAATGGAAATTAAAAATTAAGTTGCCACGGCCTCAGCGGCAAAAAAAAATGATAAACCGGGAATGATCGATCCGGAGTGACAGTCTCAATCCCAGGCGACTACCGCCGTGACTGCCACACGGGCCTCCCCTCATCGGCCCGCCTACTGGGATGCTGTTTCCCAGTCGCGACGGCCACCGATGCCATTTATGAAGGAGGGACGCCCGCATGACAATCCCAGCGACAATCCCCCGGAACGAGACCGTCACCCCGACGCGATCAACTCATGTGGCGTGCCGCCCTCCAGCACAGCCTGTCCTGGAGGAACGAACGGCACGCACGGAAAAGGGTGGAAAAAGGCCGACCCTTCGCATGACCCCACCTCACATCACCCGATCAATTATTTATTTACGCGCACATGGTGCGGCTTAGCACACGACAGTAAAAAAAAATTCAAAGAAAAAAAAATTTGTTACGGTAAAAGTGGAAAAAAATTGAAAATTAGGCAAGTTAAAGTACGTTAAAACTGATTCTACGTTATGTTAAAATTTCACTTTCACTAATCACTGTGCACAATTCAAAAGAAAAAAAACTACCACTAAAGTACCTGAAACGGAAAAGTGGACCGCTATGTGGCCGAACCACACCCAAAGCGGACAACCGAACAACGGAAACTTCAAACGCAAACACTCAAAATTTTAACCAAAAGAAAAATAATCCCGAATCTTTGCTCTGTGTGGGGCCTTCACCAAACCGGTGCATCACCACGAATCGTGAGTATGACCGCACAAAATAAGTAAATAATATATAAGAAAAATACTTGGGGGAAAACTAACTGTTACAACAAAATTTGTAAAAATTACAGTTGGTTTTCCTCCTCAATTTTGGTACCTTGTTTATGGCCCGTCCGACCACACCGCAAACAGCGCCGGCGCAGGATCCCCCTCACAAAAATGGCTTTATGAAACTTTTGATTTGAGTGTTTATTTTATTTTATTTAATTTCTTTCCGCACACTGGACACGCGCTAGCCAAAACAGTGGCCCTCACCGTCAAAAGAATGTATATATATTTATATACTTATATATGTATATATTGTCTGTTTGTTTGTTTGTTCACTGTGTGGCTAAATGAGAGCGAAGAGAAATGATGTCTACCCGTTATCACCAGCCACAAAAGAAAAATGTGATAGAATAAATTTTACACCAAAAAAAAAAAATATGAGTACATCAAAGATATATAACTTAGATTGTTTTGTTTATAACTTTTAATTATTCAACTCAAAAAAAAACAAAATATATACAATATACATAATAAAGTTTGTTCGACTTAATCAGTGATTAAGAATTTAATATTATTATTAATAATTTTTTATTTTTTTATTTTTTTATTTTTTTATTTTTTAATTTAACATACTTTAACCGTAGCCAACCAACAAAAAAAATTACATAAAAATTCGTTGGCCTACACGGTTGTACCACCAAAAACAACAGATTTTCTCTTATATTCAACACCAGAAAATTTAATCATATGTTAAATTTATTTCAATTCTATTAAACAGAACAATTCTAAAATTTTATTTATTCAATTCCCCTTTTTTTTTATTTTTTTTTTTTTTATTACAATTATCAATTCTATAAAGTTTTTTTTTTCCAAAACTTGGCCTTGTAATGTTTTATGTATGTTTTTGGCCATACAGACTAAGTCACATACTTTTATTAAGAAAACTTAGCACTACTAAAAAAAAATGATTATACACCGTCTTCATTCAAGACAAAAAAAATCCAAAAAAACTAATTAAATTGCCATATTGGCTAAATAAATCAAAACTTATAAAAACTGGTCTCACTCGACCGAGCTCAAAAACTAGCCTCTTTCAAATACAAACTTAGACCTTTTTTTTTATTATTTTTTTTTTTATATAGAAAAAAAATTGACTTATTGTCAACCAAAACTCAAACTAGACTAAAAATCAAAAAAAAATTTTACATCAAAAACAAAAAATCAGAAAAATTTTTCCCCCTCCTATTTTTCTTTCTTTCGCATCGTTGTCTGTCCCGCTCGCCGTATTTGTGCACATATACATCAAAATTTTTTATTTTTTTATTTTTTATTATTGTTGTAAAATCTTTATTCATGTTTATGTTTTTTTTTTTCCTTGTTATGTACACAAACACAACGAGTAAGACAAACAACGACGACGAACACACGTACATACTTAGTTGTACGGTCGCCTCTGACTCATGTCTAAGCCACCGATTGGTTTTTTTGTTTTCCCACACAGAGCAAATATCACGCGTTAATCCAAGCCAATGAAAGAAAAAATGGAATATTCGAGATTGAACATTTCAGCATCATAAATACTCCATCTCACACTACCCAATACATGTACACATACCAACTCGCAAAAAAAAATGTATGCTTGTACATGACCATATAGAAAACGAGTAAATGCAGGGGAAAATAAAATATCTTTACATAGCAATCGGTGAGAGTATTAAATTTGAATTTTGGTGAAGCATGAATTAGAGCATATGTATATACAACACCATGGTGGTCATGGTATTTTATAATTAAAGAAAAATTTCAAATTATTGAGCGTTTGGAATTTTCGGAAAAAAAAGAAATCGTCACTGGTCCAAGTGGAGACGTATGCCAGTCGTAACAATTTGATTACATTTAGGACAACCGTGAAAACTATTATGCCCTACTATACCCATAACAAAAGACTTAGCAGGAGCATCACAAATAAAACATCTAATCTTGAAAGTTTTTCTTAACTTATCTCGTGTCACTTGAATTCCATTTCTAAATAATAGTTTAACTTCATTTACAAAATCTAATAGATACTCATCAACATTTTCAGGCTTTGAAGTTCCTGAATAAATACCTATAATGAATGGTGAAATATTTTTTCGATCTACAAAGGCACCAAGAATTGGCCATAGTTGAAGGTTTGACGACTTGTATAAAGGTAAACCATCAATTCCTATATCTATCTCGATTTCTGTGACATTAAATAAAAATTCACAATTTAGCTTTAATAAAGTTTGTTCTATCCCAAAATGAAAGTATTGTCCTGGGTTTATATGTCGTGTAACTATTTTTCTACTCGGTGTTCTAAGGAGAGTTTTAGCGGTTTTTGGAACGTTAATATTATGCCTATTCAAAATACCTAATAATTTATCAATTTTTTCCCTGCCTAACCCTGATTCAACTGCCCAGTTAGCTAACTCTATAGTAATTTGATTTGAATAATCTGGGATCTCGGATGGAATATCATCAAAGTGTACGTCGTTTGAAACTAAAGATTCGTCTCTCCTATTGGTATGTCATTATCCATTGAAACATCAGAAGCCTGTGGAAAATATTCTTGATTAACAGCATTTAAGGGCATCTCGTCACAATCAGATTCATCAGCGTCAGCGTGCAATCTTCTTCGTAATTGCTGATCAGACAACAAATAAGCAGGTTTTCCAGTCTCCATTTTCTAAAAATTATAAATTTAAGTTTAAAAAACAGCTATGCTACTCCTTTGGTCAACCTATGATTACATTTTTTATGCAAATTCTCTCAATTGTCTTTTAAATTTAAAAAGAAATTTATGAAATCGTCAATTTATATATGTATTATTAGTCATGATAAACAAATATTTTATAATACGTGTGGGATAAGAATATGTGCCTAATACACACAGCTTTACAAAAATCGTGTTAATCGTGTTGTCTTCTAGTTAAATCGCGAGTGTGTTAATTTTTTATGTGAAATTGCTTCCAATTCGAATTATTGTTCAATTTAATCTAATTAGATTTATTTTGTTAAATAGAAATATTCACCTAGTCTATAAACAAAATTTCCAAAAAAAAAAAAAACAAAAAACACATTTAATCATACTTCGTTGAAAACCCAATTGAAATTAAATGCAATTTCATATGCAAAATTAACCTATTCGCAGATTAACCATAAGTTAACGTGATTTTGGTGAAAGGCATAAGAAAATACTAAAGGCATATCCCTATATACGTGTTTACGACCCCATGTATCGACAATTTCAATTTTTAATTAAATTGTTACAGTTCTATTATAAAAATTATTAAAAAATAAGAATTTATGAAATTCAAGATATTCAATTAAGTCAAATTTGTAACTTTTAATATTTTCATTCAAAAAAACTGCAATAAGAATTTTATTTTAATAATATATATATATATATATATATATATATATATATATATATATATATATATATATATATATATATATATATATATATATATATATATATATATATATATATATATATATATATATATATATATATATATATATATATATTATATATATATATATATATATATATATATATAATATATATATATATATATATATATATATTTAATTCTCTTTTTTAAGCTTTACGTTTATAATAAAATGATTTTGTTGATTTTTATTTTTTTATTTTCATTTTTTATTAATATTTTAATAAAAAAAACCCGACGTTTCGACGGACATCCCGTCATTTTCAAGGTACAATTTATACTATAATTTCAAAAAAAAAAAAAGTTTTTATAACGAATATTTTTCTAAAGTAACTAGAGTTCAATTTGAAATTTAGAAATTACTCAGTTTAACAGAAAAATGGTTTAAGTTATACAATTATAGTGAAACAAATTTAAATTTAGAAGATCTATAAAATGTTGTCGTAATAATTTAAACAAATACTTTGAAACTTCCTGAATATTTAACAAATTTGTAGATAAATTTTGATGTTTTTTTGATGTAAATGCTTTCCAAAATTAATCTTTTATTGAGATTTTGCTCCTTATCAAGTATCTCAGCGTCATCTATAGATAACGAGCGATTATTTCCACGTAGATGATTCGATAAAGCGCTGTGTGGTTTTTTTAAAATTTTGGGTTTAGTTTGACCCACATACTCTTTTCCACACGAACATTTTTAATTTATATATTAAATTTGATTGTAACTCTATAGGAATTTAGTCTTTCAATTTAGTGAATAAAAACCATGTCCAAACTTTGAAATGCTCTACCAATAAGTTGTATATCATAATTTTGTAAAAGAATTTTAATTTTTTCGAACAAAATTTTAACATACTGGACCGAAATGAAAAGTTTGCGAATATTTTCAACGATTAAATTTGGATTTTCGACAATATTTTCCGAAATGTTATGTTTGTCGATAGCCTTTCTAATACCTCCAGTAACTACACTTCTCGGATAACCATTTTTTAGTAGAACATCCCTTAATATTTTAAAATTTTCGGCATGAAAAACTTCATCCGATAATCTCAAAATTTTTTCAGCTAACAAAAAAAACTGTGTTATTTTTATAAGATGATGGAAGCCAAGAGTTATAATTTAGATACCGACCCGACCAAGTTTTTTTATCATATAAATCTGTAGTATATATATTTTTATCATATAAATCTGTATATATATATATACATATATATATATATATATTTATACTATCCGATGCATTAGTTATTTTGATGAGAAAATTTAAGGTAACGATTATGTTTGTTTCCATATAAAACCAATGAAAATTAATATTTTTGGATTTTTTTTTTCGTTTATTTAATTCAATTATACGAGTAAATAATGTTACATTTGATATAAATTTCTTAAATAAATTCATAACTGTAATGCAAATAAATTCAATTAAACTTGATGCAAAAGTATTTGTGATTCATATTTTTGATGCATAAGTGTTGTGATATGCAGAAAAACTTACAATAATATTAAATCAATTAAATTAAAAATTATTTTTGAGTAATTAAATAGTGATCTAGTCTACGTCTCTATTACTTCTCGGAATTGGATCATTTGTTCATAAAATCGGATCGAATCTTATCCCACACAGTTTTATTAGCACCCCATTATACATTTTTGGTCTTACTACGAAACTCTGTCTTGGCCTAGGCAACCAATTATGTTAAATTATAAGTAACTAGATCACTATTTAATTACTCAAAAATAATTTTAAATTTAATTGATTTATTATTATTTTGAAATTTTTCTGCATATCACTTATACAACAAAAAATATGAATCACAAATACTTTTACATCAAGTTTAATTGAATTTATTTGCATTACAGTTATGAATTTCCAAAAAAAATTCCAAAAAAATTCCAAAAAAATGATATCTAGTGTTTTTTATACATATATATTATATGTATAAAAAACACTACAATAATAAAATTTGACAAAATAACAGCAATGATGTGTAATAGAAATGACTCATTCTATTCTACAAAATGTCCAACTATTTTGTTCTCTATAAGCACAAAGGAGGATAACCAGAGACGTAAGTTGTTTGAAGGCCTGATTCTGAGAAGTTTTAATTTCTCTCTTTTCTCAATTTCAATTTTTGTTAATTATACTAAAGTATGTGGGTGCTAATTGAAACTTGTGTGTTTTGCCAATAATAATAATCAATAAAATAATTAGAGAAATTAAATGCATTTCGTTGGCATTTCGATTATAAACAATTTTGGAAAATAAAAAAAATGCTGCTATAAAATAAATTGGTAATTTTATATTTGGCTCCCATAGTATTTATGTTGCCCAGGCCAGTTTTATATACATATTTCATATATTATACATCGACATAGCGTTGTTGTTGTTTTTCTCATTTACCTGTTATTTCTATGTACTACAAATCAAGCATCTGCGTAAGTACATAAAATAAAGGATAAAACAAAATGTAGGTATATGAAGAAAACGGCAACAATTAGGGGCGTTATAAAAATATTAAACCCTCATTCATTTCTTAGTTACATTTTTAATTTTTTGCTATATGCACAGATAACTATACCAGATGTCGATCTTGTATGGCCCAAATTTACATAAGTTAATTGAATCAATGAAAATTACTCCAAATAAAATCTACCAAAACGAGAAATAGACCGATATATAAATTCATATTTTCATCCTTTTCTTTTATTTTATAAAAACTAAAAACCAAAAATCAAAACAAAGTTGTAAATTCTTGGTGTTTTGCCGAATTCACAAATCTGCTTATTTCTTTTGAACACATTCATATACAAAAATCATGAAAATATGAATGAAATTATATTCAAGAAAACATACAAACCTCACAAATACATACGTAATAATGTATAACTCCTTTGTATTTTTTATTTTTATTTATTGTTGGATTTTTGGTTTTTGTCTATTCAAAAATTATGGATAATAAAATAAAAAAAAAAAAAAAAAACAAGTCCAATGCAATATAACTTTTATGCAAAATAAGGAACTTTTAAAAATAAGATTGATTACAGGCGATTGATGAAAATAATTGTGAAATTTATAATTGATTTAGGTCGATAATTTTATTAGTAATGTAAGTTAATTACCTTTATAGTCGGGTTTAATGGAATAATTAAGTTCGTTGCTGGTACACAGCACCAACCCATCTAGATCAATATTTTGCGCTAATAAAATTTCACACAAAGCACATACTACTAAGTAATAAAATATGTAAAACATAAATGTAGGTTCGATTCGACAAGTAAAAGTGTTGGCAAAATAATATGTGCTTTACTTCTTTGAAATTTATTATTTTATTATTTCTCTAACTTAGTTTTGTTTTGCAAGAGAATTTGAATCTCTTTAAAACGATGTATCTATAATGATTTGAGAAACGGTTACAATTACAACCCCCGCAAAATTTATTAGAATTTACCGTAAATATGTGTCTTTTCGAATACAAAATTAACCTATTTTGTGATAAAGGTAAGTCGAATGATTGCGACATAATCAGCCTGTTTAGTTTTCGTTCATAGTTTTGTTCGTACTCATTAATATACTCGAAGAGAGGAGAAGTTTCCCGTTATTTGAAAAATATTTATTTGTTGGTTTTGCTTTTTTTTAAATTGATAGAATGAGACAAAAGATAATAAGTCAATTTGTTTATATGACAGCAAAGCGAGATAAAACATTCTTTATTTGTGTAGTGGTGAAAAATACCGTTAATTTTTAATTATTTTTGAAAATTTTTCTATACTCAAATTCAATCCTAATTCAGTTCTAATTTGAGTTACATGAGATTATAAAGAGTACTTTTAGTAAGTGAGTTTCATAATGAAAAACATCTCACACGGTAAAGCCAAATATACAAGTTGTATGGTTCGCAACTGTCGAGCCAAATCAGTTGCAAATAGGACAACAACATTTTATACATTTCCGAAGGATCCTATCACAAAAAACGAATGGGTTATGGCCATAGGGTTGACACAAAACGACTTAAAAAACAAATATAATTTTGTGTGTCAAGACCATTTTTTGAAGGAACAAATTGGAGTACGCCAGCTAACGCGAAATGCTGTTCCGGTACTTAACATTATAAAAGAGAGTGAATTACGTCATTTGGAATTAAGTGAAACATCAAATACAGCGGTATGCAGCGGTGTTACCTCGGAGATATCAACAAACAAAAGTCGCACAATTCCAACTCAAACAGACCTAATTGACGAGGAAGTTGAATTTTTAAATTTTATTAATAAATTAATTGCCTCTCATGTGACAAAGAACAGGACAACACAGAAAAATGCTGTAAAAGCTGTATTAAAAAAGTAACAATTATTCAAAAATATAAAAAATTGTTTAATAACTTACAGAAAAAATATAAATTGGTACATTCTAAATTGCGTAGAGTATACCGAAATTGCTATAATTTGCAACAAAAGCATCAACAGGCGAAAGTTATGACAATCGATGAAACGATAAACCAAATTCCAGTTAATAATAATTCGAAAAGTGTGTGTAAGTTATTATTAAAACAGGATTACTACTATAGTGACAGTGATAAAAATATTGCACAGTGCTTATATTACAAATCTTCTTCGATCTATAAATATTTAAGAAACAGTTTAGATCTTAAACTGCCATCTATTTCCACGATACATAAGTGGTCTCCTATAAAATTCTTGCCAGCTGGGATAAATTATATTTTAATTAAACAATTAAAAGGATTATTCCAAAACAAATCTTCAACATCAAGAATTTGCGTGCTAACTTTCGATGAGATCAAAATTAAAAAAGATCTAACAATGAACCTACTAACGGAGAGAATCGATGGTTTTTGTGATGACGGAATTAATCGAACTAATGAATTGGCAACTTCAGCGGTATTTTTTATGTTAAGGGGGATAGTCGATAACTGGAAGCACGTGCTAAGTTACGTGCTAACAAATAATATGGATGCAGCTTCGTTATCTAAATTAATTATTGACAATATCAAAACGTGTCAAGAAGTATTAAACCTAAACATCGTTATTATAACATGTGACCAGGCAACTACAAACATTGCCGCCTTTAAATGTCTTGGCATTGATTTAGATAAACCATATTTTATGGTGAATAACCACAAAATTTTTGCACAATTTGATCCACCTCACCTTTTGAAGTCAGCCAGAAACGCGTTCCTTAATAACAATATTATGGACGAAGAATTTGGAATTTGTAATAGCATCATCGTCCGAAAAATGTACGAATACGAAGAGCACAATAAAATAAAATTAATGCCTAAACTAACGAAATCCCATATATATCCCAATAATTTTCAAAAAATGAACGTGAAACTGGCAGTGCAACTACTAAGTTTAACTGTTGCCAGTGCTATACGAACAACATTAAAAGTTGCTCCTGATATTTTCAATAATCATTTGGACAATGTATTGGCAACAGCAAATATTATTGAATTTTTCAATAATTTGTTTGACTGCCTAAATTCAAGAAATTTTGCTTCAAAATCTCCATATGAGCAGCCTCTTTATAAGGACAATAAAATTTATTGTTTTTTGGAAAAAAGCCTGGATTATTTACAAAAACTCAAAATAGTGTCAAAAAATGAAATCTACTTCAAGTTTATAAAAGGATTTCAATTAACAATAAAATCTCAACTTGCACTCATTGACTATTTGTCACAAAATAATGTTGATTTTGTGCTGGCAGGAAGAACGAATCAAGACGCGTTAGAAAATTTTTTTTCGCAACTTCGAGGAAAAGGTGGTTTTAACTATACTCCAACCAGCAATGACATAGGCCAACATTTTGCCAATATTATGGTAATGAAATTAATAAACAACTCAAATTGCTCCAATTGTATCATCGAGGATAGCGATCACATTGTGCTTGATTGGGCTGAATTCAAAGCCGAGTATAAGGAAAGTTTAAAGGAGTTTGGGGAGAAGAAGGACGACGGTCACGATGAGGAGGATTTGGATAATTTAATAGACATAGATTTTAAAAACCTTGAAAGTAACGCCATTACTTACTATGCAGGGTATTGCTTACACAAAAAAATATCATGTGATAAATGTAAACTAAAATTAATCAAAGGGGACGAAGAAATAGCCCATAGTGAAATATTTATCAACGAAAAAAATTTTAAGAAAGAAACAAGCAATTTCGGTTCATTAAAAGCTCCAACAGAGGAATTTGTTGTAATTGCGAAATTAGTATACACAATTTTTGATAGCAATTATTCGACAGAAGGCCATCTCCCAAACATACTAAAGAAAATTGCATTAAGTAGTTTTAAGAAAATTAACGAGCTGTATCCGACATTTCTTCCTCAAACAATTGATCCGTGTAACAAGCACATAGAAAAATTAATATATTTTTTTATTTTGGTGCTAATACGGAAAAATTGTAAATGGTCAATTTTAAATGGTGGGTTTAGCCAAAAAAAGGAAAAATCGCGGAACAATATCGCTCCGACGCAAGCATCCAAAAAATTAAAAATTTTGCATAGCTAATTTGGGAATGAAATCATATTTAACTTTAAATTTAAAATTATATTTTTAAAGGAAAATAAAAATTAATTTTGAAAATGAAATAAAAATGTGTTTTGATCTTTTTTTTTGTATGTTTCTCTAATAATTTTTGATAAAAATATAATTATTCAGAATTGAAAGCTGGCCTTTAGAAACAATGTGGTGCCATCATTTTCTTACAAGAAATCATCGTATTAAGCTAACTTACATTACAGACAATATTATTATTATATGTGGCAAAATATATAAAGAACAAAACAAGCACACAAGTGGCTCATTGAAAGCAAGAATCGAGAAATTTGTTTTAATAGCAAAATTAATTTCATATATTTTGAAACGATTATTCCGAGAGAAAGGTGTCCATATTATAACACAATCCTTAAAAACGACTAAACAACTACTCATGCTTCAAATAAATCTGTGTCCAAAAGCGAAAACCACTTAAGTGAAAATAAGCTACTTTTCAGCAGAAGCAAATAAAAATTTTAATCGGTTTCTGGAAAAACTGGATTAGTGTTTCTTTCAAAATTTATGACTTATAAGTGGCTTTAAAAATTGGACAGTGTAATTCACACATAAAATTGTATTAAATAAGCTAAAACTAATAAAATCGCTTAAGTGTACTTAAATGGTTTTCGCTTTTGAACACAGAAATTGCAAAGAAGTAAAGCACATATTATTTTGCCAACACTTTTACTTGTCGAATCGAACCTACATTTATGTTTTACATATTTTATTACTTAGTAGTATGTGCTTTGTGTGAAATTTTATTAGCACAAAATATTGATCTAGATGGGTTGGTGCTGTGTACCAGCAACGAACTTAATTATTCCATTAAACCCGACTATAAAGGTAATTAACTTACATTACTAATAAAATTATCCACCTAAATCAATTATAAATTTCACAATTATCTTTCATCAATCGCCTGTAATCAATCTTATTTTTAAAAGTTCCTTATTTTGCATAAAAGTTATATTGCATTGGACTTGTTTTTTTTTTTTTTTTATTTTATTATCCATAATTTTTGAATAGACAAAAACCAAAAATCCAACAATAAATAAAAATAAAAAATACAAAGGAGTTATACATTATTACGTATGTATTTGTGAGGTTTGTATGTTTTCTTGAATATAATTTCATTCATATTTTCATGATTTTTGTATATGAATGTGTTCAAAAGAAATAAGCAGATTTGTGAATTCGGCAAAACACCAAGAATTTACAACTTTGTTTTGGTTTTTGGTTTTTAGTTTTTAAAAAATAAAAGAAAAGGATGAAAATATGAATTTTTATATCGGTCTATTTCTCGTTTTGGTAGATTTTATTTGGAGTAATTTTCATTGATTGAATTAACTTATGTAAATTTGGGCCATACAAGATCGACATCTGGTATAGTTATCTGTGAAAAAAGCAAAAAACGGAGTACGCATTTCTTAATCGCACAATCAGCAAAAGCAAATTACACATTTCTCATGTAGTAAATGTAATCGCACAATAAGGAAAGTACTAACATAAACCAACTCGATCTATTTTTTCAACAGACAGAAATAAAAAAATTTCCCCACCCTCGGACATAATATCGTACAGGGACGACCGATTATCATGAGTTGCAACGCAATTGGAAACATATTTATTCTAGCGCTATTTCGAGTGTACAATCATATTCTACTAAATTTGATAGCGATAGTGTTTACTTATTTTTATGTCTACCCGCCAATGACATTTCATTTATTGCGAAATTCAAAATAATAAAATACAGTCCTAACCAAAATTACTTCTACCTGCTAAAGTTTTGATGCAACGTAACATAAAACTTTAAAAATGATATACCATATGTATGTAAATAATAAACGTTTTGAAAACATTAATCTTAATTCAATAAATTTTATTACCCTGCTTTACATTAAAATCAATTTTTTTTTTAAATTTTAGTTCTAGGAGAAATTACAGTTAATTTAAATTTGTTCTCATTATTATTTGTCTAATGTGGAAAAAATCAAAATAAAATAGTAAATCAATTAAATTTCAGATTTTTTTGGCGACATTAATGATCAGAAAGTTACGATTGCAACCAGTTTGAAAGATATCGTTGATGATAATTTTATAACTGAGAGATATTTTTTATTTAAGT
Source organism: Tipula vernalis (assembly GCA_958295665.1). Lineage (NCBI taxonomy): Eukaryota > Metazoa > Arthropoda > Insecta > Diptera > Tipulidae > Tipula > Tipula vernalis. The sequence goes on from OY282559.1 coordinate 168,019,604, forward strand.
AGAAAATTTTGATTACAAAAAATTTTATCTGATTATGAGTTTATTTATTATTATAAATTTCACAAATATTGATTTTATTATTTTGAATTTATTTATAATTTACAATTTTTGAAGATATATATTCTGAAGCGCACGAAGAACTGAACGCTGAGATATTTTAAAATTTTATTTTCAGTTAAAATACATAATATAAAATACATAGGAATTGCTGGCAAGTCCCCTCATACTTGGCTATATTCCTAGGGTTGCCAGATAAAATTATAGAAAAAGAAGTACATTTCTGGAATAAAATGAATGAGAAGCATGTACATATGTATATTTATGTAGTGGCCGGACATTCTAGTTTCCTCGGACATGTTCTGGATTTTTAAACTTCTGCGGGAACTCCATCCCACATGACATGGTCCAAAAAATCTTCAGGAATTTAATTTATTTAAGATTGCGAACTATTTATTGCAGACTTTTTTCATTGGCTTAACATTTTCGATGTAAAAGGTCACTAAAATATGTACATCAACAAATGTGGGTTTGCTGGATGGAGAGGAAATTGTCTGGTTTGACTGTTTCTTGCCGTTGGGCCATGCTTTATTTTAAAAATGTTGATCACGGCCTAACATCATAATTGAAACTATTTATAGAATTTACAAAATATTTCAGATACAAATTTCATGAAATCCATCAACAAATGTGATTGTTCCATTTGAAACTGGGTATATAAAACTAAATTTGGCGAGTATAATTTTTGATTTAAGATGTCGATCAAAATATCATTAGCAATGCTCCGCAATATTTCCGGGATTGTATTCACGGTTTAATTAAGAAATCCGACTCTAGATGATATGGCTGAAGGAATTTTTCAGAGCCGGAATAAATCAATTTCTCATTAGGAACCACTTAAAGTTCAGATAATAGATTCTATTAAAAACCATCCGCAAACGTGCTACCTAGTTTGGTTGTCTATGTAAAAAAATATCACTAGTGGTGCTCCGAAATACTTCTTGAAATTGGTTCCAATTTTATTTAAGAAATCCAACCACAAATGATATGACCCAAGAAATGTTCATATTTATATTAGGTTTTATATTAGGAACTACTGATATAATAGACTTAATAACTCAGATACAAAATTTCACTAAGCTCCATACAGAAACGTGTTCCATTGGTGATGTAAATGTAGTAAAGCCTGGATTAGTTATATACATAAGCAAAAAACAATTTATCTTTGGCAAATATAATTTTTTGATTTATGATTTGTATTTATGGACCAAAGTATCACTAGTAGTGTCCCGCAATATTTATTGAACTCTGGCTATGTTTTATTTAAGAAATTCCAATCCTACTCCAAAATGGAACTGGTGCGATTATGCACTGAAATCTAGTATCTTAACCAACATATTTGATAATTAATGAATCAGTTGTAACATCCAAATAATGAATCAAGGTCGGCAGGCTTGAAGCTTTTCTAGAAGAGATTTCACGACTTTTTTAACCAGTGGATGGTAATGTAACCAGTCGCCACCAAGCCAATGTTAAATATTAATTTTTTTTTAATCATTTCGAGACTTAAAAACGGTCCTGGTTTTTCTATGTCCAAATGTTCTGGTTTTTTCAACTGGTTTCAGAATTTGGCTAGATTTAGTCGTTTTTCACCTGGTCACCCAAGGTTTGTACCAAAAGCTAAAAACTTGTCAGAAAAGACATCATAAATTAGCGAATAAATTTAACTTTGTTTTTTGGCTTCGTTATACTGAGATTTCACAGTATTTAAAATAGATAACTGTGATTTTCATTCACAAAAAACTAATTTTAAGCCTAGTTATTAATAGACTATGTTGCATGTCGTCTGGCAAATTTATTATTCGTCCTAAAAATATTAAGAGTTTAATACCATTTATAGACTAGAGCATCTAATGGCCTATTCACACGAATCGCGACTTTACTCGTACGAGTAAAAATGATTCACTGATTTCTCTTAAATTACGACGTAAAATAAATACTAGTCACCATTCCAAATATAATGTTATTGACAATTTTTTTAGCAAACACACATTTCCTAATAAAAACTGCAAAAAATGTTTAAATCGCGGCCATATTGTAAAATTGGCGCGAGTAAACACTTTTTTGCAATTTTTGTTAGGAAAAGTGCGTTTGCAAAACGAATTGTCCATGACATTACATTCGAAATGGCTTATTGCCTACTTTTTAAGTGACCAGTATATATTTTATATTGTAATTAAGGAGAAATCAGTGAATCATTTTAACTCGTATGAGTAAAATTGCGATTCATGTGAATAAGCCATAAATCAGCTATAATTGCATTGACAGACTAAGGTTTTACTAGTGGCGCCACGAATTCGTCTTGTCGGTTGATTGACTGATTTTTGATTTTGTTTTTACATTGTTTTTACATAAGCGTTAAAATAATAAATTATAATTTAAATTCTTTATTTATTAATTAAATTTTTTTATTGATTTTACTAATTGTTTGTATTTTTACAATATACTATAATATTATTACAACCGCCCAACTTGTATTTGCAAATTACATATAATGCCGCCATTTGAACTTTTACTAAACTGAATAAAAACAAAGAATCTTCAATATATTTAGAGATTTGTTCACTAATCGCAATTAATTACTAATCTTGAAATAAAAATGAACTAGCTAATTTTTAACCTCAAACACTTTAACTAATCTCGAAAAATTCATTAGTGGCGCTTAGCCAATTCTAGCTACTTACTTCACTTTTTTAAATTTAGAAGTTCAAACTACAACAGAAAAATCTTTCGATATCATTTTGTAAAGCAATACAGGAAATTATTTCCAAAAAATCATTTAATTTTTTACTCAAACGATTCACATTTAAAAGAAGTACATTTGTGTACTTCTTTACAAATTACAGAAAATAAGTACAATATAAATTTGGAACTAGAAAAGAAGTACTGTACTCCTTAAAGAAGTACAACGGACAACCCTATATATTCCAGAACTTAATCTAAAAATCATACACATATGTATGTTGTACATACACACAAACACTCACTTATATAGATTGCTCAACTGCTCGCTAAACACTAATCCAACCCCAATTCAACTCGCAAACGGCCCCCAAATCAACCCTCGACTCAAACGCAAACTCTCTTTCAATTCAATCTTCAAACCAGCATATATGTATAAAAATTAGCAAACTCCTCACTTTATCTTAGTCAAACCCCAACTTAAGTCAAACTCAACTTCAACTCAACCCGCAAATTGACCCCTGACTTAACCTTCAACTGCAAACTCTATACCCAACTCAAAATTGAAACCAGCATATATACAAAATTGCTCACTATATCTTAATCCAACCCTAACTTAAGTCCAACTCAACTTCAACTCAACCCGCAAATTGACCCCTGACTTAACCTTCAACGCCAAACTCAATACCCAACTCAATATTCAAACCAGCATATACAAAAAATTGCTAAATCCAAGTATTTTGGGACAATTCGTAAGGCAGGTACCCGACCCTATTGATGCACAGTTTCCAAAAGCTTTTTAAATCTCGGCCTTGACCATAGAAACCGATTGGAAAAAAAGAATTCTAAATCGAACAAGCCGTTCTCGAGGTACCATGGGTACAGACCAACAGACATCCAGACAGACGGACGGACATTTTTTTTTTGCTTTTTTAGACTCAAGGACTTTCAAAACGTAGAGAAAAGTTGTAACGAAAGTCGATGATTCGACCTTCGTTAGCAGAATATCAGCGTAGCGGTTTCTGAGCGGTTTCTAGCCGGCTAGAGCTCAGGGTGTAAGGTCGTGGGGAATCCAGAAACATATGCTAATCTTGAATAACCGCTGTGTGGGAAAGGAATGCAATAAAATAAAAACCACCGAAAACTCACCTCACACTCATCACTCTCGTAAATTGATTATTCTTTAAGCTATTATTTTTAATAGAGAACACACAGAATTAAATATTTACAGTTAAAAAAAAAAAATGTAAGCTTTATATTTCTTCATAAACTAATCATTTATAAGCTAACAATGGGAAAATTTGTTAAAATTAGCTGACATAATTCTTAATTGAATAAAATGAATGATAACAATAGCAACTAAATAATTTATTAATCTAGTCCGGACTTTTACCCTAATATTAATTAGATATGTGCTTTTAATTAATGTTTTAAATATTTATGTAATTTTTAATCTGTTTATACAGTAAATTGAATTTCAGATAATAAATCTTAACTAATAATAATAATTATAATAATAATAATAATAATAATGACAACAAAAAAAATTAGTTTATAATAATGAATAAAAATTAAACAAAAACTCATCTGTGATGGCGACTTTGATCCCTTTCAATTTATAGTTGATCATACGATTTAATAAGCGCTAAGTGGCTTATGCCGATGGTAATCCGATAATTGTGTAATGTTTTTTTTTTTTATAACTGAACTTTTATATGAACCATAGAAGTTCTTCAGTTGACTGAAACCTTTTTTTTTTTTGTTGTTACGTCAAATATTGTTTTTAACAGGTTTATTGTTTAATAATTGTACTTATTATTTTCTTTTTATTTTGTAATCTTTTTAACACTAATTATACAACTAATTGCCATATATTCACAAATTTAAGCAATTTTTATAGTTCTGTGATATATTAACACTACACTGTGATATTTAATTCTGTGATTTTTTAATTTTATGAAATTTATTTTTCTTTTTTTTATCTTTTATGTTTGGCTTCACGATTTATCGTTCAAGCTCTTTTTGGTTTTGGTTTTTTTTTGTTAAGAAATTCATCCGTTAATTAGAAATCCGAGCATGTTCTAGTTCATGCACATTTTTTTTTACAGTTTTTTTTTCTTCGGTTATAGGTACAACGAGAATTGACGCTATATAAATTATTATTATTTTTTTTAAATCCAATAAATAGATTGGTAATCAATATACTATATAACACCACTCCGAATTAATAAACCAAAAAAAAAAATTTGATGAAGCACATATTGATTTTTAAAACTTCGCGATCCCCACGCGTTAATTAAAAAAACAAAAAAAAAACAAAATATTACAGGGATTTATTGACACATACAGGGATCTATTTGATAACTGGTGCAATTACGTCTAACACCCGGTACTATTTTCTTCAAAAATTCAAAACAAAAAACTGTCGAGTCGTCGCATCATCGCCTATTTATTGATTTCTTCTTCATTATTTCTCAATTATCGATTGAAGGGGATTCAATCACGCCATGTCAATAAATACACTGTCTCAAAAAATTGTCCGTACACCCATCGGTTAAAGAAAAATTGATGAAAAAAAACAATTACAAATCAAACACAAAATTCCGTTTTTATCTTTTTTAAACTCAAATTACATTTAACAACCTGAAAATAATAATTATCAAGAAGCAAATTAATTTACTTTTACGTTTCATATGATTTACTATTTAAACATCCTAAAACGATCTCAAATAATTGCCCGTACACTTGCACTTTTGTGAAAACTAACACTAGTAAATTAACAATTTATTATTTGTTGTACTCCTATTTTCAACTAATCATAAATTACGAAATTTTTTTTTGCGTGAAAGTTAATTAGTCTTACTTTTTCATGGCAAATGAAATATTGTCCAGTTAATTAAAAATGTGTTATTCTCGTACTAAAAATAGAGTAGAAATTAAAAAATTCATCATTAAATTGGAGAGTGAAGGTAAAAGTTTACAGGGAATTTCCAAAATAACTAAACGCCCGCGATCTTCGATTCAATATATCATCCAGAACTCCCAAAAAACCAAATCACTAGAGATGGTTGTTGAGCGTGGTTGGAACCGAAATCTGAACACACCTCAAATACATCTATTAGAGAAGGCAATAAAACAGAATCGGAAGCTTAGTGCTCCAATGATCGTTGCCAAAGTTTATCAACGCTAAAAAGGGGGGATAGAACCTCAGAAAATACGCAATATTTTGCATAAACAAGGGTATCGTCGATGTGCGATACGCAAGAAATGTATTTGCCGACAAAAACAAATATTAAAAGCGCTTGGAATATGCATTGGAATATGTGAGTGAGCCCGAAGAGTTCTGGGAAAATGTTATTCCCTCAGACAGAAGAAAATCTAACGTTTTTGGTTCAGATGGGCGAGTTATGGTGTGGCGGAAAACCAACATTGAACTTGAGTAAGACATGGTGGCGGAAGTATAATGGTTTGAAGAGCTTTTAGCTGAAGAAGTGTAGGACATTTGACCTTTATAATGAAGCGGTTTAATTATTTGGATATTTTGAAGGGTAATTTGTTAATAAGTACTGACAAAATGGGACATGGGCAAGGTTTTCGCTCCGGACATGACAATGATCAGAAGCATTTGTCAAAGCTGATAAAGAAATGGTTATTGTACAATGTAAATTCAATACTTCCCCATCCTCCCTAGCCACCAGATCTCAACCCCATTGATAATTTATGCCATTATTTGGAACGAAAGATCCGTGAACAGCAAGTTAGCGGCAAGGGACAATTAAAACGGGTCATTGTGGAGGAATGGGCCAAAAATTCCCCCCAAAATAACTCCGAAGTTGGTTTACTCAATGAAAAGAAGGTTTCAAAGTGTCATTTCATGAATAGCTTACAACACATAATAATAGATCTAATTTTTTTACCAAATTCCCTCAACTTCTTTGTGTGTACGGACAATTATTTGAGATCGTTTTAGGCGGTTTAAATAGTAAATCTTATCAAACGTGAAATTAACTTAATTCATATCATGATTATTATTATTTTCAGGTTCTTTAATGTAATTTGAGTTTTAAAAAAATTAAAACTTAATTTTTTGTTTGATTTGTAATTGTGTTTTTTATCAATGTTTCCTTAACCGAGTGCTGTACGGACAATTTTTTGATACACTGTATATAAATTTCCCAATTTTGAAATATATGAGGAAATTTCTTTATTTACTCCGTTTAGGTGGTTGGAACGACGGGGTCAAATCGTACGCCGTTACAAAGTGGTTTTGGACCAATCAAATTTTTCATCATTTTTAACAGGATTCCAATACTTTGGTCTTTTTAGACCGAACTAATTCTTTATATTGTTACGTTTTTTGCCTTATCAATTAAGGTTCGTATCACTGGATTGTGAATAATCCAAAATCAATTTAATTTATCTCCAACGAATTTATTTATTTCACAAAATTTATTACAACACAGTTTATCAATAAAAATTCACAAAATCACTTTATATAAATTATTCTCAAATTTTACTATTCACTTATAATTTTTATTTCGCACTACAACACTTTTTAAATCACTTTTCCATTACTTTTTAATCTTCACACTGTCGCTTTTCAAATACTACTAATCGTCTTACAAGTTTACTCTATCGCGTTTCAAATACTAATAATCCAATTCGATCTCGTTCGCATTTTTATATACGCAAACCAAACTTCTAGAAAGCTCATGACTTTTCCGGTACTAATAGTGTAGAAACATTTAGAACTGTTTAATCAGGAAAATTCCATTTAGTACAGTAAAACATTGAGCTATTCATTTAACTTGTTCTATCACACCCTAGGTGTCACCGTCACAATATATTGTTACGTTTTTGCCTTGTCAATTAAGGTTCGTATCACTGGATTGTGAATAATACAAAATCAATTTAATTTATCACCAACGAATTTATTTATTTCACACAAAAATTATTACAACACAGTTTATTAATAAAAATTCACAAAATCACTTTATATAAATTATTCTCAGATTTTTACTGTACACTTATAATTTGTATTTCCACAAAAACACTTTTTAATTCACTTTTTTAATTCCTTTTTAATCTTTACTCTATCGCTTACCAAATATTACTCATAATCTTACAAGTTTACACTATCGCGTTCCAAATACTAATCATCCAATTCGATCTTGTTCGCCTTTTTATATACACAAACCAAACTTCTCGAAAGCTTATGATTTTTCTAGTTAGAATAGCATAGAAACATTACGTAGCAATTTTTATCATGGAAAATTCCATTTAGTACAGTAAAACATTGAGCTATTAGTTTTACTTATTCTATTACACACTAGGTGTCACCGTCACAATATTAATTGTGCATTGGAAGTGGAATTCTAAAATTATTTTTGGAAATTCGGCTTGTTCATTGGAAATGTGATTCTAAAATGATTTTTGGAAGAAGTACGATGGACCATTTTCAACCAATAATGATGAAAATCGGCTTGTGCATTGGAAATGGGATTTAAAAATGATTTTCGGATAAAGTTCTGGAATATGGCCAAGTATGATGGAAGTGGCCTGTTTCTCAACCGAATATGATGAAATTTGACATGTGGGTTGGAAATTGGATTTTAAAATGATTTTTGAATTGAATTAATGAAGACCGAAGTTCGGATCACCTTATGAGGTTTCAGCCCTTTATATTTTACATTTGTATTTTTATTATTCTTAAAGTACATAACATTGCATTGTCTAATATAATTTCGTATATAATATTCATGGGATACGCACCATACTAAAATCGATAATAATCGGTGCGTTAACATACCCGCGCCCTTGAAGTAACTAATTTAACAGAATTCAACTAATTAAGAATTTGTAATAGTTATATATAATGTAAATTCAAATTTATATAATAATTAATAAGTATAATAATCAATAAGAAGAATACATAATTTATAAAAACTTTATATAATGCAAAATAAATGAAAGTATGCTAAAGAATAATAGTATAGAATAGTGTTCATCCACAATTAAACCATAACAAATATTTTCAAAATCATTAAACAATGCACATTTACCAAATTGAATGTACACGTGTTCGAGTATCAGCACTTGGATGTGCTTTTATAATTCTGCCCAAGATCCAATTTATAGGTGGGATATTATCTTCATGTACAAGAACCAACGAATCAATTTTGTAAATATTATTTGGGGATTTTTGTCACTTATAGCGTTTTTGAAGTTCAGTTAGGTATTCACCGTGCCAACGTTTTCAAAACTCTTGGAACTGGATAATCTATTAATGCTCAAATCAAGCATTGATGGTTCTGGAAGATCTAATAACGGACAACCAATCAAACATGACCAGGAAATAGAACCAATAGAGCGGTAAAATCTGTAGGATGATTAGAATTGCACTCAATGGCCTTGAGTTGAGGCATGCTTCAATCTGTAACCCAATTACTCTTTTCATGTGCCATTTGGCGATTTTTATACCGGATTCCCATAAACCATCGAAATGGGGAGACCGTGGTAGTATGGTCAGCCACTCGATTTGGTTACTCGCACAAAACCTTTTTGTTTCATTCTGGAATGTCTCTGATAGAAATAAATTTCTCAACTCCTTTAATTCCGTATGGCATCCAATAAAGTTAGTAGCGTTATCCGAATATAATTTAGTACAGCAACCATGTCTCGCTATAAATCGACGAAGGCAAGACAGAAATAAATCCATACCGATTTCTAGATGAATGGCTTTCACTGCGAAGTAAATAAATAAACAAACATATATTTTAGTTTTAGTTTTTGATCTTATATTTGGTTTCGCGAAGAACGGACCGCAAAAATCGATGACGACTATGGAGAATGGTCTTGATTGAGTCACGCGGTCGATTGTAGGTTGCCCATTTTCTGATGCGTAAATTTTGGTTTGTTTCTGAAGCAATGAATACATTGACTTACCACTTATCTGCACAAATCTCGACCTCCTATAATCCAATAGTTAGATCTTAAATCATACAGCAGCGTTTGAGCGCCACAATGAAGAAGTCGTATGTGTTCAGATCGAACTAATAATAGCAGCGTTTTTTATTCGCTTCGGATAGCTGCTATCGAGAGCCGTCATTTTTATACGCCTAAATTTAAATTTGACGCGCTATTTATTGGTAAACTAAACTTATTTAACATCCAACTATCATTTTTAATTCAATTGCTTACCAAAAACTTCATATAAAAAATATTTGGCTCTACCTATTTATACGGAGCGCTATCGGGAGCCATTTTTTATATGACGACTCTCGATAGCAGCTATCCGGAGCGAATAAAAAAATACTACAAATGTTGAAAATGTATGTTTACCTGGTAATACTAATGGAAATTTATTAGAATAGTTCAATTTTGAATTCCGAAGATGTCCACCAACACGATGAATTCCCATTTCGTCCAGGAATGGGTTTAATAATTTTAAATTGCTCGAATTTGGAACACATTCATATTTTTTTAGGTGTTGGATGTCATTATAATATTCAGTTTGTTGAAGTATTTTTACAAGACTGATTTTCGAAGTATTTAGTTCAGTAGCTGTTAGCTTACCGATAATTTTTAATTGTTCTTTAGCTTTTATATTATTTATAAATCTTATAATATAAGCAGTAACTCGAAGAACTTAGTAAAAGACGAATATCAGTCGAATATGTTCCAAGTTGCGGTGACAGCGTTACAAACCGATATTGAGACATTTTTCCGAAGATCCACATTCATTAAATCTGGGATAATAGTTGGATTATGATTTTTAGGCCAATGAGATTGATCTTCAAGAAGAAATGAAGGACCAGACCACCAGAGACTCTGTTTCAGAAATTCATCTGGCATTAAGCCTCTTGAAACAAAGTCAACAGGATTTTTGATGTTGGTATGTGGCACCAGCTATGTATTAACGAAAGTTCCTGTATTTGCGTAATCCTATTTGCTATAAACCAAGAAAATTTAGAAGGTTCAGATTTTATTCGAAGTATAGTTATCTCAGAATCTGACCAAAGAAAAATGTGGTTAAACTTCATATTTAAACTTTCAATTACCGTAGACAAAGTTTGTGCCAAAAGCAAAGCAGCACATAGCTCTAATGGGGGTATAGTTTGCTTCTTAAGCGGCACAACCCTAGATTTTGAGCATATTAATATTATATGATGCTTGTTTTGTTGATCCATGATTCGCAGATACAACACACAACCGAAACCTTTCTCGGAAGCATCTGAGAATCCATGAAGCTTCGTTACTTCAAACTTTGGCACTAAAATACATCGTGGGACGGTGATTCGATTGAGTGTTATTAGCTGTCTTTTAAATTCTATCCAGTCATCACGTACTTGATGTGTAATGACGTCATCCCAGTCTACATTGTGAAGCATCCAAATGGTTTGCATTATAATTTTTGCAGTTAATATCATTGGGGAGCACAACCCTAACGGATCAAATAACGGGCGAATCTCTAATAATAGATTTCGCTTTGTACAAATTGATTCTAATAAGAACTTAGAAAAATTCATTTTGAACTCATCATATACAGTATCCCAAGTGAGGCTAAGAACTAATGATGAAATTCGGAAGGGGACGAAAGAATGGGTGTATTTGAAGGAAACTTTCATAGTTGAAATCCACCTTTTTCTAGTAGTTCTAGCAACTCAGCTGTTATAATAATTGCACCATGAATTGTGTCATCCACATAGAAATCATTCGTCAAAACAAAAATTTAACTGCGATATCACAAATAAGAAAATAATGAAAATCGAAATTCAATGTTGTCAAATTGGTTGTCAAGACTGGTTGTCAAATTAAGTTGAGTTCAATTTAATGTTATACTATTATGAATTATATGATTTAATGATAATCAATTATTCCACAAATTTTTTAATTATATATTAATATAAATGTAATTAAATACTATATAATATTGAATATAATTAAATTTAAGAAAGAATAATTTTTAATACCTTACAATTTACTTACAGTTGTCGTCATGAAAATAGCAGTGTAACTATCACAATTCCAACAATTATGATTTACAGTGTTACATTACTAAAACTTTCCAACACCAATAGGAAATGCATGAGTCATTTCTTTAGCAATCATTAAATAATACGCATTTTAAAAAACAATTGTCAGGTTATATATTATATTAAAGTTTTTGAACGTGTAAGTGATTGACGTGCCGCATTGAAATAGCAGTGTCTATATTTCAATTAATATATATCGTTTTTATTTTATTAAAAAACTTTTATTTTGTTAAAATCTTTTAGAATAAAAGTAAGTAAATAAATAAATATTATAAAGTAAAAAAATTGAATGTATAATTTAATGTATTTTTCAAAAAAAGTGGGGCGTGCTGCACATTGTTCATACGAAGAACGTCGACTTATTTTAAAATTAAGAAAAGAAAACAAAGCCTACGTCGAAATTCAAAAGCTTATAGGTTGTTCCGCCAAAATGATAAGAAACGCAATAAAATTTAAAGAACATCCAGAAACGCGAGGTGGCAAGCGTAAAACATCGGCCCAAGAAGATCGAAACATTGTTCGATTTTGTAAAAACGAACCTTTTGCTTCAGTTAAGAAAATAAAAAATGAATTGAACTTCACAACTAAATACTAACGACCTTTAATTTAAATTTAGCTAAAATGTATTTTTATTTCTTTATACGACATTTTTGCTGGTCGCACTGCTATTTTCCTGAAAGCTATGTTCACTTAGTTTTTCCATTAAAAAAAAAAATTACAAACAAAATAAATGAAATTCTTGTTGTTTTTAATTATACACCAAATAAATAATTACATGAAGTAAATAATGTTTTAATATTACAATAGAACGCCAGAAATTTGTACTGTAGAAATTTTTGTTGCTACCACTGCTATTTTCATGACGACAGCTGTATATTGGTTGATAACCTTGTTATAATGGCGAATTCGTTGATTAACCAATCTCCTTTGTAAAATATGTACGATGCGATAAACAATTAGTATACAACAGTTACTATATATCAGTGATGAATATGATGATATTTGGTTTGAGAGTCGAAGATAATGTACACTGACGATGATGATTTATTTATTCTGGAAATGTTGCTTACAACTTCCAAATAGTCCCTTAATTATTGATGAATCCGTGAAACCTTGATTTTCTAAGATGATGTAATGTAACGTGTGTAACGCACGGTTTCAGCACAATTATAATGTGGTAATTTATTCCAGTTGCGATGGTTAATATAATTTGGAATGCTACGTACAATTTTCAAACAATCCTACTGTATCGTATATAAATCACGTTTCAGCAGAAGTATGAGGTGATAATTTATTCGCGTTGCGTGGTTGACTTGCGAATAGTTGCAGTTGTTTGTCGAAGATAATAACTCGCAATATGGCTTAAAGATGTTTCACTTAATATGTGGCAGATTCTACACCACTATTGCTTGTGTGTATTACAACACAATTAAAAGTTTTACCACACAATATATATAAACAGAACAATATCTTCTATTGCGTTTTAGTCCTAAGTTTGTGAACAAATATTTGAAATAAGATTTAGAAGAGATAGAAAAACAATTTTGTATGGAATTAAAACAAAATGGAAAGAGAAATTTTTACACTTTACAATCAGGGTTGCCACTTTGACATAGAAAATACGGAGTAGATGCGATTTAAAAGTGGAGTAAATTAACATTTTTTGGAGTAAATCCTGCCTTAGTAAAACACATGCTCTTATTTCAGAATATTTATTAAATTAATAATAAATTTATAAATAAATAATAGATTTCATATAAATAATTCAATTTATTTTAATGATATTGTATAAAAAGTGTAAGTGTAACATATTCATAATGTTACACGAAAGGAACATCAACATCACATCATATAAAAAATTTGAGAGTATTGCGTTGCGTCTTATTTCAGTTGATATTTTCCATCGATATACTTGAATTTGTCTGAAAATTTTAGAAGTTCTGGTGTATCACCTGGTTCCCAACAAACTTTGCCCGGTTTCAAAAGTTCCTTAGCAAACATAAGATTCTCGACAGTTGTCGTATTTAGGTTGGTTCTTAAGTTGGTTTTAATTAAATTTAATTTTGAGAACTTCCGTTCTGCTGATGCAGTACTATGAGGCAGGGAACATAGTATTAGCATGTATTTTGAAATGTCGTTAAAAACAGGCTCTTCCAAGGCATCTTTGTAAAGTTTCAATTCAATCCAGAATTTGGTGACATCTCCTGAAAATTTTGCCGCAATCTCAAAATTGCCAATCAATCTGCGAAATTGATTATTTAAAGTTTCTAAGTCACAGTCGTGAAATGGAAAATTGATTATTAAAGGCATGATGGATGGAAGGCTTCCTGTTACGATCTCGTTAATATTTAAATATTTCAATAATTTTAATTTTTCGTCGTTAAAATCAAATCTCTGTTTGATTTGGCCCGCAATTTCTATATAAAACGATATTAATGTTAATTTGAGGGCTTCGACTTTTTGTTCTTCCAATCCTTCCGAAATTATAAAATTTTCAAGCTTAATCCCAAAATGCATTGCCGTTGGTGTAAGATGAAATTCTGGATCTTTAGTATTTGTGTCGAATTTTAAATACTCTGGTTTTATAAAATTTTTAAGGATTTCTATATAAAGTGTATGCATCTGACTATAGAGTACATGAATTTGTGTCAACTCCGATTGAAAATTGGTATTTATTTCGTTGACTAGTTTTAATATATAAGACATAAATAAGAGATAACATTTGTTTAATGGATCCGTGAGAAACTCGTAAATTTCAGCTGCGTTTGAGCTGTGAAGCTCCTCAAAATCATATAAACGAAAATAATGCGTTAAGGGGTTCCACTGCTCTAACAATCTATTGACGACACTTTCAAATGAAAGCCATCTCGTCGCACTTAACTTTAAGATCTTATGATTTTCAACATCAAAATAATTTTGAAATTCGCGAAACGATCCGATGCGTTTTGGACTATGCGCAAAATGATTGAAAATATTTTTTACGTTTTTTTCTATAGAATTTGGTAATTTTTTGCAAGCGGCCGATGCACATAAATGCAAAGAATGGCATGTGCATCGGAGGAAAAACAAATTTTTGTTGATTTTATAAAATTTGGAAACTACTCCATTTAACTGACCAGTCATTACTGCGGCATTATCGACTGCTAGGCTAATAACATTCTCCATTGGAATATTGCTACCTTTAAAATTAAATTCAATTTCATTATATATTTGTTGTGCTGTAGAAGCACTCAGTTCAATTAACCCTAGAAAACAGTCAATCACATTATTTTTATGTGTATCAAAAAATCGTGCGACCATCACTAAGCATTTGGTAGTAGACAGGTCGGTCGTTTCATCGATCATTAAGGAAAATTTTGTGTTTTGAAGTTTTCTTGAAATTTGCTGTTTAGAAAACGGTCCGACTACTTGATTAATCATCGCCGTACACTTTGTTCGCCCACATTTTAAATCTTTAGCCAATTGAGAATCGTGGCAAGTTGTTCGAAGTAGTTTCGGTAAAGAGTCCATTTGTAAAAATGGTAAGTCGTACTGCACACAGTACATTACGCAACCAAATTCCGTTGCTTTTTTGCGGTGACTGGTTGAATTATCAAGAGATTGAAAGCTCTGTTCAATGGTTCCTGTTACATTTTTAATTTGCAGATTTGTTGCATGAGATTTGCTACTTGTTTGATGTCGTCTTAGATGCGTTTTATTGTTCGCTAAAACTTTAAAGCAAATAGTACAAAAAGCCATATCATTTACCTTTTTTACCCAAGGAAATGACACTTCCCATTCTGGTTTGTAATTCTGTTTGTACTGTTTTCGTTGGGGCGTTTCTACTGTGAAATCTGAATCTTCAGAATTGTGACCATTTGTGGCCATTGGTGTATTCCTAAAAAATATTATTTATCAGGAAATTGTAAAACTGCATAAAATTTAGCAGATTTTAGTGCTTACCTGTTCTTTGTTACATTATTTTCTGGAGCAATATTATGTAAAGAAGAGGGTTCACTGCTTTGAATAGTATTAACCGACTCACCAAGCCTACAAAGTGGTTTAACAATCAATTTAACTAAATTTGTTGCAACACATCAACGGCTTGAAAATAACCCAAACTTTATGTCCATGTTTAGATTTATTTCGTAAATATTCTCATGAAATAAAGGTTAGATAGTAAAATTACTTACTTAATTTTTGAAATTGTTTGAAAATATCTTTTCATATTTACCAAACAGTAAATTAATTACACAAATCACAAATTAAGAATGGCCCATGCAAAAAAAAATAATCCGTTAAACTGCTGAATTGTCAAAAAAGGAGTAAATTTATAATTTATGAAGTTTGCCATGATGTAAACATTTCCATAAAAAGGGGCACGTTCAGTCAAGGCATGTATGTTTTAATATGTTATGTACTTATGTTATTTACATATTTCTATGTCATATAGAAAATTAAATTTAAGGTTAAAATGTTAAGTGTTTCTAATGATTTGACCAATTTCGAGACAAAATCAATCATTTATATATCGGCATTAAAAATGTAGCAGATTTAAATAAGTGGCCACTTAATTTTGAAATTTTGAAAATTGTAGTAGATCTGCTCCATTTGTAGTAAAGTGGCAACCCTGTTTACAATATACTTAAAAGAGATAGACGTTCATAAATAATTTTTGATTTTGGTCTGGTTAGCTTTGCGAAACTGCAAAACCAAATCAAAAAATAAACAAAGAACCAATCGGGATACGAAATTACACAAATAAAATAGAAATGATACACAAACACATACACAACCTTATGCGAGTTGTAAGTTTTTTTTTTGGCTTTATTATTTGTTTGATCTGATTTTTGGTGTATTGCATCGTTTATTCATGCATCGATTTGTTTTTTGAATTGTACAAAAACTATTTCCATGATTACGTTTTCGAAATACACCTACTAACTTGACTTGTGACGTTAAAGATGTATGTGTAAAAATATGCATAAATATTTTTTATGTAAGGATTTGATAATTAATGTACTATTGGTAGAATAATTTAAAACAAAACCTACTTCAATTCGTTTGTTTTAATAAGTGGTTGTAAGCAAATTCAATAAATAATTGTGCACGAAAGTAGCGAGCTAATTATTCTAGTTTTATATTTAAAACAACAATTAAAAACGCACATTGGTAACAACTTGTGTTGCGCCTGGTTGTGAAATGCAATCAGCAAAAACAGATTTGTATTTTTTAAAGTGTCAGAGGACGAAACAAAAGCCAACGTTTGGTTCATAGCTTTAAAATTAACACCATCGGATTTAAAAAATAAAAATAATTTTATATGTGAACAAAATTTTGATCCTATTTTTCTGGGACGAAATCGGCTTACGAAAAATGCTGTACCCGCGCTATTTAAACATGACAATATTTCTGCTAATATTCAGTAACATCCAACATCGACAACCTATTATGTAGGAAACAATAATTATATAACATCAAGTAAATCCAATACAAATACATTCACTTCTGATTCACCGCCCGAGCTAGCTGATCTAAATTTGCACTCGTCAAACAAAATTTTATACAAATTACAAGATGCAATAATTAAAGAGATGACAGAGCATATAACAATAGATGCGTGGGAACCAAAAACAATTACAACAGAAGTTCAAAATGTAAAAGCAAACAAGAATTGTGTCAAAAATACAAAAAAAAAGTGCGAAACTTAACCAAATTATTGATAATTTATCGAAAAAATCTAAATAACCTCAAACAAAATCATAGCAACCTTAAACAAAAATATTATTTAGTGAAAAGTAAAAATATTGGTGACGTGATCGACGAGCAACAAGTAAATGATTCAACAAAAAATGTGTGCAAATTATTATTAAAAACCTCTTATTATTATACAAAATCCGACAAAATATTTGCCCAGGGTTTTTTTTTATAAGTCGGTCTCGGCTTATAAGTATCTCAAAAATGTCTGGAACTTACGAGTTCCATCTGAAAGTTCGATTCATAAATGGTCACCAATTAAATATGTGGCACCAGGTATCAATGAAATTTTAATGAACCAGTATTTATTAAAATTTGAAAAAATGACAGAAACAGAAAAGTTGTGCATTATGTCCTTTGATGAAATTCGAATTCGAAAGGATCTTGTATTAAACAGTGTTTCTTCTAAAATTGAGGGTTTGTAGATGATGGTAAAAGGCGAACACCAGAAGTTGCATATTCTGCTCTATGTTTTATGTTACGAGGCTTAAAGGAAAAGTGGAAAATTCAAAAATGTGTCTAATTTAAAAGCAGTAGAACTGCACAATATAATTTTGGATAATATCAAATTATGCAATGATAATCTGGGTGTGACAGTTATGATGATAAATTGTGACCAGGGTGCGAATAATCTAGCCAGTTACAAATAACTGAAAATTAATATGGATCAACCCTTTTTGGTGGTAAATGGTAAAAAAATCTTAAAAACAAGAGCAACATGATCCACCGCATTTGGCGAAGTCTTTGCGTAACGCGTTGGGAAAACATAATATTCAACATCAGGACAAAGGAAATGCGAGCTTTGCTGTTATCAGAAAAATTTATCATCATGAAAAAATGAAACCATTAAAGCTGATGCCGAAAATCAGCCAGCAACACATGTATCCAAATGATTTTCAAAAAATGAACGTGGGTTTAGCAAAAGCAACAATCAGTTACCCAGTTGCTTGTGCCATTAGAACAACACTGAAAACTTGTCCGGAAATATTTGGAGAAGATTTAGATAAAGCGATACCAACGGCGGATTTATTTGAAAGATTCAATAACCTCAATGATTGCTTAGACACAAAATATATTAAACAGGGATCACCATACCACCAGCCGCTCGAAGTGGGTAATTCTGTGGATTTTTATTTAAGAAATTGTTTTGAATATTCACGAGAATTACAGATAATCTCCCCGTCGATAAATTATTATGAATTTATAAATGGCTACAAATTAACCATTAATGCACAAATCCAATTGGCTGAATAATTGGGTGAATTTTATAATGTAAACTCTTATAAAACCGGCAATACCGATCAAGATTCACACGAAAATTTCTTCTCTGTTTTAAGAGGAAAAGGTGGTTTTAACAGTACACCAAGTGCTTATGAGACTGGTGTTCTCTTGGGGAATATCATGAGCCAGCAATTTATTTTTCAGTCGTTAAACAGCAATTGCCTTCCTGATAAAATTGGTAAAGAGTTGTGACGAAATAAATTACTTATTCGGAAAACTGTGAAATAACCTAATTTTAAAAGTCGAGGAAATCATTCGAAAGAGGATTGTCAGCGACAAGAGCAAAGGAATCGTAAAAATATCATTACGAAAGGTAGAAATTCATTTCTTGGAAATTAATTACACAATTTGGAAATGCTTTAGACAATCCTTACAGAGCTCCTTAAAAGGAAAATTCCGGTAATGCTAGCTAATCTTACAAATGCGGCCTTTAGAAACAAATGTGTACCCAGCTTGTGGAAAATTGCAAAAGTAATCTTGATCCTTAAAACTTAGAAACCATCACACGATACTTCATCTTTTAGACCAATCTCGCTATTGCCAGTTATTTCTAAACGCTTTGAGAAATGCTACGTCGAGAGGAAACACTTGATCTAAACCATCAGTTCGGTTTTCGTAACCAACACTAAGCAATTAATGAAGTACATAGAATAACCAATTTAATCTAGAAAACACTAGAGGAGAAGAAAGCCTGTTGAAACGATATTTTTAGACGTTGCACGGGCTTTCCACAGAGTTTTGCTTCAAGGACTTAATCATAAGTTAAGAAGTCTTCAACCAATGTAATTCGTTATAATACTGAAATCATACTTGAAAGGTACACATAAAGTATCTCAATATATTCTTTGTGTTTAACCCATATCCCCTCCCCCCCCTCATAACAATATTAAAATGAGTTTTGTGTATACAAATGGTTTTGAACTGTTACCAAAGCTATAGGACTTAAAATTAATGGAAAGCGTCGGCAGCAAAACACACCAAAACATCTGCGCCAAAAATCCAACAATAAACTTGAAATTAATGGTTGTTTCGTACAATAGGATAACGACCCTAAGCAATGGGGTCGCCTTTACACCCATTGGAAAGAGCAATATGACATTCAAACTTTGGATTGGCCGTCACAAGGTCCAGATACTAATGCGATTGAAAACGTCTGGTGCCTTATCAGATTGTTCGAGTTCTTAAAAACATTTGGAAAGATTGTACTCCAGTTGAGTTGAGTTGGCCGTTGACTGAGGATTTGGGTAGAGGGTTGAGAATTGGTTCGAGCTAAGTTGAGTTGAAGTTGAGTTGAAGTGATCTAGTGTAGGTTAAGGCGATGTATTTGGTTGGATTGGGCGATTGGGTTGGAGCTTGAGTTCCAAAATTGATGAAGATTGAGTTAAGATGTTAAGGTAGTTGTTGATTTGGGAGTTAAGTTAATTTTCAGGGCCAAAATTCTGATCACCTCGTGAGGCCTTTATATTTTTTTCTTAAAATTTATTAAAAGTTCTACTTCTTCCGTTGAGCCCGAATTATTTGAAGATGTCATACAACATTTGGTAGAACGAGTTGAGCTCTTAATTAAAGGCATGAATTATTTAATTATACTAAATCAATGAACTTCAATTTAAAACTGAAACGGGAGAAATCATAAAAAACAAAATTAAACTGAAGAAATAATTTTATCGATTGTTGAATTGGACAATTTCCAAACAGTTACTCTCCGCTTTAACGCAAAATATTTTCAGTTGCCGCGATATTTGTCGCTTTCAAAATTCCTTCTCAAAAAATTAAAAACTCCAAGTGAACGGGTTCTCCTCGGCCTCTTGTGAATTTGGTTTGATTTAATAGGAGCTTTGTATTTGAAGAGCTCCATCTAAAAAAACGTTTCATATAGCTTTTTAAAGTTATTAGTGAAGTAAAAAATTATGAGGTCAAAACAAATCGTTTACGATAAGTTCTAATCGTAATTATTTTATTTACAAATTTCGTATGTAACATGAAAAATCTTTAATCGCTTTCGAAAAACCCTTTTCGTTCAAAGTAGTCCAAGAAATACAGGAGCCGCTCTTTTGCCTCAGGTTTTTCATAATTGTCTTGTCGTATCTTTTTCGCCTTTTCATCTTCAAAGACATAAAGAAAGATGTCTGCGCTTTCAGTTTTTTCCAAGTGTCGTGACCCTACCATTAAAAGCGAAACCATAACAGCATACAACGATCGTTTAAGAATTTGTATTTGGATTTCCGTTAAAGTAGGTATCCTTTTCAGATAATTGATTGCTTTCAACGATCGTACCAATTCGGTATGATAAATTTGGATTAATCGATCCCATTCTGCTTCCTTAACTTCATTTGACGTTGACGTGATTAGTAAATAGGCTAAATCAATGGCTGGTGAACTAAAATAACCCATTTGGAAATCAACCATGACCACATCAATTGGATTATTCTCCTCGTCAAATTTAAACATAATGTTATTAGTCCAAAGATCTCCGTGCGTAATAACATTGAACTCAGATAAATCAGGTATAAATGATGCTTCAACTTTATCAATAAGAACCTTAGACCATCTTTCCAATTTAAGTGATAAATGTTCATATCCGGGCCATTTTTTCGTAAGCTCTTGACAGTCTTTTACTCCGCATAAAAATAAATCCATCATTTCGGTATCCTCAGAATCGACCACTTTAGTTTTAAATACCTCGGTTAGTTCTGGTTGCACACAGCATAATAGCGCACCCATTGCATGATATTTTGCTACTTTTTCTAGTACCATCGTGGTCGCTTTGAAATTTAAACCAATTCGTCGATCCATATTACGAAACCCTTTCTCTTTTAAATCTTCGAACACAAAATAGGATGGATTGTCGCTGGTTCCAAAGCATCTGGAATTAGAAGCAATATTTAATTTAACATTTTATTTATCAAAAGTAGTACCGACCTAGCTGCAAACGTAAAATCTTTATCAATCACATCCAAATATTCACTAAATCTTGGTAAAATATCACTATAAATGGTAAACTCCTTTTTAAATACTGCCATCTTTTCATATTTGACGTTAAACTCTGCTGCCAAAGTAGTTTTTACAACAAACGATTTGTGCCTAGAATATATAAAATACATTGTTAGTTAAGCCTTTTGTATGTGTAAATTTTACCAAATTTTAATCGACTAAACAAATATTTACTTTTGTGTTGCGCTGTTCTGCTCATTAAAATTCACCGAAACTCGAATCAAATGGCTTGCATAATTTTCACCTTTGCCCACTGCATCACTCAATTTGTAATCGGTTACTTCTACTGTCTCACAATTTTCACTTGCCTTTAAAACTTTTTCAAGTAATTTCTTATTTAGCCAAGGGTAAACATCGTGCGGTATTGGAGACATTTTGTACACAACTAACATTAATTAAAATAGATTCACAAATTTTAAAGAGTAAGAGACTAAAAAATATTAATCATTTTAATACTCGATATACGAATGCCCAGCGGCTACCCGAGTTCTTGATAACATAAGAGAATTAAACCAATAACTAGTGCGTTGTTTGCAAGCAGAAAAATTGTAAAGTATGATTTAGGTGATAAAGTACTAATCTTACGTAGAGTAGTAGCTCGAAATTATGATTATTATTGAGATTAGATAGAGGTATGCATGGAAACATATTTATTCTAGCGCTATTTCGAGTGTACAATCATATTCTACTAAATTTGATAGCGATAGTGTTTACTTATTTTTATGTCTACCCGCCAATGACATTTCATTTATTGCGAAATTCAAAATAATAAAATACAGTCCTAACCAAAATTACTTCTACCTGCTAAAGTTTTGATGCAACGTAACATAACCAACTTTAAAAATGATATACCATATGTATGTAAATAATAAACGTTTTGAAAACATTAATCTTAATTCAATAAATTTTATTACCCTGCTTTACATTAAAATCAATTTTTTTTTTAAATTTTAGTTCTAGGAGAAATTACAGTTAATTTAAATTTGTTCTCAATATTATTTGTCTAATGTGGAAAAAATCAAAATAAAATAGTAAATCAATTAAATTTCAGATTTTTTTGGCGACATTAATGATCAGAAAGTTACAGTTGCAACCAGTTTGAAAGATATCGTTGATGATAATTTTATAACTGAGAGATATTTTTTATTTAAGTAGAAAATTTTGATTGCAAAAAATTTTATCTGATTATGAGTTTATTTATTATTATAAATTTCACAAATATTTATTTTATTATTTTGAATTTATTTATAATTTACAATTTTTGAAGATATATATTCTGAAGCGCACGAAGAACTGAACGCTGAGATATTTTAAAATTTTATTTTCAGATACATAATATAAAATACATAGGAATTGTTGGCAAGTTCCCTCATACTTGGCTATATTCCTAGGGTTGCCAGATAAAATTATAGAAAAAGAAGTACATTTCTGGAATAAAATGAATGAGAAGCATGTATGTATATTTATGTAGTGGCCGGACATTCTAGTTTCCTCGGACATGTTCTGGGTTTTTAAACCCATCCCACATGACATGGTCCAAAAAATCTTCAGGAATTTAATTTATTTAAGATTGCGAACTATTTATTGCAGACTTTTTTCATTGGCTTAACATTTTCGATGTAAAAGCTCACTAAAATATGTACATCAACAAATGTGGGTTTGCTGGATGGAGAGGAAATTGTCTGGTTTGACTGTTTCTTGCCGTTGGGCCATGTTTTATTTTAAAAATGTTGATCACGGCCTAACATCATAATTGAAACTATTTATAGAATTTACAAAATATTTCAGATACAAATTTCATGAAATCCATCAACAAATGTGATTGTTCCATTTGAAACTGGGTATATAAAACTAAATTTGGCGAGTATAATTTTTGATTTAATATGTCGACCAAAATATCATTAGCGATGCTCCGCAATATTTCCGGGATTGTATTCACGGTTTAATTAAGAAATCCGACTCTAGATGATATGGCTGAAGGAATTTTTCAGAGCCGGAATAAATCAATTTCTCATTAGGAACCACTTAAAGTTCAGATAATAGATTCTATTAAAAACCATCCGCAAACGTGCTACCTAGTTTGGTTGTCTATGTAAAAAAAATATCACTAGTGGTGCTCCGCAATACTTCTTGAAAGTGGTTCCAATTTTATTTAAGAAATCCAACCACAAATGATATGACCCAAGAAATGTTCATATTTATATTAGGTTTTATATTAGGAACTACTGATATAATAGACTTAATAACTCAGATACAAAATTTCACTAAGCTCCATACAGAAACGTGTTCCATTTATTGATGTAAATGTAGTAAAGCCTGGATTAGTTATATACATAAGCAAAAAACAATTTATCTTTGGCAAATATAATTTTTTGATTTATGATTTGTATTTATGGACCAAAGTATCACTAGTAGTGTCCCGCAATATTTATTGAACTCTGGCTATGTTTTATTTAAGAAATGGTGCGATTATGCACTGAAATCTAGTATCTTAACCAACATATTTGATAATTAATGAATCAGTTGTAACATCCAAATAATGAATCAAGGTCGGCGGGCTTGAAGCTTTTCTAGAAGAGATTTCACGACTTTTTTAACCAGTGGATGGAAATGTAACCAGTCGCCACCAAGCCAATGTTAAATATTAAGTGTTTTTTAATCATTTCGAGACTTAAAAACGGTCCTGGTTTTTCTATGTCCAAATGTTCTGGTTTTTCCAACTGGTTTCAGAATTTGGCTAGATTTAGTCGTTTTTCACCTGGTCACCCAAGGTTTGTACCAAAAGCTAAAAACTTGTCAGAAAAGACATCATAAATTAGCGAATAAATTTAACTTTGTTTTTTGGCTTCGTTATACTGAGATTTTACAGTATTTAAAATAGATAACTGTGATTTTCATTCACAAAAAACTAATTTTAAGCCTAGTCATTAATAGACTATGTTGCATGTCGTCTGGCAAATTTATTACTCGTCCTAAAAATATTAAGAGTTTAATACCATTTATAGACTAGAGCATCTAATGGCCTATTCACACGAATCGCGACTTTACTCGTACGAATAAAAATGATTCACTGATTTCTCTTAAATTACGACGTAAAATAAATACTAGTCACTTAAAAAGCATTTAATAAACAATTCCAAATATAATGTTATTGACAATTTTTTTAGCAAACACACATTTCCTAATAAAAACCGCAAAAAATGTTTAAATCGCGGCCATATTGTAAAATTGGCGCGAGTAAACACTTTTTCGCAATTTTTATTAGAAAAAGTGCGTTTGCAAAACGAATTGTCCATGACATTACATTCGAAATGGCTTATTACCTACTTTTTAAGTGACCAGTATATATTTTATATTGTAATTAAGGAGAAATCAGTGAATCATTTTAACTCGTATGAGTAAAATTGCGATTCATGTGAATAAGCCATAAATCAGCTATAATTGCATTGACAGACTAAGGTTTTACTAGTGGCGCCACGAATTCGTCTTGTCGGTTGATTGACTGATTTTTGATTTTGCTTTTACATTGTATTTACATAAGCGTTAAAATAATAAATTATAAATTAAATTCTTTATTTATTAATTAAATTTTTTTATTGATTTTACTAATTGTTTGTATTTTTACAATATACTATAATATTATTACAACCGCCCAACTTGTATTTGCAAATTACATATAATACCGCCATTTGAACTTTCACTAAACTGAATAAAAACAAAGAATCTTCAATAAATTTAGAGATTTGTTCACTAATCGCAATTAATTACTAATCTTGAAATAAAAATGAACTAGCTAATTTTTAACCTCAAACACTTTAACTAATCTCGAAAAATTCATTAGTGGCGCTTAGCCAATTCTAGCTACTTACTTCACTTTTTTAAATTTAGAAGTTCAAACTACAACAGAAAAATCTTTCGATATCATTTTGTAAAGCAATACAGGAAATTATTTCCAAAAAATCATTTAATTTTTTACTCAAACGATTCACATTTAAAAGAAGTACATTTGTGTACTTCTTTACAAATTACAGAAAATAAGTACAATATAAATTTGGAACTAGAAAAGAAGTACTGTACTCCTTAAAGAAGTACAACGGACAACCCTATATATTCCAGAACTTAATCTAAAAATCATACACATATGTATGTTGTACATACACACAAACACTCACTTATATAGATTGCTCAACTGCTCGCTAAACACTAATCCAACCCCAATTCAACTCGCAAACGGCCCCCAAATCAACCCTCGACTCAAACGCAAACTCTCTTTCAATTCAATCTTCAAACCAGCATATATGTATAAAAATTAGCAAACTCCTCACTTTATCTTAGTCAAACCCCAACTTAAGTCAAACTCAACTTCAACTCAACCCGCAAATTGACCCCTGGCTTAACCTTCAACTGCAAACTCTATACCCAACTCAAAATTGAAACCAGCATATATAAAAAATTGCTCACTATATCTTAATCCAACCCTAACTTAAGTCCAACTCAACTTCAACTCAACCCGCAAATTGACCCCTGACTTAACCTTCAACGCCAAACTCAATACCCAACTCAATATTCAAACCAGCATATACAAAAAATTGCTAAATCCAAGTATTTTGGGACAATTCGTAAGGCAGGTACCCGACCCTATTGATGCACAGTTTCCAAAAGCTTTTTAAATCTCGGCCTTGACCATAAAAACCGATTGGAAAAAAAGAATTCTAAATAGAACAAGCCGTTCTCGAGGTACCATGGGTACAGACCAACAGACATCCAGACAGACGGACGGACATTTTTTTTTTTTTTTTGCTTTTTTAGACTCAAGGACTTTCAAAACGTAGAGAAAAGTTGTTACGAAAGTCGATGATTCGACCTTCGTTAGCAGAATATCAGCGTAGCGGTTTCTGAGCGGTTGCTAGCCTGCTAGAGCTCAGGGTGTAAGGTCGTGGGGATTCCAGAAACATACGCTAATCTTGAATAACCGCTGTGTGGGAAAGGAATGCAATAAAATAAAAACCACCGAAAACTCACCTCACACTCATCACCCTCGTAAAATGATTATTCTTTAAGCCACTATTTTTAATAGAGAACACACAGAATTAAATATTTACAATTAAAAAAAAAAAATGTAAGCTTTATATTTCTTCATAAACTAATCATTTATAAACTAACAATGGGAAAATTTGTTAAAATTAGCTGACATAATTCTTAATTGAATAAAATGAATGATAACAATAGCAACTAAATAATTTATTAATCTAGTCCGGACTTTTACCCTAATATTAATTAGATATGTGCTTTTAATTAATGTTTTAAATATTTATGTAATTTGTAATCTGTTTACACAGTAAATTGAATTTCAGATAATAAATCTTAACTAATAATAATAATTATAATAATAATAATAATAATAATGACAACAAAAAAAATTAGTTTATAATAATGAATAAAAATTAAACAAAAACTCATCTGTGATGGCGACTTTGATCCCTTTCAATTTATAGTTGATCATACGATTTAATAAGCGCTAAGTGGCTTATGCCGATGGTAATCCGATAATTGTGTAATGTTTTTTTTTTTTATAACTGAACTTTTATATGAACCATAGAAGTTCTTTAGTTGACTGAAACCTTTTTTTTTTTTTTTTTACGTCAAATATTGTTTTTAACAGGTTTATTGTTTAATAATTGTACTTATTATTTTCTTTTTATTTTGTAATCTTTTTAACACTAATTATACAACTAATTGCCATATATTCACAAATTTAAGCAATTTTTATAGTTCTGTGATATATTAACACTACACTGTGATATTTAATTCTGTGATTTTTTAATTTTATGAAATTTATTTTTCTTTTTTTTATCTTTTATGTTTGGCTTCACGATTTATCGTTCAAACTCTTTTTGGTTTTGGTTTTTTTTTGTTAAGAAATTCATCCGTTAGTTAGAAATCCGAGCATGTTCTAGTTCATGCACATTTTTTTTTACAGTTGTTTTTTTTCTTCGGTTATAGGTACAACGAGAATTGACGCTATATAAATTATTATTATTTTTTTTAAATCCAATAAATAGATTGGTAATCAATATACTATATAACACCACTCCGAATTAATAAACCAAAAAAAAAAATTGATGAAGCACACATTGATTTTTAAAACTAAGCGATCCCCACGCGTTAATTAAAAAAAACAAAATATTAAAGGGATTCTTTATCTATTTGACAACCGGTGCAATTACGTCTAACACCCGGTACTATTTTCTTCAAAAATTCAAAACAAAAAACTGTCGAGTCGTCGCATCATCGCCTATTTATTGATTTCTTCTTCATTATTTCTCAATTATCGATTGAAGGGGATTCAATCACGCCATGTCAATAAATATATAAATTTCCCAATTTTGAAATATATGAGGAAATTTCTTTATTTACTCCGTTTAGGTGGTTGGAACGACGGGGTCAAATCGTACGTCGTTACAAAGTGGTTTTGGACCAATCAAATTTTTCATCAGTTTTAACAGGATTCCAATACTTTGGTCTTTTTAGACCGAACTAATTCTTTATATTGTTACGTTTTTTGCCTTATCAATTAAGGTTCGTATCACTGGATTGTGAATAATACAAAATCAATTTAATTTATCTCCAACGAATTTATTTATTTCACAAAATTTATTACAACACAGTTTATCAATAAAAATTCACAAAATCACTTTATATAAATTATTCTCAAATTTTACTATTCACTTATAATTTTTATTTCGCACTACAACACTTTTTAAATCACTTTTCCATTACTTTTTAATCTTCACACTGTCGCTTTTCAAATACTACTAATCGTCTTACAAGTTTACTCTATCGCGTTCCAAATACTAATAATCCAATTCGATCTCGTTCGCATTTTTATATACGCAAACCAAACTTCTAGAAAGCTCATGACTTTTCCGGTACTAATAGTGTAGAAACATTTAGAACTGTTTAATCAGGAAAATTCCATTTAGTACAGTAAAACATTGAGCTATTCATTTAACTTGTTCTATCACACCCTAGGTGTCACCGTCTCAATATATTGTTACGTTTTTGCCTTGTCAATTAAGGTTCGTATCACTGGATTGTGAATAATACAAAATCAATTTAATTTATCACCAACGAATTTATTTATTTCACACAAAAATTATTACAACACAGTTTATTAATAAAAATTCACAAAATCACTTTATATAAATTATTCTCAGATTTTTACTGTACACTTATAATTTTTATTTCCACAAAAACACATTTTATTCACTTTTTTAATTCCTTTTTAATCTTTACTCTATCGCTTACCAAATATTATATTACCAAATATTACTAATCATCCAATTCGATCTTGTTCGCCTTTTTATATACACAAACCAAACTTCTCGAAAGCTCATGATTTTTCTAGTTAGAATAGCGTAGAAACATTACGTAGCAATTTTTATCATGGAAAATTCCATTTAGTACAGTAAAACATTGAGCTATGTATTAGTTTTACTTATTCTATTACACACTAGGTGTCACGTTGGTATGTGGCACCAGCTATGTATTAACGAAAGTTCCTGTATTTGCGTAATTCTATTTGCTACAAACGAAGAAAATTTAGAAGGTTCAGATTTTATTCGAAGTATAGTTATCTCAGAATCTGACCAAAGATAAATGTGGTTAAACTTCATATTTAAACTTTCAATTACCGTAGACAAAGTTTGTGCCAAAAGCAAAGCAACACATAGCTCTAATGGGGGTATATTTTGCCTCTTAAACGGCACAACCCTAGATTTTGAGCATATTAATATTATATGATGCTTGTTTTGTTGATCCATGATTCGACACAACCGAAAACTTTCTCGGAAGCATCTGAGAATCCATGAAGCTTCGTTACTTCAAACTTTGGCACTAAAATACATCGTGGTGACGGTGATTCGATTTAGTGTTATTAGCTATCTTTTAAATTCTATCCAGTCATCACGTACTTGATGTGTAATGACGTCATCCCAGTCTACATTGTGAAGCATCCAAATGATTTGCATTATAATTTTTGCAGTTAATATCATTGGGGAGCACAACCCTAACGGATCAAATAACGGGCGAATCTCTAATAATAAATTTCGCTTTGTACAAATTGATTCTAATAAGAACTTAGAAAAATTCATTTTGAACTCATCATGTACAGTATCCCAAGTGAGGCTAAGAACTAATGATATGTTCGACGAAAATTCGGAAGGGGACGAAAGAATGGGTGTATTTGAAGGAAACTTTCATAGTTGAAATCCACCTTTTTCTAGTAGTTCTAGCAACTTAGCTTTTATAATAATTGCACCATGAATTGTGTCATCCACATAGAAATCATTCGTCAAAACAAAAATTTAACTGCGATATCACAAATAAGAAAATAATGAAAATCGAAATTCAATGTGGTTACTGGTTGTCAAATTAAGTTGAGTTCAATTTAATGTTACACTATTATGAATTATATGATTTAATGATAATCAATTATTCCACAAATTTTTTAATTATATATTAATATAAATATAATTAAATACTATATAATATTGAATATAATTAAATTTAAGAAAGAATAATTTTTAATACCTTACAATTTACTTATATTGGTTGATAACCTTGTTATAATGGCGAATTCGTTGATCAATCCAATCTCCGTTGTAAAATATGTACGATGCGATAAACAATTAGTATACAACAGTTACTATATATCAGTGATGAATATGATGGTATTTGGTTTGAGAGTCGAAGATAATGTACACTGACGATGATGATTAATTTATTCTGGAAATGTTGCTTACAACTTCCAAATAGTCCCTT
This sequence comes from Tipula vernalis, assembly GCA_958295665.1. NCBI lineage: Eukaryota > Metazoa > Arthropoda > Insecta > Diptera > Tipulidae > Tipula > Tipula vernalis. The sequence continues at coordinate 168,050,212 of OY282559.1, forward strand.
AATTAATGATGAATCCGTGAAACCTTGATTTTCAAAGATGATGTAATGTAACGTGTGTAACGCACGGTTTCAGCACAATTATAATGTGGTAATTTATTCCAGTTGCGATGGTTAATATGTAACAAACGGGCAGGTCGGAATCTTTCGAATCACCCGGTTTGATCAGTGATGTGATTGATGGTATGTGTAGACTAACGATTCATTTCCCCTTTTTGGGTGATATTGTCAATCGATCGTTATAAAATAAAAGTTGAAAAAAAGAAAAACGAAAAAAATTAGATACGGGATTCGAGTCGAAAATATCGCTTGGGTTGGACGTGTTTACGGACCAAAACCTTGAAGCAAAATATAATTAAAGAGATAAAATAAAAATTAAATTGTTAAGAACGGAGAAAATTGTTGATTGTGTGTAAAAATATTATAATTAATGTGTATATTAAAAATCAAAAAGAAATAAAAAAGATTTTTCTGTATATCTGTTAAGGATTTTGTATTAATAAAGATACCAGTGAACTATACTGGGCGTGAACAAAACTATCAAAATTCCTAAAATTATAAATTAGTGTAAATGATTGTGAAAGTTAATCATATTGGGCTCACGTTTATGCCGAGATTTTGTATATGCTAATACGGGGTGTTGAATATACCGTAATATATTTTTGTGAGCATAACCGTACCCGCAATTTCAATAACTTTGTTTAAAATAAAAAAATAAAAACCAATTAAAATAAAAATAAAAGATAAATAAATGAAAAAATAAAAACGGTAAATAGCATCATCATTAAAGATTGATAAATATTTGTGCATGTTGAGCGCGATTACTCATATCCGCGGTGTTCGTCATATCCAAAGCTGCGGGGGGAATAGTGCATTGTTAATTACCGCATGCTTCAGATTAATTTACCATAACAACGGGCGTATATGTTAGTATCGCCAGATATATGAACGATTATTGGAGTAACGAGATAAAGAAAACATTGGATAATTCTCAGCTACAGTGGAGGAAAATTGTATCACCGACCCGGCGATGACCAGCGATCTTCAACATCCACCAGCATAAAAGAAACAAAAATTTATTTTGTTAAGTATTACCATGTTATTATTAAATTTTCCTTATTAGTTTATTATATTTGATTTACTTGTTGTTTGGCCCTTCTGGTATAACCTGAATGATTCTTCGAACATCTGGGGCAAAGTTTGATTTTTGATAAAATTTTTTTTGTTTGTTAATATATTTATACCGACGGGTAATTCTAATTATATTTTGCTCCGCGACGCGCGATCAGCGGTGTAAGGCTAACGGTTTTAGTTCCGCTCAACGTTTTTTTTTTGTTTTTGATTAGAACTCTATAAACAGGTATGGCTGGCTAAAAGGGCGCGTATAGGATAGTGATGCAGTTATGGTGAACCGCGTGATCTTTAATTATCCAGGTAGGTTAATCACTGTTGAAGAACCTGAGTTTTTTCCCAGAGAATGAACCCCCCAACGACGAGCAAATCCCTTGGATATCAGTATCTGAAATGTAAACCACACAAATGAATGTGATCATTACAAATATAATTTGGAATGCTACGTACAATTTCCAAACAATCCTACTGTATCGTATATAAATCACGTTTCATCAGAAGTATGAGGTGATAATTTATTCGCATTGCGTGGTTGACTTGCGAATAGTTGCAGTTGTTTGTCGAAGATAATAACTCGCAATATGGCTTAAAGATGTTTCACTTAATATGTGGCAGATTCTACACCACTATTGCTTGTGTGTATTACACAATTAAAAGTTTTACCACACAATATATATAAACAGAACAATATCTTCTATTGCGTTTTAGTCCTAAGTTTGTGAACAAATATTTAAAATATGATTTAGAAAAGATAGAAAAACAATTTTGTATGGAATTAAAACAAAATGGAAAGAGAAATCTTTACACTTTACAATATACTTAAAAGAGATAGACGTTCATAAATAATTTTTGATTTTGGTCTGGTTAGCTTTGCGAAACTTTAAAAACAAATCAAAAAATAAACAAAGAACCAATCGGGACAGCGATTTTGGTCGCAATTTGAGGATTGAGTTGAGAATTACCGGAAGGCAATAGTATTGGTAAATTGTATTGGTGTCCAAAGAATAGAGAAAAACAGAGAATAAACATTTGAAATATAAAAAAAAAACAATTCAGTGTCATCTCATGCGTACGAAAGGTTGTACATATTTTTATTTCCAGTAATTTTCTGCAAAATTTAAAACTAATAAAATGGTTAATTGAAGAATGATTTAAAGATAAATAAATATTAATTAAAAAAGGCAAATAAGTCAGAAAAATATTTATAAACTATAATTTTATTAATAATTTTAAGTTAGAAAAATTACACGACGTACATACTCCCTTTCCTGCGCTTGGATTAACACTAAAAGTTAAAATCACTAATTTACTTCTTACATTTTTCGCATTATCTCTATTCGATGTTAAACAAAAAAACCTTTTGCCATGTTATATTAAACAAAAAACTATAAAATACGCACATTTGACAGAGTCTAATGGGCGTTTTTTAAGTCTTTTGTTTAACATGATGCAAATAAGAGAGATAAAATGACACGAAAAAGAGGGATATAAAATATAATGTGCAAAATATAAGAAGTAAATTAGTGATTTTGACTTAGTGTTAATTGACGCGCAGGAAAGGGTGGATGTACGTCGTGTGTCTTTTCATCATTTAAAATTATTAATAAAATTATAGTTACAAATATTTTTCTAACTCATTTTCTATTTTTACCTAATTTTTATTTATCTTTAAATCGTTATTCAATTTACCATTTTATTAGTTTTAAATTTTACAGAAAATTAATGGAAATAAAAATATGTACAACATTCCTTTCGTACGCATGAGATAACACTGATGAATTGTTTATATTTTATTTTTCAAATGTTTATTCTCACATAACTCAAAAAACCAACAACCCTCCAGACCAGGTGTATCATAAACGTACGGTTTACGAAGACTTTGCTATACTAAGGTGTTCGTAAACGTTACACTAAAACAGTACGAATATAGTACGTAATGTGTACTTTTGTCACATGAGAAGTGAAACAAATTTGCGAAGACTTGTGTATGTATTAGCATGTATAAAAGTGTTCATAATGTGTACGCTTAAACGTAATGTTTACGAACTGCTTAAGCGTAACATTGACGAACGGTTTAGTGCGAATTGCCCCATTTAATTAGAATAAAACAATTTTTTTAAATCAATCTTATCTTTTCTTTGTATTTTTCTTCAAATAAGCCGCAACACAAGACACAACGTGCCAAATTTGTTAATTAATCTTTTTCTGAAATGAAATAAAATGTTTCAATCATAGATGAAGTACTTCGAGTAATACTATATACCTTTCAAAATATTCATTATAATTATTTTTATATGATATTATGGATATAGTGCTGCTCTTGAATGCCACGAAAAACTAACAATAATTATCAGAAGTTTTTATATTTTCACAATACGACAACTTTAATTTAATTTGTACAAAAAAAAAAATTGAAACTAAAACAAAGCCGCAATATATAATTGACAGCACTGTGTATAGAGAATGTAAATGTAGCAGTGTATTATAAAAAAAAGCGTTCGTAAACTGTTCGTACGCTGTACATTTTTGCTGTATACATTTTTGCGCCGGGAGGGAAATACCAAAAAAAAAAAAAAAAAGTTAAAAATATTATGAATGTGGCCGACGAAGAATGTAAAAATTAAAATCCATTTATTTATGCTGCTTTTTGTATTTTATATTGAAGATCACGACCACGAGCAATTTTTTTTGATTGCGTAATATATTGTTTTGGATTTTTGTTAACGAAGTAAAATAAATGTCTCGGTTACAACAACAATAGAAAAACATGAATTCCTCATGTTAGAAGAAAAATAACTCAAGGCGAGCGGAATAACAAAAAGTTAAACCGATTTCACCCGCTTAGCTTATTTTTGATACTTACCATCATGAGAAAACACACTAATACAATAAAAATATTTGACGGCACACAATAGCAAAATGAATATAATATGCCGTGTACATATACAAAATTCTCAATCCTCATTTTGCGACCAAAATCGATACCCGGGATACGAAATTACACAAATAAAATAGAAATGATACACAAACACATACACAACCTTATGCGAGTTGTAAGTTTTTTTTTTGGCTTTATTATTTGTTTGATCTGATTTTTGGTGTATTGCATCGTTTATACATGCATCGATTTGTTTTTTGAATTGTACAAAAACTATTTCCATGATTACGTACCTTTTTTTTCGAAATACACCTACTAACTTGACTTGTGACGTTAAAGGTGTATGTAAAAATATGCATAAATAATTTTTATGTAAGGATTTGATAATTAATTTACTATTGGTAGAATAATTTAAAACATAACCTACAGGCAAGGACACAACAAGAAAATAAATTTTAAAATAAATTAAAAATTAAATTTAAATCACAGGACACAATTCATACTTGACACTTGAGTTTTCAGACAAATAACAAGAACGATAGCACGGATAACAATGAGGTCGTCTAAACAACAGGTCAATTTAGAAAACAAATATATAAGAACTACGACAGATGATTCAAACTGTTTTTTTTTGTAGTGAGAACGTCTTACACAGAGCCTAATGTCCCGTTTGGTTGTCATTGTGAGTATTTATTCATCAACAATAAGTATTAGCTTTAATTTCAATACATTGCAGAGGTTCAGTTTAAATTGCATAGGTTCAATTTAAATTATAATCTACAAAAATATAAAGGTCTGACACCTCATAAGGTGACCAAAACTTCGGTCTTCGGTCAATCCCGAAATGAACCTCTAAGTCAATCTTCAATTCAACCTCCAACTCCATTTACAACTCAACCTCTACGCAATACAATCCTAAACCAATCACCAAATTAACGGACAACCCAGCCATCAATGAAATCACCAAATAAACCCTTAATCAACTTTGAAATCATCCCTTAACCTAACTCCAAATCAACCCTCTGCTCAATCAACTCTACACTTATCTCCCAACCCAATCCCAAAATAAACTCAATTCGAAAGCTATACATGCGTGTTTGAACTTAACTCAATCTAACCTCCCACTAAACCCTAAACTCGAACTCAAATTAATCCCTAACCGAATTTCTCTTTTAAATCCAACTCAAACCCTACTCACCATCATATCGGAACACGTACCGTCCTACCATCATAACCTTAAACAATTATTCTATCGTACCATTATTCCATTATACCGTCACACCATCATAACACTATACCATTAAACCATCATGCAATCGTACCATTGTACCATAGTGACGTCGAACCATCACACCAAGATGTATACATGTACATCGTACCATCAAATAATCATATAATCATACCAACATACCATCAGACCATTATACTTCCCTATATAATCTTACCATCATAATGTCAGACCATGATATCTTCATACCTCACAACCGTCATACCATTATACCCTAATTCTAGAATAAATACCGTCATAATATCGTACGTTGCATCATATATACATATGTACAATCATACCATCACACCATTATACAATAATATTAATCCATCATCTTCATAACATCATAGAATTATACTATCATATATACCATCTTACCACGATACCATCATACCATCGTACCGTCATACCATCACATCATTATACCATCGTATCAACATATCATCAAACCATCTTACTATCATAAGATCATACCACCATACCAACATACCATTATACCCTCATGCAGGTTTTACACTTCAAATTGATCCTTTTACACTTCAAACTGAACTCTTAACAAATTATATGAATGGCCATTTAGGATGAAGCTGGGCTATTCCTTAACCAATTATTATGAAAATTGACACGTGCGTTGGAAATGGGATTCTAAAATGATTTTTGGATAAAGCTCTGTAATAGCTATTAACCGATTATGATGAATTTTGGCGTTTCCAACAAATGGAAGGAAATGTGACCCAAAAGTTATTTTTAGACGAGGCTATGAGAAATATGTCACTATGGCTTCTATAATGTTGTCTATTTAGGTTTCTTTGAATCATGCAGCTGTTGAGGTTTGTTAATCCCATATTCTAGAAATTCATCCAAAAATCATTTTAGAATCCCATTTCGACAGCGGACGTCAAATTTCACTAAAATTCGTTAAGAAATAAATAAGTTACATCTTAATTGGCAATTCATATAATTTGCTAGAAGTTCAATTTGAAATATAAAAGGTTCAATTTTAGGTTTGAGTTAATAGTGACCTTTCTTAAGTCGTAAATAATATTTGTGTACAGTTTGGTTCAAATCGGTCAAAGCGTGTGAATTTGTTAAAATATCAAACACAGACTTATATAGATTGCTCAACTGCTCACTAAACACTAATCCAACCCCAACTCAACCCCAATTCAACCCGCAAACCGCCCCCAACTCAACCCTCAATCGAAACGCAAACTCTCTTTCAATTCAATCCTCAAACCAGCATACATAAAACATTGACTAACTGCTCACTATATGTATCTTAATCCAACCCCAACTCAACTTCAACTCAGCCAGCAAATTGAACCCTTCAACTCAACCGCAAACTCAATGCCCAACTCAATATTTAACACTTTTTTCGTTTTAAACCGAAGTAATAGCTGCTGGGATCATGCGCTTTATATCGTACTTCTCGTACCATCGCCCTTAATCCTTTATCACCATCCATCCACACCGGTGCCGTACTGAGAGTACATGGCAATCCATGAATCTAATAATGAATAAATTGATTTTAACAAACCTATACAGTCTATCAATTTTCTCATCAAACAGACGTTATAACACCTATGTATATGGCCATGTAGACAACCTAGCCTAACCCGGGTTTTTCTATTTCTTTATTTATCAGATGTCACTGTTAATGATGTATCTGAGATTATCGAACAGCTTGTGAATGCGCTCAATGGGACAACTCAATATAGTTATATCAAAGGTATAAGAACAATGACAGTCCTAAATTAAGAGAATTATTCATGTAAAATACAGTCACGAATTGGCTTCAATACAAAGAAGAATTAGGATTGAAATTGGTTGGTTAACTGTTTCAAAATATGTAACATACGCTACTACCATTATCCGCAACCTACAGCTTCACTAGATGTAAACACAATAAAACCTAATTTTATAATTCATTTATCAAATTGATGATTTTTGCATGCATAATATAACTTATTTATATCCTCCTTTAAACTACGAGTATGATGGTATTCTTCACTGAATTGCTTTAAATCTATATTTAAAATGTCGCAATCATTAGGAAGGCAATTGCTGTTTAACGACCGAAAAATAAATTGCTGGCTCATGATATTCCCCAAGAGAACACCAGTCTCATAAGCACTTGGTGTACTGTTAAAACCACCTTTTCCTCTTAAAACAGAGAAGAAATTTTCAAGAGAATCTTGATCGGTATTGCCGGTTTTATAAGAGTTTACATTATAAAATTCACCCAATTATTCAGCCAATTGGATTTGTGCATTAATGGTTAATTTGTAGCCATTTATAAATTCATAATAATTTATCGACGGGGAGATTATCTGTAATTCTCGTGAATATTCAAAACAATTTCTTAAATAAAAATCCACAGAATTACCCACTTCGAGCGGCTGGTGGTATGGTGATCCCTGTTTAATATATTTTGTGTCTAAGCAATCATTGAGGTTATTGAATCTTTCAACTAAATCCGCCGTTGGTATCGCTTTATCTAAATCTTCTCCAAATATTTCCGGACAAGTTTTCAGTGTTGTTCTAATGGCACAAGCAACTGGGTAACTGATTGTTGCTTTTGCTAAACCCACGTTCATTTTTTGAAAATCATTTGGATACATGTGTTGCTGGCTGATTTTCGGCATCAGCTTTAATGGTTTCAATTTTTCATGATTATAAATTTTTCTGATAACAGCAAAGCTCGCATTTCCTTTGTCCTGATGTTGAATATTATGTTTTCCCAACGCGTTACGCAAAGACTTCTCCAAATGCGGTGGATCATGTTGCTCTTGTTTTTAAGATTTTTTTACCATTTACCACCAAAAAGGGTTGATCCATATTAATTTTCAGTTATTTGTAACTGGCTAGATTATTCGCACCCTGGTCACAATTTATCATCACAACTGTCACACCCAGATTATCATTGCATAGTTTGATATTATCCAAAATTATATTGTGCAGTTCTACTGCTTTTAAATTAGACACTAGAAAATAGTTCAACGGAATTTTCCACTTTTCCTTTAAGCCTCGTAACATAAAAAATAGAGCAGAATATGCAACTTCTGGTGTTCGCCTTTTACCATCATCTACAAAACCCTCAATTTTAGAAGAAACACTGTTTAATACAAGATCCTTTCGAATTCGAATTTCATCAAAGGACATAACGCACAACTTGTCTGTTTCTGTCATTTTTTTCAAATTTTAATAAATACTGGTTCATTAAAATTTCATTGATACCTGGTGCCACATATTTAATTGGTGACCATTTATGAATCGAACTTTCAGATGGAACTCGTAAGTTCCAGACATTTTTGAGATACTTATAAGCCGAGACCAACTTATAAAAGAAACCCTGGGCAAATATTTTGTCGGATTTTGTATAATAATAAGAGGTTTTTAACACGTTCGCGGACACTTTTTTTTTACATGAGCCACTCAGAAACACACATTTAATAACTTTAAGGAGGAATATGAATATATTTCATCTCGGAAAGTAGGGAAATTCTTAGAATTGAATAATAAGTAATATTAAGACCATTTTGAAAGAAACATGGTATGACTGCTATAACATTCATTTGCTAAGTATAACTTTTTTTCTTATTATTTTACAAATGAGTGCTCTAGCAGTCTTCACTGTTATAGCAGTCATTTTGACTTCATACGTTTATTTGTTTATTTACTTGCTTATGACTGCCATAGCACACATGAATCTAATATATGTAAATTATTTTTTCAAATGTAAAATGTGGCATAAATTTAGACATGTTATAAAAATTACTAAACAAATAATAACCAATTATTTATATTTCATGTTTTATTCATTTATAGTTCAACAAGTAAAATAAATATTTTGTACATTTCAAATGCAAACTAGAAAAATCAGGAACTGATGCATAATTATTATAAAATAAAATAAGGGACATTTCAGAACTATTTATACAAACAGTTATATATTTGCTGTATGGTAGGGTCCAAAACATTCTGGACATAACACTGGTTTTGCCGGGCAAGATTGGCATCTAAAAGAAGTTTGTTTTTTCCTCTTATTAGCATAGCATCTTGTGCATCGTAAAAAATACGATTTACGTTTATAACCAACTGGATGTGGAATTTTTTCCATAATATGGTAATTAGGATCACAACTGATTGAACTGGAAACTGGTGAATCACAATGTAGGCTAGTAGATGAACTGCCAGGTCTACTGGCAAGTGGAGATCCTGTACGTGAAGTGCTTGGTGAGAAATGTTTCCTCTTGGGTCGACCCCGCAATGTGTTGATCAAACTCCCGCCATCTTCTTTAGCCGATGGAAGACTTATTAATGATTTAATTAATAAATCTCTAAACTTTAAAAATGTCATCTGGTTGTGTTGTTTTTTATAAAGAAAATAACTATTCCAAACAGCAGCGTCCAACATATGGAATAACACCTTTTTGTACCATCGTATGGTTTTTCTCGGAGAGGAATAATATGAGCACATTTGGTCAGCTCGATCAACTCTAGACATATGTAAATTATAATACGCAATATCATTTGGTTTTATTAATTTTTTTCCATATCTGTTTGTCGTCTCAATTAGTTTCGGATGGTGTGCAGTGGTTATAGAAAGCACATCCCTCTTGTCTTTCCATTTCGACACGTATAATTGGCCTCGTCTTTTCCATACAATCTCACCTCTCCTCAATTTTTTCTGAACTACATCTTTGGGAAGTTCTCGCCGATTTGATCGAAGTGTTCCAGAACTATGAGTTTGATATAGCAATAGTTTTTCCGACAAACTTACGCTATTATAAAAATTGTCCATAAATATGTGTTGGCCTTGATTTAGGTATGGCTGCATCAACCTTAATACCAGCGCTTCCGTTTTAGACGATCTCGTTGTTTCATCTTTTCCTTCGTAAATTTCGACAGATAATACATACCCATCACTTGATGTTAGTGTGTAAAATTTTATGCCATATTTGGCCTTTTTACCTTTAATGTATTGTCGGAAACTTAACCTGCCCCGAAACAAAAGGAGCGATTCGTCTAAAGACAATTTTTTGAAAGGTGAAAACGCTGACTTTAAATTTGCCAAAAGAGGACTTACTAAAGGTAACACTTTCCTTAACTTTTCAGTTTTATTGTCAAAACCATCTTCAGTTATATGACAGTTAAAACAACGTAAAATCTGCTCGAATCGTCTTCCAGACATTGTAAACGGAAATATTGGGGCAAAATAGATCGAGTCTCTCGAAAACAAATGTCGAATCTTTGGCCCTGAAGAAGACAAAGGCCCAAAAATTTACACATTTCTGAACCATTTGTATCGGAAAATGATGCTATGCGGCTATTTCGTGTATTTGGTTTGTTGCTGTTAGTCAATTGCTTCCCATATTTATTCGTTGCATTCACTAGTTTCGTTATAATATTTTCGGTGAATAATTGGTCAAAAACGTCGCGTGGCGTTGAATTTTCGTTCAAATTTATTTTGATACCGGCATCTGCAATATTAAATTGAAACTCCGGAATGCATTTAACATCATCGTGCCAAAATTCTTCATGCTCCTCGCTTTCATCTAGGTCATTATCTAAATGATCAATTCCTGGTACCATATTAGTTTGCAACTCATCTGTTTCGCTTTCTGTTTCGTTCTCTGTCTCTGATTCAGTTTCAATTGGTTCATAATCAGGATCACCATTAAATTCTCCATCATCTGAGAATGGATCGAGTTCAGATCTATGCTCGCTGCAATCATCATCTAAGCTATCAACTTCATCAAATAGCTGTCTCAGCCTTTCGCATTTCTCTTCGTATGAAGCCATAGAAATAATAATTAAATTTTGCCTTGTTCTATAAATAAATTATAGAAAATTAAATTGCATATAAAATATTTAAATATTATCTAAGCTTACCAAAAACCGTTCACAAAACCAATTATTATAAAATAAAAAAATAATTTATTTGTATCTCACAAAATAAAAAAAACGACCACTCAGAAACACACTTTATTAACGATTAATGAAAAATGTATGAAACAATGAATGCTATTGCATTCATGCCATTTTTAGTTATACGAAAATATCCTAAAGAAGAATGTACTAAAAGACGTTGAAATCCCTATTTATATATGGTGTTTAATACAAAACGAACGTTACCCACAAGGCAAAACAATTTGTTTTAAATCTGAAAGAGAGTAAATTGTAATAGGTGTGTTCTTTTTAACGCTACAGTACATTATGTTTATGAATGCTATAGCAGTCATGACCGTATACAACAAAAATAATTGGACTGCTATAGCAGTCATGTCCGCGAACGTGTTAATAATAATTTGCACACATTTTTTTTTGAATCATTCACTTGTTGCTCGTCGATCACGTCACCAATATTTTTACTTTTCACTAAATAATATTTTTGTTTAAGGTTGCTATGATTTCGTTTGAGGTTATTTAGATTTTTTCGATAAATTATCAATAATTTGGTTAAGTTTCGCACTTTTGTATTTCGACACAATTCTTGTTTGCTTTTACATTTCAAACAAAATCAGCTTGAACTTCTGTTGTAATTGTTTTTGGTTCCCACGTATCTATTGTTATATGCTCTGTCATCTCTTTAATTATTGCATCTTGTAATTTGTATAAAATTTTGTTTGACGAGTGCAAATTTAGATCAGCTAGCTCGGGCGGTGAATCTATTTTAGAAGTGAATGTATTTGTATTGGATTTACTTGATGTTATATAATTATTGTTTCCTACATAATAGGTTGTCGATGTTGGATGTTACTGAATATTAGCAGAAATATTGTCGTGTTTAAATAGTGCGGGTACAGCATTTTTCGTAAGCCGATTTCGTCCCAGAAAAATAGGATCAAAATTTTGTTCACACATAAAATTATTTTTATTTTTTAAATCCGATGGTGTTAATTTTAAAGCTATGAACCAAACGTTGGCTTTTGTTTCGTCCTCTGGCACTTTAAAAAAACACAAATCTGTTTTTGCTGATTGCATTCCACAACCAGGCGCAATACAAGTTGTTACCAATGTGCGTTTTTAATTGTTGTTTTAAATATAAAACTAGAATAATTAGCTCGCTACTTTCGTGCACAATTATTTATTGAATTTGCTTACAATCACTTATTAAAACAAATGAATTGAATTAATTATCAAAACCTTACATAAAAAATATTTATGCATATTTTTACACATACATCAAGTCAAGTTAGTAGGTGTATTTCGAAAAAAAGGTACGTAATCATGGAAATAGTTTTTGTACAATTCAAAAAACAAATCGATGCATGAATAAACGATGCAATACACCAAAAATCAGATCAAACAAATAATAAAGCCAAAAAAAAAACTTACAACTCGCATAAGGTTGTGTATGTGTTTGTGTATCATTTCTATTTTATTTGTGTAATTTCGTATCCCGCGGGCCGGTTGGTTCTTTGTTTATTTTTTGATTTGTTTTTAAAGTTTCGCAAAGCTAACCAGACCAAAATCAAAAATTATTTATGAACGTCTATCTCTTTTAAGTATATTGTAAAGTGTAAAGATTTCTCTTTCCATTTAAAATTGTACTGATTTTTATTGATCAAAACAAAGCGGTGGGTACAAACATTTTTGTATTTTTGTTTTGTTTCATTCATTCCATACAAAATTGTTTTTCTATCTTTTCTAAATCTTAATTTAAATATTTGTTCACAAACTTAGGATTAAAGCGCAATAGAAGATATTGTTCTGTTTATATATATTCTGTGGTTTTACTGACAAACTTTTGAAATATTAAATATTTTAAATGCACTAAACCACGGTTTTAATTTTTCGTTTTGTACTTTCTCTGTATATTTGCTGTCGTTTTTGGTTATCTTTTTCTTTTTTAGCTCATCTTCGAATACAATTTTCTTTCTTTTCAGTTCTAACAGTTGTGCCTCATTTTCATCCGTGTTTAGACCAGTTTTTTTTTCGTTAACCAGTCTGATATTAACGTGTTAGTATTGAATAGACATGGCCGAGACGTTTATGTTGTCGCTGGCAGTATCAGGTAATGATGGCAAGATTTTGGAAATTGTTGTCGCTGAAGATGAAGATGAAGCGGATGAACTGGGCGCTGAACTTACCGTCGATGATTATGTGCAAGCCTCCAGTATACCGGAAGCGAACCATTTTCACGCATCGCTTTAGTTTTAAGAGCAGCAACACTGAGTTCTGTGTTGCATTTCAATTGATTCAAGCATTGTGTTTTGCTTTTGGAACTGTTTGCACTAAAAAAGCATCAAACAATGCCTTGTATAAGTCGATCCTTGTATAAATCATTGGTTCATAATTCTAAAAATCATAAAACATTATTAATAGTTGTATTAAACAAAAAATAAAAGGTAGTTTTACCACTATGTATAGCATAAACCAAAAAACGAAAAACACGCCCGATTATGATGAATTACTCTTGCTCCAGAATACCAGCAAGGTGCTCTTTTGCTTCATCGCTATATTCTTAAACAGCAGTTGGTAAGTTTCAATGATTGAAAAATCAATTTGATACTTTTTTATTACAACTAATTTGAATTCGAATAAAACTTTAATTTAGAGTTATTTTTTTTTGTAACGTTATTAATTTAAAAGAACATATTTAATTATTATTATAAATTAACTGAACGATTTAATCACTTTAATTCATTTTAACGAAATTTGTTTGTAGATTCGACTGGAAGATTGGAATACGATTAGCAAAATATGGTTGTTATGGTAATTTTTGTTTTATCCTTTCATTTTCATGTGTTTGTTTTTCGATGTTTCGGGCTATTGCTATTTTGTTTCGAATATTGAATGTTAGATGGAGTAGCGACTATCTAGCTGTATAAATTATTATAAAAAATATATTTTACAGTTAAATTAAAATTCGTTACGTAATACAAGCTTAAACTCCTCAACTCTGCCCCATAACACTTTGTAACAAAATTAAGACCTCACCCCCCCCCCCCCCCCCCAGAGCGTTACGTAATATATGGATGCCCCTTATGTTCTAGTCTAAGAAATAAATGTCCACAAAAACAGACTAGAGTAATTGCCCTATAACTGCCCGGATAAAATCCGTATTGAGCTGGAGAAATAATGGTGTTTGCATGAAAAAACAAAAATTTCTGTACTAGAAGAATGACTAGAAGAACAGCGATTCCGTGATAGCTGCTGACTTCACTTCTTTTGGCATATTTAGAAACCGTGTTACGACTGGCATATCTCCACTTGAAACAGGGAAAAGATTTTTGCGAAGATCCCAAACGCTCAAATAATTTAAATTTTTTTGTAGTTATAAAATACCATGACCACCATGGTGTTATATTTATGCTCGATGATTTTATGATTTCCGAATTTAAATTTAATATTCCCTCCGATTGTTATGTAAACATATTTTAAATTTTTTTGCATTTACTTGTTTTCTATATTGTCATGTACAAGCATATACATATATCTCTTGCGAGTTGGTGTGTGTACATGTATTATGTAGTATGAGATGGAATATTTGCGTTATTAAAATGTACAATCTGGAATATTCTATTTTTCTTTCTGGTATCATTGGCTTAAATTAACGCGTGATATTTGCTCTGAGTGGGGATAGAACCGATCAGTGTATTCGACATGAATCCGATGCGGCCGTACAGATAAGTATGTACATATGTTCGTCGTCGTTGTTCGTCTTATTCGTTGTATTTGTGTACATAAAAAAACATAAATTTCAATAAAGATTTTACAATAATAAAAAAAAAAATAAAAAAAAAAATGATGAACGATGTGCACAAATACAACGAATGGGACGAACAACGATGCGAAGTGAAAAATAGAGGGGGAAAAAAAATTGACTGATTTTTTTTGATAAAAAATTAAAAAATAAAATAAGTAGGCTAGTTTTGGGAGTTGTGACGATAAGATTTATACGATTTATTAAATATAAAGTCGAGTTTTGATTCTTGGGATAGGAAGAGTTTAGTTTGTAATAAGTTCTGATGACCAGTATTTTTTTTATATAATTTACATTAATGATAGGAAGTTAATTTTTGGTGCCGAGTGGCCATGTGTATTTTGCCCCGATTTTTTTATATAAACATACAATTTTGTGGAAAAAATAATAATTTTTTTATCGTCAAAGGGCAAATAAAGTTTTGTTGGTACTGATAAACTTTTTCTTTTAAGTGCCGCGTAGCATCACTAATTTGATTTGGTATGGATGTAGTATATATTAAACTGTTATGTGATTAAATCAAAAGAAAAAAAAATATACTAATTATAAAATTTGTAACGTTATGGATAATTTTTTTTAAATAATAAAAAAAAAATAATAATACAAATGTACCGTTAATATAATATAGTATATGGATCTTTATATATTTGAATGAAATTTGTGTATTTTCTCTCTTCAATGAAAATCTAAATAAACAGTAAATTTAACAACAGTGTTTGCAATTAAACCTTGAAGTTGTTGGGATGTTTTGTTGTTCTCTGGAAATTTCTTTTGCCTCATCGATAATTATGTGAAAAGTGCTTTAAAAGAAATAAAAAAAAACTGTATTTTTATTGATGGTGCTATTCTTGGAGGATAAATGGTTCATGAATACAAAAAAAAAAAAAAAACATTGTTTAACGCAACACCGAAATAACCTACTATTCTAGTGTGGGTATCGGGTTGTGATTTGGAGCAGTATTCCCGCCCGTGGGGGCAGGCAATCAATTGTGTGAGCGGGATCCTGCGTCGGCGCTGTTTGCGGTGTGGTCGGACGGGCCTTTAAAAACCACAAGGTATAACAATCAAGGGATAAACAATCTGGCTAAGTAAATTTTAGTTTCTAAAGTCTGTAACAGTTTGTTTCTCCCTTTCTATTTTCATTATATTGTACATATATTACTACTTTTACCGTTTGTTTTCGGCGTTTCGTGGGGGTGCACCGATTTGGTGAAAACCCCACTCAGAGCAAATTATTGTCAAGTTATTTTTTTTCCTCCGTCGTTTTGAGTGATTGCGTTTGAAATTTCCGCTGTTTTTCTTCTTTTTACTTCGCTTCCGCTCGGTTGTCCGTTTTGGGTGTGGTTCGACCCCATAACGGTTCACTTCTTTCAGATATTTTTTTTGTTTTTTCTTAATTTTCTTAAAACAGTAAATAGTGAAAGTAAAATTTAACATAACGTAGAATCAGTTTTAACGTAATTTATCTTACCTAATTTTCAATTTTTTTCACTTTTACCGTAACAAAATTTTTTCTTTGAATTTCTTACTGTAGTGTGCTACGTCGCACAATGTGCGCGTAAACAAAATAATTGATCGGATGATGTGAGGTGGGGTCATGTGAAGGGTCGGTCTTTATTCCACCCTGTTCCGTGCGTGCCGTTCGTTCCTCCAGGACAGGCTGTGCTGGAGGGCGGCACGCCACATGAGTTGATCGCGTCGGGGTGACGGTCTCCGTTCCGGGGGATTGTCGCTGGGATTGTCATGCGGGCGTCCTTCCTTCATAGTGGCATCGGTGGCCGTCGCGACTGAGAAACAGCATCCCAGTAGACGGGCCGATGAGGGGAGGCCCGTGTGGCAGTCACGGCGGTAGTCGCCTGGGATTGAGACGGTCACTCCGGATCGATCACTCCCTACTTATCATTTTCTTTTTGCCGCTGAGGCCGTGGCAATTTAATTTTAATTTCCATTTGCCCCTCTAATTTTGTTCTTCATGCGGTTATTCAAGCATGAGAAATATGTCTGAAAACCCCCACGCCGCACCGTGAGCTCTAGCCAGCTACTATACCGCATCAGACCGCTATTCTCATGTCTCTTAACGAAATCCCTTGTGGGATTACTTTACAACCGGCCAGGGATCAGAAAAATCCAAGTACGTAGGATATTATTAAAGATGATAGTCAATGGAGCGCTAAACTCTCTGCACAATTCTTAATAAGGATAGGTGGAAGGTCATCATGTCCTGCCCCCTTATTAACTTCAAGTTGAAATAAACCATAATTTAAAAAAATAAAATTAGAGTGATCGCGGTTAATTAAAAGTAAATTCTTTCGATTGGACGTTAATTAATCTTCGATTTGCAAAATGTAGTTGTTGTAAAGGAGCCAGCTTACAGTTTCACACTCCCTACGAGCAATATTGAAACTAGAATAAAACTCAATCTCGTGTAACTAATATACGGATTGTAACTTATTACGGTATTTTTCAATACGAATTATTTGGCTATTGTACCATATGGCTCCCGATACCGAGCTCCTTGAACAAATGTTCCCACGTTCGAGAAATACCCAATCAGGTTCGACAGGAAATTTGTTTAAAGAAAAGTAGTCAGAATGTCTAAAATCAAAATTAAAATAATTATTAAAAGTAAACGTAGCATTGCAATTCTCTTGGAAAATGTACAATACATGTAGTTGGAGTATGATAAACGCTCATACATCAAGTAAAATCCGCAAACGGCGAAAGCTTCAATTATATAAGTTCAGTTGAAAAACCAAATCGAAGAATTGGCCTCAACTCTTGTTTAACCGGCTTGTTTAATTCAGTACAACTGCATCAATACTACTAGCCGCGAAAACTCCATCCACATCAATCCAAGTAATATCAGAAAGATTGAAGTCCCCAGCAACCATTAGTTATTCACCAACACAAACCAACGGCGTTAACAGCAGAATTGATGAAATTAATAATTTCAAGATAATATCCCAAAATAGATCCGTAGGGAACATATACAGCAACATACATTATCAATAAAATCATAAATGGGACGGTATGCACTGAGCTCGTTCGAAACCGCACTTTTAACAGCGATCAATACACCTTCTTCCTTCAGGCTGGTACAGAAATCATGTCGGTCCTTCATGTGAACGACGTAGTTGGGTTGGAAATATTCCTCCGAATTGAACTTTTTAGTAAGCCATGTTTCAAAGAAAATAATCTCATCATAGTCGTTGTCAAGAACGCCAAGCAAGAATAATTTAGCTTCACCTCGAAAACTACAATGGATCACTTAAATTCCGGGAGAGTTGACTGGCACGGCTAATATCAGAAATTTCACATTTGAAGCTCCAAGGGTTTAATAAATACACCAGTTGGCCACAGTTCCGAATTTAGAGCCTTATCGTTATCACGAAGACCAACATTAATTCTTAATTTAAAACAAAGTTATTCCTCTTGTTTTCGGAATTAGCTTACCCACATCTGTTAGCAAGGACCACAACATCATCATCCTCAATAGCTAGAGGATCAAGTCTGGTTAAATAAAGCCAAAATTTCGTTACAACATTCTGTTACTCTGCGTATACGGTTGGTATCGATTTTGCATTACCGGTAGAAAACGTTATGCATGTAATTTCCATGTTATGCATGTAATTGCTATTCAGTCTGAAACCTGAATCTTCGGAACCTGAACCGGAAACAATGTTGCACTTCAATTATATTGGGCGAAAGGACATTTTCATGTATTGGTTTTGCTTTCAGTTTATCAGCAAATTTTGGGCGCAATACCTTCCGTTCAGAGTGTACCATAGCTTCTAATTAGAATAACACAAGAACAGCTATTCTGATTACTTCTTGAGTCTTCATCAGCATCAATAGATGAAGACGGGGCAAGCGTACCAGCAATCGTTGACGAGATACTATTTAATATAACTGATGGTGTTATTACCTTTGATTTTGAATTTAATTCCTCAGGAAATCTAGGATCCAATGAAACTTTCAATTGTTGCTGATTTTTTTATGGTTTCAGCCAACTTCTATTTTGTTTCTGAATTTGGAGCTCACAGTGATATCTTCGATATACATACCTATCACAAATAAATTTAAAGTTCCTAATGTCAACTGTAAGTTTATATGCAGCATAATTCGCCACACTATTACCATATACATAGATCAAAATACTTTACTTCCAAGCTTAAAATTTGGTTTATGTAAATGTTAGATATGACTTTGACGTTCATTTCACTTAAACGGCTATCTCCATTTAATCTTGTCATTATTAAGAGACTAATAAGGCACAAATGCAAACAAAGTACTTAATGAAATGATTGACACACAACAATCATAAAAGTGATTAGCGACTACACAAATAGAAAAAAAGAATATTTAACACAATTAATAAAGCAAAATTTAACCAAAACACTATAACACAAACTATTACAAATTAATTAATCTTAAATAATAGAACAGGTATTTGGAATATTTTTTTTTTTTCTTTTTAGCGGAACAAAATCACAAACATTCAGTTCAATGACTGCACGAATTAGCGTGCATAAACCTCAGTGGAATATGGGAGGGGGGAGGGGGTTGAATGTGGAGCGTAAGAGAATCTTCTTGCTGTTTTGTTTATAGTTTATAACACCACTCATATTATCAACTTTATTTATTTAATTTATGTTTATAAACTAATTAACATTTATTATAAATCTTGCTATAAATATACTCTACAACTTTATTATAAATAATTATTTATTGTTAAGGATCGTAACCGAAACATAAATGAGAACATACGAAGAATCATTTAATCAAAAACGTAATTATAATCTGATAAGTTCGTCCATCAAAAGTTTATTTTTACCTTATATTTTGTTATCTGTAAATGTAAACTTATTATATTTAATCTAAAAATTTGTATGATATCGAGTCATTTAACTTACCATACCCAAAATATTTTGTTTACTTTTGTTTGTTTTGACATTTAAGCTGGAGAATATTATACTTGTTATTTTGTTACACATTGAAGAAATTTGTACTAAAAGTATTTATGGTTTAACCATATTGTAATATGTAGTTAAAAGTATTTTAAACAGATGTCACTTGTTCTAAAGGGTTGTCCATCTAACGTTAGCAATTTAATTTGGCTCTAAATTCGTCGATTTCATTCAAATGACTTCCACGGCTGGCTTTACAGTACCCCATTCTGTCAATCCAATTTTTCAGAACATTTTTGATTGCATGAGCTCCTATCTCATCAATGGCAACTTCGATTTGATCTTTCAAGTCTTGGATAGTCTCTGGATGGTAACCGTAACACTTATCCTGAACGGCTCCCCACAAAAAAAAACTCGCTTCACAAATTGATCCACAAATATCCTTGTATGTATTTCAGTTTTACAGAATTTTCCACGTAAATTTCTTACAGTTTGGGTAGAAGACTCGCCACTTTGAAAGTAAATTTTCAATATTTACCAATTTTGTTGAAGCGTGAAATGAAG
Organism: Tipula vernalis; assembly: GCA_958295665.1. Taxonomy (NCBI): domain Eukaryota; kingdom Metazoa; phylum Arthropoda; class Insecta; order Diptera; family Tipulidae; genus Tipula; species Tipula vernalis. The sequence goes on from OY282559.1 coordinate 168,070,671, forward strand.
CATTAAACTAATTTTCTGACATAACGCGAATCATGTAAGTGTTGCCACACTCGAAATAACCGGTAGTTGAAATTGCAAATGCTAGATGGACCACCCGTTATAATCGAGATTTATTTTTTTTTTTTTTTGATAAAGAACAAATAAAAAATATAAAAAATAAAGCTATAAGTGAAAATAAATACTAAAAATAAAATATACAGCGAATCGTTCTGATTATTTGGCGTAAAACAAATACACAATGAATTATTTATTACAATTTTACCTGGGTTATCCGCATACCGCTTTAAACATTCTATTTGAAACCGCTTTGTACTTGGACCACCATTTGACACCGCAACAAGATAAAACATTGGAATTGGCTTTCAACCGGCTTTTGGAGATTATACAATGTAACTGTACAATTCACTCAACGTGATACAGCGACCACAACAAAACAGACAAACATTGTGGGATTAGATTAATTGGGCCTTGACGATGTAAGTACCATATAGGTACTACTAAACGTAAGTACTACTAAAAACCCAGTCTCGTGGCTTTACATCTATTAGGACCATTATCATACTAATTCTTTTAGCTTTTACCACTGAACACGACTGGGCTTATTCTGTTTTCTCCTTTTTGTTTACTTCTCAGCTAAACAACGATCATGTTATTTTTTAATCCATATACAACTACTTAATGTAATTTAATTTAATACATTACTTCGTCTATTATTAATTCTTAAATATATGAGCTGTCTTATTTTTCAAGCTAATCACTTCTGAATATTTTGATAAATACTCTAGTACGAAGTAATTGTTCCCTTTCGCTCAAAAACATCAATGCCAATTCTCTTAAACGGAGTTTGGTATCTCGTGAGCCATTAAAATTTCCTTTATATTTAAGTTCCTTAACTTTTGGCAAGCATCAAATGAATATATTAGGGTTCTTGGAAGGGCTTTCGATTTGTCTATCCCTAAATAGCCCTTATTAATTTGAGTTAACATGGATTATCTTAAGCACGTCGGAACAACTATATCTTTTCATTATAGGAAATTATTTCATCTTCTAATAATAATCTATCCCTAAATTTCTAATAAAATCTAAGATTTTCGGGTAATTTAATTTACGTCTTTTTTAATATTTCGAAAGTAGGTAAATAAATGTTTTCCAGACACAAATTTTAATTTAAAGTCATTTAAGAGCCGCCATTTCTTAGGAGCGGCTTGTAACCTGTCATAACTGTAATAGTCCTTCCATAATTCATATTATGGAATTTCTTCCAAACGAATCAAATTGCAACCGTTTCCTTCTCAATTTAGGAATACCGGGTTCCGGCTCTGTAAAACTTCCACAGGCGAAGCTTATGAGCTTACCGTCTTCCATCAAAAAACAACCTATTCCGTCTTATCTCCTACCGATTATATTGCTATTTCTTTGCTGGCTTCAAAAGGTTTTAAAGGGAGGGGGGGGCTTTAATAATTTCCTGTGTGATCTGGTAGCCATTTATATATGTCGTTTTTTTAAACAGTTCTCATAGTGGTTTTGACCAATAAACAATATTTTGCGAATATATGCCGTCTTACTTTGGAAAAAGTTATTCCTATTCGGATAGGACATGGGTATGAAATTTTGCCCAAAGTAAGAGCCGAGAATAATTTTTTTTTACTTTCAACAGTTGGCACCAAGCTCTAAAAATATAATTATTATTAAGAATTCTAACAAATACAAAATAGTGATAACAAATTATTGAATAAAGTATAATAATTCCAAATGGTAATTAACAAAATTTAAAATTCCGATTTATCGAAAAATTGAGAATTGTTATTTAATACCAACTCATAAAACTAAATATATTTAATAATATATATTTACTCTAGTGGTAAACGCTACAACTACGTGAAGAAGAGAATTTTTCTATACCTACTTCTCAGTGGTTGGAAAATACACGGCATTGTTGTTGTAAAATTGCTCAAAGTAAGACTACAATAGTTTACCATTCCTAATAGCTTCTATAAATCTTTTTTAGATTAAGGAATTTCTATTTCGGAAATACTTTCGGTTTACTGGGTTCTCTGATATAATACTTCTGGTATCAAAAAGTAGTAAGACTTTTCCATTTAAATCGTGCGGGTTTATCCAAACGAGTAGTTTTTTTTCTTAGCTCGGTAGCGCCCTAACAGACTTATGTGTCAAATTTTTTGTTAAAATCCTTAATAATTAATTAGACACGTTTTTTAACTTTTTTCTTAAAAAGTGAATTTTTAATCAAAGAAGACAAAAAATTTTTGTTCCAAAAACAAAACAAAATTTTTGTTGAGATATTTTTAAATACATAGGTACTTAAAAATGTGGCAGCCAAAAAGAATCGTTAAAATACATGTAAGTGTGACGATTTTTTTGCAACAATTTTGGCACAATTTCTCTAAAATATTAAAACGCAAATGATTTTTAACCGTCAAATTTATTGTATGTTTTCCTCACCCGACGCCATTTTTTATATTTTTGTTACAAGATATGGTAATTGTAATGGTAAAATTTATGTCAGGTGGAGTATTAAAATTAGTTTTTAATAAAATTTAAAAAAAAAAAAAAACAAAAAAAAAAAAAAAATAAAGTGCTAAATTACGAGACACGAGGTAAGAATAACCATACCTCAGCAGGTTATTCAACAGTACCTTTTCAATTTCTTTTCCTTAAATCTGCGTTATATATATATATACGAGTATATATCTATGCCAAAATTTACAACAAAGGAAAAAAACTAATACTGATAATAAACATAAGCAAAAAAAAAAAAAAAAGAAATAAAAATAGAAAAAAAAAACGTTTACCCAATGATAATGTGTCTTAACCACGGCTGCACTCCTGATAATCCTTGATAACCTTCGCCTCAATCTGCTATCCAACTCCGAATATTTGCCCAAGGCTTAACACTTCCGTTGTATTTCGGAACTTTCGGAACAAAAAAAAATGTCGATGATGACTGGCCTAGCACAAATATACCTTCAGCTCAACAAAGTCGTCCACCAACAAAACTCTGGGGCATATCATAAAACACGAACTACCGCACTAAGCGCCGTACGGAAAGAAGGCAAATTCCGTTTATAATACTGCTTCAGTAGTTACTGGTGAAACTACCGTATACCATATACGGAATTTTTTAAATGATTATTTGTTTTGATTTTCCCAACCTCGAACCGCAACACCGGAACACTCACTAGCTTTTATGTTTTAATTGTTTTTTTTTCTTTAGCCCACACACGATGAAAACTGTTTAGATATATACATATCTTCGTAATTACCGGAACACACCAAACCTTTTCATTTTATAGGAAATAACTTTAGTCCACTCTTTAAATTTTATTAAAAACTAATTTTTATTTCGACCTTTTTTTTTACTATACACAATTTTGGTTTAATACAAATGTAAGTCCACAATATTTTATTTATTAACAGTTATACAGATTTTTATGGTTCTTTTTTTTTTTTTTTTATTATCAACTTTAATCATGTATTTTTACAATATAGCTAGTACTTAAATAAAAAAAAAATCTATAACTTAATTAGTATACACAATGTCTTATTTTACTTTTATTTTTTTTTAACAACAGTATATTTCTTTTATTTCAATTTACTCAAAAATAACGTCTGATCAAAGGAAAAAGAATTTAATTCCATTTAAAAAAAAACTTACGATCTTTCTGGCCTTTGTCTCAAAAAAAAATCAAAAAAAAAAAATAATCATCGATCACACAAAAAAAATTAATCCAAAAATATTATGTGAAAAATAATAAAAAATGGAAGCGTGGCGGGTTTACTACGCCACACCCAAACTTTTTCTATCTTGATGCCAAAAAAAAAAACTCGGCTCCTCACCATGGAGGTAGATATCAGTAGAAAGAAAAAAATAAATTTTGACTCGTCGCAATCGAGATCAAAAACTGGACTAACTCAAAAAAAAAATGTTTTCCACGATGATCTTTATTTATTTATTTTTTCCCCTTTCCTTCTTTTCGCGAACTTGAACCATCCCCAATCTCTCAGTCATCACCAGCGAACCAAAAAAAAAAAAAAAAAAATAAGAAATCGCATGTTGAAATACAAACAAATTGATTTGCATTACATAATAGACCAAACAGAACACAGGGTTACAAAACCAAGAGGTGACGTAACAGTAGCCGGGTAAGCTCGCTGCACGAGAAGGATTATTTTTATCCAAAGATTATTTTTCAATATAATTTTAACTCGTGAGGGGAATTTTTTTTTTTTTTATCAATACAATCTCAGAAATAATCTCGCCCGTGGAGTCGACTTTACGCTTGTCAACGAGACGAAAATTTTGGTGTTATTCGCGACTCTTAAAATTAAATTCAAAATTTAAATATTATAAAACTTAATTAATTTGGATAAACTTTTCAATTTGGATAAACTTTTTGTGTACAAAATGTTATTATTATTATAATTATTATTAGTGGAATTGCGTACACGCCAATAAAAATATTTTGTTTTCATGAAATTCGAGTGTCATACGCCATTCTTGAAATTAAACAAATTATTAATTGGGATCTTCTACCTCGACAAGTGAAGCCATCCCAACAGTATAAGTGTTGCAATGAGCCTACAAGCCTGTCATGTACGAGGAATTTTTGGAATATGAGGAGGAGATACACAATAAGCAATGCCCCGGATGATTCAGCAAAGCAGAAAATCCACCAGAACATATATACATATAACTGTCGACGTTTTTTTATAGAGGCATGGCCGCAGTACTGGGATTATTTTCAAAATCATTATTGCTTAAAGAAAAAGAAATAAAAAGCAGATTTTTTTAAAAGTATAAAGATTTTTTGATTTATAAATATAAAAATGTATTGAAAAATGCTAGAGCGATTCAACGTTTTCAATCAACTTGTTAGATCCGGCTGGAATGCTACCGTACAATTTAGTTTTTCAACCTAGAGTTCCAATAATGTTACTTCGCAATCTGGATCCGACGGTTGTGCATAAAGAATCTCTTGCCAAATGTCATAGAAGCTACTATATTAACATGCTATGCTGAAGAAGAATGTGTCTTTTATTCCACGCATTCTTCTTTTACCCACCGATACACCCATTCGAATTAAAACGATTACAATTTCCTGTACATATACGAGTATTGTTCAGCATTTCCTGTCTCAGCAGTGTAATGTGCTTTACTTTATTTTTAGTGCTTTTTGTTAGTAAATTATTTTTTGAATTAAATTTTGTGATACCTCTTATGAAATATAGATTTCTTGTGGTTGTTACAATCATCAAATGTAATTTGATACAGCGCAAATGTATTACAATTATTTGATACTTTTTAAGCCTGGTTTCCATTACGAAAGTATTTTTATCAGTAAAAATAAAGCGAGAAAAAAAATATAGATTTACTTGAGGTGTGAGTACTATGTGATACTATGTAATCATAATTTACTGAAGAAAAATATGAAGCGAAGTATATTTTTTCAGTATTTTACAATACATCTACTCGTACATACAGATTGTGTAATAATAGACAATTTTTCTCGCACATTGAAGCAAATACTATAAAAAAATGAAGTTAACCCCACTTCGATATTTTTATTGTATAAAGTGACACAGGTCTCATAAAATTTATTTATTTACACAAGTCTCATAAAATATTTAATCCGGTCTATTTCAATGACCCAGATATGGCCACCAAATTAAATTTGAGCAAGCCAATTGGTTTCATGACTCACGGATGGTTTGAAAATGGTTACGGCATGGTTTGCAAATCATGATACAAATGTATGCCGAATGAACTGGAGCATTTATCCAATGGTTGATGTTGTTGCTGCAAGGCGTAGTGTTAATACAAAATGTAAAAAAACCCTAATAAAATTTTAAATTTAAAAAAAAAAAATTTTTATTTAAAATGTATGTATGTATGTATTGATTGATTGATTGATTGTGAGTGTACGGCCAAGCATTATAGCAAGTCTCCCGGACTCCCGGGCACACACCATACACCCGTTTACACACAACAAAACCGAAGGATAGGATAGGATTATTAGTTGGGACAGACTCGACCCGGTTACAGACACCAATGCGATCGATAGTTAGTAAATTAACGGCACAATAGACAACACAATCTAACTACATTTTTAGATGATCATTTCTCTGGAATCCAGGGCCGGATACTCAAGACTCCCTAAATTTAAATTAGGACTTAAAAAATTATTAATGTTGTAATTTCCCCCTGTCCGCCTTTCATTAATTAAGGGATAATCAAGTATTCTTTGAACTATTCGGACGTGTTTTATTTATTTTCCTGCTGAAAAAAAAAAAAAAAAAAAAAAAATAAAAAAAAAAATTAATAAAAATAATAATAAAAAATAAATAGTGAATTCAATAACTGTATAATGATATATGTACATATATAAATATATGTATACCGTATATATTTTTACTTGTTATTACTTAATATGAGTAATTGCATTAAATGTGATTTACCCACTGCATGTGAGAACATTTTAGTTTGCAGTGGATTGTGCAAAGAAGTTGCACACTTCAGATGTGTTGGTTTGCGAAAAGCTGCATTCGAATTAATTAATAATTCTGACAACATACGTTGGTTTTGTGACAGTTGCATAATTTTATATGTGCAATATGTAAATAAACTGGAAAAATTAATTGACATTTCCATTAAATCAGTAGCTGAGAATATTATTGCAAACAAACCAATTGCTTCTGCTGTTGGCCTAAATGAATGTGAGTTGTGTATTAGTGATGAAACCTTGACGCCAACTGTACCAGCTTCCCTGCAACCTACTAAAGCTGTATCTGCGTGTTTGATTGGTGATGAAACCTTAGTGCCGACTATACCAGCTTCCCTGCAACGTACTAAAGCTGTATCTGCTGGTTCCAGTATAAATAATTTTAATAATAATATGGAACCCATTAGTACTTTTGCTGAGGTGGTATCTGGCTGTTCGAGTACACAAACTAAGGAAAAGAAAAGGAGTTCCCGACATCTAAGTACCAAACCGATCCTTGGTACTCGGCAATTTGAAGAGGATTTTGGTGTTAAGGCAAATGTTCCTATGCTATGGTTACGTGTGTCTAAGTTCGATCCTGCTACCACAGAACAGGATATTACATCGATGGTGCAAACTTGCCTGGGCATTGATAAGTCCAAAGTGTTCAAACTGATTCCTAAAGATCGAGTTTTTGAATCTTTGGAGTACGTATGCTACAAAGTGGGGGTTAGTAGTGACTTTAGAACTAAGGCGCTTGATCCTGATGCCATTAGGTGTACAAATTCGGGAATTTTATAATAAAAATTTTCGGACAACGTTGCCTCAAAATGTAAAGCTTTGGAAACCAGTTGTAGTCAATTCAACAATATATTAAATTTAAATTATTGTAAATCTGAGAGCAAATCTGTTACAGGTGATGTTTTGCAGGTAAATATTAATGTATGTCTGAAATTTGGCCATTTAAATGTCCGTAGTTTGGTAAAACATTTTAATGATATTGTTATTTTATTGAATGAATATAAATTTGATTTCCTTGCTTTGACAGAAACTTTTCTTGACGATAAGATTTCAAACGGGTCGCTTCATATTAATAATTATAATATAATGCGGTTTGATCGAGTTAACAACACGCGATGGGGTGGGGTTGCTATATATTTTAGGAGTACATTAAAAACCAATAAATTATTTTGTGGAACTTTGGGCAAACTTGAAATTTTAGCATCTGAGGTCATTGGGTGTTTTGGTAAAATTCTTGTTTTAGTTATTTATAATCCTCCTCCGGCTGGTACTGATGATATAACTAATTTACAAATTGTGTTTTCACAATACTTATCCCAGTATGAAAAAGTTATTTGTTGTGGGGATTTTAACTTTAATATGTTAATTAATAATAAACTTAGTGCTTGCTTGAGTTTAAATAATTTAAGCTATTTATGTTTTAACCCAACAAGATTAGATAGCAGTCTTTTGGATTTAATTATTTTGCATGAGCCTGATATACACAATATCATTTCTTTTGGTCAACTTGCTGTTCCAGCTATTTCCGATCATGACTTGATTTTTGCCTGTTATAGGTTCAGTCGTATTAGAGATAAAATTTCTTATACTGTGGTACCTGATTACAAGGCAATTAATTATGATGACTTTTTACTTGGTTTCTCTTCGTTAGATTGGAATGATCTTTATTTTTATCATGATGTAAATGATATTATTAAAGTATTTAATTCAAATATCTTAGAGTTGGATAGGAATTGTGTACCACGAAAACAAGGCATTAGGAGGTGTCGCACAGCTCCATGGTTAAATGCTTTTATTTTAAATTTAATGGAGCGTAGAGATCTGGCTTATGGTAAATATAAAAGATTTAAATCAGAATTTGATTTAAAATCTTTTAAATATTTAAGAACTAAAACAAACAGGTGTATTAATCAAGCTAAAAATCGGTTTTATTTTGGTAATATGAGTCATACTAAAATAACGTGGAACAATTTAAAAAAGCTTGGTATATCATGTTTTTCGACTGAAGCTGTTATTGACTTTTCCGCTGATGACATTTTAGCTGGGTTTAGTAAACTTTCTGAATCTTTAGTGGTATTGCCGTTACCTGATTTAAATTTTACTGGTTCTGATAATTGTGGTTTTGTTTTTGATTGTGTAGATGAACTTATGGTGTTGAATGCAATCCGTGTCATTAGATCAGATGTGATGGCATATGACATGATAAACTTCAAAATACTGAAACTATTTATTGATTTATTTTTACCACATATTACATTCATCATTAACCAATGCTTGACTAAATCTGTATTTCCGGATTTGTGGAAAGTGGCTTCGATTATTCCCATTCCTAAAAAGGATGTAATCAATAATATAAGTGATATTCGTCCAATTAGTATTTTGCCTGCACTATCCAAGGTTCTTGAAAAAATTATACAAATTCAAATTCTTGAGCATCTTAATAATTTTAATTTTTTATGCAAGTTTCAATCAGGATATAAATCTGGCCACAGTACTACTACTGCACTTGTAAATATAGTTGATGATATAACTGCTATCTTGGATAAAAGTAATTCCTTTGTTGTTTTAGTTTTATTAGACTTTTCAAAAGCTTTTGATTGTGTCAATCATACGCAATTGCTACAAAAGTTAAAATTGTATTATAAGTTTTCTGATTCCGCTATTATGTTGCTTCATTCTTATTTAAGTAACCGGAAACAGTTCGTCAAACTTGGTGATGATTTTTCTAACCTAAGTGATGTAATTGCTGGAGTTCCTCAAGGATCAATTTTAGGCCCTTTACTGTTTTCTATTTACATTAATGACCTACCTTGGCATATTTTGAACTGTCAATTTCATCTTTATGCTGATGATTTCCAGTTATATATTGGTGGTGATTTGGTAACATTGGATGACTTAATTATACAACTTAATGCCGATCTGAATAGGATATCGTTATGGTCTAGTAATAATTCACTTTCTATTAATCCTAATAAAAGTAAAGCTTTATTTTTAACTAGACATAAAGTACATTATATAAAACCTGTGCTCGTTTTGAATAATGATATAATCTCATTTGTTCCAACAATTAATAATCTAGGATTAGTATTGAATACTACTCTTACATGGACTGATCATGTAAGCTCTCTGTGTAAGCGTGTTAACTATAGCTTATATTCGCTTAGATTAATAAAAAAGTTTTGTCCTGTTAAGTGACGTATATATCTTGTAAAAACTTTAATTATTCCAATTTTCACCTATTGTGATGTGATATTTTCTAATTGTGATAGTTCCTCAAAACATTTACTTGAGATTACTTTTAATAATTGTGTGAGATACGTCTATGACCTTAGAAAGTTTGACCATATATCTGAATTTAGGAGCTCAATCCTTGGATGCGACTTGTTTGAGTTTTACTGTTATAGAACTGCTATGTTTGTTTTCCGTATAATAAAATCAGGTATACCCACGTACTTGGATGATAAATTAAATTTTTCTGCATCGTTACGCACAAGGAATATTAATTTGCCACTAAATAGAACAAATGTTTACCATAACTCCGGATTGATAAATGCGATTCTCACCTGGAACAGTTTGCCAACGGAATTAAAAAATATTAGTTCTGTTTCTAAATTTAAAACTGTTATGTTAAAATCTATAACATAGAACATGTACATATTTGTAAATTATTATTGATTATGTAAGTGGAAGTTTGTTTTGTTCATTGTTATACTTTATTTAAAATGTTAATTGTTAATTTTAAGTTTGTTATTAAATTGTAAAAATGTTATGCACAAAAGCCATCGGCTTACGCTTTAGTCAATAAAATATTATTATTATTATTATTATTATTATTATTAATTTACCTGATAAAATGTTTAAGAAAAATATTTAAGAAAAATTAAAATTACTAAGCTAAGATTACAAAAACAGCGCTTATTTCATTTATCATGGTCCTTCTATATCAATTAATTAATTATTACGTACTGCAAAAAACCATTTTAAACATAAAATTTTACTTAAAACTAATCAGAAATTTCCTACCGATCAAGAAAAAGAGAATAAATAATTAAAAATGCAATTATTTAATAAAATTTATAGAAAATAATTTAAAAATGATAATGTTACAGCACCACAACAGCCTAAAATCATCAATAATTCAGTTAGGTACTTACTATAAGTATATCAAGAATCAACAAATAAAATCAATATTATAGTATAATTTCCCAGGTAACTCTGAAAACTAATTTTAATTAATAAATCACCATAATATCAAAGTCAAATCTAATTCTGGAATTCAGGATTAATTTAATCCCCATATTAAAGATTGATTCTGGAACTATGTTATATTCTGAAAATTGAATTATTTATTAGGTAATTAAGGAAGAGAAACCTTTAAATATTTTTAAACTAAATTAATTAATATATATTAATGAGCAAAACACAATACTATATATTACATACAAATATTACAAAAATTAACATTTTATGAAATTGCCTATGTAAACTCTCCCACTTCTAAGTTAAAATTCTAAAAGAATGTTTAAAAATTTTAAATTGTTAAGTTATAATTTAAATTCACAGCACTTGTTTCATTAGTTACCATTCTCCTGTAAATAGTTAATTAATTGTTTACCTATTGCAACTATATTTAACCATACTATTCAATTTAAACTAATCGGCAATTTCCTACAAATCTAGAAAAAAGGAAATTATAAATGCTCAAATTAATTATTTATTTATAAAAGTATATAATATAATTTAAATGCCAGAACTCAGGATTTTAATTTACTATTCTAGTTGACATAATTAAAATAAAACAAAAAATCAAAAACTACGAAATTTATTATTTATTATAAAACTTTTACTCCGTTTATGGACATATTACCCTGCAAAATAAAGCCTGCAAAGTAAGTAAAATAATAAATCCATGAAATAAAATTGAAACATTATTCTCCTACAAAACTAATCGGTGTACTATACAAGCAAAATTGACGTTTACGTGTGAAAAACTGCAACCTAAAACTTCAATCATATTCTATTAAGTTAATAATTAAGTTCAATACGTTTAGCCTTTCGAAAATGTTTTCACATAATTCCACCTCGTTCACCATCTTTTAATCGAAATTTGGCATGCAATTTAATGCATTTTATAATACCCTGTAAAAAATAAAATAACTCATATCTAAAATAAATCCATCCTATATGCATTATATAAGGCGGATTCCAATTCGACTCAAAACTTATTTGATTATATAAAAATATAAAATATAAAAAACCTATTTGAGTCAAATACCCTAAAATTTCGTTGTGTTTGTACAGTTCATGTTTTATTAAGAACATTATATGTAGCGTTTTTTTATTCGCTCCGGATAGCTGCTATCGAGAGCCGTCATATAAAAAATGGCTCCCGATAGCGCTCCGTATAAATAGGTAGAGCCAAATATCTTTTATTTTGAAATTTTTGGTAAACAATTGAATTAAAAATGATAGTTTGATGTTAACCCTTCTGTCAATGAAATGTTTTACACCTTTCCGTCTATGAATAGGTCTGGCTGGACCTTCATATATTTTCTATGAAAAAACCCGAAATTTGTATGGAAAATAATAAAAGTACAATTTTTCCATATTTTTATAGAATTCATTTTTTTTTTTTTATAAGTTGTTTTTTTTAACATTAAGTGCTTTGAATTGTTTTTTTATTTAGTTTGAGCATTTATGGCACTTTAAATATTGCACGCTATGTTGGAGGCATACTGGATCGGCACAGACAGTACATGTGAAACGAGTTTTTCTCTGAAACTTGTCGTTGATTCTACAAATCTGACAGGATTTCTTTTGGTTTGACAATCCGCTGGTGTTTGGCTGGGCTTTTTTCTGCTCTAAAGGTACCCCGAAAAATGATTCCACTGCGTTTTTGACGGAAAACCGGCTAATTACTCTCGGATTATTCATTCTTTTCTCTATCTCAAATGTCACTAATTGTTCTACCAAAGAATGAATAAATTTTCGACGAGCATCAGTATTTCGGGTTTTATTACTCTCATTTACACTTTTATAAATGATGAATGATGCTAAAGTGGCCACATCTAACATATTGTAAAAAAAAGCCAATGGCCAACGTTTTGCCTGGCGTTTAGAACTGTATTCCTCCAACATTTGGTCCATTTTATCTACGCCTACTTTATTTTTATTATAAAATATTATTGCCTGTGGTTTTCTCGCTTCTCCAGCGACTTCTGTATCATAGTGAACAGATGACAACAACAAAACTACCTTATTCTTTTTTGGCACATATGACACCAAAGAAATGTGATCTGAAAAGCCAAATGCACTTGAATGAACTAATCGGCTGCGATCTGCTAACATTTCTTTTGGAATATACGTTTTGTTTTTACGAAGGGTGCCAACAAAAGTCATTCCTGCCGCTCTAAGTTTTTCAACTCCTTCCAAAATCGTGAAAAAATTATCTGCAACAATCGTTCTTCCACTCCTTTGATATTTACTCGTGAGTTCGAGCAACACCCTTTCTCCCTGGTTGCGTTCTCTTTCCCGTCCTGACTCCTTACCGGTATACAATATTCCTTTACAGGGATAACCGCTGGATGATTCGCAGGCCCACCATACTTTAATACCATATTTGGCGGGTTTAGATGGTATGTACTGCGTGAATTTTGTGTTTCCTCGATAAGGAAATAACTGTTCATCAACAGTTATTGTTTCCGCCGGAATGTATGATGCCTCGTGATTTTGGTTTAGCATTACCCATATGTCTCGTACTGGTGCCGCTTTTTCAGTTTCTTGTCGCTCGGCACGTGTTCTTTGGTCGTCAAATCTTATAAAACGGCTTATTGCCCAAAAGCGATTGATAGACATTGTTGCCCGAAATATTGGAATATTTTTGGTTGACCACAATTCCTTTGTGTGTTGCATACTTGAATGATTTAATCTGGCGGCCAACAAAATTCCAAAATATGCGTATAATTCTTGAGACGTTACGGGAGTCCATTGTGCGGACTTATTTGAGCCATTGTTAGCATTATAGTTCGACGTCTCCATGTTTGCCTTTCTATTTGTATGTCTTTGTATAATATCGACCATTTCTTCGGTTACTAGAGTTTTAAAAATATCAACTAGATTTATGCTCATTCCTCGTTTTGCATGCCCGCTGATTTCTCTAATAATGTTGTGGTTTCTAATTCGTCCCAAAGACGGCGGATCTTTCTGCCATTTCATTCCATCACGTGCAACGAAATATTCTATTGATGGTTGTAAATCTTGCTGTTGATAAGCGAGATCATTCTCCTCGTGAAGTTCGTCCAAAATCTCTTCATCATCGGAATCGGCAATGTCGCTGAAACCCCCGATTACTAGATCTGATTCAATATCAGAAACTCCTCCTTCTGGGACATAATCCTCGTCTTCATCGCCACTAAAATCACCAATATCGCTATCAATATCATCACTTATTTCTTCAGCAATTCTTATCAGCTCTAGCTCCCTTTGTGCCGCGGACATTCTACAAAATATTAGTTTTAGTAAACAGTTTACCAGGCCAAGCAGAAATTATTCTTACCGTCTCCATCTATAACCACTTATTTCATCAGCCATTTCAAATAATATTTTTATTTAGCAAAACAACAATTTATAAAATATATTTTATTTCACAATTTTTACACTAAAAATTTTCAGGAATTCCACTATACTTAAAAAATAACGGATTTTATTTATGCACAAAAAAACAACAAAAATCTTTTTTCCTGCGTAAAAAACATTTTCTATCAAGTATATTCTACCCAAAATCTATTTATTTATTCATATAAAACCATATAAAATATATCAAAAAAAAACTAGGTCTGGCCAGACCTATTCATGTACAAGCGGTGTAGAAATTGAAAAACCGTTATTTTTCATATTCCCTTGCATATTTTCTTATTTTTTGTATTCGTAAATTTTAGGAAACATGTCAATTGAGAAATTCGTAGAACTTCATTTAGGTGTCTGCACTATTTCCATGAAAATAATAATTTCCATTTCAAAAAGGTCTCGCTAGACCTATTCATTGACAGAAGGGTTAAATAAGTTTAGTTTACCAATAAATAGCGCGTCAAATTTAAATTTAGGCGTATAAAAATGACGGCTCTCGATAGCAGCTATCCGGAGCGAATAAAAAAACACTACAATAGTTGTAACATGAATACAAAAACAAAAAGAGATGAAATAACAAAATAGAATAAAAACAACAGATTCTTATATACTAAACCACCAACACACATTAAAAGCAAATATCTCTACAATCTTCCATGTGCGTAGCAAAAGACTTATCATGTTTTCATTATTTTATATACAGCTAATACCATTACAGCGCACATACAAAACAATCCTGATCTATATATCAAGATATGGCAAAATATTGGGAACAACCAAAACCAACAAAAATGTTTATACTATGTTATGTTATGTATAAACATTTTTGGTGGTTTTGGAACAACTATACTAACACCCACAAAAAGTCTCTGTTTTTGTTGTTGTTGCTTAGCTAATACATAGCAAAAACCAATAATAAATAGTACATTTCCCTAATAGCATCCGCGCAAAGAGCGAACGAGGCGGCCCGTACAAACATTTCGTTGGCTTTGTCATGTATCAATTTTCAAGAATGTATTTCTGTCTATTATACTTTGTACATAACATAAAAACCAAGAACCAAAACCATACCGAAACCCACAAAAATGTTTATACGTATGTAGGTATAAACACCTTTGTTTGGCTTGCAAGAACGCATTCAATTATGCGTAAATATAAAATCGAATATGAAATTAACTACGACGTACGTATGTTATTTTACGTTAAAAACTATTTTGATACGATCCAATTATTAGGTTTTAGTAATAAAATCATGTACAATCCAATCACACACACGTTAAAAACATGCACCCAATAGAAATCAATAATTTTCATTTCTTTTTCTATAAATATAAAACATTGCCTGATAAAGCATCCCGGTGGATTGCATTTTCCAAAATTACACTTTAAATTATTTCACTAAAAACTGAATTAAATAGAATTAAAATTATAATTATAATTAAACTTTATATACCATATAAACTACATGAATAAAACAAAATAAAAATTAAATTAAATTAAATTTTTGAAGAGGTGAGAAAAATCACGTCTATCCTCCCCGACGAACACTCGCTCACCCCAACTTCATCTGACGACGAATTGTATAATTATCATATAATTGAATGTTGGAAATACAGTCATGAATGGTCAAGTTGTATGTCCATTAAGGATCTTTTATAAAATGCAACATTTGTATTTAAATTCGGCGTAGGCAGGCATTTTTAAATATCAAATGTATAGAAAATTTGACATGTCGCCATTACTCCTCATATAATTTTCACGACAGCAGCACTGTTCCCAACAATTTTGTATAATTTTACTAGTAGTTTTGTTATAAAAAATATCGCAACCGTCAATTAATTCGTTTTTTTTTACAGTAAGTTCAGGATGGAGGAATTTAGATTGAAAACGACCCCATCTGGGATACATTGTTACAAATTAAGGTGCCTGACAAACGGTGGATGAAGGAGAAAGAATGGTAAAAAAAAAGAGATTGAAGAAAGTTTTAAGATACAACAGGAGATCCTGGAGGAAATTTCAAAAATGAAATTAGCCTTAGAAAAAGGCGAATTCTTGTACTAAGAAGCCTTATTTAATAAAATTCAAAAAGATGTTGAAGATATGTATGTCATCTTTGTTTATTGAAACTTCACGTTATATACATTATTGTTTAATGAAAAAATGGTCTAATGGGGATTTTAATGAAATACAATTTTTACACTATTTTTACCCTTTACTTGATGAGGGAGATTCCATAAAATATATAATAGACGAAGAATATAATAAAATCAGAGAGAAATATAAATTAAAATTCTACAGCAAAAAATTAAGATCTAATATATTTAAATTTGCTTCACAACAATATGCTGTATTATTTCATAATAACGTATGGATGCACGCATATAATAGAATTAGACGATACTTTCGTCATGGTAATAATTATTACCAAAAAGATATATATGTAAAACATTGAATTATTTATTTATAAAAAAATCAAATCACACGCCAAAACAAGAAATACTTGATAAAATGAAATCGGAATTAAATTGGAACGAAGAAGCTTTTTATGACATAAAAAATAGATCAAAATATATGAAATATTTAAAAAAAAATTACAATTTACAACGTTTTAATGAAAATAATAATATTAAAAATTTTAATTTAATATCAATTTATAAATTCAATAGACATCATATAAGATATGATACACAAGGATTTTGGCAATTACTATGTTCAATTAAATTATTTAAAGGTTCTTGGAAGTCGTTTGTTAAAGAGGAAGAATGGAAAAATACTTTAAACTACCGACAGCAAAAAACAAAAAATTTAATTATTCTATAATGACAGATGGAGTTTCCATTAGTTTTATAATGAATAAAGGAAATAAATTAAATACACCAAAACGAAAAAAAAAAATTATAATGAAAATACAAATTTAGAAAAGATAAGAGAAAATTTTAATAATTATGAAAATTGGTTTGGACCTCGCTCTAAAATTAATTGTTGGAGGTGTATGCAATGGAGAACCATTAAAAATTAAAAGTTCATATTATCGGAATATGACCGGGGTCCAAATCCAAAAATATAAATTAAAAAAATGGACACCATCAATGCAAAAGGAAATAATTTCGTCAATGGAGTCAAATTATATAAACTATACAGACTATCAATTAAAAAATTTCAAAACAAGAAAAAAGGAAGGTATACAAATAAAAGTTGCAAGATTAAAATTTAAAAAATTTATCTGTGTTGAAAAAGCTATTCATAAATTAGCAAAAGAAATAATTGGACCAGTAAAAAATAAAGCATTAGTTGTTATAGGAAATAGTAAAATTGCATCTAATAGTCCAAATAAAAGGATACGTTGGAAATCCTAAACCAAAATTAATTATGGCTCTAAAAAAGTATGCAGATGTATTGGAAATCGACGAATATCGAACGACAAAACTTTGCTCAAATTGCCATTATGAACATAAGACATATCGGTCTCCACACCGATACCAATTTTGACGAAAATGTGGTATTACGTGGAACCGAGATGTCAATGCTGGCAATAATATACTTTATTTGGGTTTTTGTATTATAAATCAAATCGAAATACATCCAAATATTCGTCGAAATAAAAATTTATTGAGCTAGAGTAAGTAAACAAATATTTAATTTTAATTATTAACTATTTAATTTATATAATAATACATTTTTAATTATTTTTTTTAGTATTTTTGAGTCAAAATAATCCTATCTGTGCGAAATTTTTCTTTGAGATTCCCCTCATATCGGATATGATATTATCGTAAAAGACACATTTACAACACTCATTAAATACTATTGTGAATAATAATACTGTTGAGAATTTAATAAAGATTCTACAGGCTTTATATGTCCCTTCAGGCTTCAGTGTAGTCACTATATGCTTTATGTGTCCCTTCAACATATTTAACAATATCTCGGCTATTCCCAAATACAACATTTTAAAAGAAAAATTTAATTGATACAATTTGTGATCATTTATAAAAAATTTAAAGTTATGACGAAGTATTGCGAATTTGGGGGCTACCACGCAGCAGAAAAGGATGTAGCTACGCACAATTTATTCGAGGAAATCCCATCAATGGGAATAGCAGCTGAAAGGACTGATGCTGAAAAGGATATTATTTCTTTTCAGAGATATAATAAAACCAGCAAAACGGCGAAATATTTTGATGGCAATGAAGCGACTGGGGTTGAATTAAACCAAGTCAAACAAATCGAAGAAATTGCAAGTTTCGATCAATTAAATACACCACCGGAACACGTCGAACAGCTGATAAGTGACCTTAAGGTGCTCGTGTCCCGATTACGAAGACGCAGAATGAACAACAGATTAGAAATTATGTCGGTGGTGAATAGGCTAATTGACGAAGCTCAAGCTTGTAAGTTTTAAATTTATTTATTGATCTTGAGTTTGAAATTAAATGTGTTGCTATTTATTGTTTTTATAGATATATGTGAAGACGATGCATACAACCCGGCGGGCCCATCACGTAAGATTTAAATTTATTTATTGTTTTTAGGTTTGGAATTAAATTTGTTGTTATTTATTGTTTTTATAGATGAATTTATAGATGAAATAAGTGAAGAAGAGCAAGCAAGCTCTTCAAATCAACAACCGATAACGATAGACGGTCCCCAGGCGTATATGATGCTTCAACGTTATCACCAGGAAACAGATTGTAAGTAAAACTACGGGATATATATGATAACCTAATTATCAAAACTGGCCATTGGCATGATTTTACATTTCGAGTTAAACGTAAAAAACGTGCTATAGGCAAAAATAAAATATATTAGCTGAAACAGATTGGCCGCACCACATAAATTAATATCAAGCGATTAAATTTAATACAAAATCTAAACTAAGCTTAATAAAAGCAATGAAATTTTTCATATGGCCAGTTTTAATATTAAATTTCGATTATGGCTTGTTTTGATATACATTAAATTTGGTATGTCGCATTTTGAAAACAAAACAATATAATTTTTGTATTCAAAAATAAAATCTTTTTATTAATAATTATTCATACATTAACATATTTTACCTTAATAAATAAAATACAAATAAAAGCATTTTAATTTCAATTCAGGTACATAATACTAATAACAAAAACTTTATTATTAGACAAAAACACTTCAACAACTAAAAATTTAACACATTAACACAAATATAACACAGCACATAACACAAATTATTTATTTCTAGCCAAAATACTTACGAGATTTATGGTTGAAGATCCCATAAAAATCATCCCATTTCTGATTATCGTTTTGAGGACTTCTTTGGCCACCAAAACTATTGTCTATCGTCACTGTCGACTCCAAAATTCATAAGGTCGCTACATTTTAAAGATTGGGAACGACATAATGAGAGCTGGAAGAAGAAATACGCACGAAAATATAGTTCCATGACGATATTCAAGCGGAATTATCGAGATTTGCTAATACATAATGGATTTCTTCCCCGAGGTACTTGTTGCAACTTTTGTTGAATATAATATATTCGTTGTCTTGTATCTCTTAGTGCTTTTGAAATAACGTAAATGTTTCATCATCAGTATATAATCCTGAAATGCTTTTTGTTACATACTTTTGAATAATGTGTTAATTGTAGGGAGAAGCTTTTTTCTCCCAGGTTGAAGAATTATTAAGTTTGAGTGAATCACTCGGGCATGCTATTTAACTTTGCACATCCAATTTCGACCCTTTAGCCCTTTTTTCAATTTTTTAGCCACTTTATCACTTATAGGGGAAAATTTATGCAACACTGAAGAAAATTACAACTTTATGTTGGAATATTATAATTTCATTTTTATTAAAAATAATTGTTGAATAATTTATAATTATAATTTATTAAATTATATTCTATTTTTCATTTTAATTATAATATTTATTTTAACCTAATAAATATTTACAATTATAATTCTATATTTTATTAAATTTTATGTTAAATGCACGCCGGCTGAGAAGTAACTAAAAAAAGAAAAAACAATACTAAAACATAAACTTGTTAATTTTACAAAATATAAAAAATAAAAAACCATATACCGTACACTCGCTTGATTGCCACTCCGTTTGCACTGACATTTATTACCAATCAAACAATCAAACAAAATGAAACGGAATGACAACCAAATATATGACAGTTGCACCAAACAAAAAATAATAACCCTTTAAGTTGATTGCCGATCATTAACATAATGTATTCAATATCTTTTTGCTCGAACGTGTAACTTTTTTCTTTCTGTTTTGATATAGATGCCGTTGACTTTATCTATATCTATTATATCAAATTTGAAGTTATGACAAAGTATTACGAATTTGGGGGCTACCACGCAGCAGAAGTGGATGTAGCTACGCACGATTTATTCGAGGAAATCCCATCAATGGGAATAGCAGCAGATGCTGTTATGGCAGTAGCGTAGACTACCACCGCACAGTAGAGCCTCAGCAAATATGCTAGGCTATTACACGCATATAGGTTCACGTAGAATGGAGATTCGGAATATACTGAATAGTCTGGACATTACTCTTAATGTATTTCCAGAATATGTGACAAATACTCGGTTTAACCTACGTTATATCATGGGTTTATCAGACATGATTAGCAAATTGACGACGTATCGAAACATAGCCAAAAAAGTTCCGGAAATTCCTATGAGAGGAGGCCCTAGTCAGGCGATATCGACTAAACCTATCCAAGGAGAAGACGACCACATAATATGGGCAAAAACGACTGTCCAACCGCGATCAGCAGCATGTGAGCCAGCTAAAGAAATGGTGCAGCCATTGTATTTGGTTTCCAATTATATAAAGAACCAACTCCCAATAAGGCAGTACTCACCAGAGCGCACGGCAGATGGTGTTGTTTGAGGCGAGTAGCAGGGCCTTTAGGCAATGCAAGGTGGGACGTATACCAAGAATGGATCAACAACCGGAACGCAAATTCAGTGTTGAACGCAAGGCATGTCCTTCCAGCAGGAATAGGCACGGAACGTTTTTATACAACCGGTCAGCGCCAAGAAATAGTGGTGCATCGAGTGGTGAGGAATTTAATCCGAACACCTCGTTTAACAATTTCTATTATATATATTTTTAGAATTAATAAACTTATTTTAGGAATCCGCGGCCACGGCGAGTAGCATTGAGGGTACAGATTCATAATATGTAAATTCTTAATTAACACAATTATTATTATTAGTATTAAACATGTATTTCACAAACCACTATTTGTGAAAGCATCGGGAATGTTCATTAAATAACGAAAATCTTAGGATAAGTTACGTACAGATTTCATTCCTCCAAAATTCAGTGATACAACTTCACCTGACGACGAATTGTATAATTATATTATAATTGAATGGTTGATTGGAAATACAGTCATGAATGGTCAAGTTGTATGTCCATTAAGGATCTTTTATAAAATGCAACATTTGTATTTAAATTCGGCGTAGGCAGGCATTTTTACATATCAAATGTATAGAAAATTTGACATGTCGCCATTACTCCTCATATAATTTTCACGACAGCAGCACTGTTCCCAACACTTTTGTATTATTTTATTAGTAGTTTTGTTATAAAAAATATCGCAACCGTCAATTAATTCGTTTTTTTTTTACAGTAAGTTCAGGATGGAGGAATTTGGATTTTTGAAGTTTCTTGGGAAGGGGTTTCTCCCAGCAAAGGTAAATTTTACTTTATAATTTTGTTTTTAATTTATTTTTTATATTTTTTATTTTCAAGTTTATATTGAACAGAAATTTAAATCGAATAACGGATATTAAATTGTATACTGAAAAGAGCTACCTAACGTAAGTTTTTAACTGTATATTAAATGATTAAAGTTTGTTTTTTTTTTTTTTTTTTTTTTTTAATCTATGCAATCTTTTTCTGGGGCTCAAGGCACTCCCAACTCTTTCGCAGTTAATTTTACCGTCCTACTTTACGCAGTAGTAGCCAAATCGAGGACGTACGGCTATAGACCCGCTTTGTATAAACCACCTGCACATTGCATTGCTTCATGCCAACCTATAGTGCTGACATGAAAGGTGGGTCGGCCCATGGATTCTGCACTCTCAACAGGGGGTCATAGTTGTGTTCATCGTCATCACCGATCGTAATCGGGTGATGAAAAATCCCTTTTGCATCCCGCCCCTATCCCTATTGGGATTCGAACCCGGTACCTCCCGATCCAAACGCCGCAGCTTTAACCACTGCGCCGTTTGAAATGATTAAAGTTATCTTACATTTTATTAAATGATGACTATTATTAATTATTTTTTCAGAGATAAGGATAGGGACATTGTTGAGGGACAATACATAATCAATTGAATCAATACATAATCAATCAATGATTTCAAATTTACTAGAGATCAGAAGAGGGAGAAAATTGAAGCGGTGGTTGAAAGATGGAGAAAATTGAAGTGGTGGTTGAAAAATACCAAAAAATTTTGAAAAGCAGCTTGTATTCCCCAATTTTTGCCATGAAGAAGGGAATTCCGAGTCCCTGATTTTTGGCAAAAATTGGAGAAGACGACAGTATGTTGCTGGGATTTCTACAAGACGCATCCATTATCAACAAGGCGTTAACTTGCGGTAAGTGTGGGCAACAAATGCGGGTCATTATAAAGCCCTTAATCGAAAGTTGCGGGTGAGATTGCGGGAAACGCGTCGATGGCGTGCGATGCTGCTATCACAAAACCGTCCGCCATTGCACTTGGTTTAGCCAATCAAAGATGCGAATAAACAAAATATTGTTAATTACTAACGATATTTTGAATAAAGTGTCCGCGGAACAATTAATATTTGATTATGGAATATCATTGCATACGGCGGCGGATTGGAGGCAATACGTTAGAGATGTGATGGTGGAGTACATGCTTAGACGAGAGCAAGTTCGGGAAATAGACGAGAGCAAGTTCGGGAAACGTAAATACCACCGAGGACATCACGTGGAAGGCCAATGGGTGTTTGGTGGTATTGAACGCTCCACCGGGAAGTGTTTTTTAGTAAAAATAGATCAAAGAGATCGCGTCACTCTGACCGATTTAATAGAAAAAAATATTTTAAAGGGGAGCACACCATTATCTCAGATGGTTGACCAGCGTACAACAATCTAGGAAACCAAAGACATAGACATCTTGTTGTAGTTAATCAATCTATATCCTGCGTAAACGAAGATAATGAATAGTGCTCATACCAACACGATTGAGAGTCCGTGGCGGCACGTAAATGCATCATTGCCTGAGTATAATCGTAAATCGGATTTTACTGATTATTTAGGCGAACATATGTTCCGGAAACATGTCGCTTCACGACAAAAGTCTATGTTCAACGCGTTTTTCGAAGTTGTCCGGAACAAATATTTTAATTTCGATTAAATTTTGAATTTTTTTGTAGTATTTTAAATGTTATTTTAAGGGCTTTTTAATGACCTTTTTTATCCCACTTATTATATAATTTAGCTTTAATTATTTATTGAATTTTTTAAATGTGATACATTTTTTTTTGAATTTATTTTAAATTTTATTGTATTTATTTTATTGTATTCATTTTATATTAATGTGATAAATTTTTTTTTAAATTTTTTAATTTATTTTTATTAACATTGTTATTATTATTAATGTTTTAGAAAATTTAAGAGGTTTTTATAGCTAATGGAAGCAACTTCATTATTTTTTTTCCTTTAGATTGCTTTGCTTCCATATATTTAATTGATCTAATTGAAGTAATGGTGGCCGAGATGAATGAAAGTGGGAAGGCAAGGGAAGCCGACCTTGTAAAACGATTATTTAAATTGGCCCCGTATTTCAGCATACGGAATTATTTGAAACGGCCCAACCCAATGCATCAGCCCAGCACAAGTCAACCGAACATGCGATCATTAGATGAAGGTATTTATTTATTTATTGATCTGTTATCCTATATTACATTAATGATCTGCCAGAAGAGAATGATGAAAATGAACCACCAATCCATCAAGGCATGCCCTCAACAAGTTGTGATTCCGACTATGAGGAGCCAGAAGCGCTGCCGGAAGAAAATGATCATTTTTTAATACTAGGTATTTATTTGTGGCGTTTCAATTAGTTATTCTATGAACAAATGAAAAAAATTATGAAGCTTAAAATTCAAATTTAGAAACGATTAGGCAAAATTTCCAAAATTATGTTGTTAAAATTGGGCTGGACCCCGGTCTTAAATTAATCATTGGTGGTATTTGTAATGGCGAGCCAATTAAATTTAAAAATTCAAATTTTCGGAATATGACCGGGGTTCCACACACGAAATTTTAAATTAAAAAATTGGACACCTTCCACCAAAAATGATATAATTTCGCCAATGGAGGCTGATTATTCTAAATATACAGAATATCAATTACAAAATTTGAAGGTTCGGCATACAGTGTTTTTTTTGCATACAGTGTGAAAGGAAAGTTTCTGAGCATTCATCTTTAAATGTACTAATGGTGATATAGGTAGTCGATGCTTTCAATTTATAGAAATTGTTGTGCGAACCGCCATCATAATCCTAGTCATACACAAGCGACTTTGATGCTACAAAGATGTTGCGAAATAACACAGTAATGCGATTACACACTAATGCGATTACACCCTGCAATCGAAGTTCCTATATTTTCTAAATTAGTATTTGTTGATTAGTTACGTGTTACCTTTTGTGTGAGAAAACATTTTTTGGTGGTAGGTACAACATTTTAAAATGGGTCGTCGTACGTCTATTGAGAAGCGCGAATTGGTACTCAAACATTTTAAGGACGGTAAGAGCCGACGAGCAATTGCAGCGATGGTTGACTTAAGCCCATCAACAGTTCAACATATCATAAATAGGTTTGTACATGAAAATCGTGTGCAAAATAAGGGTAGAAATGCCCCAAATAAGATATTTAGTGAATCCCACATTAAGTGATCCAACCTTGGCTAATGAAGCTGAAAAATGGCTGGGTAAGAAGTGCAACCCCGAGACTATTCGAAGAATACTAAGAGATGCCAACTTTCATGGACGAACAGCTCGTAACAAGCCCTACATTAGTAATACTAACAGAGAACGACGAAAGAAATTTGCTCTAGAGTACAGAAATAAAGATGAATCTTTCTGGAAGTCTGTAATTTTTGCTGATGTGAGCAAATTCAACCTTTTCGGTTCAGATGTCAAATCATCTGTTTGGCGTAAACCTAACACAGAACTTGAACCAAAAAATTTACATGCCACAATGAAACATGGTGGCGGTCATGTCATGGTTTGGGGCTGTATAGCATCATCAGGCGTGGGTAATTTAATTTTTATTGATGGAAATATGAATAAGGAAATGTACAACAAAATATTAGAAAAAAATTTAATCGAAAGCGCCACTAAATTGGGCATCAAAGAGAATTTTCGGTTCTATCAAGACAATGACCCCAAACATAAGTCAGGGATTGTGCAGACTTGGCTCATTTGGAATTGTCCACATGGAATCCCCAGCACAATCGCCGGATTTGAATGTCATTGAAAATGTATGGACTGTGCTTAAACGAGAAATTAGGAAACACCATATTGCAACTGTTGCAGATTTGAAAAATGCTTTAAAGGAAGAGTGGCAGAAGATAACTCTGGAGTCACGCACAATCTGGTCAGTTCAATGCCAAAGAGGCTTAACGATGTATTAAAACAGAAAGGCTATCCTACTAGATATTAATATCTTAAAACCCTACTTTATTAACAATAATATGTAGTGGACCATTTAAGCTGTGAGTTGGTTTACATTTATTTTAGTAAACCCAGGTGAATAAAACAGAGCAAGACAACAAAATTTCGAATTGTTTTCGTTTAATTTTGTGTCACAGGTATGTAATAAAAAATATAAAATTTGTAATAATGCTATAATATTATTGTTTAAAAATCCTGTTAATTGTGGCTTTTGAGTCAAGAATTAAAATCAATCTAAATTGTTGTTTCTAATTTTTTTTTTTTAAAATATACCGAAATCGTATTGGGCGTGCGAACCAATTCCTAGACTCGACATTTAGATGTCGCTACGTGAGATTGCTTATAGTTTGACAAGTAATTCCAATTGCATTTTGTAACTGTCACAATTGTCAATCTAATTCAGAGCAGAAAGTGTTATTTTTCATATTACGTCATTTTTTTGTAATCGATTTAAAATGGATCGTGATAAGTTGTTTTTTCGAGGGGTTCTTCTTTTCTTTTTTGATTCCAAGAAAACTGCCGCTGAAGGTCACCTATTGCTTTCTGATATTTATGGTAATCAAGCTCCATCGAGAGCAAGCTGTTTCAATTGGTTTCATCGATTCCAAAGTGGTGATTTTGACTTGACAGACAAAGAACGGCCAGGTCAGCTAAAAAAGTTAGAAGATGCCGAATTACAAACATTATTGGATGAAAATGCATGTCAAACGCAAAAAAAACTTGCAATGCAGTTAAACATTGACCGATCAACCATTTCTCATCATTTGCACGCAATGAGAAAGATTCGAAAGCTAGGAAGATGGGTCCCATATCAACTGTCCGAAAATCAATTGAGAGCACGAATTAAAGCATGCAAAAAAAATCTTGCTGAGTACAAAAAACATAGTTTTTTGCATCGAATTGTTACTGGTGATGAAAAATAGGTCTATTACGACAGCCCCAAACGTAAAGCAGCTTACGTCGATCCAGGCCAAGCAGGACTATCGCAGCCAAAACGAGATATTCATTGCGATAAGGTTATGCTGAGTATTTAGTGGGAACAGAAAGGTATGGTGTATTACGAGCTGTTAAATCCAAATGAAACGGTTACAGGTGATCGCTACCGGCGCCAACTGGGCAATTTGGCACGTACATTAAACGAAAAACGGCCAGCAATAGCGAACAAAACCTATAAAGTTTTGTTTCATGATGACAATGCCAGACCACATCGTGTAAAAACCGCCCAAAACAAGGTAGAGCAATTCGGTTGGGATCGGCTTGAACAACCTGCGTATTCTTCAGACCTTGAACCTTCCGACTACCATTTGTTTCGATCAATGCAAATAGGCCTGGCTGACGTACGCTTCCGAAACGCCGGAGAAGTGCGAAATTGGATCGATGGCTGGATAGCTGGGAAAGTTAAAGGCTTCTTCAAACGAGGAATCCACAAACTTCCCAGGAGATGGCAGGAAGTCATAGCTAACGATGGCGAATATATTGGATAAAATATACTGTATAGCTATCTTTTAATAAACATTTCATTTTTATAAAAAAAAGTCTAAAAATTAATTCACACACACAATATAATATCAGTATGCAAAAAATTTTATTTAGGCACCTTGGCCATATCTCAAAAACCAGTTTATACTGTTCATCAGAAAATGAGCATGACAGGGACAATTGCAAATAGCTAGAAGGGTACTAAAAGCTCAAAAGCAATTGTTAAAAAAAGTCAGGACTTCATAATAAACCATATCAATAGCTTTCCATGCGTTGAATCGCACTACTGCAGGGCTAAAACACAAAAAAAATATTTGGATGCGAATTTGAATATTTGCAAGTTGTACGATTTGTATACTAAAAAGTGTGTAAAGTCAAACGTACAAGCCGTAAAAAGCAGCTACTATCGATACATTTTCAGCACATGGTTCAATTTGGACTTTTTAAAGCCAAAAGCCGATAAATGTGGGCTCTGTGTTTTAAATAAAATCGATCCAATGCAAATAAAAGGTGATGAATATAAAGAGCACAACAACTTCAAAGTCGCAATGCGCCAGTTAAAAGAAACCGACAAACAGAGTAAGGTACCTATTGTGTTTTGACATGGAAAAAGTTATAACATGTCCAAAAAGCAAAATCGACGAGATGTACTAGTACTATTCAAAGCTTAATATATACAATCTTACGGCGCATTTATCGTCTACGAAAACCGTATACTGTGCCATATGGAATGAGGCCACAATGGGACGAACGGGCAACGACATTGCATCGGCGCTGTATAAAATACTGGAACGGGTGTTTAACGAGAATGTAATCACAAAACTTATTACATGGAGTGACTCGTGTGTGCGCCAGAATAGGAATTGGCATATGGCGTATGCAGTACAACATTTTATTTCTCACCACCCAAATATAGAATCTATCGAGATGCGATATTCTCTACCTGGACATTCCTCTATCCAGGAAGTTGATAATGCACACAGCCAGATAGAAAAAATGTTTTCAAAAAATGAATTTTTTTCGCCTATTGGGCTTATTCGGTTGTTAAAAAACGTTAACAGAAAACGGCCGTATCAGATTATACAAATGAAATCGAATGATTTCAACAATTTTGAAATAGGTTCTAAGAATTTTAACTAAACTACTTTTCTTATTATAACTAATTGTTCTCTTTACCCAAAATTTTTGTATTATTAATCATGATTTCTCTTAATATTACCTAGTTTTCTTTTTCAGTGTAGATGAATTTTGGGCATTTATTGGACTAATTATAAATATGGGAACAATGCCTCTAGCAAATATTCAATAATATTGGACTACTAGACGGAATAGTAGGATTCCTTTTTGTTCGGAAGTATTTACAAGGTCGAGATTCAACCAAATATTGTGGATGCTTCATCTAAAAACAAACAATCCAGATACTTGTAATTTAAAAACCAGGATTCAAAACTAAGCTTACTTGGGAAACCGTTTGGCTGATGTTGGTTTAGTCGCGTACCCAGCTATGATTTCAGTACAGCAGTTCAAAACAGACCCTGATTATTTTAATAAACGAAGTGATATTCCTAATTTAATCATTCAAGATGCTGGATGGTTAGATATCACCGACGATGGTAATTACGCTTCATTGCTGCTCATTTTCCTCAATTGTGGGTGGGGTAACAATTTTATGGAATACGAATTTTAAATAAGAATTTAAGAATACAACGAGCTGGTGGGCTTCCACTACGTGATATAAATAATAGATTGAATTCATTCGCTCCTGTAATTTTACGACATAATAATGATTCAAGTATTTATGGAGATCTTCAGTACTGAGCAAAATTTGGCTAGTTAAAATATGGCTAGTAATATGGCGAGAAAAAGTAGTTTGAACGAGTTTGAAAAAGGACAAATTGATGATTTTAAGAAAAATAATATGAGTAACCGTTTAATAGCAAAAAATATTGGTCGGAGTGAGAAGGTAGTGCGAAATTATTTAAAAAATTCGCAGTACAGGCCGATCGCAGGCACTTACTGATAGAGAAAAACGGTCAGTTTTACGAAACGCCTCTAATTTTATTGGCACCGCGCGACAAATTGCGTTAAAATCTGGTCTTAATACAAAGATTTGTAATGTGCGGAAAGTGTTAAGAGAGTAAGATAATATACAAATAAAAAAACTACAGAGAAAACCACAACTGTTACCAAATCATAAAGGAGTCAGATTAAGTATGTCGTGGAAGAAAAAATGGCAGCGCGTTATATTTAGTGACGAAAAAAAATTTAATATTGATGGCCCTGATGGCGCAACACCGAAAACCGTACCTCTGAGTTTTACAGCGGGTGGTTTGGTCTGTAAAAATGCCATCGAGACTGAAAGCACCATAGATAATCAAAGTGTTGCACAAAATATATACCAAAAAACAAGACCGATGCTAACTGCAATACTATTTTCACTACCTTCGAAAAGAATTTCATGTGCTATCGAGGCGTCAACAAGGTGGAGGATCCCTGATGGTTTGGGGTGCAATTGGCTATGGAGGAAGAACGGAGCTGAAGTTTATTTCCGGTCGTATTAACAGCAACCGGTATAAATCCATGCTAGCCGAAACATTACCAGTTGGTGCACAAATTGACGGTCCAAACTTTATTTTCCAGCAGTATAATGCAGCCGTACACACAGCCGTGTTAGTAAATGAGACTGGTTTACGGAGGCTCAGATAGCATTTTTGAAATGGCCAGCAAGGCCACCCGACCATAACATCATCGAAAACATGTGGATTGAACTCAGCAGAATTGTATATGCTGAAGGAAGGCTGTATAGCAGCGTTCTAAAAATATGTACAAAACTTGTACAAAAGTATGACAAATCGAATTTTCGAAATAATCAAAAATAATGGTGGAAACACAAAATATTAATTTCAATTGCATTAATTACAAAATATTTTCTATTACAAACAATAAAATGTTGTGTGCGGCTATCTTTTATTACCAAACTATAAGAATTTTATGGATATGGAGGCCGTGGGAAGCTACATAACAGATTTGTAATCTGAAAAGCATGTTCAAACCAATAATAATACCAAATCCTGTTCCTTCTGGAGAACTTATTTTAAACAGAGGACTATGTAATTCCTTAATTTTAGATAAAATGGAAGATCAAATAAGCTCTATATAATGCTAAGGCATTGCCACTATATTAAAATTAAATTTAGAACCGAGGGTATAAATGGCCCGAGCAGTTACGAAATTCGTCATTGGAAAGTTTCGAGTTCATAATTTACCCATTAACCAAGATATTGTTCAGGTTGGGGTATATGGTATATATAGAGCTTATTTAGATGACACATTAAGGAGACTCAGCATCCGGAAAACTCCAACGGATCCAAACGCTACACGAACAGGACAATGAGCATTATCTCCAATCAACCACACAAACGAGCCCAGGCGCTCAGAAAATACAAATGGACATCCAGAATTTCCAAGTTAGCCAAACGAACCTGTAGCAGCCTTCAATAGATAGAAACACGCAAGCCGCAGCAAATCAAGCTGACAGATATAATTACGAAGAAACAAAAGCCATAGACACAATTGCTAATCATTCACCAAAAAATTATCTTGAGAGATGCAATTTCAAACTGCAGAAAACAATTTTCAAGAGCCGCACAGCAAAGATAGAAACCATAAACAATTTAAATAATAATCAAATAAAAGCCATTGCCAGACCAACGCCAAATCAAACACAAGTCGTTGGCATTGAGAAAATGGACGAGCCAAAACAACAGCCCATGCAAGATGAACCGGCACGGGCAGACCCCGTGGAAAGAGAGCCAAAGGAAGCACAAACAGCCGATTTAGAGCCTACACGGAAGAAAGACAAAGAAGGAACCCCTCACCTATACGACCAAACCAGACAGCGAGCCAAAAGGGCCTAAAGACGCCGCTCACTACGAGAAGTACTCCGTAGTTACAAACTTTGTCATTGACACAAACCTGTTCGTACAGCCAACAGGCTTCGGACACAACATAATAGAAAGGAGCATCCAATACAATCAGCGAAATCCTCACTTTTACAGATGGGCCGAAGGCGGCGAGTCCATCCAAATAAACTTTTGTGCGTACAATAAATTAATAACACTATAGACAATAATGTTTTAGACGTTGTAAACCCAACGGTATGTATATACAATATAATTTGTTATATACAATATTACGTTCGAGTTTTTCATGGATGGTGGGAAAAACAAAAGAAAATACGGCATCAGCTTTTGTCCGGGAATCGCTTAATATGCAACGCAAATTAGCGGCTGCCATAGGCGTTGAATTCATGATAGACGTATACTTGTATGATAAAAACGGATTCTTTAATACAGCTTACTTTAAGTTGTTAGGTACGATTAGGTACAAAGAAGAAGCGGGGAAATATGCGTTACTTTACTAGCGAGTAACTAATTAAATAGTGTTACTTTTAAAAACAAACAAGACTTTCAGTTTGATATTTTATATTCATAAAACTTTTATTGTGTGTGTTATATGTATTGGGTGCATGCATTAAAAACCGGAACTTGGTACTAGATGTCATTACTTGTTTATGCGTTATAGTACATCATTGACATATATGTCATTTGAAAGCCTTATTCAAAACCTGTCAAAATCAGTTAAAAGTTTTTGTTTTGGTTGTGCACATCCAACAACTGGGTGCCATACGAGTTGAAGCCAAGAGACGTGGAAAGACGATTTTGCATGTCCGAAATTCTGCTCGAGCGTCACAAAAAGAAGTCGTTTTTGCATCGTATTGTCACTGGCGATGAAAAATGGATCCATTACGATAATCCCAAGCGCAAAAAATCGTATGTCAAGAAAGGCGAGGTCGGCCCATCGAAAACCAAAGCCGAATATTCACGGGGCCAAGGTTATGCTGTGCATTTGGTGGGACCAGCAAGATGTGATCCACTATGAGCTGTTGCCAAGTGGCCAAACCATCAATGCCCAACTCTATCGTCAACAATTGATCCGATTGAAGCAGAAAATCCAGGCAGAGCGGCCAACGTATGCGACCAGACACGAGTTAATCATTTTCCAATTTAAAATGTATGTATGTATGTATGTAATCAAATTACGAAGTAAAATTTTGTCGCCAAATTTTATATTATAAGCCCCGCCCACAGATTTGTCGTACCATAACCTAACTTTTTTTGTCATCATTTTCCAACTTTCATGGTAAATCTGATAATAAGTCGGACATTATTCCTGACAAAAGTCGGTGATGAAATCCGCAAAATGTCAGGAAAATGCAAAAATTTTCGGAAATAAAAATACTTGGGATTTCATTTTAGTTTTAATACTTCACTCAAATGAAAAATATAACTTTATAAAAATGCAAACTTACGTATTAAATAATTAATTAGATTATTAATTTCAATCAAAATGTTCAGAAATTTCATTTCGATATATGTAATATCAAATTATTTATATTTGTAAATAAAAATGTTCATATAAAATGAAAATTAATATGATATAAAAAATTTATTTGAAAATCCTATATGATTTTTGTACGTTTCATAGGAAAATAAAAATCTTTATTCCCTTTATTCCCAAGGCTTCCAATTTTGAATTTGTACGATCTCTTAAACAAAACATATGTATTTATATGGGTCCGAAGATTTTGGTTTAATTTACGAAGTTTTCTTCCGTTTCTTCAATGAAACTTTTACCTAAATTAATAATGAAACATTATATTATATTTCCTTCAATAAATTGTAAATGTAATACCTACATAAGTGCTTTTGATGTATAGTATTCGCTTTCAACCGCAGAGTGTCACAAATATATTAAGATCAGAACATGGTGACATTATTTGTCTCTAGTCTCTTCGGAATGAAGCGAAAAAAATTGTATTTGTTACTTTGAAGATGATTCATTTAACAATTTATTTTGTGATCTTGCCCGAAATTTCAAAATTTAATTTAAAATCCATAAAACTTAAAATGATGTGTATATTCATCATTTTTATATTATTTTTTTATTTTATGTCGACAAGGAGACGAAGAGCAGCAATACGATTTTTTTGAAAATTGGTTTTGGCCCACAAAACAAAAGCAATTTTTAATGAGGTAAGCTCTGAATTTGGGTTGGACTTGATCACCCCGACCTACATACATACTAAATATCATTGGAGAACAAGTGGAAATCAAAAAAATTGTATTCGAGTTTGTATTCTCCGGCCACCAGTTTGTTGCTCTCACATATAAATTCATTTTAGTGAAATTTTGGGGTTTTGTCTATTGCTGATTTCGGCGGTTACCGCCGTATCGATTTAAAGAATACGAAAAGAACAACTAACGAGAAAAGCATATAAGTAGCTATTCTATAAGTTTAAGCAAAGATAATCCCATATTAAAGATGATTCATTCAGTACAAAAACAAAAATAGAGTACCCGATGCAATACATAGGGTACCTTTGCTATATATAGTAGGTATGTAAATATTTTGCACACAAATTACATTCAAATATTTTAACTTTAATGTACCGTTTTTTATTCTCCTACATGTACATCAAAGGTACTCTGTATAAATAACTGTGGTTAGGGGAAGGGAAGGGGGGGGGGGAGTTTGAGGGCTTTGATCTTTGGTCTTAGTGATTGGAGACATTAAAAATATTGAAAAAGCAAAAAATTGAAACCGACTCGCTGTTATGTTTAGTTATGGTAGTTGATTAATTTTCAGCATTAAAATCGGGAGCTTCATAGTGATATTTCGCACCTGAAATAAATGTACAGCGCCCGTTTTGTGTAAATTTACATCACTTATTTGTACTGATGGCAATGACAATGAACTAACGGTCCTGATATGAAAAATGATGAAATGTGCCACTAACACTTAAAGTGTGTTTTCATCGAGCAATTATAGAGAGATCATAATAATAACGAGTTGAATTTAGTTAAATTCAAAAATTGCAAACCTTTTAATTATACCAAGTAGATCTTATAATGTTCTACAAAATAACCAAAACAAAAATATGATTTTCATTTTCTTGTGTTATTCAAAGTTACTACAAAAGTTAGGATAATTTCGGGAAGAGAATTAAATAAATCAAAAGTTTCTTGATTTTTACCCAATTTTTAATTTTTGTTAAATTTAAACATTTCTTACCATCGTAGAAAAAATTGCTTGTGACCTACAGTGCTGTGCAAAATAATTGGTCAAACATATTTTTTTAAAAACTGGAGTCTTGGTTGCTAAAATTACAAAAATTTTGGAAGTAATTGGCTTAACGGTTAAACAGCGGAAATTCGACGAAATATATATATATATATATATATATATATATATATATATATATATATATATATATATATATATATATATATATATATATATATATATATATATATATATATATATATATATATATATATATATATATATATATATATATATATATATATATATATATATATATATTTGGTGAAAAATACGTGAAATCACAAATTTATGGAGGTCATGTTTTAATTTTGTGATTTTTATGTTTTGAATGTGTAGTACTGGGTAAAAAAAAATTATTGTAAAACTGGATTTTTTGTTGTTGTTGTTGTTGCATAAGATACATGTGGTTAAAAATTTGTAAATTTGGTGAAAATGGTGATGCATTTATACAAATATAAAAAAAGTATTTATCCGAAAAATATAAAATAGGGCTTATTTTAAAGGTAAAAGAATAAGGATTAAGAAATTATTACAAAAATAGTACCATATTTAAGTTTCTCATTTTCAAAATGGCCACCAAACTGGTTTTTCTCAATTTTCTGGACAAAATATATTTTTTTTTGTTTGCCATTTAATTCTATAAAACATATAAAAAAAACATACATGTTGTTCAGTCACGTGAACATACCAACTCACCATGCTGCGCAGGCCTGGCCTCAATCGTATAAATAGTCATTCTTGTTATTAGTATTGATTAATGAAATTTAACTACAATGGAAAAATGTATATTATGCATTTTTCCTTAATATAACGTTTTTATATTTTTAGTCAGTTCATTGACACCAAATATATAATTTTTTAACATACACATTGTAATATTAAAATCAGCAATTTTAGTCGATATTAGTTGTTATTAGTATAATTAATGTATGACCATTTTTTATATAAATCAAACATTTGTCTGAGTTAATCAGTTCAAAAATTAATTGACTCAAGAAAACATCGCCCCGACCAACGGTAAGCGAGAAAAGATATAATAAAAGAATAAATTCCAACAATTAGTCTTTTATTAACACCAAACTAAATAGTACCCATATGGGGTATTATAGTTAGTTTATTTTTTGGTAAATCAAACCTATCTTAAATTTACAACTTAAGAACTAAAGTTTGAGACCAAACATGGTCCTTCGAAGCTAAAAAAAAAAAACAGGCACCAATTGAGAAATACATTGCCAAACAACAACCGGCATCAAAAACACCAACAACCAACTGGAAATTTAAGATCTGCAAATTCGAGTCATCAAGCAACCAGCATCTATAGCAAGCCAACAAACAACAGGCAATCGACAGAGTTAACAACCAAGCAGCACCTACAAGTTCAAGCCATCAAACAACAGCGACATACCCAGCAATAAACTCCCAACAAACAGCGGAACAATGTCGACCTTAGGCAAACAAGAAGAAGTAGGCGGCAAGATAATCCAGATGCACACAAACTACAATAAAGATGGAAATGCTCGGAAAACGAAGACATATCTGGAAACAAAAATAGATGCTTTAAAAGCATTGTACACAGAATATGTCGCAACGGATGATATCATCCGACAGATGCAGCCACCGTTAGAGCACAATCATTCCTACTTCGACTCACGAAAGAAGATAGCGGAGATTTACGACCTCCTAATCGATGATATGCGAAAACGATTAAACCACGGGCCACCACTAACACCGACACCAACAACATCAGCGGAACACTCGCAAAGTACATCCTTAACAATCTTAAGTACAGATGACATCAGTAAACCAACACGAAAAGAAAGACAAAGCTCATCTAATAACATTCCAACTTCCGCGACAGCCAACAGGAAGGAGTTCGACCAGATGATGAAGCTACAAAATATAAAGATGAGGGCTCTATATAGAGAGATAAACACAGCTAAAGAGGCATTGGCACAAAAAAAAATCAAAACAAGCACTAAAACTTGTTTTGAAACATATGGAGAGGATGATGGAACAAATCATGGACCTCGACGATAAAATATAATAATAAACATAGAAGTTTCAGAAGAAGATGAAATCAATGCAAAATATTTCATGGAGAATTACTTCGATAATATTAAGCAGGCGCATGATGACATTGTGATTGAAATTACAATGGAGATTGAGAATGATCAACAATCAAAACACAATTCAATAGATATCCGACTACCAAATATTGAAATTCCACATTTCTATGGAGAAATCATAAGATGGAAAGGTTTCGCGGATACATTCAAGAAACTCGTGCATACAAACCAAGTGCTTACGGATACCCACAGGATCAACTACTTAAAAAGTCATTTAGGAGGTCCAGCCGCTAAAATAATAAGCCATCTTGAATCAACCGCAGAAAATTATCAGGTGGCATGGAATATATTAAATAATCGCTACAACAACAAAAGAATTCTGGCAGCAGCATATTTTAACCAACTAATTAATCAACCAAATATGATGACAGAAACCGCGGCAGGAATCAGAACAATGCATGACACAACAAGTGAAGCCATTCACAACATCAATAATATCTTGAATGGTGAAGACAAATATGATGCCCTGATAATACACATACTTCAGAAGAAATTAGACAACGAATCCATCAGAGCCTATGAGACAACTTTAGACGACCCAAAAAAGATTCAAAATTTGAATCACCTTTGTTGTTTTTGGAAAAAAGATTCCAATCACTAGAAGCACTAGGAAGTAAACCGAATCGACAACCCTTACCAACCGGCCGATTACAACCACAAAAAGCCATGACAACGCTAGCAGCAACAACAAACAGATGCGTCAATTGTAAAGGATCACATACGATTGAAGCATGCAAATTATTTTTGGAGATGTCAACAATAGATCGCAGCAAAATATGCAACATGAATAATCTATGTCGGATATGTTTAGCAAAACATAATCTTTCAAAAATATGCTTGACAGAAGGGAAATGTGTGGTATGCAAAGGAAGACACCATACTCTTCTCCACACCAAAGAAGGTGCAACTAACAAAATTGAATGCCGACAAATAAATCCACCTGGACAAAACCCAAAACGTGGCATACCAGTTGTGGAAACACACATGATAGACAGCACAACAACAGCAGCTCAGGTAATACTGAGCACAGCATTAGTTAAAGTTCCAAGCAACGGAGGTCACCCACAACTACTTAGAGTGCTGATTGATCCAGGTTCTCAAGCATCATTCATAACTCATGAGGCAGCTAAAAAATTAAATATACAGAGCAAGAAAACGCATGTAGAATTTAAAGGAGTAGGAGGAGTGACAGCCGGAGTAGCAGAACAACGGATGACATTCAATATTGAGCCGAGATTTCCGTCGAAATTCAAAACACAAATAAGCGCGCTAATAGTAAATCAACTAGTGGGAGATCTACCAGAATACAGTTTTAATGCCTGGAAATGGCCACATATTAGTAATTTGTTATGGGCAGATCCAGAGTACAATAGGCCTAATAAAATCGATATATTATTGGGCGCAGATTATTACCCAGCGATAGTAATGAATGATGTGGTAAAAGGGGAAACAGGAGAACCAGTGGCACAAAAAACAGAACTAGGATGGATAATATGTGGACCAATAAACTATAACGAGCCACCAAGGGTTCAGTGCATGATAACAAAAACGGAACTTGACAACAGGTTAAAATCATTCTGGGAAATAGAAGAAGTACAACAAGACAGGCTATTAACAGAAGAAGAACAAAACTGCCAGGAACATTATGAGGCAAATTATCACCGTGACGCTGATGGGAGATATACAGTTCGAATCCCATTTAATCATAATCCACCAATACTTGGGGCTTCAAAAACAAGAGCATTAGCCAGATTCCTGCAGTTGGAGAAGAAATTCGCAGCATCACCAACATATGCCAATGACTACAAAAAATGCATTAACGAATACATTGAACTAGGTCACATGCGACTCTGTGAAATTGAAATGAGTCCAGCAGAAGAATACTTCATACCACATCATGCAGTAGTAAAAGAAAGCAGCACAACGGCAAAGCTACGTGTTGTTTTCGATGCCTCAGCTAAAACCAGCAATAATAAGAGCCTCAACGATCAACAAATGGTTGGGCCAACACTACAGGAGGAATTGATTTCGATCCTGTTAAGATGGAGGAAACATAGGGTGGTCTACACAGCGGACATCGAGAAAATGTATCGCCAAATACGAATACATAAAGATGACCAAAGGTATCAAAAGATACTATGGAGATCAAACGAGAAAGACCCAATTCGTGAATATCAATTAACAACTGTATCCTTTGGAACAGCTAGTGCCCCATACCTGGCCATCCGCACGTTACAATAGTTAGCCGATGATGAGAAAAAGGAGTTTCCCATAGCAGCCGATATAACTACACACAATTTCTATGTGGATGATTTACTAAGCGGCAGTGATTCTGTAGAAGAAGCACACACACAGCAACGTCAAATCATTACAATGCTAAGTAAAGGAGGATTTCAACTACGGAAATGGGCTAGTAACAAGCCAGATCTATTACAACAGATACCACTCGAATCACGGGCAATCGGTACAATGGATATCAAACTAGATGACATGTAACAAACCGTGATCACAGCTTCATAAATGAAGCTGTGATCACGGTTTGTTACAGCCCCACGTTGGGCTGTAACAAACCGTGATCACAGCTTCATAAATGAAGAACCATGGCAACGGTTGTTGACAGAATATTACTGTAGTTTTTTTTCCTTGGTGCGGTTTGCTTGTTTCTGGCTATTTCTCGTCGGTGTGTCGTGGGTGTTCCAAGGCTACAGTAATCTTGAATAAACCGCTTAAATGTAATTACACCTATCTCTAACAATACATACTTGGAAATGGTATGATCACACATCTTAAACCCCTACCATTCACTTCGATTTCACTCCCTGAAAAAACTTAAAAAATCATTGGAAGATTCCACGGAACAAAAAGCAAAAGAAAATCCATGCGTACAAAGGATTTACAATAATTATATTAATACATGGTTTGGAGAAAAGATAATACTAATAATAAAAGAATAATGGTAATAATATTATTAAGATTATGAACAATAATATAAGGAAAGAGAAAACAAGAAAAAATGAAAAAAAAACTAAAATAAAATATGAAATATAATAATAATAAAATATAAAGTAAGAAATAATAAAAACTTGCGCTTTCTTGGATACTCAATATCGTCGTAACGGCAATCCAAAAATGAACCCAACTGGTCACAAATCACTGTCCTTGTTGTTTTATTTTTTTTTATTCCGGTACCGTTGCTCGTGCACCCCAGAATCAAAATTTATTACTCAATACTGACCATTGATGTTTAATAATGGCACTAACCAAATAATGGCAAAACCCAAATGCATTCACAAAAAAAAACGAATTATCAATTATGGTGTTATTGATAAGATGGTGATTGATGCAATTTATAATTTAACAAACAAAAATGTTTTATTGTTTTGGTCGTTGGTTTTATGTTATCTTTTATTATTTTTATTTTTTTCACTGAACTGTCTTTAAAGCAATATGATCTATTTCACCAACACACAGGTTGACAACAGCAAAACAAATTATGTATACAGGATTTTTATGAACTGGGCTTTTATTAATAAAAAAAACCTAACATTTAAAATAATTGTTTTTATTTATGTTAATTCCACATATTAATGATAATGATTAAGTTTAATTCATTTAATAATTTAAATATAGATTATTATATTTATTGTTCGAAATTTTAAATTTTATAACTAATACACATATTATTTCTCATGGATTTTTAATATCTTTTGTTCTATGTCGCACGACCGTTAACCGTCTTTATTAGATGAACGGGCACAGTTTTTTCAACATCCGACTTTACGCGGGAAAAAAGACAGAATTGCAGTTAATTATTTCTTTATTATTATTTCGTTTCTTTTTTTTTTTATTGATAAGGTAATGAATACGCTGTTTAGATATAGTATATTGAAGTACGCTAAGTACGCTATGAATTACTGTTTTTTTCTTTATTGACTAAGACACTATATGGTTTAAAGACTTCAATTAAGAGACACTATCACTATTTATTGTTCATAACTTTTAGTTTTACTTAATATTTTATATATATATTTTTATTTGTTAATTGTATTACAATGTACAATCTCACAACAAAATAAAAAAAAATTTTAATATCGAACTGCACTTATCCAAAAATTTAAATCAACTGTCCCGTACCAATTTATTTCTTCTTTTTTTACCATGATCAGAAGCGGGGAAAAATTCGTATAACGAACAAACCAAGCCAGGTAAGGTCAACTTAATGCGACGTTCACAACGGATAACGATAATTTCTAAAGGCTAACCAACACGAAAAAAAACTTGTGACCAACAAGGTGCGTCACAGACACAATAAAAACTCTGGGCATATCTTGGAATCCTAACACTGATACCTTCGGATTCAAAATAAATATAAAAGAGAAGAAAACTGAAATCGCCACCAAAAGAAAATTATTATCCGAGGTATCACAATTATTTGATCCTTTGGGATGGTTGTCACCAACCATTATAGTAGCAAAAATATTACTCCAACAACTTTGGCTAACAGGATTGTCTTGGGATGCACCATTACCTCAAGACATCTCAATGAGATGGAACAGTTATAAAAATTCATTGCCTGCGCTCGAACAAATAAAAATACCGAGGTGGGTGAACACTTCCAACAATTCGCCCATAGAACTGCATGGATTTTGCGATGCATATGCAGCAGTTATATATTGTTACCAAAGAGATAATATAAATAGTGCACCTCGACCTTATTTACTAATATCAAAAACAAAGGTCGCACCAATAAAATCAAAACTAACAATTCCTAGGCTAGAATTGTGTGGAGCGTTGTTACTTGCGAGGTTTATGGCAAAAGTAACTAAAAGTCTTCGAATTTCCAAAATAACAACTTACGCATGGACTGACTCAATGATAGTGCTCGCTTGGATCAAAACAGAACCACATCGATTTAAAATATTTGTTGCAAACAGAGTAACAGAGATCCACAGTCTAACCAGCCCAACAACATGGAACTATGTTAAGTCGTCTGAAAATCCAGCTGATTGTGCTTCAAGAGGCATAGAAGCTGACTGTCTCGAAAAACACCAAATATGGTGGAATGGTCCAAGTTGGTTAACAAACACTCCAACAAATTGGCCAGTTCATAATTCTTCTGAAAAATTTGAAAATATTCCAGAGAAAAGATTAGTAGCACTAGCTCAAACAACGGAAATAAAGGACGACGAAAACCCATTTGATCATCTTTACATAAAACATTCAAGTTTAAAGAAGATTCAACGAATAATATCATATTGTAGACGATTTATCAACAAGTTAAAACTAATGAAATACGAAATAAGTAACATTATATCACCTCAAGAAATGCAAGAAGCTCTCCATCAGTTAGTTGGAAGGGCTCAACTAACCCAATATAGGAATGAAATTCATAATTTAAGGAACAACAAACCAATCAACAACAAAAGTAAGTTACTATCACTCTCACCATTTTTAAAAGATGGACTGCTAAGAGTTGGTGGGCGATTACAAAACTCAACCGCCTGGTCATATGATGAAAAACATCCCTTGATTCTTCCACAATCACATCCAATTGTTAACCTGATCATCCAAGAAGGCCACAAATCAACGATGCATGGCGGTACTCAGTTAACTTTCGCACACATCCGAACAAAATTTTGGATCATAAATGGTCGAAATGTTGTCAGACAACAAATATCAAAATGTCTGAGATGCCACCGATTCAGTAAAAATATTAAGCATCAACTAATGGGTAATTTACCAGAAGCAAGAATAGCTCCTGCTCGGCCATTTTTAAAGTCAGGAGTTGACTACGCTGGACCTTTCAACGTAAGAGTATCGAAAGGTAGAGGCAACAAATCGTATAAAGGCTACCTAGCAATTTTTGTTTGTATGGCAACAAAAGCTGTTCACATTGAGGTGATCAGTGATTTAACAGCCGAAGCGTTCATGGCGGCATACAAACGTTTTGTGTCTCGTCGAGGAATATGTTCCGATATTTTTTGCGACAATGGTACTAATTTTGTTGGCGCTAGTAAAACAATGGAATTACAAAAAAAAGAAATAGTAGAACAAATAGCTTCAAACATTGTAAATTCTACTACGGAACATGGTACTAAATGGCATTTTATTCCACCGGGAGCACCGCATTTTGGAGGATTATGGGAGGCCGCAGTAAAATCAGTAAAATATCATTTAAAAAGAGTGATAGGCGAAACAACTTTGACGTTCGAAGAAATAACAACATTAACTTGTCAAATAGAGGCTTGCCTTAATTCAAGGCCAATTTCACCAATGACCAATGATCCAAGTAATCCGACCGTTTTAACTCCAGGTCACTTTTTAATTGGAGATGCTATCATAACCCAGCCTGAAGTCAGAGTCTCAGACAACAACATGAACTCATTGACTCGATGGAAATTGGTCCAAAAAATGAAAGAGGACTTTTGGAAAAAATGGTCCCAAGAATATTTGCATCAACTACAACAACGAGCAAAATGGACCACGAAGACACCAGATCTGAAGATTGGACAACTTGTTTTAATTCGAGACAACAATGTTCCATCATCCAGATGGATAACTGGACGGGTTGTACAAACTCACCCGGGACAAGACGGAATCGTTCGTGTAGCTACACTCCGCGGCCCCGGAAGGGCCCTTATAAAAAGGCCAGTGACAAAATTAGCACCTCTCCCAATTGAAAACACCATACAAGAACAAGGTACAGAATTGGATACCGAGGCCATCACCGTATTGTCAACCACGTTTCGCAACACCATCACCACGAGGAAACGTAAGTCAACAGAAACACATGAAGGGAAAAATCCACCAAGGAAATGGTTGCGAGGGCAAATAGACGATGTGGTAAAAATAGCTGCAGAAAAAGTAAAAATCAGTCCTCAACCAAAAAAGAAAAAAAGGACAATTAGACCTTGTTACCAATCCAAATTGATGTTATTAACTATGATTCCATTAATAAGTGTACTCGGCATATGCTCAGCAACTTTAAAGGAGACGACTTTTGATATTACAACTCTAACTTCTACAATGGGATTATATTTTGAAAACATTGGGATAGCTCAGCTCTCCCACCAACAATGGACTATAATATCTTACTTTAATTTATCGGCAATGTTCTTAGAGGCTGAAGTATACAAAGCCGCTGTTGATAGGATGACTCAAACCTGTAGCGAGGATAAGGGATGGTTGCAACTAAGACAACTTTGCAAGCCCGCAATAACACAAATGAAGCAACAACTTTCCAATATAAACCTCAACAAAGAAATACTCCAACCCACTTACAAGCATGTTCGGACGAAGCGAGGTTTAGTGAACGTAGTTCAGCAACAACTTTCCAATATAAACCTCAACAAAGAAATACTCCAACCCACTTACAAGCATGTTCGGACGAAGCGAGGTTTAGTGAACGTAGTTGGTACTCTCACAAATGAACTATTTGGAATTCTCGACCAAGACGACGCACAACGGTATGATAACGAAATCACTTCATTAAAAAATGATCAACAGCACATTCATAAATTGCTAAAAGAACAAATTTCAATAATGGAATCAACAACGAATATCGTCAAAAGGGACTGGATAGCAGTAAACAATCAACTACAAGAAATAGATAAGCAAACAGTGGCTTTACACAACTTAATAAAAAGAAACGAAAACGAGCATATAGCAGTACAAAGGTTCATGGCTCTATGGATTCACCTATCATTGGAAATGGTAAACTTTTATTCAATGCAACAGCAGCTAATTGACGTCGTCATAGACATTCACCATAGCAAGATAAACACATTTATTCTCAAACCTAATCAACTCAGGGCAGAATTACAAAAATTACATGAAATAATCCCAGCTGATGCCACCATATATAGAGAAAATAACATGATAAGCTTGTACCAGATGA
Source organism: Tipula vernalis (assembly GCA_958295665.1). NCBI lineage: Eukaryota > Metazoa > Arthropoda > Insecta > Diptera > Tipulidae > Tipula > Tipula vernalis. Next base: position 168,115,226 of record OY282559.1, read on the forward strand.
TGACGGCTAAAGTTGGACAAATAAAGAACGCGTTAATTTTTGAAATAAAGATGCCGTTATTCAACAACAGAATATATCAGATCTTAAAGCCGATTGCTATCCCAACCAAGCATAAAGATATGTATGCTTATATAGAACCATCAAGTGAACTCTTATTGTTAAGTTTGAATAGGGAATCTTATTACTCCATGTCAGAAGACGAGCTCACATCTTGCAAGTCCATGAGATCTTCAGAATATCTCTGCATGATCCACAACGTTATTCATAATATACAAAATAATCCAACATCTTGTGAGATCGATATAATCATAAATAAAGAAGTACAAACAGATGCTTGCCAGATTCGTTTTATGCTACCAAGAAACTTATGGATTCCAACCCACGATCCAAGCGCATGGATTTTTATCTCCGAAAGAAAGCGTACAATAAATATCGTATGTAATAAAGAAGTGACAACCACAATCATAAATGGAACGGGAATTATCACGTTACATAAAGCCTGCACTATCACGGATGGAATGACAACTATACATTCAATCGAAAACTTCAACACAAGAATGAAGTCTTTCTATCAACCAACGATAAACCTCAGCAACCTGCTTGCTATGATGAGTCATGAATTCAACAACATTCTCATGGATTTGGATCAACTATCAACTAATGTTACACACCTAAAAAATTTGGCAGAAAGTGAAAACCAACAATTAAATTATCACGATATTCATCATTACGTTTTACTCTACGGAATCATTGCCACCTTTATCGCACTTATCGTTGCATATCGATGCAAGAAAACAACAGCTACACAGTCATCAGAACAAATTTCAAACGTGCTCCCATTACCTCGCCGGTTCATATCAACTAAAGTCGCCGCGGAGGATGTTCAGTCACGTGAACATACCAACTCACCATGCTGCGCAGGCCTGGCCTCAATCGTATAAATAGTCATTCTTGTTATTAGTATTGATTAATGAAATTTAACTACAATGGAAAAATGTATATTATGCATTTTTCCTTAATATAACGTTTTTATATTTTTAGTCAGTTCATTGACACCAAATATATAATTTTTTAACATACACATTGTAATATTAAAATCAGCAATTTTAGTCGATATTAGTTGTTATTAGTATAATTAATGTATGACCATTTTGTATATAAATCAAACATTTGTCTGAGTTAATCAGTTCAAAAATTAATTGACTCAAGAAAACATCGCCCCGACCAACGGTAAGCGAGAAAAGATATAATAAAAGAATAAATTCCAACAATTAGTCTTTTATTAACACCAAACTAAATAGTACCCATCTGGGGTATTATAGTTAGTTTATTTTTTGGTAAATCAAACCTATCTTAAATTTACAACTTAAGAACTAAAGTTTGAGACCAAACACATGTTTTTTTTTCATTTTCTTGCAAACCACGTTTTGCACTCTATGTTTGTATATACAATTATCGGTATACCTATTCAGTTCTTAATTTATACCTAAATTAATCTTTTGTTTTTAACTGTTGCTTTGATTTTTAAAAATAAAGGTACAAATTACTTCTAATGAATAATAAAACTAATTATTTTTTATGCTGACACATTTTATTATGCCCAGCCCCCACTTGTCTTATGGATTTCCTGCCGCCTTCGATTGAAAGAAATAAAAATTTATTCATTTGTTCAAGTTGTTATATCAAGATTTATGGTAAACGTCAAAAAATTGAAACAGAGACATCACCAATCTCTTTACTATTAAGTTCCGCAGTTACGCCGAAATCATCATCAACTGATGTAGATTCTAAAATAAGTTCCATTAGGATTGATAGTGAAGAACGCCAAATACAAAATGCGAGCGTCCTCCAAAAAATCAATGAGATATTACCAGATATTAGAATGTCGCCCATATATGCCAGTAAACTAGGAGCTAGGCAACAACACCAACAACAAAAATTAATCAATTTAGGTGCAATAGTGTAACGCAATCCCACAAGGGATTACGTTAACAGACGTGAGAATAGCGGTCTGATGCGGTATAGTAGCTGGCTAGAGCTCACGGTGCGGCGTGGGGGTTTTCAGACATATTTGTCATGCTTGAATAACCGCATGAAGAACAAAATTAGAGGGGCAAATGGAAATTAAAATTAAATTGCCACGGCCTCAGCGGCCAACAAAAAATGATAAGAAGGGAGTGATCGATCCGGGGTGACCGTCTCAATCCCAGGCGAACACCGCCGTGACTGCCACATGGGCCTCCCCTCATCGGCCCGCATACTGGGATGCTGTTTCCCAGTCGCGACGGCCACCGATGCCATTATAAGGGAAGGACGCCCGCATGACAATTCCAGCGACAATCCCCCGGAACGGAGACCGTCACCCCGACGCGATCAACTCATATGGGGTGCCGCCCTCCAGCACAGCCTGTCCTGGAGGAACGAACGGCACGCACGAAACACGGTGGAATAAAGACCGACCCTTCACATGACCACACTTCACATCATCCGATCAATTATTTTGTTTACACGCACATGGTGCGGCGTAGCACACAATAACAAGAAAATTCAAAGAAAATTTTTGTTACGGTAAAAGAGGAAAAAAAATTGAAAAATAGGCAAGATAAATTACGTTAAAACTGATTCTACGTTAATGTTAAATTTCACTTTCACTATTCACTGTTTTAAGAAAATCAAGAAAATAACACAAAAATATCTGAAAGAAACGAACCGTTATGGGGTCGAACCACACCCAAAAACGGACAACCGAGCCGAAGCGAAATAAAAAGAAAAAAACGGCGGAAATTCCAAGCGCAATTACTCAAAACGACGGAGGAAAAATAACTTGACAATAATTTGCTCTGAGTGGGGTTTTCACCAAATCGGTGCACTACCACGAAACGCCGAAAACAAACGGTAAAAATAGTAATATATGTACAATATAATGAAAATAGAGAGGGAGAAACAAACTGTTACAGACTTTAGAAAACTAAAATTTACTTAGCCAGATTGTTTGTCCCTTGATTGTTTTACCTTTTATTTTTAAAGGCCCGTCCGACCAACCGCAACCAGCGCCGTCGCAGGATCCCCCTCAAAAATGGCCTCACTGCCCCCACTGACGGGAATACTGTCTCAATACCACCGTCAACACCAATACAATCTCCAATCAAAAATATAAAAACACGCCGTAATCCGCAGAATCCAATTCCAATCAACTAAGGCTGGTCAAAAGTACAAAATCAAGTATATTTGCTACTTGGTACCTTGATTCCGCATATAATCAATTCAAATCAACCGTAAATATGTAAATATCCAACTATTTTCACGCTGATCAAATCAGCACCGACGAATCAATCATATACCATAAAGAACCCGCAACTCTTAAGCAATGAAACGCTATTTGCACAGCCGCAAATATTTAGCAATACCATAGAATAAACGTATCACTTTACTGGACCTCAAACCGTATCCATAAAATAATTCTGTTACTTTTTTTTATCTAGATTGCGGTATACACGCTATAAACAACTCCGATGTGATAAATCCCTCAATTCAAGTTCTGTTATCAAATATAATTCAGCATAAACTTTCACTTATAAATGGATCAATATAACTAAGATTAAATGCTTTTTCTTGATGTTTAAAGCTTTTTATTAATATATATTATTATTTTTTTTTTATAATGTTTATTGAAAAGAATAATTTGAACACATAATATCCATTTTTTTTTTTTTATTTTACATGTATCATCATCATTCGTACACTCAAATTTTATTTTTAACAATGAAGAAAACTGTCTTTTACTTTTTTTTTTTTATTTATAATTTTTTCTTACCTCGCACCATGAAATTTTGCAACAAAAATAAAAGGTTTTAAAATGACCAAAAAGAAAATCAACGTTTCAATTTGAAATTAATAAGAAAACTTGACTTTTCAATTGAAAAAAAACTTTCCACTTGACTCGACTTTTGTTCTATCAAAACATAACTCGACTGTCTTTATTCAAAATCAAAACTAGACTATCTTACATTTATTTTTTTATTTTTTCATCCAGAAAAAAAAAATCAGTCTGATTTTTCCCCCTCTATTTATTCACTTCGCATCGTTGTTCGTCCCATTCGTTGTATATGTGCACATCTTCATCATTTTTTTCTTTTTTATTTTTATTATTGTAAAATCTTTATTGTTATTTATGTTTTTTTTTTGTACACAAATACAACGAATAAGACGAACAACGACGACGAACATATGTACATACTTATCTGTACGGCCGCATCGGATTCATGTCTAATACACCGATCGGTTCTATCCAAAAACATCTATAATTCCAAGACAAACTCTTATTCTTTATTGGCTGGTAATTGCTACTGAAGGTAGTATTGGTGACTAAATGATGACGGCAACGTCGCATATTACTTTACATTTATTTTCATACAAACACATATTTACTTTTTATTTGTACACTCTTGACAAAAATATTGTACCTTTTTGAATTCATTTTTGAATTTAATAAAAAAATTATTAAGATAATTTAAATTTAAAAGGTGTCTTAATATTAAAAATCGAATTGTGTCTTAATACTTAATATTTAACATGTAGTAAAGCATTAAAATATGTACGCTTATTCGTATTTTTTAACACAATGAAATGTGCCAATTTTTGGTCTAGAGTGTAATAAAAATAGGTTAGGTTAGGTTATACATCTTTTTCCTTATGTTAAAAAATATGTACGACCATTGTTGTTATGTAATTGGTATTATTTTCCAACACAAAACATACACATAAATAGGATTTGCTTTTACACGATATTATTAAACGGCGTTGCCGTGATGTATATTGTTGTTGTTTCTTATGTATTTTTTTTTTTTTTTTCATATTTCATAGCACAAAACCAAAACAAATTAGATTAGTGTTGGTTAGTTTTTTATTGAAGGCTTATATGTACACAACTAACACTATGGGCAGTCGTCGAATAAAAATAGAATATTCCAGATTGAACATTTTAATATCGCAAACATTCCATCTCATACTACACAATACATGTACACACACCAACTCGCAAGAGATATACATGCTTGTACATGACAATATAGAAAACAAGTAAATGCATAAAAATTTAAAATATGTTTACATAACAATCGGAGGGAATATTAAATTTAAATTCGGAAATCATAAAATCATCGAGCATAATTATAACACCATGGTGGTCATGGTATTTTATAACTACAAGAACAATTTTAAATTATTTGAGCGTTTGGAATCTTCGCAAAAAATTTTGTTCCTCTGTTTGAAGTGGAGACGTATGCCAGTCGTAACAATAGTACCATCAACATCATCATCATTGATTCCTGGAGTCGAGCCCCTTGTGAATCAATAAATGGACAACGCATTGTAGGCTTATTTATATGACGAAGTCATGGAGCAACTATAAAGCAAATTCAAACAATTGGAGAAAAAATGTGATAAGATACAGCTGCTGACTACACTGCCGAAGTCACTAACCATACAACAAATTCAACAGGAGTTCAACACAACACAATACTTAGTGCGTAAAGCTGGGAATTCAACAGGAGTTCAACACAACACAATGCTTAGTGCATTCCTGTACCTAAAGCTGGGAAACGAATCAGCGATGAACTAAAGCAATCAGTGATAGATTATTATAACGATGATGAAGTCAGTCGGATAATGCCTGGAAAAAACGATTGCTTAACTATTGAAAAAGTTAAAGTTCAGAAAGGTCTAATGCTGAGTGCATTAAAAGAATGCTACGAGGGCTACAAGATTCTCCATCAGGACGATGAGTAAAAAAAAATCGGATTTTCCAAATTTTGCTTGCTTCGTCCTAAAAACTGTGTGCAACCAGGAAGCAGTGGAACGCATAGAGTGTGTGTTTGTACAATAAATCAAAATGTGAAATTGATTATTTATAGAACCAAAATAGGAGCTATTACAAATGGAGAGATATCAACATACCAAGATTGCATTTCATCTATATTATGTCCAGAGCCTAAGCCGACATGTTATCTTCTAAAATGCAAGAATTATCCAGGATTAAATTTATTTCGAGAATATTTGAAAAACGCTTTTCTGGAGAAGGACTACGAGGATGCTGATTTATCATTCAGTCAGTGGATTATATATATATATATATATATATATATATATATATATATATATATATATATATATATATATATATATATATATATATATATATATTCTGAGAAACAAATCGTATGTGGAGAGGGGATCCATTTTTGATATCCTTTGAGATACAGGGTGCTTAAAAAATTTGGTTCAGAAAAAAAGTACACCCAAATATTAAACTGTAACTTGCTATGGTGATTTAAAGTAAAAAAAAAATATTTGTTTTTTATAAATCGAGTTTTTCTCAAAAAAAAACCGTAATAATTTTTTCTTTTGTTTATTTAATTTTAATTTGTCATGATCTCCTCTACAATCCCCAAATACATTACTTGTACCCACGTGCCATAGTTTTCTTCGTATTCCGTTTATTCTCAATCTAATTAAGAGATGTTATAGTGTTAATATTTTACCAATTTTATTTTGATCTGTAAAACAGTAGGCGATGATTATCAACTCATTTGTTTAAATGTTGAAAAAACAAAAACTAAATATTTTCAGATTCAGTCATTAGTTTCGAGACATTATCTATCAGTGTTGTGAATCAAAATTTTAATTAACTTAATAAAATTAATATTATAATGGCACAGTTCTCAGGTGAGGAGTACATTGATATCCATTTTGTTTACGGATTTTGCGATGGTAATGCAGCACGAGCTCGCAATGAATATCAACTCATATTTCTAACACGTCGTATTCTTGACGCAAGAGTATTCATAAATATTCATAGGAGACTGCCAAATATCGTAACAAGATCGAATACCCGGGTGGAGCCCCATTCAGTCTCACCAAACGATGTCGACGAAGGTATAATCCGTAATGTAACAGCAAATCCTTCTATTAGCATAAGGAGGCTCGCTTTACAATTAAACGTCTCTCGCTATCGAATTCATCAAGTATTGCACAAGGAGAATCTTCATCCATACCATACAACACCCGTTCAACAACTATTACCGATAGACCGCACTACAAGATTGGAGTTTTGTAATTTGTTGATGGAAAGGAATTTGGACAATGCAAGTTTTGTGAAACGTATCCTATGGACGGATGAATCTCAATTCACAAGAGATGGCATAACAAACTTTCACAATCTACACACGTGGGCTGCTGAAAATCCTCATTCGAAAAAACAAATATCATTTCAGCACCGATTCAGTGTAAACGTATGGGCTGGTGTAATTGGCGATAAATTAATTGGACCATTCATATTACCACCTAGATTAAATGGCGAACGTTATTTACAATTTTTACAAAACGATTTGCCACTCCTTTTTGATGATGTTCCCATTTTAAGTAGATTCTCGCATACATACCAACATGATGGTGCTCCTTGTCACTACCATAATAATGTTAGGAATTTTTTTAACGAAAATTATCCAAATAATTGGATTGGAAGAAATGGTCCAATTCATTGGCCTGCAAGATCCCCCGATCTTACGGTATTGGATTTTTATGTATGGGGAAGGATGAAGGCGCTTGTATACTCCAAAGAAATTGAAACAAAAGAAGAACTTATACAACGCATACACACATCAGCACAACAGATAAGGGAAGAATTACCAAGAATTGAAATAACCAAAGGCATACTTTTTTTTTTTTTTTTTTTTTTTTTTTTTCCTTTTATTTAATATTACAACTGATTTACAAATCATTTAGTAATTTATCTTTCTTAAATGAAGATTCACATTTGACGGGCAGTAGCCCAATGGTTTCTCCCGTTTGAATTTACATAGTAATTATTTTTCTCTATCTAAATTAAATACAACTGCCCAATTCCAAAGGTTTCTGCCTTTGAAGTCTTCTTACTGCATTGGTGGTATCCAACAAACTTCGTATGTCTGCATTTTGGTGCCGAGATATCCGCTGAATGTGTTTCTTCGCATGATTTTGTATTTCTTCACTTACATATTCCATGTTTAAGTCCCTATGGAGGTTATCATTTCGAATGTACCATGGTGCGTTTACAATGCCACGCAGCACTTTGTTTTGAAAACATTGAATCATTTGTACATCTCAGTCAGTCTTCTTGGTACAACCCCAAAGTTGAATACCGTAGGTCTATACTGGTTTAAGTATTTGCTGATATAATAGCAATTTGTTATGTATTGTAAGCTCAGAGTTTCTACCTAATAGCCAATACATTTTCCTATATTTAATGTTCAATTCTTCTTTTTTCTTTTTAACATGCTCTTTCCATCTAAGCTTGCAATCGAGAGTCATGCCGAGGTATTTGGCTGTATTTGCATTTGGAACCGGCCTTGAATTAAGTTTCACTGGAATCCAGTTAACTTTCTGGTTCGTGAAGTTTACGTGAACCGACTTTGCTTCGTTTAGGCTAATGCGCCATTTCTTTGTCCAACTACTCACTGTGTCGGTTGCTTTTTGAAGTTTGGTCGTTGCTTCTGATATACACTTTCCAGTCGCCAGAATAGCTGTATCGTCTGCAAATGTTGCTATGGTGGCACCTTCTGTATTTGGCATATCTCTGGTGTACAGGATGTACAATATAGGACCCAGTACGCTACCCTGTGGTATGCCTGCTGATATTCTCTTTAGTTCAGAGTACTCTTGGTTATATTTTACACGGAAATGTCGGTTTGCGATATAAGATTTAAGAATTTGATAGAATTGCTTAGGTAGATCTCGATGCAATTTAAATTCAAGTCCTTGGTGCCAAACTTTGTCGAAAGCTTGTGCTACATCTAAGAAGATGCTGGAGTATATCTTCTTATTCTCAAGTGAGTCTTCGATTATATCCGTTATTCTGTGAACTTGTTCTATCGTAGAGTGATTTTCTCTAAATCCAAATTGGTGTGGTGGAATCAAATTTCTCTCTTCTATTATTGGCTTGAGTCTCTTGAGCAGTAATTTTTCAAATAATTTTGAAATTACAGGAAGTAGTGAAATCGGTCTGTATGACTTTTTATCGTTCGCTGGTTTGCCTGGTTTGGGGATCATAATTACTTGAAATGCAAATAAATCTACGAGTGCCGATTAAAACACCGGTACAGTTGGAAGACGAACTAGAGGTATTTAACAGTACTATTCAACAAGCAGCATGGGAAAGTTCTCCTGCTAGTCACACCGAATCCCGTAGGAATCAAAATTATCCTATTGAGGTCAGGGAGTTAGTTAGAGAGAAACGGAAGGCAAGAAAAACCTGGCAAAGGACACGCGCCCCGGAAAACAAAAAAATCCTCAATTTTCTATGCAATAAACTAAAACAACTTATAAAAGAAATTAAGAATGAAACTATCAACAAGTACTTAAATGGTCTCACCGAACATAAAGATACTGATTACTCTCTTTGGAAAGCAACAAAGGGATTAAAAAGAACTAAAATGCATGTGCCACCTATTAAAAATGGGGAAGGAACCTGGGCCAAAAGTGACAAGCAAAAAGCTATTTTATTTGCAGCTCACTTGGAAGACACCTTTCAACCGCTACCTAGGCAAACAGCAGATGAAAACATAATAACAATTAGCAAAATTGATGAATATAATATTCGATGTGTAACATTACAGGAATTAAAAAATGAGATCAAGTGTAATTTGAACGCAAAAAAAGCTCCAGGATATGATTTAATTACTGGACAAGTCGTAAAAGCCATTCCCGAGAAGGGACTACGAAAATTGGTTCAAATTATCAATGCTGTCTTCAGACTAAAATATGTTCCACGGCAATGGAAGGTTGCTGAAGTAATTATGAAAGGCATACTTAAACGAATATTAGCATGTATTCAATCACAAGGAGGACATTTTGAGCACCTTTTATAACTCCTCGACCCAAACTTTGTATTGAGGGATTGTAGAGGAGATCATGACAAATTAAAATTAAATAAACAAAAGAAAAAATTATAACGGTTTTTTGAGCAAAACTAGATTTTATAAAAAACAAATATTTTTTTTTACTTTAAATCACCATAGCTCTCAAACGGATGCAGATACAAGATAACCACTTAAACCTTAATAATAGCCTATACGATTACCAAGTTGGTTGCTCTCCGATAAATATTTTGGAAGGTACAGTTTAATATTTGGGTGTACTTTTTTTCTGAACCAAATTTTTTAAACACCCTGTATCCCAAAGGATATCAAAAATGGATCCCCCCTCCACATACGATTTGTTTCTCAGAATGAACCAAGGAATTACCCCATGACGGATCAGCATCCCAAACCCGGACACCCTGTATTTATATATATTTATATATATACTAGCGACACATGGGTGTAATAGCAAAACTTTCAGTAGAAATTTCCCATGTGCTCCCGATAGCTTGCTATCCGCGGCTATAATCGTATTATTAGGGCAATTTTGTTTGTGTTTGTGTCGATATTTTTTATTTTCTATTTGATGCGTTTTACTTTTTTATATTCGTACTTATATAATATTATACCATATACACATATTGATAAAAAAAATTTGATGTTTTCGACGACATTGATGATAATGCCATCTACTAGTAGGTAGAAGTCAAATATATCGAAATAGCTAATAGCTAATTTTTCTCACTACATTTGGTGCAATTATCAATCAATTTGATGAACACCACGTCTTTATTCGTTAATAATTCGTCTGAATATATTACGTCTGTAATAAAACATTGCTAGTTATTACGTTTTCAATTTTTTGAGTAAAGTTCGTGACCCCTTTTCACGTTTTTCATCATATCTCCCAAGTTATGCGCTCGATTTTAATTCTGTTAGCGGGTTTTGAAAGCTTATGAGTCATTTAATTGGCTAATTTACACACTTAGCCAGGTTTTTTAAACAATGTAACAAATTATGGGAAAATAACATTTTTTTTACTTACAAAAAACCTCTACTTTTTAAAAAAATGAACTGTAGATCGAGCCAATGTCCCATTAACCTAGTCATTATATTTATTATTAATAATCTACAGCTTAATATCTACAAAATCACGAAACATTGTTACTACCTAGGGCGTTTGTAGCCGTTTTCTGAAAAAAGAGTCACTCTGAGGTCTAACCAAATATTTTTAGCCTGATCTTTTAAATGATCGAAAACTCAAATTGATTGTGTGATAATTAAAAGGACAGTTTGAGTTAAGTAAATGCTTAATCGTTACAATGACATGTTTGCGTGATCTGATCGATATGCATTTTGTAATGGAAATGCCCTCGCTGCTGTCGAAGGATACAGGCGTCGATATCCAGCTAGGCCAGTACTTGGGTATAGGACGTTCATTGCAATAAATAAACGTTTTTCCGAAGAAAGATTATTCCAACAACAACATGAGTCCAGCGTGAATATTAATTTACATATATGTGGAAGAGGAAGTATTACGATTAATAGGCGCTCACCCTACGACAAGTATCAGTCGCCTGTCGATATGACTAGGCATATCGGGGACAAGCGTATGGAGAATCCTTATGAAAGAAGGCCTTCATCCTTATCACTTCCGTCATGCTTAACATCTAGGAGATGTGGACCATCGTGCCAGATCAGTTATTTGTAACTGGATAATTTCACAGCAAAGAAGTGCTGTCAATTTTATAAGGAGAATATCCAGGGAGGTATAACAAATTATAGAAATCTTCATCTTTGGCCCATCGAAAACCCACACGTCGTAAGGGAGTGGGAATGATCCACGATCAACTTATCGGACCTTACGTGGTCCGGAAAGATCCACGATCAACTTATCGAACCTTACGTGTTACAAAACAGGCTTGATCAACACGTATTTTTAGAAGATATGTTGCCTTTGCTCATGGAAGAAGTGCCGTTGCTGAGGAAGAGGCGGATGCAGCTGCAATTAGATGGGGCACCCAGCACATTTTGCAAGAATAATACGTGATTAATTGAATGAAAATTACCCACGGTGGATCGGTAGAGGAGGTCCTATAGCCTGGCCGCCAAGGTCCTCTGATCTTACGCCCCTATATTTTTATTTCTGAAGATTTATGAAACAAAAAGTGTACGCCATGCCTATTGAAACCCGCGAGCAATTGACAGCAAGAATTTTCGTTGCTGCAGCAGAAGTAAGAGGCAACCATGAACAATTGCGTCGGACAATAACAAGTGTGATCACGACAGCCTTTGTTTGTTTACAAGCGGGTGGAGGGCATTTCGAACATGTCATTTAATAAAAAATGTTTAATAATTTGTAATAAAAATTGTTTTTATTGATTATTAATAAAACAGTATTATTTTATAACTCTATGACTTTAATTTAAACATCAAGGAATTTTTATTTATTTTCCCTACTTCCCTTAGGTGATTTTTGCGCGGTATTTTTAAGAGCTAGGTAGTGACAATGTTTTGTGAATTTGTAGATATTATGCTGTAGATTAATAATAAAAAATAAAATACCTATGTTAATGGACATTTTCTCGACTTACAGTTCATTTTTTTTTTAAAAGTAGGTTTTTTAAGTAAAAAAAATGTTATTTTCCCATAATTTGTTACATTCTTTTAAAAACAACCTGGCTTGTGCAAATTAACCATTAAAGTGACTCATAAGCTATCAAAAACAGAAAACAGAATTAAAATCAAGCGTGTAACTTGGGAGATATGATGAAAAATGTGAAAAGGGGTCACCAACATTACTCCAAAAATTGAAAACGTAATAACTTGCAAAGTTTTATAGTGAGACCCCACATTAAAGGATTTTTTGCTATAATTTTTTATAAATATTCCGAATTTTCTTCCAGCCGGTCACTTGCCGACGAAACACATTATATATACACATAAAGGTTTACGTATCTTTATATTTTGGAGTGTCGGCCATATTGGGTTTGTCTGAAACCATCCACTTTCCACTACTAACGTCCTTGCCGCCCTTTGACACCTACCGATGAGACACTACTTTAAGAATAATCATCGATTGAATAATCATCGATTGATAATTGACATCACGCAAATATTGTTTGGGTCAGAATTTTGGGCAGACAACTGTTGGTTTTTGCATCTCGATATTGCGCCGTCTCACATACTGCACGGATTTTGTGTGACTATTTCGCCAAAAATTTTCCCATACATACCTGATTTAGCTCCGCCTAACTTCTTGCTATTCCCAAAACTAAAGGTTTCCCGAGCTCCGGGACATCGTTTTCACTGGATTTAAAAGATACAAGCCGAGTGCAACTGTTAGCAACTGTTTCGAACATTGAAAGAAACGTTGGCGAATGTGTATTCTATCCGAAGGAGATTATTTTGAGCTGTTTATGTTTTATTTAAAAAGTCCTATTACTTTTTGATCATACTGTTATCTACTATATTTTTTTTGGAAATAGTATATCAGGGCCTTTGAATTTGAAGAGCTCCTTAAAGTTATTAGAGGTGTAAAAATTTAATTTAGTCGTTCACGATTAGAACTTATGAATTATTTTATTTACAAATTAATATCTCGTACATAATAACATAAAAACTTTTAATCAATTTCCAAAAATCCTTTTCGTTCAAAATAGTCCAGAAAATACAAAAGCCTCTCTTTCGCCTCAGGTTTTTCATAATTGTCTTGTCGTATCTTTTTCGCCTTTTCATCTTCAAAGACATAAAGAAACAGGTCGGCACTTTCAGTTTTTTCCAAGTGTCTTGCCCCTATCATAAAGAGTGAAACCATAACAGCATATAATGACCGTTTAAGTATTTGTATTTGGATTTCAATTAAAGTAGGTATCTTTTTCGGATAATTGATTGCTTTCAACGATCGTACCAATTCGGTATGATAAATTTGGATTAATCGATCCCATTCCGCTTCCTTAACTTCATTTGACGTTGACGTGAGTAGTAAATATGTTAAATCAATGGCTGGTGAACTAAAATATCCCGTTTGGAAATCAACGATGACTACATCAATTGGATTATTCTCCTCATCAAATTTAAACATAATGTTATTAGTCCACAGATCTGCATGCGTAATGACATTGAATTCTGTTAAATTAGGTATAAATGATGCTTCCACTTTATCAATAAGAACTTTAGACCATCTTTCCAGTTTTCGTGATAGATGTTCATAACCGGGCCATTTACTCGAAAGTTCTTGACAGTCTTTTACGCCACACAAAAATAATTCCCTCATACCCGCGTCCTCAGAATCGATCACTTTAATTTTAAACACCTCGGTTAGTTCTGGTTGTTCACAGGATAATAGCGCACCCATTGCATGATATTTTGCTACCTTTTCTAGTACCATCGTGGTCGCTTTGAAATTTAAACCAATTCTTCGATCCATATTACGAAACCCTTTCTCTTTTAAATCTTCGAACACAAAATAGGTTGGATTCTCGTTGGTTTGAAAGCATCTGAAATTAGAGACATAATCTAATTTAACAGTTTATTTATCAAAACTAGTACCAACCTGGCTGTAAACGTAAAATGTTTATCAATCACATCCAAATATTTGGTAAATTTTGGTAAAATATCACGATAAAATGTAAACTCTTTTTTAAATAATGCCATCTTTTCATATTTGTCGTTAAACTCTTGTGCCAAAGTAGTTTTTACAACAAACGATTTGTGCCTGGATAAAACAAAATCCTATATTAGTTAAGTGTTTTCTACGTTTCAATTTTATTTACTTTGGGGCGGGGCTCTTTTTCTCATTAAAATTCACCGAAACTCGAACCAAATGGCTTGAATAATTTTCACCTTTGCCGACTGCATCACTCAATTTGTAATCGGTCACTTGAACTGTATCACTATTTTCACTTGCCTTTAAAACTTTTTCAAGTAATTCCTTATTTAACCAAGGGTAAATATCATGCGGTATTGGAGGCATTTCGTAGGTAACTAACATTATTTAAAACAGGCTCACAAATTTTGAAAATATTACAAAATGAATTTAATATTTTAATACCCGTCATACGAATACGTTACGTCGAGTTCTCGAGTTCTTTCAACAACTAGTGTGTTGTAAGTAAACAGAAAAATTCTAAAGCATGATTTAGGTGATAACGTACTAGTCTTACGTAGAGTAGTGGTTCGAAATGAAGATTATTATTTAGATTAGATATAGGTATGCATGGAAACATATTTGCTGATAAGCAAAAAACTGAAATGTATTTACATCACAATTTTGAGTTAATAATAAATATTTATACCAGATTTGTATTTGGTATTAGGTTGGTATTAGGGAAAGTATTGAGAGATTTTTGTAATTTTTGATTAAATTTTTCTTTAATTCAAAATGAATTTTATTTAAGGACCTACATACATATTTGCCACATTATTATCTGAGGCCTTATGTCATTTTTAGAACCCCTGGTTTATCGGTGAAAAACTTGACCAAGTGGTTTTCACAGTCCTTTTTTGAAGCCAACTTTAGACCATCAAGCAAGTTTTGCAGAGATCGAAACAAATGGTAGTTAGAGGGTGCAAGGTCCGAGCTATACGGTAGATGATGTGAGGAAACACCCTTGGAATGGAAGCGAGCAAACCATCTACATGCTGTTGCATTCGATAAAGCATCTTAATCATAATACTAAAAGTTTTTCGGGCGGCGTTTTTGCTTTTTTCTTAGTAAAATTGCAAAATATAGCGAATTTTTTCAGAAATTTCATTAATTTTCAATGATTCACTGATATTTTCTATCAACCATTTTAGGTTTGTTTATGTTTTTTTTTTTCAATGTATTGACAAATATTTGTCCAAAAAATATCTTAGCTGGGCATTTCATTATAATATCTTCAAATGTCAAACAAAATTGTTTCAATGCTATGGAAAAATTAGTGGTTTTTTAACACTTGCCAGTTGTGGTTTGGTTAAAAATAATTTGTCCAAGAAAATTTTTCAGAAAATTATACAATATGGAGAACCACCATCTCGTCCAAAAACTTCATTTCGCCATACAAAACCAAGTTTTTATCGCTAACTACAGCACTTCCAGATTTTTTTCTACTTGGTTTAAACTTTTTATGTTGTACATATGTACAGTCCTAACCAAAATTATTTGTACCTATTAAATTTTTGATGCAACGTAACGCAAACAACTTTAATAATTATATAAATAATAAAGTGCTTTACATAGAACTACTGAAATAGAACATTCTCCTTTAATAGTTCAATTTATACAGCCGTGTAACCTTTTATTTGCTGCCCAAGGAAAACTAAACGAGGTTGTATCCATACTAATGCCGTTTACGTTTTATTTCCTGGCAGTAGATCATATTCCGTGTATCTGTAAGCCGTATAAACTACAACTGTTTAAGGTCATAGTTCAATTTGAGTTTATTTCATTAAGTAACATTCCTGGTTGATGATAAACTATTCGGTCCTCAATTTGCTTTTCAGCACAATAATGCTCCCATACATAAAAAAAGTCACTGCCACGAAATTAAACAAAAATCTTGAATATAATTATTTGTCTTGGCCAGGGCAGGGTTTCGATTAAACCTTGCGGAGGTTTAAGTTAAAGTGGAAGATATTTATGATCTAAAAAGACCAACAATTTGTAGCAAGCTGAAAAGAAAAACCAGGGGTATAAGATTCTAGGTTATGTTAACAAGAAATTTTTCAACCATTTGCTAGACGAAATCATTATTTAATTAGCCAAAAATAATCTTAAACTTAATTGATTAACTATTTTATTTTGATTTTTTCCATATTGCACAAATGATTTTGAGAACAAATTTGTGGGTACAAATAATTTTGGCAAAAACTAAATAATCTGTAATTCCTTATAGAACAAGAATTAAAAAAAAATTGATAGAAATGTAAAGCAGGGTAATTAAATTTATTGAATTAAAATTAATGTTTTCAAAAAGTTTATTATTTATATAATTTTTAAAGTTGTTTGCGTTACGTTGCATCAAAAATTGAGCAGGTACAAATAATTTTGGTTAGGACTGTACGTTTATTTCGTTCGCTGTTTGTTACAAAACTGTCATTTTCATGGGTTATCCTCCATAAAACTTAATTTTTGCGATAAAAGTCGATTGATTAATCGCACTGCACTTTCGGTATTAAAAGACATTTTTTAATCGTTAATAATACCAATAATTAAGAAGAAAAATTGGTGGTTTGGCTTTTATTGGAGGGGAGGACTAAAGTTGAGTAGATTAATCTACCAGCTCCGTAACCTTCCAGTAGGGTGCTAATCGCGTGAGCTGTTCTGGTCTTGTCATTAGGCAGCTGCGTGATAGGTACAATTATGTAAAGGGTAACCTTCTCACAATTCGCAAGTGTACGTGCTGCCTGCTCGTGGCAACCGCTGGTAACTAAGACCATTTGGCACATTTTTGGCCATTTGGCACAGGTTAAAGTATGGCGCTAAAGGAGAAAACCTTGACAAAAAACCCTAATCTAAGGTGGAGCAGCATATGCCGATGGATGAATGGCTGATAGGTTAATCAGTCCAAAATATGCGGACTCTGGATACCAGGCACCCTCCAGTTTTATTTAGCCTTCCTGTAGTAAAACTGGTGACCTACAGGCGATTTGCAACTCGTAAGAGTAAAATCAACCAGAATACGGGGCAGGAGTAGGAATATACGGGAGTGGGACAACCCTCTCGAGGTCCTTGGGCTCCAATGCTACCGTCTTTCTAGCGGAACTACATGCTGTAGTAAACATCTAAGAGGGAGAGCAATAAGCCCGGATAGTATGTATCACGTACCGGGAGGCAGTATTGTCAGGTTCATTAAGAACCTGATTATTGACTGGGCGGATAATTAAGCAGGGTCACAATAGACCTTTTAGGTCGCAGTGCGAAGTGGCTGATCGCCCGCATGGCCCTCCAATAATAATAATAATAAGAAGACAAATTTTGTTTAGGTTATGATTTTTTGTTATATCGCGATGTTTCAACTTGAGAGAACAATTTCAAATGGCAAAACATAACCTCAAACAATAAATTTTCATGACATTTCATAATAATTTAGTAATAAAGCTACGTCAAATAGCCTTCTCATAATTTGCTAATTGTGTCAAAATGCGTATAATATACACAAACCTACATTGATAAAATTTGTATCATGGTAGAAAATATCAGTGAATTTGCATAATGTAGACGGCGTGTAATACAGTTTTTGATACGATTATCGAAATACAAAACTATCTTCATTATAGAAAATCATGAAGATGGTTGTGTATCAATTGTAAACGGTCACTTTTCAAACGCACGTCAGTAAGACGCAATCTGATTTGTGTTGCTGGTATATGACAAAAACACCGTCTAGTGAAAAAAAAATCTCTATACTTTTTCCCCAATTCAATATAAGATAAAAGCGTTTGATGTTGAAAGGCCGAATGTCTAATGGCCGAATTAGTCGAAAGGCCGGTTGTGTCGTATTTTGTCAGCCCTCTTTTGTAATCCAGGAGCATCAAATTTTACACCAAAATACAATAAATGGGGTAATCTCTTTATACCTTCAGCTTGACGGCATTGTAAAGTTGAATTTAGTAGAGAACGTAGAGGATTAAAGGTGGCAAGGCGTTCCTTGGCATAATGGCGTCCCATAGTCCATTATGTCATGGAGGGGGTAAAAAATCTCACAAAAATCTGAACACTTTCTCAAATATATAGTAATATGAGATCAGATTTGGTTTTCTGGACTCATTGACAGTGCCACAAACTTTCAACAAAATTCTGAAGAAAAAAGTTATTTTGATAAGAATTACAGACACCTTATCAAGCATACTTGAATACTGATTCGTTAAGAACACAAAGAAATCCTATTAGAAAAACTGATTAGTGAATTCATAAATCATTTTGATTTCTTGCAGGTAAATAGATTCTATCGAGAGTAGTACTTCCTGAAAAAATCATGTCGAAAAGGTGTTACTCTGCCGAGTTATGGGCCAATAAATTCAAGATATGTAGCTTTACTTTTGATTGATTGATTGATTGATTTCAATGTACGATCAAGCATTAAGCAAGTCTCCCGTATTATAAATGCAAATACCACACCACCATACCCATGTTACAACACGACACTATAACTCTCCCTCACCAAGGAAATATGTACCATCATACATGAAGCCAAACATAACAATATTCACCCAGTAAAGAAAGGCGCCACATCGGTAACCACATAAGTCTAATAGTGTGATATCCGCCCCTGGCCAGGCAGCCATCGTACACCTTTTTACATATAACAAAATCGAGGGATGGGAAAGGAATGTTAGTGAGGACAGACTCGGCCCAGTTACAGACACCTAATAAAGCCGATAGTTAGTGTTTTTTTAACATAACAAAACCGAAGGATTGGATAGGATTATTAGTAGGGACAGACTTGACCCGGTTACTGACACCAAAGCGTTCGATAGTTAGCAAATTATAAAAACAGCACAGTCTAACTACATTATTAGATGATCATTTCTCTGGAATCCAGGGCCGGATACTCAGGACTCCCTAAATCTAAATCAGGACTTAAAAAATTATTAATGTTGTAATGTCCCCCTGTCCGCCTTTCATTAATTTACCTGATTAAATATTTAAGAAAATTTAAAATTACTAAGCTAAGATTACAAAAACAGCGCTTATTTTATTTTTCATGGTCCTTCTATATCTAATTAATTAATTATTACGCACTGCAACATGAATTAGAATAAATATTAAAAACCATTTTAAACATAAAATTTTACTTAAAACTAATCATAAATTTCCTACCGATCAAGAAAAAGAGAATAAATAATTAAAAATTCAATTATTTTATAAAATTTATAATAAATAATTTAAAAATGATAATGTTACAGCACCACACAGCCTAAAATCATCAATAATTCAGTATGGTATATCAATAATCAATAAATAAAATCAATATATATTTTCCCAGACAACTCTGAAAACTAATTTTAATTAATAAATCACCATAATATCAAAGTCAAATCTAATTCTGAAATTCAGGATTAATTTAATCCCCATATTAAAGATTGATTCTGGAACTATGTTATATTCTGAAAATTGAATTATTTATTAGCAAATTAAGGAAGAGAAACCTTTAAATATTTTTAAACTAAATTAATTAATATATATTAATGAGCAAAACACAATATATTCATACAAGTATTACAAAAATTAACATTTTATGAAATTGCCTATGTAAACTCTCCCACTTCTAAGCTAAAATTCTAAAAGAATGTTTAAAAATTTTAAATTATTAAGTTATAATTTAAATTCACAGCACTTGTTCCATTAGTTACCATTCTCCTGTAAATAGTTAATTAATTGTTTACCTACTGCAACTAGATTTAAAAATAAAATGTTGAAAATATATATTTAACCATACTATTAAATTTAAACTAATCGGCAATTTCCTACAAATCTAGAAAAAAGGAAATGAATAATGTTGAAATTAATTATTTATTTCTAAAAGATATAATATAATTTAAACATTGATCATAATACTACGCAGAAAAGTCTAGAATATCAATAATTTAGTTAAGTACTACATGCACCTACAATATGATACTTACTAATAAAACTCAAATAGAGTTTCCCAGGTATCACCGAAAACTAAATTGCTTTACTACCTAATTAATAGAAATTTATTTATATAAATTAGTTAGTGATAAATACAATAAAATAGATATCACAAGAACAATACATTTTCTACGCTACTTAACCGCTGGATGCTTGGAGTTTCTGGATGTTGAGCGAGAATGCACCAACATTTCTGTAGCTTGGAGATGATCTAACAATTATATATAATTAAATATACTTTATATCAACTACACCATCAGACAAAAATACCCGAACAAACTATGACACTTTGATATAATTAAATTAAATTAAACTGACAAAAGTGTTGAAACATTTTCATCAATACCTCAAATATTTTTGCGATGCACTGTAGTTTACAATATCATATAAAAGGGAATTTCCCTTATCCTAGATAACGTACGATGCTATTCATTTTCAGATCTCTTAATTAATTGATTGATTGATTGATTAAGAATGTACGGCCAAGCATTATAGTAAGACTCCCGGGCACATACCGTACACCCTTTCACACATAACAAAACCGAAGGATTGGATAGGATTATTAGTAGGGACAGATTCGACCCGGCTACTGACACCAAAGCGATCGATAGTTAGTAAATTATTAGTATTATATATAATAAATAGGTTAGCACAAGACAGCACAAGAAACCACAAAGAAAACATAAAATTTAACTTAAAACTAATCAACAATTTTCTACCGATCCAGAACAAGAAAAATAATTAATTATAAAATTCAATTATTTTATAAAATTTATATAAAAATAATTTAAAAATGTTAATGTTACAGCACCACAATCTAGACTTATCGATAATTCAATTAGGTGCTATAAGTATATCGAGAATCAACAAAATAAAACTTATAGTATATAAAAATTAATATAAAAATTCCTAGGCGACTCTGAAAAATAAAATTTAATTAATAAAAACACCATAATACCCAAACTTTATTACTTAAAATGAATAATTATTATAACCGGATCTTCAGTATTCACGGGCACTCATCTTGCCTCAGTTATACATACCAAAACCAATGAAAAGGATATGATTATAAGTTGGGACAGATTTAACCCTATTTCAGTCTCCTAAGCGAATAATAGAAATTATTAGTACAATAAATGATAAAACGATAAAAGGTAAAACAAGTTCGCACAAGATAGCACATTTTAACTACATAATTAGATGCTAGTTTCTCTGTAATCCAATGCCAGAACTCAGGATTTTATAAATCTAAATCAGGACATCGAAATTATTATTACTATTGATGTTTCAATTTACTAATCTAGTTGACATAATTAAAATAACACAAAAAATCAAAAATTACGAAATTTATTATTTAATAAGAATTAGATTTTTTTTTTGATTTTTTTTATTTTTATCTATAAAATAAATATGAATATATCTATAAAACTTTTACTCCGTTTATGGACATACTACCCTGCAAAATAAAGCCTGCAAAGTAAGTAAAATAGTAAATCCATGGAATAAAATTGAAACATTATTCTCCTACAATACTAATCGGTGTACTATACAAGAAAAATTGACGTTTACGTGTGAAAAACTGCAACCTAAAACTTCAATCATATTCTATTAAGTTAATCATTAAGTTCAATACATTTAGCCTTTCGAAAATGTTTCCACATAATTCCACCTCGTTCACCATCTTTTAATCGAAATTTGGCATGCATAAATGAATACGTCATTATGTGATGCAAACCAAAATCACAACTCAACTCAAATCAACACTTCCAAGTTAGCATTTTATTTATATGGTTTAGTTAATTTATAGCCTTTTCACGTTAATTAAATTAATTTAATAATTTAACGCATTTTATAATACCCTGTAAAAAAATAAAATAACTCATAACTAAAATAAATCCATCCTATATGAATTATATAAGGCGGATTCCAATTCGACTCAAAATTTATTCGATTATACAAAAATATTAGAAACCTATTTGAGTCGAATACCCTAAAATTTCGTTGTGTTTGTAAAGTTCATGTTTTATTAAGAACATTATAGTTGTAACATGAATACAAAAACAAAAAGAGGGGAAATAACAAAATAGAATAAAAATAACAGATTCTTATATACTAAACCACCAACACACGTTAAATGAAAATATCTCTACAATCTTCCATGTGCCTAGCAGAACAACACATTACTTATCATGTTTTCATTATATTATATACAGCTAATAACATTACAGCGCACATACAAACAATCCTGGGGTGGGATGTTGTAACTTCGAAAATATCGAAATTCGATAAAATATCACATTTTTCGATTATTCGGTATGTTGTATAGTTTTCGACGAGCGAAAACTTCGATATTTTATCACTCAGTTCAAACGTACGTGATACATACTACTGTGATAGATATTTTTAAGAAACTACACAAAAAAAAAAAAAAAAAAAAAATAGAAAAATTAAAAATGAGTGGGTAAGTAGTAAAAAATAAATATTTGTAAATATGTATACATTGTTATTTAAACAATAAATTAATTTTTTTATTTAACTTGTGCGTTTCATTTTTTTATACGGATTTGAAATTAAGTGCCATAACTTATGAAAGTTGTATGTATATATATATATATATATATATATATATATATATATATATATATATATATATATATATATATAAACGGCTAAATATAATGGAATTTTTTATTTTCAAACTGTTAACGCCAGCGATTTTTTTTACCGCGCTAAAACAGGAAAGAAGGAAAAAATAACTTGATATCCATAATGGGAAAGCGATCACTTTTAAAGAGTGGAGTGGAGTGTGAATAGCATTATAAGTGAATGGTAAACCCTGATACATAAATTTGATCGCTTTCCGAATTTAACGTTTTAAAGTTTTGTTTTATTTCCTTTTATTACACGGATTAGCTAAAGTTAATTTTCTCTCACTGGATGAAATTGGACCCTCTGATAAGGAAGGGATAGCACCAAAAACAAAGGAAAGAAAATTTTCCAACCATGACTTACTAGCATCATGTTAAACAAAAAACTAAAAAAACGCCCATTAGACACTGTCAAATGTGCGTATTTTTTAATTTTTTGTTTAATATAACATGGCAAAAGGTTTTTTTGTTTAATATCGGATAAGAGGGATAATGTGAAAAATATAAGAAGTAAATTAGTGATTTTAACTTTTAGTGTTAATCCAAGCAGGAAAGGGAGTATGTACGTCGTGTAATTTTTCTAACTTAAAATTATAGTTTATAAATATTTTTCTGACTTATTTACCTTTTTAATTAATATTTATTTATCTTTAAATCATTATTCAAGTAACAATTTTATTAGTTTTAAATTTTACAGAAAATTACTGGAAATAAAAATATGTACAACCTTTCGTACGCATGAGATGACACTGAATTGTTCTTTTTTATATTTCAAATGTTTATTCTCTGTGTTTCTCTATTATTTGGACACCAATACAATTTACCAATACTATTGCTTTCCGGTAATTCTCAACTCAATCCTCAAATCGCAACCAAAATCGCTGTCCAGTTTTATATTACTTAATTTAGATGGCACAAATCCTCGTAAAAAGTAATTGCAAAGAAAAAAGATTCGGTTTGTTTCCTCTCTATTTTTTTAATAATCATATTTAAAAAAAACGTTATGCAACAGTTTGTATAATTTAACTTTTCTCAGCCTCATAAGTATACATTTTTGTAACAAAATAGTATCCCCACCCTCGTCTGGCCAAAGTAATTCAACCATTTTTAGTTTGTTTTCAGGTGGTTTGGCGACTATTGGAGGGGGGGATCAAAGTTGAGTAGATTAATCTACCAGCTCCGTAACCTTCCAGTAGGGTGCGCATCACGTGAGCTATTCTGGTGTTGTCATTAGGCAGCTGCGTGATGGGTACAATTGTGTAAGGGGTAACCTGTGCACAATTCGCAAGTGTACGTACTGCCTCCTCGTGGCAACCACTGGTAACATAGGCCACTTGGCACATTTTAGGCCATTTGGCACAGGCCAAAGTACGGCGCTAAAGGAGAAAACCTTGACAAAAAACCCTAATCTAAGGTGGAACAGCATATGCCGAAAGATGAATGGCTGATAGGTTAATCAGCCCAAAATATGCGGACTCTGGATACCAGGCACCCTCCAGTTTTATTTTTAGCCTTCCTGTAGTAAAGCTGGGTGACCTACAGGTGACTTGCAATTCCCAGCAACTCGTAAGAGTAAAATCAAACGGAATACGAGGCAGGAGTAGGAATATACGGGAGTGGCACAACCCTCTCGAGGTCCTTGAGCTCCAATGCTACCGTCTTTCTAGCGGAACTACATGCTGTAGTAAACATCTAGGAGGGAGAGCAATATGCCCAGATAGTATGTATCACTTACCGGGAGGCAGTATTGTCAGGTTCATTAAGAACCTGAATATTGACTGGACGGATAATTAAGCAGGGGCCAGCACAATAGATCTTTTAGGTCGCAGTGCGAAGTGGCTGATCGCCCGCATGGCCCCCCCAATAATAATAATAATAGTTTGTTTTCAACACATATATTGTACAGTGCTGCGCAAACATTTATTATTTTTACCACTTTTACTGGATCGTACCTTAGTACCCTCTTTCCTAATAAGCAGCGATAGCTGGTCTTTAAAACCCCAATGCAACGTTCAATTGGATTCCTGGCTTCTGCGTGTAATAAATTATATCTTGCTTAGGTACCATTTGGGTTTCGATAGGGTATTATCAAGTATGGCTGCAACGGGTACCCCGCATCACCTAGCAGCCAAGTATTTCTTTCGCCGTTCTCGAACGCTGCCTGCAAGCTGCTTTTGTCTTGAGTTATTTCCCAAATGGCTGAATCATGTGTTGACCCAGGAAACTTCGCACAAACCGACAATATGAGCAAATCATAATTGCAAATCTAAAAACATGAAAATTATGAACACAAATAGCTATGTACCATTTAGTTAATAACAAAAATTATATAGGTTTAATTACCAATTGTATGTTCATGGAGTGGTTTCCACGCCGGTCTACAAAAATATGCTCGTTTTCGCTCGGTGCGAGAATATTGACATGGGTGCCGTCAATGCATCCTATTACCCCAGGGTGGCGCGTTTTCTCGAAGAACCTTTGCTTATATAATGTCTTTGCACGATCATCTGGAAATTATACATGCTTTCTAGTTTCTACATATTGTATCTTCTAATATCCGAGTTATTTCCGTTATGAATCTGGACAAGACGGATTGATCCATATTATGAAACATAACGTCTCCAATTGTTCGTTGATATGATCCTGTCGCGTAAAAGTTTAAGACGGCGGCTTCACTTCTAATGATATTTTGGTTACACGTTTACCA
Organism: Tipula vernalis; assembly: GCA_958295665.1. Classification (NCBI taxonomy): domain Eukaryota; kingdom Metazoa; phylum Arthropoda; class Insecta; order Diptera; family Tipulidae; genus Tipula; species Tipula vernalis. The sequence goes on from OY282559.1 coordinate 168,141,092, forward strand.
GTGTTAACATAGGGCCTTATTTCGGTTAGTAGATATTTAAAAATATCTTTTGATATTCGCAAAGATTCAAAAAATCTAAAATAAAATAACAGATAAAATACAAGTAGATTATATTGTAGTGCCTCAAGGCATGATTATTTTGTAAATGCAACTTACTTTGCAGAAGAAAGATCTAAAATATTGTAGCGATTCCGCAAAAAACGGCGCTCTAAATAGTAGTTGATATTAGATTTATTTTTGCGAGACCGAAGAGCGCGAGACTTTTCATTTAAAAATGAAAATATAATTACCATTTCCATTTTGCGTTATTAGATATTAATGGATTATGTAATAATATTAAAAAACAAGATAACTTCAGATATGATTTATAATACTTATAAATTATTAACATATGTTTATTAATTATATACATTCTAATTACGTCCCAGATAATTCATAAAAACAAATTGAAATTTTTTGACATAAAACGTAGGGCTGAAATTTTATTTTCGAAAAAGTGTTGCCGAATGAAAATATTGTTTAGCTATCGAAAATGGTACAACATACCGACTGTCACCTTTTTCGACACGAATATAATTTTCGATAAATATCGAAGTGATGTTACAACATCCCACTTCTGATCTATATATCAAGATATAGAAAAATATTGGGAACAACTATACTAACACCCACAAAAAAGTCTCTCTGTTTTTGTTGTTGTTGCTTAAATATTACATAACAAAAACCAATAATAAATAGTACATTTCCCTAATAGGATCCGCGTAGAGAGCGTACAAACATTTCGTTGGTTTTGTCATGTATCAATTTTCAAGAATGTATTCGTGTCCATTATACTTTGTACATAACATAAAACCCAAGAACCGAAACCCACAAAAATGTTTATACGTATGTATGAATAAACACCTTTGTTTGTCTTGCAAGAACGCATTCAATTATGCGCAAATATAAAATCGAATATGAAATTAACTACGACGTATGTTAATTTACGTTAAAAACTATTTTAATACGATCCAATTATTAGATTTTAGTAATAAAATCCATGTACAATCACACACACATTAAAAACATGCACCCAATAGAAATCAATAATTTTGATTTCTTTATCTATAAATATAAAACATTGCCTGATAAATGCATCCCGGTGGATTGCATTTTCCAAAATTACAATTTAAATTATTTCACTTCCACTTTAATTATTATTTCACTAAAAACTGGATTAAATAGAATTAAAATTATAATTAAACTTTATATACTATACGTATGTATATAGAGTACAATACATACATAAACTACATAAATAAAACAAAATAAAAATAAAATTAAATTAAATTTTTGAAGAGGATAGAAAAAACACGTCTATCCTCTTTGACGAACATTCGCTCACCTCCAAATTCAAGATATGTGGCTTTACGTCAACAAATTTGTCACTGTAAACTTACAGCGCATAACGTACATTTATAGAGTCTAGTTACATTTCGTGAATACCATTTTAGTACTAATCGGAAATTTTACGGCTGTAGAACGATTTTACATTCTATAGGGGCATAAATCTAAATAAACAGGAATACAACAAGCTTATAAACTGCGTTTTATTTCATAGACACTTTGGTCAACTACACCTCGGAAAATGGAACATGGTACTTCAATTTATTAACTAAGAGTTAAGTTATATTATCCGAAAATTATACTTATAACTAAACTTCACTGACTGTTTGGGAGCTTCACGACGAGAGTGCATTTTTAACGCTTTTTTCGAAGTTGTCCGGTCCATACATTTTAATTTTGACTGAATTTTTTTTTTTATGATTTAAAATTTTATTGTGACTTTTTTGTGAATTATTATTATATTGTTACGGAACTGGGCTTCTGAGTTCGTCTGGATTTTGCTATTAAAAACACTGTGTTTTTATGTCACTTAACTTTATTTCACTTTACTTTGATACACATTAATATTCGCTTTTACTTTATTTATTTAAATATGACAACAGATTTATTTCACTTGTTACACGATTTAAATAAAGTAAACCAAAAACTGTTCCCTGCTTGCCATCGGTCGTGTTTATATACCAGTTTGATACTGCTCTCGAAAATTCCTTTATTGTGTGTCATAAATCATCTTCATTCTTGTTTATTCTATTTATGACACATAATCATCTGGAAATATCGTGTATGGCTTGTCATAATCATCATCATTCAATATTGTCGACGGGCTGTGTGTGTATTTGTGTTGTTCTTAATTTTATTCAACAATCACTACACCAGGCCTCTCTCTTTGTACGGCGATATCTCGGATGTTCTTGTTTTTACTAGATTATTATGAGTTTGTGCGCGTTGGTGTATAAACATGTTTCGATGTTCGCAATAAATAATTGTAATAAAAACATGGGCTACGACGAGCATCGAACCATCGACTTTTTTGTTCATGATATGCACCAACCGACTGAGCTGCCGCTATTCATAAAGTGAAGTTGTGTATGATGGCCATAATCGTCACAATATTATTTATATTTAGAGTTAGGTATTTACTATATTGAATATATAATTATTTAGTTTTATATGGGATTACCTGAAATGTTAGTATGAAGTATATTTTTTTATTTATTTAATGAATTTTTTTTATATCCTTATTTCCTAATAACCTTTTTCCTTTAATTTCCGTTGCAACGGGTTTTGCAACAACATTTTAAGAAGATTATACTTCTCTCTTTATATTTCTATTAAAAAACACAAAATCTTACGTACAAATTTCCAAAATTAGTGCTACTATTATAAAATAGATGGCACTGATTAGCAAAGATTCAATATTTACGAAACCAAAGAAACAAACCTGAAACTTAGCGAATACTTGAACCTTTTTGCATAATTTCCAATTATTTGGTGTCACCATTGTTTTTAATTTTTTTTGTTTTTCTCAACTCTAATGTACACAGTGGAAGAAGCATGTAGCATGACTAATGGTTCGCGCACCCTATTGAGATAGAATTACAACGTTAACTTGCTCAATCGAGATGGAAATCAACATCAATCAGAATTCGCTTGCTTTGGTCTTATTTGTCTCTCTCCTTTGAAAGCTACTATCAGAGTATTCAAGAGCTCTTGTGGGCGAAATTGTGTTTGTAGAACTATTAAAAGAAATTATAAACTTAAAGAAAAGTCACAAACTTAAGAAAAGTCATTAAACCATGGTTTTAATATAGTATATTATATTTATAGACGGAATGTTGAGATGCCAGTAATACGATTATATCGTGTAATGGTTTTCCTTCTTTTTCTAATCTAAGAACGTAACAAAACCACTTCGACCATATCGATGCTTAACAGCGAAAGTACAGTATTTGAAATTTAGAGGATTTTGCTATCATGCATTAGTAGAGTGCTGTTTCTAATCTAAATACGTATTCAAAACCACTTCACCGTATGAGCCAAATTACAATATTTCTAAACTTAGAACATTTTTATTATTACTCAAGGAAATTTACGAAATTGTAGAAATCTCAAAGATTTCCGATGATATGCATTAGTAGGTTGTTTTTCTGCTCTAAGTAAGCATTCAAAACCAGTTCGACCGTATCGTAAAACCAGTCCGAACTAACGCCCTAGGCAGACTACGGTTTAATAAATCCGATTTAGCTAAAATCGAGGTTGACATACAATGACTAAACTCGAAAAATTCACTAAATCCATTTTATTAAATCGTAGTATGTCAGCGGTGTATAAGATACGTAATTTAATATCAAACCACTTAATTTTTTCCCAAATAAGTTTCTATTTGGTTTTCTAATTTTTTTTTTAACCTTTTCGTTGAGTCGAAATTGAAAAGTTTATAATTTCTAGCTCAGTAAAAATTTGTTGAGGGAAAATTGGAATAATTTTAGGTCATATTGAATATTATTTTGGCACAAGTTCCACTCCGATTAAAAAACAATATAGCTCTTTCTATCAACATACAGGTGCGATAAAAATTATGTGAATGTTTATGTGTACTTTAGTAATCGGGAATTATTAGATAAGTTAGATAAGTTTGTAATTTGGCTCGCGCTGTAATTATATTAAATAAGTTTTTATCTAACAATTTCGGCAAAAAATCGTATGCATGAATGGTGCAAAAATCATTTTTTTTTTAATTTGCGATAAATATTCGTATCATGATTATAATAATAACAAACAACATATTTTGTATTCAACAATTTAAAATATATTTTCAAATATAACAAATAATTCACAAGAATCCTTTACGATCGAAGTAGTCCATCAAATACTGGGTGCGTTTTCGAACACTAGGGTCATCAAAAATTTCTCGCCGCAGTTTTAACACCTTCTCACTATCAGTCAACATAATATCCATGTTCGAATCGTCGCTACTGGCCAAATGACGTGGTGTTACTATACAAAAAGCTATTAGAACAGCGTATTGCGATCTCTTTAACATTTGGATTTGTAAATCGAGTAACGATGGTATTTTCTTAGGATATTTTAACAAATCCAGCGATTTAACTAGTTCCAAATGGTAAATTTGTAGTAAACGATCCCAATCTCTTTCTTCAACCTCATTCGCCGTCGACGTATAAAATAAATAGGCTAAATCGAGCGCTGGTGTTCCATAGTAGCCCAGTTGATAGTCCACCATAATCACGTCAACAGGCATATTCGTTTCATCAAATTTATACATTATGTTATTAACCCAAAGGTCCCCGTGTGTTATTGTTTTAAATGTATCGTCATCGGAGTTTTCATAAGCTTCATTAATTTTTGAAAAAACGTTGTCTAGAAATGCCTGAAATTTAGAAGTAAAATGCTCATATCCTGGCCAATTCTGACACAATTCTCGACAGTCTCTCATAACACACGTCATAGACGATACCATTTCTGGGTTGTCGGGCCCGATAACCTTAATTTTATGACGCGCAAATGATTCCGGCGATTCTTCATACAACATAGCATTAATCGCATGCAATATAGCCAACTTGCGCAACAACATTGCGGTTGCATTAAAATCTAAGCCAATGCGACGATCCATATTACGGTATCCATCATCTTTTAAATCTTCGAACACATAATAAACTGGATCTTCACAAACAGTATAACACTTTGGTGCACATTTAAAATTTGGATCGATCAAATTTTGGTATTTTTTGAATCGAGGTAATATATCACGATAGAATGAAAATTCTAGTCCATACAGATGAGCTATTAGTGGACCCATATTTTTCATACTTTCCGTAGTCTCCATAAGAGTTTTGATCACGAATGATTTTTCCCTATTATACATGATTTCTATTATTATACACTTACAGTAAAAATTATACATACATTGATCTACCGTCCACGCTATACTTGACGAGTACACGTAACATTTGACTCCCATAATTTTCACCTTTAGCAACCGCATCATTTATTTCAAAATCAGTGACATTAGCGGTTGCGTCTTCATGCAATCGTAAAATATTTTCTAAAAATTCACTTGTTAGCCAAGCATAACGATCATTTTCAATTGGCACCATAATTCACGTGGGGGAAATTATTTAATTTATGTTGTTTTACTGGTTATGTGTTCGCTGTTTGAAATATTGTATATTTCTAATAAAATTAGAATAGATAATTTTGTACAAATAAATTACGTCACCAATTACGTATTAGTCGAGCTGAACAAAAAAATCAAAGTCATGTATAGTAATTGACAGAAGCCGCTCGTTATCTTTATTATTTAGTTACTATTTTTTCAAATTTACGCGTTGATAACAAGCACATTAAATTTCGCTCGATCATCGTGTCTTTACATTCTTATACAGTATGTTCTATCCATTGCGTGGGTTACGATAACTAGCACAGCTTTTGTTTGCAAATTTTTTTAATATATTATTGATTCGAGGATAGGGAGGATTAATCTTTGAAGACTACCGATTTCCCAATTTTCCATTTGGTACCATTAAGTAAGTTAACACGGTTTATACGAAAGTTGTTGACTTTTTAGTAATCTGTAATAATAACAACAACCAAATCTCTTTGCAGTTAGTAACATTCATAGAATTCACTCTAAATCGTAATGAAACTACATGTGAATAATAACAAGTTTAATGACCCGAAAACACAATAAGCTATACGTATCAATATTATTGGACAGCTTTCTTATAATTTATGAAACCACTATTACAAAATGAAAGTATAATAATGCTCCTGGTATTATAAGCTTTCAATTGCGTTTCAACATGTTCACTGACACGAAGAATGTGTAGCGTCTAGCGAACGGTAGTGCGATTGCTCGTGGTGGTTGACGTATTAGGCTGCGTTTAAATTTCAATTTAAAAATTTCGGTTTTTTTTACAATTTTTTGATGTTGGACTGGAGCTATTGTACATGCATGCCATTTTAGCCATAAACTTAAAATAATATTTTTTTATGAAATACAAAACGGCAGGCAAGTCAAAAACGCGGAAATATTTGCAATATTTTGTGCAACTTTTATTATTATTTATAATACGATGGTCTTATTCAATATGCATGCTATTTGCGTTAGATAATTATTTCGTTATAAAATTAATATTTATCTTTATTAGGAGTAGTTTGAAATCACGGAAAACCTGTACTGAATGTCTACAGAGTTTCCTGACATTTTCCACCCTTGGTCATACGAGGGACGCAACGGAAGTCTCGGGTTGACAAATAAATTTTTAACCCATCTCGCATGTTATCCATTAACGTTTCTAATATTTCGGAGTCGGGAATTGGACGTCTGGCTTGCAATGCAAGCTTTTTCTAAACTGAGTCCTGAAATTTCACAAACGTCTCGGTGCGATAATTCTGTTTGCGTGTCATTAGTGCCTTTTTGATGTCTCTATCAGAACGTACAAAACTAAACCGCTCGATTAGGTCAGTGCGTACTTGACGCCAATGTAATTGACAATGGTTCTGACGTTCGACATATGTCCAATACCAATCTGATGCTGTACCCGTAAGGAGTGCACCTAGATGGTCTACTAATGCATCTAAGGGAAGATTCGCGGCCTTAGCCATATATTCTATTCTGAAAATGATACGATCTATTGGTAAATCCCTGACGGACCCGCTAAAGGTTTGTTTCCAAGAGGAAACAATTCGTGATGTAAAATTTTGTGAATTACTGACACCCTGATTATTAAATACTGGTGGTAATTCTCGCCAGTTAATTTGGTCGTGCGGTGGGTTGGTTCAGGAATCTAAATATTATTTGGCTCGGAATTTGGAAGATTAACTTCTCTCATGATAGGAAAATGTTGCGGGTGTTCCTCTAACTCATGGCGGTTAGGTGTAGAAACCAACCTTTGGGATGTCATATTTGGGTTAGTTTTTATTTCGATTCTCGGGAGAGCCCTAGTATCAGCTTGCCTAATAGTTTGCATATTATTCCGAATGGTTCAGTACGATTTGACCTTGAACTAGGAGCATTATCAGGAACTTGAAAAGTCAATTTCCTTAATCCCTGACTTAGGTGATGCTCGTAATTATTCGATCTAAATTTAGCAGCGTTCGCGTCCTCTGGGGGCACAATAAAATTAGATTCGTTAATTCGGCAATGACGTGAATCCACATCATCCATGATATTTTGACTACTGACCGTTGGGGTTTCGTGAATTTGCTTAGGAATTGCTCCTAAATTTTTTGGTTCAAATTCAATAAGCGGCTCACTGTTTTCCTTAACCGTGAAAGTTTCCATATCCTGAACTCGGTTATCTTTATGAGAATTTTGAACTTGCCTACACTGTAATATCAGTTCGTTAACCTTTTCAGGTTCAAAATCCAGATTATGGAACCGCTTTAGGCGTTCCAAAATATGTGTAGTTCGGGATTTCAAGACGTCAACTTCATGTGGATTTAAGGTTCTTGAGCTGTCTAATATAAGTGAACTGACTCGCTTAGTTTTTAAGGTTAGCAACTTTAATTCATGATTTGGATTTTTCAATGCTAATGTATGAGACCGCGTAGGTATTAATATAGGAAATTGTTTTTCAGATAATAATCTGGCTTCTAAAATATTTATGGAAAGGTGTGAATTGGGAATATCTCGAACTTCCAATTCCACCTGTAACTCCTGAGGCTGTAATAATTGAACCTTCATGTTTACTAATATTAGAATTTGATTTTTAGGGAAAATACAACCACCAAAATAAATGGAACTTAGAACTTGATTAATTTAAATAAATAACAAAATAAATAAACACAAATTAAATAACGTAACGTATCCACAACCAAATAATTTAATTATTTAATAGGAGATAAGAAATAAGTAATAGAATAAAAGCTATATCGTAACCTAATTACACTTATGAAGGCTACAAAATTTATTTCCTAATTGAGGGCTAAATATGAAAATGGTTTATAATTAACAAAAATAATTTATAACAAAAAAATTCATCCGCAAGATTCCGATAAATTAATTTAATTTTCGCGAATAAATAATTACATTAAACATAAGATTTTATTCTATGTATTTGAAAAAAAAACTCACCAAAAAAAAATTAATTAACTTATTAATGATCAAGCTGGAATATATCCCAACCCACTTGATAATATTTGACTGGCGAATAATAATGACATCAGGAGACAAGCGACCATTTGTGTGTGTGTGTTTTTCTTTTATCTAAAATATTATATAGAAAAAAAAATAATTTAATAAAGAATATAATTCCGGTTAGGTCGTGATTTGATAACAAATAAATCAACACTCAACGTGGATATATTTGTGATCACTACCTATCAAATAAATCACACCATTGTAGGCAGTAACCTGCACTATAAATCAATACCGTAAGCAGAGTACTGTGCTTTACCCAGTGAAACCAGTGAAATAACGGACGTTGGCTTAACCCACTATCTCCACGTTTAAACCATCCAAAAATCAAAGACACAAGGTCGATATTGATGAAACGCTGCTGATAGCAAGTTAATCCAACTGTAAAGACAACAAACAAAAATATTAATTATTGAAATTTGAATTGCGCTTCAACCGAAGAATTTGACTCAAAAAGCCAATTGACCTTGATGCAAATTCATGGAAGCGCTTGCAAAATGTTAATTAAGAAAATTACTACTATCATTTACCGTAACCGTTTGGGCGCCACTGTAACGCTAAGACCTTGTGGTCACGCGTTATCAGACATCCAGAAGTCACCACCCGCAGCATTTGACCGGCTCACGCTCATCGTGGGGGTGGGAGATTGGTGGTGCCCTTCCTGGATCGAGATAGCTGCCAAAAAAATATGATAAAAAGTTTAATACATTACCTTACACACACACAAACACGACACATGATGACTCCCTCCTGACCTCAATGAATTTACTAGCCAGTCATTTTAAAATTTTTCATTGTTATAATCAATGTCTAGGTTTGTATTTAACATAAAAAAAAATTAACATACAAGATTTAAGAATGCGATATTTATGTTACTCTAACAATGCAAAAAAAAAATAAAAAAAACAACATAAACAAACTGATTTTACTTCTTTTGTTCAAACACCGAATAACTGTATGCCGCTACTTAATTCTTGCTGACGAAAACCCAGAGCTCTGCGCACTCGACAACCTATATAAGAAATGGGAAAATACCACGTCTGCGTACTGCAGCCCGCAAAAAAAAATTATAAAACAAATATAAATAAGAATCAATTTGTTTTTTTTTGTTTTTTCGCTTTTAAACTGACACAAAGGAAAAAAACAAACCAAAGACTATATAGATATAATTACAAGACCATACTTATTGCTAAGCTACCGCTAAAATCGTCATACAGATTGCTGACCAAGATGAATTCCCGCTATACGTCTGCGACCGCGTTACTGCTCCCAACAACAACAAAAATTGTTGTCTTCTTTACAGCTGTAAATCGGTGCGCCTTGTCCCGGTTCCAAAATATCTGATAAAGGCTGTTTTCCCTCGTTCACCGCGATATTATTCGCACCTTCAATTTAATTTGGGGTTTTCTTCCTGTTCGTGTTATTTTTTTTTTGTTTTCCTTTTTTTTTGTATCTCACGTGACTTACGTGTAAACACACTATCTAATATTTTCTTTTCTTACACCCTGTTTATTAATGTTAGGGCTTATCACTTAAGAAACACAAAAAAACCGTTTTGTTTTATTTATAATTGATATTATTATTTTATACAAGCACCTTACGCTTGCTCGCTTAAACCCTCACTGCCTTGGCCTCCTTTACCAAAAAAAACTTTTTTTTCTCTTTTTCTTGTTTGTTTTTTTCCTACCCAAACGACCACGAACCGATACTTTGACAAACTATCTAAGGAGCCATCTATGGTTTACCACACCAACCTAAATGACCATAATTATAATTTATTTATAACCATAATTTATTTTGGTTTGTTTTTTTTTCTTGCCATTGGTACCGTGTGTTTTAATTGGGTGAAATCGGTAAACAAATAACAACAAAAATGACAGAGCAGCCAAAAAAAAGAAAATGCTCGAGAGCCAAATAATTAAAGACGGTGTTTGGCGTGTGTGTATGTGTGTGGGTCAAAATTTCCCGCTGTATATATGACCCAGTCGTAATAAACCCTTCTATCTTTCATATCTCAGGGTTAATTATCAACCATTAAAATGGCATGCGGTATAAAATGGGAGAACGTCATCTGTCACCATCTCCTAGTCTAAAAGATTATACTGTCATTTATCTATTGTTATTATTAACTTAATTTTTTTGAAAAATGGACTTATACCACCTTCAAAAATAACAGCTCAATTTATTATATGACGAAAATTTACTACATATTTCATTAAAAAATTCATGATTTGTTGTATTTGCAAGTAAAACCTTTACTCGTTTGCGGATTTCCTTTTCTTCATTTAAATGATTAGATGGAGCATGACTGTTTGGCCATTCAGTTGAATTATTTTTAATCCACTCCGGACTATGGCACCATATATTTAGACCTAACAATTCTTTTGCTGGAACACAATCAGCCGGATTTTCTTGTGATTTTATATACCGCCATCTTTGTGGTGGAATCTGCGAAATAATTTCTTCAATTCGGTTTTAACTTGTTAGGTTCGTGAGCTAGCCATGACAAAACTGTTGTAGAATCACTATACGCAAACGATTCAGTGTTATCAAGTATCAACACATCTTTAACAAATATGAGTAACCGACTAAGTAGAACTGCCGCTATCAGTTCGGGACGAGGTATTCACGTTACTTTTAGTGGAGCTACACGTGACTTTGATAAGACTAGTTGAATTTTAGAATTATCGTCATTATCATTGGACTTTAAATGCCTTTTCGGAAGAATTTTCGGAAGCATCACTAAATCCAATTAGTTGGTACTTTACTGCATCTTTGATTTTTAAGCAGCGTGGTATTTTGAATTTCTCGATTTCACATACATAATTGATTTTTGGTTTCGTTCCATACTGTTAAAATGTTGGTAGGAATCGGGTCATCCCAGTCTGATTTTTCCATCCATAACACTTGTAATAAAATTTTAAATTTAATCACCACGGGTGACTCCAATCCTATTCGATCGAATAGACGTGACACTTCCGACAAAATTGTACGTTTTGTTACCTTACTAATCGTTTCAATGGATGAATATCTGTATTGTAATATATCATCTGTTGCGTTCCATTGTAAACCTAATATTTTGGTTATTGGATTATCTTTATCTCGAAGCACCATTTCTTGATGATCATTAGGAATACGTGATAGCAGTTCAAGTGAATTTGATTTCCACTTCCGTAACCGAATACCGTAAGCTTCGAGAGTATTGATCAAATTTCGTATATGCAAATTGCATCATTAATACAATCTCCTCCACTAAGCAGGTCATCTAAATAAAAATGCTCCTCGATTATCTTTGATATTTCCGGTTGTTTAACTTTGCAGTCAATAGCAATTTGCTTCAAAGATCTTGTTGCTTGATACGGCACGCATGAGAGCCCGTAAGTCACCGTTTTTAATTTGTAATGGTGTATGGGTTCACCTTCCGATTCACGCCATACAATCCTTTGGAAATTTGCATCACTCGACTGAATTAGCATTTGGTGGTACATCTTCTGAGTTGAAATTTTAACAATATATCTATCATGTTTGGTTGGATGACTCGACCGACCATTAGCGTATCATTCAATGCAATGCCGTTTGAACTACGCGCAGAACCATCAACAACTCTGGTTTTAGTTGCTGTTGACTCTTTCATCACCGCGTGATGTGGCAAATAAAAACAAGAAGATGAGCTGATTTGGATATCACTTGGTTTGATTTTCTCCATATGGCCAACAGATTCATATTCCCGCATGAATGCCACATAATCATTGTGTAACTGTTTATTACCTTTGAATCTTCGTTCCAACGCATAAAGCCGGGTAATTGATTGCTGCTGAGAATTACGCAACGTAGAAGAATCACTTTTAAATGGTAATCTTAGCACAAAACACCAGTGTGACCAGTGTGATCATGATCATACGTCCTGAGAAAATGATTTTCGCATTCGATTTCATTTGTTGACATTGTAGTTTTCTGTGCTGAAATTTCCTCAATTTCTCAGAATTTACACAATAACTTCGACATTCGATTTTGATTTTGGTCAACTTTAATATTCGGTATTTGTCCAGCTGTTATACATAGCCAAACACTGTGTTATGTGCACAAAGTTTACAGTTGTTATCGAAGACCGTTCCATTTTGTAATAATTCAAAATACTTTAATGCTACAATAATGACGTCAATTGATCCGGGAATGTTAAACTGCGATAGTGATGGCATTGTGGATGTCAATCTGGGTGGAATAACCCGTGTATTTTTTAAAGTAGTAGCTGCCGCACCTTTTAATAAATTCTTTAGATGTTGTAATTTTTGTGTGTTATGAATTGCAGCCATGTCCATATCTTTAAAGGTATGCCATTTTTTATAATTGCCATAAAACGGATCTAACTTCAATTTAGCCAAATGAATATCATGTGAATGTTTGTTGAATTTCGAAACTTCTTCGATAAATGATTTTTGTTGCTCCGCAAGCGCTTCTAATGATAATAGACGATAATAGATTTCGTTCCTCAAACCGTAATTTTGATTTAATATTGAAGTAGTCAGTTTCAAATTTTTCTATTGATGTGTTAAACTCAACAAAAGTTGACATTTCGTCTTCGACCTGTTTGAATTTCATCGACCGTAGTTTGAATTTCATCGACCGTAGTTTCCTCATCTAACGCCATGTTTGAAATTCTTGTTAATGATCCCTTGACTCTCGCCCGCTTATTATTTAACACTTGGTAGTTGTTAGCCATCTTATAACACTTATATCGCTTGTTACTTGACCACCCGTTATTGTTTGACGTAAAAGATGGTTACTTGTATTGTCGCAAATGAAAATTCAGAAATTCATTGTAACACCCAACTACAGTTGCAACTGTTGTTAGCCACTTTTTATAAATTTAATAACTGCAATATCGCGACATAATTTGAGTATGATGCACCGACTTATCATCAGTTTTATATTTTTACGTAGAATTGTCCACTAGGTTTGTAATAAATACAACTGAACAAAATGTCTTCCGAATTTCCAGCACGTTTTTTTTATAATGAATTAATTTTCACTTAGAACATTCACGTATAATCGTACTTTTTTAAATTTGATTTTATCAAATCAACAATATTAACACAAACGTAATTTAAGAAGATCCGGCTCGAAGGACCATGAACAAATGCCGTATTTATTTTATGTACTGTAAGGTTGTCGATTGCCTTTTGGGTTAATGGATTGCTGGTATTTTCTATTCAATAAAATTACAGGTTTTGTTTAATGCTTCTGTTAACAAAAAAAAAAAAAAAAACATTTAGTTTTTAAACACAACTGAACCGAAATTAATTTATATAATTTTTGCTGTTTTACCGAACCGTATTAACTTTCCGACTGACTTTTTTCTTACATTAAAATTTTGGTTTTGATTTTGTACATTTTTTAAAGGGTGGTTAATGATAGCGGTATGAACGATATTAAGTAAGATCATAAATAAAAGAATAAAATTAAGTTTTAAGTTTTTCACAAAATCCTATTCTTTCAGCTGGTTCAACACATAGATATTCCGAATTTTCCGGTCAGTCACTAGCCGACGAAACAGATTGTATATATACATAAACTTTTACGTATTTATTAATTTTGGGGTGTCGGCCATTTTGGGGTGGACTAAAACTATCCACTTTCCACTACTAACGTCCTTGCCGCCATTCGACGCCTACCGATGAGCACCACTTCGAAGAAGTTAGGGATTTGGTTCATCTTGTTCACATCACGCAAATATTTTTTGGGTAAGAATTTTGGGCAGACAAACTCTTGGTTTTTGCCTCTTGATAATGCGTCATCCCCCATTCGTTCCGCAATTGCCCTTTTCACTTGAATTAGCTCCGCCTTACTTCTGTCTATTCCCGAAACTCAAAAAACCGCTCCGGCGACATTGTGTTGACTCGATTTAAGAGATACAAGCCGAATGGTTTTAAAAACCATTCCGAAAATCGACTTTAGCAACCGTTTCGAACACTGAAAAAAATATTGGCGTAAGTGTATTATATCCGAAGGAGATTACTTTGAGCCATTTGTGCTTTATTTAAAAAATCACCAGGACCTTTGAATTTGAAGAGCAGCTTACAGTTATTAGTGGAGTAAAAATTTAATTTAGTTGTGCACAATTAGAACTTATGAATTATTTTATTTTCAAATTAATATCTCATACATAATAACATAAAAACTTTTAATCAATTTCTAAAAATCCTTTTCGTTCAAAATAGTCTAGAAAATACAGAAGCCTCTCTTTCGCCTCAGGTTTTTCATAATTGTCTTGTCGTATCTTTTTCGCCTTTTCATCTTCAAAGACATAAAGAAACAGGTCGGCACTTTCAGTTTTTTCCAAGTGTCTTGCCCCTATCATAAAGAGTGAAACCATAACAGCATATAATGACCGTTTAAGTATTTGTATTTGGATTTCAATTAAAGTAGGTATTTTTTTCGGATAATTGATTGCTTTCAACGATCGTACCAATTCGGTATGATAAATTAAAATTAATCGATCCCATTCCGCTTCCTTAACTTCATTTGACGTTGACGTGAGTAGTAAATATGTTAAATCAATGGCTGGTGAACTAAAATATCCCGTTTGGAAATCAACGATGACTACATCAATTGGATTATTCTCCTCATCAAATTTAAACATAATGTTATTAGTCCACAGATCTGCATGCGTAATGACATTGAATTCTGTTAAATTAGGTATAAATGATGCTTCCACTTTATCAATAAGAACTTTAGACCATCTTTCCAGTTTTCGTGATAGATGTTCATAACCGGGCCATTTACTCGAAAGTTCTTGACAGTCTTTTACGCCACACAAAAATAATTCCCTCATACCCGCGTCCTCAGAATCGATCACTTTAATTTTAAACACCTCGGTTAGTTCTGGTTGTTCACAGGATAATAGCGCACCCATTGCATGATATTTTGCTACCTTTTCTAGTACCATCGTGGTCGCTTTGAAATTTAAACCAATTCTTCGATCCATATTACGAAACCCTTTCTCTTTTAAATCTTCGAACACAAAATAGGTTGGATTCTCGTTGGTTTCAAAGCATCTGAAATTAGAGACATAATCTAATTTAACAGTTTATTTATCAAAACTAGTACCAACCTGGCTGTAAACGTAAAATGTTTATCAATCACATCCAAATATTTAGTAAATTTTGGTAAAATATCACGATAAAATGTAAACTCTTTTTTAAATAATGCTATCCTTTCATATTTGTCGTTAAACTCTTGTGCCAAAGTAGTTTTTACAATAAACGATTTGTGCCTGGGGATTAAACAAAATCCTATATTAGTTAAGTGTTTTCTACGTTTCAATTTTATTTACTTTGGGGCGGGGCTCTTTTTCTCATTAAAATTCACCGAAACTCGAACCAAATGGCTTGCATAATTTTCACCTTTGCCGACTGCATCACTCAATTTGTAATCGGTCACTTGAACTGTATCACTATTTTCACTTGCCTTTAAAACTTTTTCAAGTAATTCCTTATTTAACCAAGGGTAAATATCATGCGGTATTGGAGGCATTTCGTAGGTAACTAACATTATTTAAAAACAGACTCACAAATTTTTGTAAAGACTACAAAATGAATTTAATATTTTAATACGCGTCATACGAATACGTGCGAGTTCTCGAGTTTTTCATAACATGGTAGAATTAATTTAACAACTAGTGTGTGCGAACAGAAAAATTCTAAAGCATGATTTATGAGATAACATACTAGTATTACGTAGAGTTGTGGTTCGAAATGAAGATTAGTATTTAGATTAGATATAGGTATGCATGGAAAAATATTTGCTGATAAGCAAAAAACTCAAATGCATTCACATCACAATTTTGAGTTAATAATAAATATTTATACCTGACTTGTATTTTTGACAAATTTTGGAAATTGAAAGAGGAATACAACTGCGATTAAAAAAAAAAGTCAACTGGACAACGCGGTAATTGTTTGTGTATTCAAGGACACAAAATTTATCACTCTGGAATGAGTGCGAGGGCGGCCCATGGCTTGATGAAATAACTATTCTGGTGGACCGTGGACTTGGTTTAACTTTTTATTCATGTTTTATTGTCAATCGAAATCGCGTTTTTCCATACAAACTCTATGAACATAAATTATTTTTTAGTGTTTCTATTGGGTGTGTGAATATGACTCCGCCCTTTCTCAATTGGTGTCGTTATTTTTACTGCTTACGTAAACTATAAATGCGCAATACTTGTATTCTATAGTATTTGATGTTGGTTAACAAACGCAACATATGACATTTGGTTGAAGTGTAAACAAATAGTATTTTTAACTCTTTCAAAATGTCGAATTTTATTCCAAATAAACATCATTTGCGGGAAGTTTTATTACATTATTTTATTGCAAAGAAAAGTGCAGCGGAAACTTATCGTTTGCTTGTGGAAATTTACGGTGAGCATGCTCCATCGAAAACAACGTGCAAAGAATGGTTTCGATGATTTAAAAATGTTGGTTTTGGCATTGAAGATAAAGAGCATGGAAAAAGACCCAAAAAATATGAAGATGCTGAATTGGAAACGTTATTGGCTGAAGATTCTTCTCAAACACAATCAGAATTGGCTGTAGCATTAAATGTTGATCGATCAACCGTTGCAAAACGTTTACAAACAATCGGAATGGTTCAAAAAGCTAACAACTGGGTTCCATATGAATAAAAAAAGAGGCCTCGAACGTCGAAAAACCATTTGTGAAATACTGATTTCAAGATAACAAATTAAAGGTTTCTGCATCGGATAGTTACTGGAGATGAAAAATGGATTTATTATGAGAATCCAAACGCCAAAAATCTTGGGTGAGGCGTGGTGAAGCTGGTCCATCGCAACCAAAGCGACATATCCATTGCAATACGGTTATGCTCTGTATCTGGTGGGATCAGAAAGGTGTGGTATATTATGAACTGCTGGAATCAGGTGAAACTATCAATGGCGATGTGTACCGACGACAACTAATACGTTTGAAGCGAGCTATAGAGGAAAAACGACCAGAATGGGTGAATAGACAAATTAATTTTTCAGCATGACAATGCAAAACCACATGTTGCAAACGTTGTGAAAAATTATTTACGAGGACAGGGGGTCAATTCTCGTTCTATGAAAAAAACTAATGAAAAAAAAAGTTTTCATTTTGATTCCATCAAGTCTTTTTCATTTATAACATTTCACACAACGACAATAAGCGATTCTCGATGTCCAAATGAAAAAGAATCGTGAGAAAAACGCTGAATAAGTTGTTTCCATAGTAAGCTACACTGTAAACACACATTTTTTCGAATTTCATGTATATTTCCGCTAGCTGATACAACAATTGATTTAAATATTAGCTAAATAAATGATAAAGTAGATTTAGTTAATCAGTTTTCGTCATTGCCTGTCAAAATATAAAATAAATTAAAAAAAATACAAAATTATTTTTAAAACTTAACTAAATTAATTATTTGAAGGCTTTTCTTAAATAAACTGAATAGTTTTTAATAAATTTACTTATTAGTTAAGTTTAAAGTGAAACATATTATAGTTTCAATGCACATTTAATGATAAAAACACAAATTTAGTTTTTATAGAATTTTATTTCCATATTTATGATGTTCTCACCGCCAAAATGGTCGGTGAGAAAGTTTTATTCCTATGAAAAGATTTTGACGTCATTTTTCTCCTTCTCATGGAACATGAATCGGAAATGTGTATTTCTCACTGAAAAAACTTTTCATTGTACTTTTCATAGAACGAGAATTGACCCCCAGGACTGGGAAGTTCTACCCCAGCCGCCGTATTCACCAGACATAGCTCCTTCGGATTACGACTTATTCCGGTCGATGCAGTCATCTCTTTCTGAACAGCGGTTCAGTTCTCGCGCAGAGATCGAAAATTGGCTTAATGCTTGGATCGCCTCCAAAGACCAAGATTTTTTTGAGAGAGGGAACCAATAAACTGCCTGAAAAATAGGGAAAAGTTGTAGCTGCAAATGGAGCATACTTTCAATAAATAATTCTTTCATTTTCTAAACAAGCAAAAGTGTTTTATTTTAACAAAAAAGGGCGGAGTTATATTCACACACCCAATATGTCCCTTATTTTAAGTTAATTTTTCACATGCCGGCTCTGTTTACATCAAGATGGTTCTGGTAGTATTTAAGAAAAAAACATATGTTCTTAGTTTTAAGCAAAGTTTAAAAAGGGATGGCATTTCGCTCTTCATTTTTTTTAGAGAATGATAGTAAAAACTATTAAAAAACTCTTCATAAGGAACGATAATGTAAAAGAAAAAAATATCGCTCTGAAGAACAGGAGTTATTATCTTTATTATAAGGCTCTTACTCTTCCGCTATTGCGTTTATATTATCATATTTTCGCTCTTTGTTATTGAGCTATATTGAAAAAAGAAATACGCTCTGTTCTGATGAATAAAAACGTCATTAATATTACATTGCTCTTGCTCTTGTTATTAAGGCAAACGGTTACATTCAAAACCTTCTAAAATTTTAGCGAACGGATAAAAATTTAAAAATATCTACTGTTTTGTAATATGGCCAATTATTATTGAGTTTGGCTATTTCTTAATCGATTTTAGTAAAATTTGTCATGCGCGTTCAAAATGAGGTTCTAAAATGATTTTTAGATGAAGTTCTGGAATATGGCCAACTTGAATGGAACTTGGCTATTCCTTAACCGATTTTAGTGAAATTTCACATGCGCGATGGAAAAAGAACGAAAAATGTAAACTCTAGTTTTAAGTCTATTGTGAAAATTATTTGTTTTTGCTTTAAATTTTTTTTGGTGCAAGGATTCGTATGAAAATTCTTGTACAAATAAATTTTCACTATTTTTGGCATCGAATTTAATTTTTCATTTATAATTATTTTTGTACCTAGCTACTTAGCTATATTGTATTTGAACAAAATTTTACAAAATTTATTGGTTATTGGCGACGCGGATTATGTAATTAAATTGTTGTATGTAACTGCGACGACTTAAACTTGATGACGATGGTTTGTATGATTACAGGTCAGCTGAGTATTGAATTAATTATATGTTGTTGACCGTTATCTAGTAATCACAATTTCATCTGGTGTTTATCTGAATATATAATATCGACAGCTAGTATAGCTGCATTTATTGTACACGCCCAAAGCAAATGGTCACAAACAGCGATGAATGTAAATGAGTGTTTTGTGATTGAAACTCCGATGAATATTTCAAATGTTTGACGTAACCTAATACAATCAGAAACAACGATGAATTTTTATGCTCTGTTTGATGATAAATAATGAAGTGTGCAAAATGGTTTGATAATTTCAACACCCGATGAAAGTTGTAGTATCGAACCACAGTTCAACTTAACTGTTGACAGAGGTATCACATAACGCATTAGTTGTAATGATGACTCAGATGACCTTGGAAGGCCATGTGCTGCTTGAAAGGCGTGGTTTCGATATCCGGCTCGAAGGACCAATTTTGGCGACGCGGATTAATTAACCTTTCGCCAACGTATATCAAAATGGAGGTGATTTCATTTAATGCAACTTTGCCGAAGTAAGAAATACACCATTTCGAAATATATAATATAACGTCAAAGATTCGATGATAAATTTTATTTGGTTTCGTTGCTTTAGTCACCTTTAACGTTTAATACAGCTGTATTTATTTAAATTCAATTTGCTATACAATAATAATTTTATAATAAGTTTCCAAGATGATTCCACAATATTATTTTTATTATAATCAGCATATATTGAATTAAGTATAATCTCGATAGCGCACAATATTATTTTATTTTAACTTAAGATATTTAATATTTACAGCTGACGAGGTAAAAGCTAACTCAGTTAAAATGACGAAACAAAAAAAAATGAAACACAAAACCCGATTCATAGGCGATTCAGTCATACCAACTACACGAAATCTTTACAAAAGACCAGGGGCCTATTCTCGAATTTCACATCCATTTTCCACATGTGGACATCTGTCAAAGTTGTCAAAAAATGGTTCGAAAATTGTAATTCGTATATAAAACACATGCGGCATTGACATTTTCCTATATGGGGAATTTTTCCACATGCTTATACCCATTCGGAAATATTCCCTTAGTACCGAAAAAATTAAATTTTTATCAGTTCTTTTGACAGATGTCCACATGTGAAAAATGGATGTGAAATTCGAGAATAGGCCCCCAGGGTGGTCATTTTGTGGTGCTATATCACACCTTTATATCACTAGTGGAGACTTTTTTTGAGTGATATAAAAAAATGGAGAAAGTCTACAAACACAACCCTGCAAAATGAATTTTAAGGGGAAAATGATGAATCTAAGTGATAAGTTGACGTTTCCACATAACCTCAAATGACATTATATGAAATTTTATACGAAGTGCTATTTGTGTGGTGATAAAGTAATACTTGAATGCAAAGGTGTTTATTATTTACATAAAATGTTAAAAATGTAATAATCAGTCCTTTGTCAATCATCAATTTTATTTTGCACTTGGTTTCATGATAATTTTCATTCATTTTTTTAAAACCCCAATTTAGTTATTTTCCATCAAACTATTTGGAGTTTGATCAAAAACAACTAAATTAAAGTTTTAAAAGAATGAATGAAAATTATCATGAAACCAAGTGCAAAATAAAATTGTCGATTGAAAAAAGACCAATTAATATATTTTTAACATAACATAACTAGAAAAGCCTTTGGTTTGTTAGAATTTGATGTTTAAACATTGACCAATATTTGCATTTTGTGGGGTTATGTCAGATGGTTTATGTTGATTTTTGTTTAAGAATTTTTTTTGTCCTTTGCTTTTTTGAGCTCCCGATGAAATTTTTAACAAATAATTTACTAAACAAAATTAAAATAATTGTTGATTTTTGTATTTCATTTTTATTGTAAATTTAACAATAACCCATTAATTTTATTTCAAAAATATATAAATGATCATTTTGTTAATAAATATCATTCTTTTATTTTTCGCGTCAATGTAAATTTCATTCATTTTTTGGTATTTTTATTAGAGCTTTTTTTAACTAAACTCCATATAAAACAAATGTCAACAAGAAAATAATTTTTTTTTGGTCCACTTGTAAAAGTAAGACGGAAGAAGTTGTGGTCTTTTTCATTTAAATCATTATGCGAAGTGACGATATTCATCCATGACAACACCATAGTTAGCTACGACAATTTATTTTTCGCACAGTATCGCCAAATGTGATATATTACCACAAAATGACAACACTGCAAAATGAATTATAGGGGAAAGCAATGAATCAAAGTGATGATTTGACACATAACCTCAATTGTTGATTTTTATATTACTATGTAATATAAAAATCAACAATTATTTCAGTTTTGTGTATTAAATTGTATGTTAAAAGAACCATTCTAGTAGCCTAGAATAACAAATTTCACAAAAACAATCATCCTCCTAACAGAAATGGACAAAAAATAAGCAATTCTTAAATGAAAATCAACATAAACCATCTGACATAACCTCATAAAATGCAAATAATGGTCGGTGTTTAAACATGAAATTCTAATATACCAAAGGGTTTTCTAGTTATGTTAACTTAAAAATATAATAATTAGTCTTTTGTTAATCAACAATTTTGGTTTGCAGTTCGTATCACAGTAATTTTCATTCATTTTTTTTAAAACTTTAGTTGCTTTCGATCAAACTCAATGTAGTTTGATATAAAAAAATTAATTTAAAATTTTAAAAAAATGAATGAAAATTACTGTGATACGAACTGCAAACCAAAATTGTTGATTAACAAAAGACTAATTATTATATTTTTAAGTTAACATAACTAGAAAACCCTTTGGTATATTAGAATTTCATGTTTAAACACCGACCATTATTTGCATTTTATGAGGTTATGTCAGATGGTTTATGTTGATTTTCATTTAAGAATTGCTTATTTTTTGTCCATTTCTGTTAGGAGGATGATTGTTTTTGTGAAATTTGTTATTCTAGGCTACCAGAATGGTTCTTTTAACAAATAATTTATTACACAAAACTAAAATAATTGTTGATTTTTATATTCCGTTTTCCTGTTAATTTAACAATAATCCATTAATTTTATTTCAATAATAGATAAATGATTATTTTGTTAATAAATATCATTTATTTATCATAGGGTCAATGTAAATTTCATTCATTTTTTGAAATTTTGATTAGAGGTGTTTTTAACCAAACTCCATATAAAAAAAATGTAAACCACAAAATAAACAATTTTTTCCACTTGTAGAAGTAAGACGGAAGATATTGTGGTCATTTTCATTCAAATCATTATACGACGTGACGTTGTTCATCCAAGATGGGACCGCAGTAAGCTACGACAAATGTCAGTTTATCACAGTTTTATCACCAAATGTGATATAGCACCACAAAATGACCACCCAGATTTAAGTGTATAATGATATTGACATTCAGGCGAATAAAATTAACAGGGCTGGAAACATTCATCATAATTCATGCGTAACCAGTTCCCAAGTATAACAAAATGGAACTGAATTTGACAGTTCCAACAAATGTTCTATTTTTCTCCATAAGCAATGGAAGTGATGGTTTATTTTTATATAGTGGTAGTAGTATATATATATACGAGGGCGATCAATGCTATTTTCTTTGTTATTTTTGGCATGTGAAGTTAATTATTTTTACTTTTGAGCTTTTTTGTGGTAATGTAATTTAAATTTTTTGTAAGTAAATAAATAATACCTATATGGTGTAAAATTTTTAATACTCATTTAATACTCATAATTATAATTCAATAATTAAATAAATCATCAAGCACAGTCCATCAGCCCAACAGTTCACATTGAAAGGCCGTCAAGAGAATTTATCAGCCAAAAATTGTAATATTATTTATTTTTAATTTTATTAAATGGTTAACTGATTTTTAGCAACTACCAAACATACAAATAATCATGTTAATTATATTCTTAATTTTAGAATGTGCAACATCAAAATTCAACCAAATAGTAAAAGATGACTTCCACAACGTAAACGATAAGATAGCAAAAACCAAAAAACAAGAAAATTTTCTTCCCAAGTACTTCTTTAAATATACATATGCATTTTTATCAAATTCATCCAAAAAAGGATTCTTTTATTTAACACGGAAAATATTGAAATAAGTATATTTTTCAATCTAACCTCAAATTACTGATTCGCCATATTTTGAATACATACATATATACAATCAAACATATTTAGTTCCATTAGTTTAGGGTTTTTGTTCCACCGTTCAAAGGAAATCTTATAATAAAATGGAACTCAAATGTCGTTCTCAGTTCCAAAAAAAGTTCCAGAAAAACAAAAATATATTCGAAGTAGTAACACTTGGGTTATGTTAATAAAAATCTGTCAAAATATAACCATAAAATTTTGCTATAAAAAAAATTACTATCTTTGTCGCTCTAATAGAATTTTTGATTGTCTAAACTCCTCTGTCTTTTTCAGTAAAATATACAAGTCAGTAAGATTTTCTCATGGAAATCAAACATTAATATTTTGAACTTAATACGAAACACATTGAGGATTTTTTATAAAACAAAAAAAGGTTTAAAGGCGAAACTACAGTCTTTGAAACTTTGAGCATTTTGCTATCATGCATTAGTAGGGTGCTGTTTCTAATCTAAATACGTATTCAAAACCATTTCACCGTATGAGCCAAACTACAATATTTCTAAGCTTAGAATGCTTTTATTATTACTCAAGGAAATTTACGAAATTGTGGAAATCTCATTTCCGATGATATGTATTAGTAGGGTTGTTTTTCTATTCTAAGTAAGCATTCAAAAGCAGTTCGACCGTACCATAAAGCCAGTTCGAACTAATCCCTAGGCATACTACAGTTTAATAAATCCGATTTAGATAAAATCGAGGTTGACATACGACGATTAAACTCGAAAAATTCACTAAATCCATTTTATTTAATCGCAGTATGTTAGGGGTATAAGATACAATTATAGATTAACATTTTCGTTGAGTCGAAATTGAAAAGTTTATATTTTCTAGCAACCAGTAAAAATATGTTGAGGGAAATTTGGAATAGTTTTACTGTATGTCACATTGGTCTTTCTATCAACAAACATGTGCGATAATAATTATGAGAATGTGTAAGTGTACTTTAGTTTAATTAAAAACCGGGAATTATTAGTTAGTTAGATAACTTTGTTATTTGGTTCGCGCTGTAGTTATATTAAATAAGTTTTTATCTAACAATTTCGGCAAAAAAACATATGCTGATGGGAATGGTGCAAAATTTTTTTTTTTTTTTTTTTTAGTTTGTGATAAATATTCGTATCATGATTATAATAATTAAAAACAACATATTTTGTATTCAACAATTTAAAATGTATTTTCAAATATAAAAAATAATTCACAACAATCCTTTACGATCAAAATAGTCCATCAAATACTGGGTGCGTTTTCGAACACTTGGGTCATCAAAAATTTCTCGCCGCAGTTTTAACACCTTCTCACTATCAGTCAACATAATATCCACGTTCAAATCGTCGCTACTGGCCAAATGACGCAGGGTTACTATACAAAAAGCCATTAGAACAGCGAATTGCGATCTCTTTAACATTTGCAATTGTAAATCGAGTAACGATGGTATTTTCTTCGGATATTTTAACAAATCCAGCGATTTAACTAATTCCAAATGGTAAATTTGTAGTAAACGATCCCAATCTCTTTCTTCAACCTCATTCACCGTCGACGTATAAAATAAATAGGCTAAATCGAGCGCTGGTGATCCATAGTAGCCCAGTTGATAGTCCACCATAATCAAGTCAACAGGCATATTCATTTCATCAAATTTATACATTATGTTATTAACCCAAAGGTCCCCGTGTATTATTGTTTTAAATGTATCGTCATCGGAGTTTTCATAAGCTTCATAAATTTTTGAAAAAACGTTGTCTAGAAATGCCTGAAATTTAGAAGTAAAATGCTCATATCCTGGCCAATTCTGACACAATTCTCGACAGTCTCGCATAGCACACGTCATAGACGATACCATTTCTGGATTGTCGGGCCCGATAACCTTAATTTTATGAAGCGCAAATAATTCCGGCGATTCTTCATACAACATAGCATTAATCGCATGCAATATAGCCAACTTGCGCAACAACATTGCGGTTGCATTAAAATCTAAGCCAATACGACGATCCATATTACGGTATCCATCATCTTTTAAATCTTCGAACACATAATAAACTGGATCTTCACAAACACTATAACACTTTGGTGCACATTTAAAATTTGGATCGATCAAATTTTGGTATTTTTTGAATCGAGGTAATATATCACGATAGAATGAAAATTCTAGTCCATACAGATGAGCTATTAGTGGACCCATATTTTTCATACTTTCCGTAGTCTCCATAAGAGTTTTGATCACGAATGATTTTTCCCTATTATACATGAAATACAGATTTCTATTATTATACACTTACAGTAAAAATTATACATACATTGATCTACCGTCCACGCTATACTTGACGAGTACACGTAACATTTGACTCCCATAATTTTCACCTTTAGCAACCGCATCATTTATTTCAAAATCAGTGACATTAGCGGTTGCGTCTTCATGCAATCGTAAAATATTTTCTAAAAATTCACTTGTTAGCCAAGCATAACGATCATTTTCAATTGGCGCCATAATTCTTCTTGCGGCGAAACTATTTAATTTATGTAGTTTTACTGTTTACGTGTTCGCTGTTTGAAATATTGTATATTTCTAATAAAATTAAAATATATAATTTTGTATAAACAAATTACGTCACCAATTACGTATTAGTCGAGCTGAACAAAAAAATCATAGTCACATATAGTAATTGACAGAAGCCGCTCGTTATCTTTATTATTTAGTTACTATTTTTTCAAATTTACGCGTTGATAACAAGCACATTAAATTTCGCTCGATCATCGTGTCTTCACATTCTTATACAGTCTATTTATTGCGTGGGTTATGCTAACTAGCACTTTTTCATTTTGAAGCAGAACCCAATTTGTTTGCAAAATTTTATAATATATTATTGATTCGAGGATAGGGAGGAATAATCTTTAAAGACTACCGATTTCCCAATTTTCTATTTGGTACCATTAAGTAAGTTAACACGGTTTATCCGAAAGTAGTTGACTTTTTCGTAATCTGTAATAATAACAACAACCAAATCTCTTTGCAGTTAGTAGCATTCACTCTAATCTAATGAAGCTACATGTGAATCAATACACATATATGTATATATAACACTGATCCCACTGATTAATGTTAAGTACATTAATTTATTTGCCGCATAACAAAATATATACATGGATATTGACAATGATTTATTTACACAACATAATTACAGTTAATTGGCCAACATATTAAAATTTGGCGCTATTTATAAACGAACCTAGTCATGTGAAGAGCAATTATTATTGTGAAGGTCATTTGGTGTTCTGCTATTAGTTATCTACAAATGTTTACAATCAGTAATTTTTTTTTATTGTTTGCACAGTACTTATAGGTGTGTGTAGTAAGTAAATTGTGGTTGTACAACTAAATTGAAGGAATTATTGGTTTAATATCCATGAGGTCATGTATTTTTATTTTTTATTTGAAATGAAGATAACAGTAACAATTTTATTTTCAATTCGTTTTCTACCCCTAATCAACAATAAATTTTCTCTTTTCCAGGACGAGCATCTATAAATTCTAAAAAAACGGAAAATTTAGTTTTGAAAAAGAAGGATGTACGCATTTGATCGTTCTTTTCGGCCAAATGAACGTTTTCGATATTTGAACCTAACGTATACATTTGAATAAAAATACGAGTAAAACGTAAATTTTGCAATTTAAATTTTCACGGCGGAGATTACAGACAAAATAATTTTGGTATGCCCAAATATAGTTATGGTGATGAGCCTCAAGGTCTTGCAATCGTGGATTTAAAAGAGAACTCAATATTTCCTGTTTTCTATATACGGTATGTAGAGATTGCGATTGGGAATTCCTGTCTCGAGAATTTTCGAGATTTTCTAAAAATTTGTAAATCTCGTTTCTCGAGAAATTCTGTATTTATCTCGGAAATTTTAAAACACTAATTTTATTTGAATTGCAATAAAACATTTTACTAGAAAAAGAAATTGAAATACAAACTTTATACAGGATGTTCGGCACTGAAGATATTGTGTTGAACGACGGGGGTGAAATTTGTACTAAAACTAAACATTTGTACTAAAAATTGATTTTTCTGTGAATGTATTAATAAGAATAATAAATAACTCGTTATTATGAATTTTTACGTAAAAAAATTATTTTACTTATGTAATTTAAATTTACAAAAAAACTTCTAAATGATTTTAAGTCTTAATTTAAATTGTCCAAAAAAACAATTTAACAAAATGAAAGTTCATTAGAAAAGTGATTTATAAAAATTACTCAATCTGGCCCAAAATATCGTAACTAAGTGGACACAAGTTTTACAGATAGTCGAAGAACACCTCTATTCTAAAACAATGATAAAGACGTCATTAAGGATAGTGGGCGATCTCCTTACCTAAAAGAAAAACACATTCAAAAATCTAGAAGATAAATGACTTAGGCAGATGTTTTGCTTCCCTGTATGTAAATTCGTATAAGGAAATTAAGTAGTATGTAAGTTAGTTTAAAGTTGGATATTGAAAATGTCTCCATCTGGCCCAAAGATCGTACCCAAGTAGACATATAAGTTTAAGGTTAGGGTATTCGTTATTCTCTAACGAATAAAAATAACAACTTTCAAAAATCTAGAAGATAAGTGACTTAGGACAGACGTATTGCGTCCCTGTATGTAGGTTTATGGCGGTTCACGCATGTGTACATGCGTTCGCCGTTACACGGTAACAAACAACGCGCCCTTTCTATCATCTCGAAGGAACGAAATAAAATAAAATATAACATGAAACAGCCTGCTCTCGATCTTCAAAACGTCAACATGTCGCCCAACTCACACGGTGGTGGTAACAAACAAAAAATGGTGACAAAATACTAAAACAAATATGAATAAATAATTAAACTAAAATAAAATTTATTAATTATATATTTAATAATTTACAAAACAAAACAAAATAAAATTTTATTAATTAAAAATATTTATAAACAATTAAAATCGTGTACAACATTAAAATATTTGTGAACATATGTACATATTGTTATAGGTTCTTATAAAGTTGGATATTAAAAAAATTCACAATGTAGCCCAAAGATCGTACCCAAGCGGACCTGCTTCAATAAGGGTAGAGGGAAATTCACTCTATCTCAGAAATATTACAACTTTCCAAAATCTAGAAGATAAGTAACAGGACAGATGTGTTGCGTTCCTAAGTTCGTATAGTTGGATATTAAAAAAATTCTAAATCTGGCCCATAGATCATACCCAAGTGGACATACTCTACTAAAGGTAGAGGGCAATCCCCTCTATCTCAGAAATGTTATTACTTTTAAAAATCTAGATGATAAGTGACTTAGGACAGACGTCTTGCATCCCTATATATAAATTCGTATAAACTTGGATATTAAAAATTATTCTCAATCTGGCCCAAAGATCGTATCCATTAATTCTGTTTTGTTTTCTGGTGACGGACGCTGCCCTAGGACAGCTGACAGTTCCCTCCGAGTATTCTCAAACCGTGGGCATTGGAAAAAATGTGTTCTACATCTTCTTGCGTATCTTTGCAGACAGGACAATCTGGAATGTCAGTGTGCTTGAACCTGTACAGATATGCACCAAAACGACCAGGTACTAGCTGACTTCGCCGTGTGTATGTGTGTGTGTTTTTTTTCGAGGAGGGGAATCTTCAAAAGACACGGTAAGCGTACTTACCGCCGTGTGGGATTTTTACCCACTAAAAGCGCCTCCTCTCGCCGGACCGTTATTCCCCCCGGAACCACCGCAAAGTATTACTTCGGGGGGCGGTCTTAGTATTTCTACTCACACGTTTTTAGCCGCTTCTAATCGCCTTAGTTCCTTTTGCACCTTAGTTATGGTAGCGCAGCAGGCATCCCATATTTGCTGTGATTTCAGCATTTCATCCACTATGTTGTCCGGACCTAAGTTTGTGTTTATGGTAATACGCAGGTCTATTCTCTCGGTCTCAAATCGCGGACACTCGAATAATACGTGTTTCGGGTTTTCTACTTTATAGCACGTTGGAAAGAGAGGAGTGTCATCATGCCCAAAACGATGCAGATAGCTTCGGTACCCACCGTGTACCATTAGGAATTGGGTTAAATGGTAATTCACCTCTCCGTGTTGGCGATTCATCCAGGATTTGATATTCGGAATCAATCTGTGTGTCCAACGTCCTTTCGTCGCATTATCCCAACGTTCCTGCCAACTTTGCACGGATTTGGCTCTTTCTGTCGTTTGGATAGCCTGACCGACTGTAGAACTGTGTTTCTTAGCCTCATATGTGATGCTGAATAATTCCCCCCCCCTCTTGTATCGAGCAGGCAGATTGGGCGATAGGAGGATAGTTCACCTGGTGGTTTTCCTGCTTTTGGCAAGATTACCAATCTCTGCCTCTTCCATATCCTAGGAAACACTCCTTCCTCTAGACAGGACTGCGCTATATTGACGAAGAGGTTAGGGTTACTTCGTATAGCTACTTTGAGCGCTTTGTTGGGTACTAGATCTGGACCAGGGGCCTTGTTTACAGCCACTTTGCCGCACGCGTTCAATGTTTCTTCTGCCGTCACTTCCGGTATTTTCTCTATACATTCCTTCGTATGATCGTCCTCTCGATTACCAGGTTTTGGAAGGTGCTGCGGGAAAAGAGTCTTGACGATCTTTTGCAGCATCTCTAGACACCTTTCTTGAGAGGCTCTTTGGCCTGTTATTCTGGATATGACTACTCTGTAAGCGCTGCCCCATGGGCTTGCGTCTGCCGCGTCACACAGCTGTTTGAAACTCTCCCTCTTGCTTCTCCTTATTTCATCACGAAGCAGTTTCCTCAGCCTTATGTACACTCGATTTAGCTCCTCATATTCGGGGCATCTTGCAGATCTTTGACTTCTTCTTCTGGCTTTGTGACATTTAGCCCTTAGTTCCTTAATGTCCTCGCTCCACCAGTAGGCTGGTTTCCTTCTATGGTTTGCTGTCCTTTTTGGCATAGACGCGTCACATGCCCTGTAGAGTTGTCTGGCCACGTGGTTAACTTTGTCTTCGGCTGTGCTTGCTGGTATACTAAGTATACTAATGTCTTGGACCAATTCCCGAAAGAGTTCTTCGTCCAGAGCATCGGGCACCCAGCCTCTTCTTTTCCAGGTCATTGGCTTTAATTTTGCCTTGCTCTGAGATCCTACTTCAAAAAACACCGCTTGGTGATCACTATGAGTATATCGTTCACTGACATGCCACTTAATTTCCCTCGCTAGTTGACTACTTGTAAAAGTAATGTCGATCACGGATTGGTGACCATTCTTACGAAAGGTGCTGGTGTTGCCTCTGTTCACTAGAATGACGTCCAGTTGGGAAAACGCCTCTAAAAGTGTGTTGCCTCTAATGTTGGTATATTTGCTACCCCTCTCCTCGGCCCATGCATTGAAGTCCCCAGTAATAACAATTGTATGGTGCCCTCTTGCCTCCGCCACAATTTTAGTGAGCATCGCTTCGTACTCTGATAGATGTAGACTTGGAGGGGCATGGCAACTAAAGAAATATATATTATTGATCTTTGCCAGTGCATATCCGTCCTCTTGCCGCACCTTAGCTTCCTGGAAGGGATATTCTCCGCAAACCTATATTGCCGCCTTTCCGGTCCGGTCTGTTATCCATACATTATTTGTGGGTATTTTGAATGGTTCCGACACTAAGACCACGTCTGATTTTGTTTCTCTTACAACTTGCCCAAGGAGATCTTGAGCTGCCTCACAGTGGTTAAGATTTATCTGTATTACTTTCATCTGCGGGCTGAGATTTCCCTCCTGTATAGTGGACACCTACTGCTCCCTGCGATATGCCCTTGTTCACCAGTGCAGAGCATGCACTTTGGTTCCTTCTGGCATGTCCTCGCCATGTGCCCGATTTCGCCGCATCTTCTACAGAGTTTAGATCTATCGCAGTTGTTGCAGTCTTTTGCGATATGACCAAACTCTAGATACCTATAGCATGATTTTAGTTGGATCAGCTCCCTAACTTTACAAACTACCCAGCCAATCTTTATTTTCCCGGCTTTTAGTAGTTTGTATGCTACTTCCACAGGTAAACTATTTATTGCTATCTATGTGCCCCCATATCCTTTCCTCAAATTCCTGATAGCAGATTCGTGCAAGTTTTCCAGCCCGAAAACTTTAAGCGCCTGCTGGATGTCCTCTTTCGTTGTAATTTCATCCAAATCCCTGCATTCTAGGGTGATTTCCTGCGATAGGGCTCTAACAATGGCCTGTTCTCCCAACGTAGTCTTCACCAGCTCCCGATAGTCAGAGCTCTTCTTATTGGGGTCTCTATTGAATTCGAGCAGCATTTCGCCACCCCGGGTTCTTCTAATGCGACCAACATTCTCACCTAGCTCTTTCAGGTTCGGGTCGCACTTCACTTTGCGGAGAATATCGGCGTATGAGACATCTCCTAGTTTTTCGACGATTATAGCGTCCGGTTTCGGCTTCTTGCGCCTTTTTGCGCCTCTACTCTTCTTTCTGGCTGATTTGGTGGTTACTTTTGTCCATTCTTCCGGATTTTCATCCTGCCCTTCCTTTCCTAAATTTTCGCCCGTGCTTACATCGGTCTCCTTCCTTTTCACCGGGTTTACCACCTTGGTATCATCTCTTTTCTTTTTTTGATTGGGGGTTCGTTCGGACGGATCACTCTCCTTTTCCTTTTCGCTTCTTCTCTTCACTGAGTCCCCACCGGTGCCAGTTTGATCCGATGGAATCGTCATTATTTCCGGAAGGGTATTTTCCACTAATACTCCTCCTGCTTGTGGTTTGAGGATCCAATTGTGAGGTGCTTTAACCGCTTCTTTAGATTGTTTGTCGGTGTCCTCCGCTCCGGTACTCACGCATCTTATCTTCATCTCAAGTTCGCTAAAAGATGTCCTGATCAGGCGCAGCATCCTTTTTATTTCCTGATGGACGTTGTGCCTATCCTTCACATAAAATTGCAAGCTCTTGATAAGCGACCTTAGTTTCTGTAGTCTCTAGTCGTTTACATTACCATCGCTCTCGCTCGCTGCCTTATGCCTTGGTTCGAGATCAAGTAGCGGAAGTGCTGTCACACTAGGCTGACTTTCCTTTACTGGTGACCTCGTCACTCGGTTGCTCCTAAAAAAGGCTTCCGCCTCTGTCGTACGCGTACTTGTAGTATTTAATGCATCAACAGCGAAGTTCTCCACTGCTGGAACATTGCGGTTACTGGATGACGACGGCTGGGAGGCCGCTTGCCCACTCCCAAAAGCCGCCGGTACTGGGTTTCCTACTCCCTTCACCGTAGTCAATTTTTTCTTCTCCTGATCTGGCATCTTGGATTTTTATTCAGGGATCCGCCCCTAGCATTTTTAGCTTACTGCCAGGATCTTTTACGCAGCCGCTCCTCCCGGAGAACAGACGCTGACCATAGAGCCGCTCACTATGGACAGAGGCTTCTGGATTCCACTCCCACGTACGAAGCCGCACCTCCTGGTGAACAGGCGCTTCTGCAAGTTTTGGTCCACGAGTGGTATATTATTTCCCACTTACCCGCCGGTAAACCGGTGAGGGCATCCCCCTATCCGCCACCTGGGGACGTGCCCGATAGGAGACTTGCAACTCCCGCGGGTGTGTGTGTGTCTGTGAGTGCGCGAGTGGGTGCATGGTGTATGTGTGCGTGTGTCTGTGTGTGTGTGTGTGTGTGTGGGTGTGTGTGTGTGGGTGTGTGTGTGTGTGTGTGTGTGTGTGTGTGTGTGTGTGTGTGTGTGTGTGTGTGTGTGTGTGTGCGTGAGTATGTGTATGTGTGTGTGTGTGTGTGTTTTTGTGTGTGAGTTTATGTGTATGACCACTAAAAAAAATTGAAAATAAAACAAAATGGAATTTCAACGAAATCTAACACACAAAGGCATCTCGAGTGACAAAGGGTTAAATAAAAACTAAATTATATAGTTAATTTTTACATAAAATGAATACACCACTTTCTATTTCTAAAAATTGATTACATTTCTTATGCAAAAACCGTTTGCAAGACGAACATTGCAGTGATTCATTTATGTTTAAAAATTCTTCAGAACAATACAGACAATGGTTTCCCGCTGAATCCGAATTTTCAGCAGTAGTTTGCTTTACATATTCTCGGTATTCTTGCGTAGCGTTATTAATTATTATCTTCGAGCTCGACAGAATGGATATCGACTAAGTACTTATGGTTTATTAATAAATCGATTGCATAAATTATGTATACTCTACAATTTGTCCCCTTCAATTTGTTGTGGTATACCACTATTTCCACAACCTTTGAAGTTTTGTGGTGGTTTTTTATAAAATGTTAAAACTTCGTTCGCGAAATGTTTAACTTTGTTAAAAATTTCAGTGAGTATTCTTCCAGGAGCTAATGCGTCATACGTAATGATCACCGATTTTTCAAAGTTCAGAATAGCTAAAACTAAATGGTCATTTTCGCAAATTGGGATTATTACGTCCCGGGTGTTCATTGCCAATTGTCTTACGCACTAAACCATTGCCCTTATTGTAACAATTTAGACTTAACTTACTCAAGCCAAGTACCTAAAATTAAAAGAAAAGACACAAAGAATCAGGTTTATCAAATAACTCAACCAAGGAATGTACTTATCTGAAATATCAGCTGATCCACCGCACTACATAACTTTCGCAGCTGTAATTATTACTTGTGTACCTGAAAGGATATAATTGTTTAAATTTATTACGATTGAATAATTCTCAATTTACATAAATCTTACCTTTACTAATTAATTTGCCGTCGAAATATTCGTGACGTGTTTACGTTTAAGAATTTTTGACAGATCGAAAAATATATAAACTTACGTACTAGATTAAGACTATAACGACGAATAAATGTTGTACTAATATTGTAATAAAATCATAATTTCAAATGTTTAAAACCAGGGGTGAGATGTTGTAACCATCACGTTTTTCGCTTCGATGCATTTTCGATAGAATAACGGTATTTTAGAACTAAATTGTTTTAAAATTTTATATTTTTAACAAAGCAGTACAGTTATTCTATCGAAAATGCATCGGAGCGAGAAACGTGATGGTTACAACATCTCACCCCAGATGTCAGATTAGTTGTAAGAAAATTTATGTAATTAAAAAATAATAAAAAAAGGTCTTCTCGTTCGATCGTCACACAGTAAACATCGGTGGTGATCATTTTTGGGTTGTGAACAAAAAAAAAAACCATACAATAATCCATAATAAAAATAAATAACGTATAACAAAATCGAGCGGTTTTATTTATTTTTAATAACAAGTGAGAGCCGTGCGGTAATTAATTCGTGTCATTACACTGATTGCATATCGAGTGGTGTCACAAAAAATATTGGTCCTTCGAGCCGGATAGTGCGTACAATCCAGTGAAACCGCGTTGCATAAACCAGGATTAGTGCGCACAAAACAGTGATTTACGTAAATAAATACGATATTTATTGATACAATTATCAACGCAATTACTGAGGGTAACTTCAGTAATTGGTTGCACCGAGGGAGTGACAAAGGTCGGAAAATCCAGAATAAGACTGCTGCTTGGTGACGCATACAATTGTTCCAGCACATTCATGTGGTAGTTTTTTAACGTGGTAGTTAACACGCGGGTGTTACAATAGTAATCAGTTTCGTATCCGACGGAACTAAAACTCGCTTTTGGAATCTCAATTCATTTTGTGGATTAGTGCGCACATAACAGTAAAACAGTGATTTACGTAAATCAATACGATATTTATTAGCACAATTATCAACGCAATTACTGAGGGTAACTTCAGTAATTGGTTGCATCGAGGGAGTGACAAAGGTTGGAAAATCCAGAATAAAACTACTGCTTGGTGACGTATAAAATTGTTCAAGCACATTCATGGTAAGTGAGTTTTTAAGTTGTTACAATAAGGTTATAAGGGCAATAGTAAATTGGTTTGGTA
This sequence comes from Tipula vernalis, assembly GCA_958295665.1. NCBI lineage: Eukaryota > Metazoa > Arthropoda > Insecta > Diptera > Tipulidae > Tipula > Tipula vernalis. Next base: position 168,176,782 of record OY282559.1, read on the forward strand.
CTCTACGCACATTGGCATTCTCTTGTCCCTGTATCAGTGGTAGTCTTAGCACGTGTGTGTTACGATAGTGATCAGTTTCGTATCCGACGGAACTAAAACTCGGTTTTGGAATCGCAATTCATTTTCAAGGAACTCTTGTCATTGAACTAGAGGCAGAACGCAAGGTAAAATCCGGTACGGTAATTCACAATCATTGGTCATACAAACGCATAATCAATCAAGTGTGGTTGGACGCGAAGGGAACGCAGGTCGGTGAATTGGGGGACATTAGTACAATCAGTTATCATGTCAGACACAGTAAAGGAATATACAGGACGCCGCGGAATTGCGAAGGGGAGCATCACCCGGTTAGTAAAATACGCCGACAGCATAACTGAAAGAACGTCGTTGATAGATATTAAATCGAGATTAGAAATGTTAGAGCGGTCATTTAGTGAATTCATAGAATGCGAAATGCGGCTCGCAGCTGCTGATGTTCCTTCCGAAATGGCAGACTATGAAACCAAATATCTCAACGTTAAGTCAAAGTTTGTCCAATTTCTCGATGTACCAAAGGAGCACGAAGAAGCTACTCAGGTCGAAAGGATGATGTCTCGACTGTTAAAAGAGCAAAACGAATTTCTAACTAGCCTTTCAACTACTTTCACGAGTCAGCTTAACCAAACGGTAAGTCAGTCATTGGAAGAGCCACACTGTTCAGCAAGACTTCCACGCTTAAACATTCCCACATTTGATGGAAAATACACGGACTTTCCATGTTTCAAGGATTTGTTCACTGCCTCCGTGCATAGTAAACTTGGACTTAGCGATGTTGAAAAATTTCAGTATTTAAAGGGGTATTTACGCGGTGAAGCGGCGGATTTAATCAAACACATTAGCGTCTCAGACGCCAACTATGCTCAGGCGTGGGAAAAGTTGTGCGAGAGATACGATAAAAAACGGTACGTGCTAAACAATTTAATAAAATTGTTCATCGAGCAGCCAAATAACCATCAGAACTCAGCAAAGGGATTGCGTCGTCTCTATAATGTATCCGATGAAGTGATGAGAGGAATTTCTGCATTGGGGAACGAGGCCACTCAGTCAGATGCCTGGCTAATTTACATATTGTGGCGTAAAACTGATGCCGATACGCAACAGGCGTGGGCACATCGTACGGTTTCAAAGGAATTTCCGTCTTTTGACGAACTTCTCAAATTTATTAGCGAGCGAGCCGATGCCCTGGAAGCATGCGATGCAGCAGGCGGAAGTGGGACAAAATCAAGCTCGACCAAGGTACATCACCTTACATCGAGTGATGAATCGAGCGAATCATTACGACCATCCAAGTGTGCGTATTGTGGAGATGAACACCGAGTATATGAGTGTCCACAGTTCAAGAAGTTAGATATCATGCAACGACGAGAGCAAGCAGCCAACCTGTACATGTGTTTCAATTGCTTGTCTTCATATCATCGAGCAAAGGACTGCCTAAGCCGATCGAGCTGTTTAAAGTGCAAACGAAGACACCATACGCTGCTACACGATACGGATATAAAGATTCCACGGGCGTCGTCCAATGCATCAACGACACAAGGAGCTGCATTGGTTGAATGTACACCAAGTTCAGCAGAAACGTCATCAAGTCAAACCACTACTTTAACTCTATCAGCTGATGGAAGCACGTTCTTACCAACCGCAGTGGTGAAACTAGAAAATCAATTCGGACAATTCTCCTATGCTAAATTACTGATGGACTCGGGTTCCCAAACATCATTCATTTCCGAGAAATGTATGCGGAGACTTGGTATTGCAAGGCAACAAGGAAGGATACTTGTAGAAGGATTCGCCACGTCGTCGGTGTCAACAACCGGGCGCACAACGATTACAATTCATTCTAGATTTGACCCATCTAAACAGTTAAGTGTGAATGCATATATATTACCAGCAATAACCACATTAAGAGGAAATGAGAATTTTCATAAAGCACACGAGCAGACGCTTAAGAGCCTATATTTAGCGGACCCGGCATTCAGTAGAAAACAGGAAATTGATATTCTGTTGGGGGCAGATTATTTCTTCTACATATTAGCATCAAGGCAAATTCACTTAGCAGATCATGTTGTGGCGCAGGATACCGTATTCGGCTACGTGATTGCCGGAAGGCCAGACTATAAACCAAACCATGAAAACACGTGGACATATTTAACCAATTTCAGTGCAGCTATTGCAGATGATTCCAGCTTAGAGAAATTACTTCGTAGGTTTTGGGAACAAGAGGCAATCCTGGAAGATATACCCCGAACACCAGAGCAAGAATTATGTGAACAAAATATTCAATCCACCACACGAATAAACGATAATGGCAGATTTGTTGTTCAGTTACCTTTTAAGGCAGATCGACTTCTGCTAGGCGACTCTTATCAACTAGCATTACAACGGTTGTTATCGATGGAGCGGAAAATAAATCGAAATTCTGAATTTGGACGAATGTATGTGGCATTTATGACCGAATATGAAAATCTTGGGCACATGAAACGATTATCACCGACTGAACTTCGAGGGACAGAGAGAGAAATATATTACTTACCCCATCATGGGGTATTGCGACAAAATACTTGTTCGACAAAATTACGAGTCGTGTTTGATGGATCGGCTGCGTCTCCAAATGGTGTAAGTTTAAACGACACTCTAATGATCGGTTCAAGGTTGCAAGATACATTATGGGCAATTTTGCTACGGTTCCGGTCGTTCAAGATTGCTATGTGTGCCGATATCGAGAAAATGTATCGCCAGATATTAATCGATCCTACTCAAACATCATTGCAGCGCATCCTTTGGCGTACGTCACCTTCTGATCCAATTAGCCAATATGAATTGTTGACCGTAACATATGGCACTTCATCAGCCCCATTTTTGGCGATCAGAGCGTTATTTAAAATCGCTGATGACCGTCAACGAACTCATCCCGAAGTGTCGAAAGTAATACGAGAGAATTTCTATGTGGACGATGTGCTAACTGGAGCAGATAATGAGAAAGAAGCAGCAAACATAAAAAATCAATTGATGGAAAGGTTGAAGGCTCGCGGGTGCATACTGAGAAAATGGCGCTCCAATAGTTGCAACCTACGTGATAGCAACGATTTCGCTCAAATAACTGAAGAAGATAGAGTAGAACAAGTTTTAGGTCTATATTGGGATGCTGCAACCGACGTATTTTCGTTCAAGGATGTCAACATAACAGACAACAAATATACGAAGAGAAGTGTTCTATCCATCGCATCACGAATCTTCGATCCGATAGGGTGGTTAACACCATTTACCGTGTCAGTCAAAATTTTTATGCAAAGTTTATGGCTAAAAAAGATGTTATGGGACGAGAAACTTTCACCGGACTTGCAAGATGCTTGGAACAGCATCCAGAACCAATTTCACTCCATAAGTGACATACGCATTCCAAGATACGTTGATAATTTCAAAGGTGACTACCAAATTCATGGGTTTAGTGACGCAAGTGAACTGGCATATTCAGCGGCAATATACATACGTAGGCAAACAAATGACGACATTACGACAACCTTGTTAACATCGAAAAGTAAGGTCGCCCCAATCCAGCAAGTTAGTTTGCCCCGATTAGAGTTATGCGGAGCACATCTGTTGGCGAAGTTGGTGTCGCAAGTATTAAAATCATTAAAGCTTTCAACCAGTCAAATTTATTTATGGACTGACTCGATCGTAGTGCTGTCATGGGTATCCAATCACCCACGCAAGTGGAAAACGTATGTAGCCAACCGCGTGTCATTGATCCATCAACTACTCCCAGAAGCCAATTGGAGGCACGTCAAGAGTAAAGACAATCCCGCTGACTTAGCAACGCGAGGAATCATGGTGGAGAAACTGATTGAGAATAATCTGTGGTGGAAGGGGCCAATCTGGTTGTCAACCACCGCAGATAAATGGCCAACCAGGACAACAGTTGGAGACACGACACAAGAGCGTCAGTTTGGAAGCAAAACGAAACTGTTACACTCTACCGTCAGCACTTCAGATTCTCACGTAATAACAAAGTTATTCGAAGGTATATCGAGTTGGACACGGTTAATACGAGTGATGGCGTACGTGTTGAGATTCATCAAGGTTGCAAGGAACCGCTGCAAAGCCTCAGGTTATGTGTCAACGAAGGAGTTAGAGCTGGCCGAAATAAAGGTGATTCAGTTTGTTCAAGCAGAGGAATTTGCAGTTGACATTAAATCAATCATCAAGTACAAACAAGTAACCTCAAATTCTACGTTAATATCACTAGCGCCATTCATCGATTCGAGTGGAATACTTCGCGTTGGTGGGCGTTTGCAAAATGCAACATGTTCCTACAACGTTAAACATCCAGTTATATTGCCCAAGGGACATGCTATTGTTCATCTAATCCTAGAGTACTTACATAAGAGGTATTTGCACCCAGGCCCATCACTACTAACCGCACTGTCACGTCAAAAATACTGGATATTAGGTGTTCGATTAGCAAGTCGCAGCATTTGCCGAAAATGTTTAGTCTGCTACCGTCATTCGACATTACGATCATCGCAACAAATGGGGCATCTACCTGAATCTAGAGTAACACCAAGCCGGCCATTTTCGATAGTCGGAGTTGATTATGCAGGCCCAATTTCACTAGCGTCAAAGAAAGGAAGAGGAGCGAAATTCATCAAGGGATTCATAGTCATTTTTGTTTGCTTTGCTACGAAGGCGCTGCATATTGAGGTTGCATCGGACCTAACTACAGATGCGTTTTTGGCAGCACTAGACCGGTTGGTAGCACGGAGGGGAGCTCCGGCAGAGATATACTCGGATAATGGCTCTAACTTTTTAGGAGCAAAATGGCGACTATACGATCACTACAAGTTAATATCATCCGTTGAATTCAACACGAAGATCAATGAATATGCGCCTAAACAAAACATCAAATGGCACCTCATTCCGCCAATTTCACCTCATTTTGGTGGGTTATGGGAGAGAGCTGTGAGATCAGTCAAGACACATCTAATTAAGGTTACTGGAAATGCTCATCTCACGTTCGAGGAACTGGTCACTGTTACAACCAAAATCGAAGGGATTTTAAATTCCAGGCCACTATGCGCCATCAAGAACGAAGATATTTGCAACATTGATGCTCTGACTCCAGCACATTTTTTAGCACTAGGGCCATTCACCGCCTTACCCTGCCTGAACTACGACGATATAAATATGTCCCGTTTGAATCGATGGGAGCGAATTCAAAAATTGGTACAGACGTTCTGGCGTCAATATTCCATCAGCTATCTTAATACATTGCAACAAAGAACTAAATGGCAAAATAAGGAGAATAATCTCAAGGTTGATGATATAGTATTAATGCATGACGTCAACTCCCACCCATGCGTTTGGCCTTTAGGTCGGATTATCGAAGTTCATGAAGGAAACGATGGAATGGTCAGGGTTGCCACCGTTCAAACCAAATCTTCCGTATTTAAACGTCACATCACTAGATTGTACAAGTTGCCACTAGACGACTAACATGTAAAAAACAATTAACTGGTTTTTGGAGGGGAGTATGTTCATTGCCAATTGTCTTACGCACTAAACCATTGCCCTTATTGTAACAATTTAGACTTAACTTACTCAAGCCAAGTACCTAAAATTAGCCTCCGGTTTGCTAGAAATAACTCAAGCTGAGTATTTTCTTCTACCGTTTTATAAATATTTTTGTTCCGGAATATTTTAATGATTTGGTATTGATCCAAACAAAAATAATTTGAACCTTTTATCAAAAGGTTAATAGAAACCTACACTGATTCAGTCGAAGGAAAACTTTTATCAAAAAGACTGTTATATGAGAAACAGTAAAAATAAGTTTGAAATAAATTATAAAAATGAATTTGAATACTATAATACTATAATCTCCATCTATCATTTTTTGATAATAACTATCAGGCATTCGGCAACAGCCATTTAATTTCGGAAGCAGAAAACGCCGTAAAGCTCGATTAGCTGAGTATTTAGGTGTAGTTTTGATTCTTTTTCTACTCCAAATTTCTTCGTTGTCGTCGTCTTGAGGACTTTTCTCGTCGTCTCGTATTGAGCTTGGCGTATTTACTCGCAAACTGGAGCAAACTCAACAGATTTTAGAGTTAAATTTGTCTTATCTCGCAAAACATCTTTAAAACAACCTAATTTTATAAAGCGCTCATTTATTAAATTATTTTTTAATAAGTTAAACCAGCTTTCCACTGTTGCATTTGAAATTCTACTTTCCACTCAAAATTTTCGAAGGAAAACTGTGGCCCAAAATGGTAAAAAACGCATATATTTTTTTTGTACAGAATGTTATGAAATCATCGCAATATAATTTATTGGTTTTAAGTTCGTCGCAATATTTAATTTCATTTTTAATACTGTTTAGAATTCCTTGATATCTAACGAAATACGGTGAACTATATAAGTTTGAAAATTCATTTTCCTCGTCACAGTCTTCAGACCCTTCCAAATTTAAACCGTTTTCAGTTGGCCACAAAGAGCTACTAGGTACATTTTTTCACTGTTTTTTATTGCATAGTTCAGCATCATAAAATATTTTATTTTCAGTTTTGGAGCAACACAAAATACAAAATATTCGGAAATACTCATCTACATCTGTAATATATTCAGAATCAATTATGAGAAACATCAGGATCATAAATGTTTCTTTTAATTTTGGGTAGCAATTAATAATTTTATTTTTGATTTGGCGTATCAAAATAGCAGCAAAATGCGAACTGTATAATTTAGAGTTAAAGAAATTTACGCAACACACAAAACAAAGCAAAATCATTGGCATGCATTAGAATGATAACATCACAAGGTTTGCGTATCACACCGATTGCTTATATTTATACTCAAACCATAACAAGCACAAACGATTCAATACACAATTTTATTATTTATATACTTACCAATTATCTTAATGCATATTACCGTATATCCCTAAAATTAGAATTATTTATTGTACTCGAATTACTGAATTTATATACATATAAATGTATACTTACATTTTGCTTGTAAACAAACTACCATTTGACATGTATGAAGTTAAAATTGTAATAGATTAATTATAATTAATGTCATTAAGAACAGTACCACTTGTGTACTAATTTATGTAATTTAGTACTAAGCTAATGACTTATATTTTTTGTAAATCATTTTTAACACTTAAGTTTCAACTGGCGATCAACAAACATCAAAAATTAATAAAACCAAATCTTACTTAAATTATAATTATAAATAAAATTAAGGACATCTTGTTACTGTGGTGTTTCAATTAAATTTTTATTTAATTAAATAAAATATACCAATTTACAAACAGTGATTCAACGATCATTTTAATATATAAAATTCTTCCCAATTACCAGCTACATTTTTTTTGGTCCTTCGAGCCGGATCTAGATAATACATTCGGAATAATTATACCAGCTACACCATTTTTGAGAAGAATTTATCAACCACCATTACCTCGTGGAATTGCTGTTTGGATGCCATTTTGGATTTACATGTATCATACGCATACCATAACTTAAGTATACCATTTTTATTTTCCATATTTTTGCATTTTTATTTCCATCCTTCATTTCGTTTATTCCACTTTGAATTTTCCTTCACCTCAATATAATTTCGGTATTTAAAAATTTTATTTAAACGGTCGATATAGTTAACCTATCGAATAATTCGGGCTATATTTAACAATAAAGTGATAAGTGAATTAAATTAGTGCAGTGAATCAAATCGAAAATGCCGCCAAAGGTAGACCAATATTTGCGACGCCGCGAAACCACGTTGCTGCAAATTAAAGCTATTGAAACGTACGCCAACAACCTCACCGATACTGAAGACATTGAAACCGTTAAGGCACGATTGGAAACCTTGCAACGTTTGATGACAACATTTACAGATACCGAAGATGAAATATTTGCCAGAGATTCAGAGGCGGAATCGGGTGCCGTAGAATGTGACGAGATTTATGATAAAACTATTGGCAAATTGAATACACTTCTAAAGGGCATGCAACCGACGATGCCAAAATTTGATGTTTCCACCAACATGAATAACTCGACATTAACACCCCTATTATGGTTCTCGCCTCACCGGCTCTCTCGCCGTGACGTTTAGAGTCGTGTGAGTAATAATTTGGTATTATCATTCTCGCTTTATTTTGACGAGAATTTGTACGCAGCGCTATACGTCATTTATTAAAATTTAATCGTCGTCAAGTTGGTAACTATTGTTTTTTGAAAATTTTGACATTTGACATAGTTTTTTTTGGTTTTTAAAAGAGACGTTTAAATTATTTGTGTTTATAAATAATAAATCAATTATTAATAGATTCTGTGTTTTTATATTTGTGTTTAAAAATTTGTTATAAAATATTGTCATTATAAAAACAAATATGATGGCGAGTTTTGATTTGTTTTTTGAAGACGAAATTGAGCAGGGTTCTAGCGCAAACGCAAACCTTGCTCTTATCAGACAAAATATTCGGAATAAGTCTGATCCATTCACACTTCCAGATAACAAGTACGTTAGAAATAGATTTTTAATTATATATATGTTCCTAAGCATCTTCTAAAATATATTATACATTTTTAGATTTATTGGTATGTTTCGTATTAATAAAGATGGCCTTTCTTACCTACTTGAGAAGCTGGATGGAAAATTTAAACCATCTCTTCGCACATCGAGTATTCCACCAATTCTTAAATTGTGTGCAGCTCTCAGATTTTTTGCATCTGGGAGCTATCAACAAAGCATCGGCAACGATTTCAATATAGGAATGGCACAACCTACTGTTTCATTAGTTATTAAAGAATTAGTCAATTTATTTGAAGATCAGTTGTGCGATAAGTGGATCAAATCTGAAATGAGTGAATCGGATAAATTAAATTGTAAAATACACTTCATGACCAATCACAATATTCCCGGAGTAGTCGGTTGTGTCGATGGGACGCACATAAAAATAATTGCACCAAAAAGAGAGGAACGCCACTTATTTTATAACAGAAAAGGATATTATAGCCTAAATACAATGCTAGTGAGTACTTTTTTTAAGCATTTAATTTAATTATATATACTTAATTATACATATATGAATATTTTTTTGCCTTCTAGGTCTGTGACCACAATCTATATATCAGATATGTAGATTCAAGACATCCCGGAGCCAACCACGATTCGTTTGTTTGGAATCACAGTGGTATTAAAACTTCCATGGCTCGAAAATATCAAAATGGAGAACGTAACAGCTGGCTTTTAGGTAATACATAAAGAACTATTATAATTTATGACATGCGTTCCAAATTATGGGGTTTATATTAATATTTTATAGGAGATTCGGGGTACCCATTACTGCCTTACCTAATGACACCATTTAAACAACCCGATCACGAAAGTCGGGAAGCCCGATTCAACATGGCTCACTCGTCTGCTCGGAATATTATAGAGAGGACTATTGGAGTGATGAAATCTCGGTTTCGGTGTCTATTGGCGGTTCGGGAGCTGCATTATACGCCTGATAAGGCAAAACAAATAATAAATACTTGCTGCGTGCTGCATAATATTTGTAGATTTTTTAAAATTGAGTTCACTGAGGATATCGAAGAATTTACTGAAGAAGAAGAAAGTGAATTCGTACTTGAGCAATCCGAAGAAAGCTTGAATATGTTGCAGGAAGGAAAAAAAATAAGAAATGAAATTCTTAATTCATTTAAACATGTTTATATGTATTTTATTTCATTTTAGGTATATAAAAGTTATATAATAATAATAATAATAATAATTAGTTTTATAATAATAATAATTAAGATATATAAGTTATAAAATAATAATAATAATAATAATTCATTTTAACATGTTTATACTTGATTTCATTTTGTGTATATAAGTTATATAATATTAAGAAACAATAAAAAAAATAATTCAAATGATAATAATTCAGTCATGTTGACTTTATCACATAATTTCTTTGTATTTATGTACTAGTAAAAATGGTAAAAAATAATTCAGTCTTATATGTATTGTCGGGTTTGTGAACCCTATTCGGTCATATAAAATTACATACAGATAAGTGGATCAAATAAATCCAAGCTGTACTCAGTCATCACTCTCTGAATTGCTGGAGTTTTGGATGCCAAATTTTCGTTCTTGTAAAGTTAGTTTTCTTTTTTGGAACTTTAATTTCTCTAAACGTAACTTTTGACTAAAAAGTTCATTTTTCTGTTGTCTTTCAATTTGTAGTTCAACTAGTTTGTATTTTTTAGCTTTTAGTTCATATGTTTTTTTATTGTAATACTGTAGATTGTACGTGTTTTTTTCGATCTTTTGAAGAAGCTCTACAATCTCGTTTTGTTTAGCAGTTTGTTGTTCCAATAGATGTATCCGTTTTGTCTCTATATTTTCTTTATTGTTTTCGGTGACTGGTCTATAATTTCTTCTATTTTTGTTTACACGGTTATAAGTATTGCTATCTTCCACTATTGCTACATCGACAATTGCACTGTTTATTAATTCATTATCTATATTGTCGTTATTTGAAGATTCAATTTGATGGCCGGATTGTGATAATATGGATTCAGAAAAATTTTCATCAACTCTTATTTCTAGGTTTGGTTGATATAAGTGTTCCCTGTTAGATAAAACCCCAAAACTCTTCCCGCTAGGAGCACCAGATTTTTCTAATTGAAGAACTGCATCGACCTGCTGCTCCATTGGATTTAGTGGAATTTGTTAATTCTGGCCACCTCCTGTCCCTCGAACCTCTGCATGATTATTGGCAATTTTATGTTTGACGTTCCTCTTGAAGTCGTTCCAAACCTACATAATTCATAAATAAATACGACGTGATAAGACTACATACCAAAATATTATCGATAATACGTAGCCACTACAGTGGAAATACTCGCCTTTCTCCATTCTAAACATTCTTTGATTGGTGGTCCTAAGCTATTCAGCATTACGGCTAAATTTTTCCAAAATTCGGTGACATCAGATTTGGATTTTCCAAAGTTTGGGAATCCGCGGGCTATATCCGGATTTTTCTCCATCTCTTCAACCAATTTTGCGAATTGGTTACTATTTGTAATCTTTGGTTTTTGTCTAATGAGAAAAAATAAGTGAGAATTATTGAATATAAAAAAATATTCTTACAAAAAATGGAAAAATAATATATTTGTACAAAAACATAAACACTTACTTGATGTTGGTATCCATTTTTTATTTGTTTCAAGACAGAAAAAATGTATCTCGCCTCTCTACTCACCTATAAATTGTATGTGAGGATATTTGACATTTCTCTCACTCATTTCGCGCTCACGGCGAGAATCATAATACCAAAATTTGAATGCGGCGACAAGACGTCGCCAGGTGACGCGTAGATGAGAACCATAATAGGGGTGTAAATCAATCAAGTTGTGACATAAAATTGCCACGCCTAACACTACCAGTATTCGATGGCAATTACCAAGAATGGCAATCATTTCACGACATGTTTGTCTCAACAGTGCATGAAAATACTGGGCTTACTGGTGTACAAAAGCTTCAGTACCTTAAGGATTCGTTACGAGGAGAGGCTCGAGCATCATTAAGACACTTGGCAATAACCGAAGCCAACTATGTCGAGGCATACCAGAAATTGACAAAAAGGTATAGTAAGAAAAAATTAATTCTAAACTCTTTTATAAAAACATTTATTAGCCAACCGTCAGTCAACCAAACAACCGGTAAACAACTTCGTCAAATTTGCGACACCTCTGACGAAGTAATACGTGGAATTAAAGCACTGGGAAACGCAGGAAATGGTCGCGATCCATGGTTAATCTACCTAATATTAAACAAGATGGATGAAGACACACAACAGCGTTGGGCAAATGAGACCACAGAGATCGATTTTCCAACTTGGCAATCATTTTTGGATTTTTTAACGAAACGAGCTGACTCGTTAGAAAATTGCCAACAACCACCTAGGAAACCACAATTTCGATCTACCACCATCCACAGCCATACAGTAGCAGTCAAAAATTGTCCATTATGTAATACCGTACATAATTTATACCAATGTGCTAAATTTAGAGAGATGGATGTAACCGCCAGACGTGAATTCATGCAAGGGGCCAACCGATGTTTTAATTGTTTGTGTGATACTCATTTGGTTTCGAGATGCCAATCAAAAAGGTCATGCATGAAATGCCATAAGCGTCACAATACATTACTCCACTTACCATCCAACCACAACGCCACCACAAACCACGCCAAAAATGAGGCGAATATTGAGAATACACCTACCAACATTGTTGAAAAAACATCGGTTTATTTAACACCGTCTACCACCGTCCATACCTACCAATCACAATCACCAACATTTAACGTCGGACTTCTACAAACAGCACTTGTAGATATTCGAGGAGCTAATAATCTTTTATATCGTTGTAGAGCACTTTTAGATTCCGGAAGTTTAGCCTCATTCATCACCGAGTCGTGCGTTCAAAAATTGGGATTACCACGGAAGAACCAGAGAACTATTGTCGAGGGACTAGGTTCAACCAAGGTGGGCACTTCCAGAAGACGCTTGAATATTGAGGTATTTTCGCGAACAAGAAAGGACACATCATTCCATATGGACTCGCTTGTTCTATCATCAATTACATCAATACAACCGCAGATACGAATACCTGATTACCATTGGGCGGAGTTCCAAAACCTACCATTGGCAGACCCAACGTTCCAAGAGCCTGGCGAAATTGAAATTTTAATTGGATGTGACCATTATCTTTCGCTACTACTACCAGGTCATATTGAGGGTGTCAAACCCAACTTAATAGCACAAGAAACAATTCTTGGTTCTATAATTTCGGGAACATTAAGAAACAAGCAGCCATCACAAATTACAAACCTTTGTACATCCGTTAATATTGATGAAGCTCTGACAAAATTTTGGGAAATTGAAGAGATTAAAACACCCACACCCCAAACCCCAGAAGAAATTTATTGCGAGAATCATTTTTTGGATAACTACAGACGAAATAGCAACGGTAAATATGTCGTCGCATTACCATTTGACCCGAAAGCAGCACCACTTGGAGAATCCAAATTTCAAGCCGTCAGAAGACTCCATTCCATCGAGCGTAAACTTGAGCGAGATCCTGGCCTAAAAAGAGAATATATTGCATTTATGAGAGAATACCAGAAATTGGGACACATGGAACGTATAACCGATGACGAAATTGATATTCCATGGGACCAGTCATATTACTTACCACATCATTCAGTCTCTAAAGAAACCAGCACCACCACCAGAGTTCGTGTTGTATTCGATGCGTCGGCCAAAACCAAAACCGGAAGATCGCTAAATGACAATTTATGCGTTGGCCCATCAATCCAGCAAACTCTACAACAATTACTATTGCGTTTTCGGTTTCATCGTTTTGTTATGACAGCCCACATGGAAAAAATGTTTAGACAAATATTAATTACTAACCAACATACAAATTTTCAGAGAATTTTATGGAGAGAGGATTCATCGGAGCCCATACAAGAGTTCCGCTTACTGACCGTCACATATGGCACATCACCAGCGCCGTTCTTGTCCACCCGAGTTTTAAAACAAATTGCTAACGACAATCAAGAAAGGTTTCCGAATGCAGCAGCAATCATCGGTAGCGATTTCTACGTTGACGACCTGATGACAGGAGCAGACACACTGGATCAACTCATCACCCTCAAAAATAAAATATCACACATAATGAAATCGGCAGGATTCAATTTACGGAAATGGCTATCAAACTGTCTACCTGAAGATGAGACTTTAACCAAAGGCAAAAAATCAATGGATAATGACCGAGATTCGCATCATTCAAGGGTTCTAGGAATTATTTGGAACACCAATTTAGATCATTTCACATACAAGGTTGCGCTGAAGGATGTCCCAGTATATACCAAACGAGGACTGTTATCCGAAGCTTCTAAACTTTTTGACCCTCAAGGTTGGCTTGCTCCTATAACGATCTACGTTAAAATTATATTTCAAAGGACATGGGCAAAAGGTTTAGATTGGGATGATCCACTACCACAAGACATTCTAGACGACTGGAGCAATTTTCGAAATCAATTACCAGTAATTGACTCTATAACCATACCACGATGGCTCAAATTTACATCTAATCACATAAATTTGCTCGGTTTTTCAGATGCATCCAAAAGTGCTTACGCTGCTGTCATATATGCTGCTTGTACCAATAAAGATGGCATTATGGAAGTGACTATTGTATCAGCAAAAACGAAGGTCGCACCAGCACAAAAACAAGTTACTATACCAAAGCTGGAACTCTGTGCGGCACTTTTACTGGCAAGATTAATGGATAGTGTGTCGGAATTGCTATCAGATCGAGAATCAAGTATTTATATGTGGACCGATTCAACAATAGTTTTACAATGGCTAGAAACACTACCACGCTCACTCGAAGTTTTTGTAGGCAACCGTGTTGTTGAAATTACAACAAATTATCCCAGGAAATATTGGTATGACGTAACTACGAGGCAAAATCCAGCTGATTGTGCTTCCAGAGGCATACTACCATCCGAATTGCTGAATCATAATCTATGGTGGACAGGATCAGAATGGCTTAAATTACCTGTATCCGAATGGCCAACTAAATTTCAACCAACTATCACCTGTAATTTAATGTCATCTCCATCAGTGATTGATTTAATTGTAGCTAACAATTCCAATTTTAATAAAATCATCCGAGTGTTAGCATATTGCAAACGTTTTATTAAAAACCGTTTTTTGAAACCTCAACAAAGACTTAAGACATTTCTCAATAGTGCTGAATTAAGTGAATCAAAATTAATTTTAATTAAATATGTTCAAGAAAAACATTTTCATACCGAAATAAAAATCCTAAAAGACAATTTACCATTACCAAAAACCCATAAACTTATTAACCTTAATCCTTTTGTAGATAAAAATGGTATTTTTAGAGTTGGCGGTCGGATAGAACGAGCAACGGTTCCATTTGATGTAAAACACCCGATAATATTACCTACCGAAGACATCGTCACAGAAATTCTGGTGCGTACAACTCATGAAGCGTTACTATGTGGGAATCATACACTTTTGTTTACAACGTTGAAACAAAATTATTGGATTATAAATTGCAAGGCTGTAATTCGACGAGTAATCAAGAGGTGTATAAAGTGTTTTCGACATACCTCAAAAATCATTCAACCAATGATGGCAGATTTACCACCCAACCGAGTCACACTTGTCAGACCATTTATGTCGACTGGTGTGGATTATGCTGGACCAATATATGTGAGACCATCGAAACGTAGAGGACTGAAACCTGATAAGTCATACATTGCTGTATTCGTATGTTTGAGCACAAAGGCAATTCACCTAGAATTAGCTGGAGATTTATCCACTGACACATTTATTGGAGCATTTCGACGTTTTATATCCCGCCGTGGCCTTTGTCGTGAAATTATAAGCGACAACGGGTCCAATTTCATTGGCGCCAAAAAAGAACTCAACGAACTTTTCAATAGTGTGAAAGATATTCAAATTTCCAATTTTCTTTCACAGAACCAAATTGATTGGAAGTTCAACCCACCAACAGGTTCACATTTCGGGGGAATTTATGAGGCAGCAGTGAAATCAATAAAATATCACCTGAAAAGAGTATTATCAGAAGCTTTACTCACCTATGAAGAAATGGCAACTCTCCTGGCACAGATTGAATTCACCCTGAATTCCAGACCAATTTGTGTTAATTCAGATGATGACCTAAATCCGTTAACGCCGGCACATTTTTTGTTTGGTCACCCATACACCTATCTACCGGATCCAGACACCAGTCATCTCAAATTGAGCCACCTTTCGAGATGACAATACCTCCAGAGACTTCGGCAAGAATTTTGGAAAAAATGGCATTTGAATTATTTAACATCACTGCAAAAAAGAACCAAGTGGCAAACAAACTCATCAGATATTAAACCCGATGATATCGTTTTAATCCACGAAAGCAACTTACCACCAAGTAAATGGAAACTGGGTCGAGTTCTACAATTACATCCCGGAGCAGACAGCATCGTTCGTGTGGTCACATTGAAAACAGCATCTGGAATTTTTAAACGACCTGTGGTAAAATTATCAATATTACCAGTTGATAACTAATGCATGCACTTTTCTTGGGCCCGGAGGATGTATAATTTAGAGTTAAAGAAATTTACGCAACACACAAAACAAAGCAAAATCATTGGCATGCATTAGAATGATAACATCACAAGGTTTGCGTATCACACCGATTGCTTATATTCAATACACAATTTTATTATTTATATACTTACCAATTATCTTAATGCATATTACCGTATATCCCTAAAATTAGAATTATTTATTGTACTCGAATTACTGAATTTATATACATATAAATGTATACTTACATTTTGCTTGTAAACAAACTACCATTTGACATGTATGAAGTTAAAATTGTAATAGATTAATTATAATTAATGTCATTAAGAACAGTACCACTTGTGTACTAATTTATGTAATTTAGTACTAAGCTAATGACTTATATTTTTTGTAAATCATTTTTAACACTTAAGTTTCAACTAGCGATCAACAAACATCAAAAATTAATAAAACCAACTCTTACTTAAATTATAATTATAAATAAAATTAAGGACATCTTGTTACTGTGGTGTTTCAATTAAATTTTTATTTAATTAAATAAAATATACCAATTTACAAACAGTGATTCAACGATCATTTTTATATATAAAATTCTTCCCAATTACCAGCTACACGAACAGCAAATAAATATTCCTACTTTGTCTTCGGGAAGGAATTTTTCCAAAACAATAGAATAACTAAAACATAAATAATATTTTACAGTCATGCAGTTGAACTGTTTTAAAATTGAATTTATAAAAACCCACGACCAATCAGACCCGTACACTTTAGGTTTAAAAGCTTTCGGCGTGTTGCGGGATAGATTGTCATTAAAACAATCAAAAAATTGAATTAAAACCAACGTATTGCAGCTGATAAATTCAGCAATTGGAAATATAACGCCAAGAACTTTAACAACGTAAGCGCAATAAAAAATTTTAGGGTAATTATGTTCAGAACAGCAGTTAGGATTTCGAACCAAACTACCAGTGGCATCCACGTGTACAACTATATTTTTCGCATTTAAAAAGGAGAATGCTAAATCCCGCATGAGGGTCATTTGAAAAGGAAGTGAAATTTGGAAGATATAATTATCATCAGCCTGATTTTGAAGCCTTTGAACAGCGTCTAATATTTTGCATCCAATAACGAGATCATTCTTCAGTTTCCGCTCAGATCTGGCTTTTCCCAAATTGCCAGTTAAAATTATTTTTTGAGTATTTCCTTTTTCGAGTAGGTTTTTATCAATATTGGTAAACTGCTGTAAGCTACGGTGATGTGCATGAGTAATTGAGTAAACTCTTCCGTGGAAATCCATGTCTGCGTCGAAAGTATAATACTGCATAACATTATTTGATTTTCCTACAAATTTAAATTTTTGGTAATGATTCGAATACATGTAGCGTACTGTATTAAAATTTCCTTATATTTGCAATACGAAATGACAAAACACAGGAATGATTGCTAGTTGTCATTGTTGCGATACAGAGTGACGTAAATCTTCATAATTCCAGTCTAAAGCAATATTTATTGCAATGTGCATCGTTCCACAGAATAACCAATTATCTGTAGCACTGGGCTCAATTTCAATGAGGAGTTTTTCTATGGATAAATCGTGTTTAACATATTCTGGTGATAAAGAAGGTAATATTAAGATTTTCTCTTTATCATCTTTGTTTTCAATTTCTGATAAACATTACCAATCTTCAATGTGTCCGGATCTGCAATTATCTTGATCTACAATTATATCGGCGTCAATTTTGCTCGAACAAGGAAGGTTCATTTTACACCTTTGCCATTAGATCCATTATCGACAATTTTTAAATGTTTGCTAATTTTCGAAGAAGTTACAGTTTTTTGTTTAGATATTTTTACATTTGAAATGTCGAGGTCGTACATTTCTATTAAGGCTTGAATGAAAACTTTTCCTTTTATTTTATTATTTTCTTTCTTTGAGTACGTACTACTGTTACAACTACTGTTACAACTATTTAAAGTAGCAAAGATATTTGTTTTTTGTCTCAATAAACGAATCAACTATCAATTTCAACAAATCAAAATAAAAATCTAATATATATGAATATGTACGTCAAATAACCTGAATTACAAATTAACGCAGAAGGTCCAAAAAAAAGCAAATTCAAAGATGAGTAATTCAAGAAAAATTAGAGGAATAAGATACTACATTCTTTATGAATTTTCTCACATTTCCATCTTTTTATAACTTTTTCCTCATTTAGCATTATTCGTCCTAACGTAAAATCTAGTATTTTATGGACAATACTAGACTACACCATTAACTGTTCACCTGGGTATATCCATTATAGGCCCCACCATTCTGTAGCTTCTGAACCTAATTAGCGACACTAAAAATGCCATTAGCTCGAGCTATGGAGACCATCCATGACATTTCCTATCCAAAAACAAACCGATTTCTCTAAATATGTTTGCTGAGACTCTTATTTGCTTACGATTTTCATGATCATCAAATTCCAAAATTTTTCAAGCGACTGGGTTTTGACTTTGCGGTTCGTGAGATAAATTGGCACTGTATGGTCTATTATTCAGCAACACCAGCCTGGTATTTAGTCGTTGTTGAATATAAAGCCAATAATAATATAATACCAGCAAAAGGATAATTATTTCCATAACGTAGATTATCGTATTGCAAAATATATTTTGTCCACGACTAAAGTATAATATACTCATTATACGTTTGTTTCTTCAATCATAATGATATCCATTATTCACTGCTAGTTTATCTAGTAGTCCCTTCTTCCATTATTCACTACCACCAAATAAAAATTTCATTTTTGAAATTTTATCTAGTAGTCTGTTTTCATCCATTTTCATTATTATTAAACTGCGACGTCAAAATGTCGACGAAAATTATTTTAGGTTTATTTGAAGGAAAAGAAATCCGGAAATTCTTTTATGTTTATTTAAAGGATTTGATAATAAAACACAATTTTTTATCGGTCGTGGACAAAGTATCGTATTCTACTCGCATATAATGGCTGTTATTCACTCAGATGATTTACGACACTCGCCTATCGGCTCGTGTGGGTAAACTTCATCTTCGTGAATAACAGCTATCATTATTTGCTCGTTGAATAATATACTATTGTCTACGACTAACGTATAATATACGCATTATACATTTGTTTCTTCAATTATAATGATATCCATTGTTCATTGCTAGCCTCTTCTTCCATTATTCACTACTATGAAGTAAAAATTTCTTTTTTGAAATTTTATCTAAGTAGTCTTGTACTATTTTCATTATTATTAAACTGAAACGTCAAAATTTCGACGGAAATTATTTTAGAAGATTTTCATTATTGAAATCCAGTTTTTTAGAATAAGAGTTTAGGCAACAACTTCGAAAATCGGTTTCTTCTTGCTCCGACAGAATACCTAAATTGAGGGAGGCCGAAATGTCCGCTCCTAAATAAATGCGGCTTAGGTCCTTAATAAATTTTCTATTTATTGATATGGGCATATCAATTGTTTTAAATTTTTCAATCGAAGCAAACTCCTCTCCAATAAAGTAGTCGACAATTTTGAAATATAAACAGGATATTTCTCTTTGAATAATTTTGGACTTCGGGGTACTAGGCCTAAAATATATTTTAAAAACAATTCAAATTGTGGATAATTTTTTGCGATGACTGTAGCTTCTCGATATCTTCGTGTACTAAAAATAGTTTAGGATCATCTATTCGACTTAAAAGTTGGGTGTCTGTTGCTACTAATGACAGCCACCTTGTTTGGGATGGATGAAACATCTTACGTGGTTTATATATAATCCAGAATGGCTTCAAATTGGGCGAACAAATCCACTCTTTTTGAATTATTTTGAATAAATATCCCGAGCACATTTCTCGACATACTTGGGGAAAGTGCAAGCCATATGCATTTAAAAACAATCAAGTTCGGACAGCAAACCCAATCATATTTTGTTTATAGTTTATGTTATATCCACTAAAAACTTCAATTATTTTTATCTATATGCCAACTGCATTACAATTCTCGACATTTGCCAGCTGTTGGGGCAAAGGTTGCCTTGTGTAATTGCTGCAAGTACTTTGTACTTGTAAATTTACAAAAATAAAAAAGTACAGAAATATTTTTCTGATTGAAAAGGTAATTTGTAATTTTTATTTTTTACGATTTTATTGCTTTACAACTTTTTATAAATTGAGAATGACTAAACAAAAATCAGAAAAAATTACATAAATCTACTGAGACATCTGTGTTACTATAAATTTTTATTCTATTAATTTGATGAACATTGCGACATCTATATGGTGACACATTGAAGTCAAATGTTACTTAGCTAATTCATGTACACAAAATCTGAGCAAAAATGATCGTTGTGCTAAAATTATTATTTTGAGTTGACATAACAACAAAAACAAATCAAAATTTTACAATAACAAACCAAATATTTGAGTAAGTAATTTTAAGATTTTTAATTTTAATTAATTCAGTTGAGGTTTAGTTTATAATTTCTATGTCCAAAAGTACATGATCAAAACAAAAGCAGGTTCCAAAGAAAAGCAACCCATCTTTTAGTATTGCTCCATTTGATTTTAAGGTAACAGTGATAGGCGAGTTTTTCCTTGCAGCATTGTGACATTTTGCTCCTCATAACCGAACCTACCAACAGCCACAGAGATAAGACTTCCTGATCCCGATCGAATAGTGCAACGATCTCTGAGAGGTGTCAACAATGACTCCTCGGCGTAGAAGTTGCCTAGGACAGTACGAAGAGCTATCTCGGGATCGAAACTATATATTTTAGTTCTCAATAAAAGAAACTTTTTTCAAACAACATATTTTCTAAACTGATTTCAAACAACATATTTTCTATTCAAAAATTTAAAATGTATTTTCAAATGTAATAAAGAATTCACAAGAATCCCTTACGATCGAAGTAGTCCATCAAATATTGTACCCGCTCTCGAACTTTTGGAATATCAAAAAGCGCCCGACGAAGTTTTAACACCTTCTCACTATCACCGATTATAAGTTCCGCGTCAGCATCATCGCCGTTGGCTAAGTGACGTGGTGTTACTACAACAAATGCCATTAGAACAGCGATTGGTGATCGCTTTAACATTTGTATTTGTAAATCGAGTAACGATGGTATTTTCTTCGGATATTTTACCAATTCCAGCGATTTAACTAATTCCAAATGATAGATTTGTAACAAACGATCCCAATCTCGTTCCATGATCTCATTTGCCGTCGACGTATAAAACAAATAGGTTAAATCAATCGCTGGTGATCCATAATACCCCAATTGATAGTCCACCATAATTACGTCCACCGGGGCATTCGCCTCATCAAATCTATACATTATGTTATTGACCCAAAGATCACCATGTGTTACGGTTTTAAATGTATCATCACTGGAGTTTTCGTATGATTCATTAGCTTTTGATAAAATGTTATCCATGAAAGCTTGAAATTTTCCAGCGAAATGCTCGTAACCTGGCCAATTCTGGCATAATTCTCGACAGTCTCGCATAACTCTTGTCATCGGTGATATAACTTCTTGATGGTCAGGCCCAATGAGCGGCCTTTTATGACCCGCAAATAATTCTGGCGATTCTACGTACACCATAGCATTAATTGCATGTAATACAGCCAACTTGCGCAACAACATAGCGGTTGCATTAAAATCTAACCCGACACGACGATCCATATTATGGTATCCATCATCTTTTAAATCTTCGAACACATAATAGACTGGATCTTCACATACAGTATAACACTTTGGTGCACATTTAAAATTTGGATCAATCAAATTTTGAAATTTTCCAAAACGGGGCAGTATATCACGATAGAACGCAAACTCTCGTCCGTACAGATGAGTCATTAGTGGACCCAAATCCTTCATACTTTCAGTAGCCGCCACAAGGGTTTTTATCACGAATGATTTTTTCCTATACATAAACATAAAAAACAGATTTCTATTACTTCACAAATACACTTACAAAACCAAAAACATACATACATTGATCTACTTCCGACGGTATATTTGACGAGCACACGTAACATTTGACTTCCATAATTTTCGCCTTTAGCAACTGCATGATTTAATTGGAAAGTAGTCACTTTTGCGGTCGCATCCTCATGCGACCGTAAAATATTTTCCAAAAATTCACTTGTTAGCCAAGCGTAACAATCATTTTCAATTGACGCCATAATGAACTTGAGAAGAAAAACTTAATTAATTTTATTTTATTGTTTACTTGTTCACGGTTTGGAATGTTGTGTACTTCTAATAAACCTAAACTCGTTGAATAGATAAATTCTATAAATAAATTACCTCAGACTTTACAAGTCGAGTTGAAAAAAGTCAGCCATATAGTACAATAGATGATAGAAGCTATTCAAAATATGTATATCTACAATATAGATATATTGCAGTTCTTATTATATTTTATTTATTTAAAATAAACGTGCTTTTTTAATGCATTTAAAACACTTAAACAAATTGCACAACAATTATTTTTTTACATTACAGTACATCCTATTATGCTGTCTGGTTGTTCTGACTGGATACAAATATTTAAACTTTGTAATAACAAACATACAAATTAGAGAGACGCTGTTGTTAAAGTGTTTGTAGTGCCGTCTGTAAACATTGCTTCTATTGTACTTCTATACAGTTTCTTCTATCAATCTCGAATTAGTAGAATTGAAGGTATACAAAAACAATTTTGCTTGGAATTATGACCATAACCTTCCTTACACGACGAGAAATACTTGGATCAGCATTTATTTACAGAAAAAACTAACTTATCTTTTATTCCTAAAAATCTGAATATAAACGCTCTTAACACGAATCCAAGGCAACACGGTTGTTAAATTTGACTTCTTCTTGACTGAACAATTTTTTTTTTGTTTTTTTAGGAAATTGCGCCGTATTCTGGCACCATAAAATCCGTGCTTTATTACTTTATTACGCCGCTTACAATAGGAAATTTTTATTGAAAAAATAAAAAATCATAACATAACATAAAATTTTAGATCCTACTCTAAAAAATATAAAGGGCTGAAACCTGTTTCCATTGAAACTTTTCTTGCCAATCCTTCGCTTTAAACATGCGCCTCAGTATTGAAACTAATAAAGGTAGTGCAGAGATTCGGAATTATAAATGTTATTTTAAATCCTCACTCCCAATATCGAATTTCAATATATTCCAGAACTTTTTCTAAAAATCATTTTAAAAGATCATTACCCGAATCGCACATGTAAAATTCCATTAAAATCCGTTAAAAAATGGAACAGTTCCATCCTAACTGGCCATATATCAGAATTTCATCCAACAATAATTTTGGAATCCCAATACTAGTCTACCTATCGAAGTTCATCATAATCGGTTGAAAAATAGGCAAGTTCCATCATATTTATCCTTATTTCAGAACTTCATCCAAAAATCATTTTTGAATCCTATTTCCAATGCACAAGCCGAATTTCATCATAATCGGTTGAGAAAAGGCAAGTTCCATCAAACTTATCCATATTCCAGAACTTCATCCAAAACTCATTTTAGAATCCCATTCCCAATGAATACGATAAGTCCAGACCGGCTTGAGTACTTGTTTATAAAGCACAAGTTTATTATGAATGGATAACTGAGAGTTTCTTCCAATTAACCAGTACATTTTTCTATATTTTAATTGAAGCTCTTCTGCTTTCTTTTTCACGTGTACTTTCCACTTTAACTTTGCATCAAGGTTCATACCAAGGTATTTTGCTTGATTGGCATGTGGTACAGGGATATTACTGAGAGTCACAGGTAGTGGTTCTATTGATCTATTAGTGAAGTTAATGTGAGTTGTCTTAAGCATTAAACAATGAAAAACAAAAAAAACATAAAATTTTGATATGACTTCCGGCTCCATATATTGAATTTGTGAGTTGGGGAATTTTGCACCAGATATATAATCCATTTGAAAAAAATTAAATTCCTTATAAAAGCTTCTTTTTTAGACTATGGCTTTGTATAACTAGAGCCTACTCTATAAATCAGAGCCTCCACATTGACTGTATTTTTTACTAAGCTGAAAATAAGGTACATAAAATTTTTTCTGTAATATGGAACTATATGGGAAAATGATTATTTTCATTTACATTTTTATGCTGTGTGCTTCAAAAGACTTTTCAAACTAAACTTTTCAAATTTTGAAGCTTTCGCTATCTCCTCATATATGCTTGGTGAAAAGGCAGTCTACGAGGTTACTTTTCGCCTACTTTTCAATTTGTATGACATACAGTTTAAAATACGTAGTAATTAAATGTAATTGAATATAAAAAACAAATTAAATAAAAATAAATTAAAATAAAATAAACAAAAAAAATGGCAAAGAGACCGTATTGTGCGTTGTAAGTTTAATTAAATAATTTATTTGATTTGTTCCTTTTTTATTTTAATTACATTTAAATTAACTTTTTTTGTAATATGGAATCAATAGGACACCGAAAGGTTCATAAAGGCCGGAAAAGATTAGAACATGTCTTGGAAGCTTTTCGATGTGGCCATCCTAAGTAAGTTTTTATTCATTTTATTTACAGGAAAGTTGGAGAGGAAGCTCCAATTACCCGAGAAGACTGTCGAAAATTAAAAAAAAAAAAAAGGAACAACCTAATGATTATATACACTACGCTTCACTTAATTACGGCTACCTATTTTATTGATTTCAAATGTCAATAACTTCCACATTTCTGCAATTAGAATATTGAGAGTACATTGTTGCTTTTTGAAATAACTGTAAAACAGATAACAAAAATAAAACCGTTACCTTAGTTTTGTTCGTTATTCGTAATCTAGTCAAAAAAACGTGCAATTTAAATGCGTCACTTGATTACGACCAGCAGTGAATAGTTGTAGCTTATGAAAGCTACGGTCAAACTTTGTAAATTAGTCTTGATTTATTATTTTTAATTAAATCTATCAACAAAACAATAGGATTTTAGGAAAATGGGTAAAGAAAAGACACTTTCAGAGGACGAAAAAGCAAAGATCGAAGTTTTGAAGGAAGAAGAATTCTCAAATCGTCAAATAGCGGAAAAATTTGATATAGGGAAAACCATTATTGATCCTTTATCAATAATATTACGTATAAACGGACGTAAATTAAGCGTATCAGCGTAAAAAATTAAGGCAAAAACCGGAGTCAAAGCTAACAATGCTACGCATCTTGAATTGAAAAAACCATAAAAGAAACCTCCTTTAAATGCATCTTAGCTGCCGGATCTAATGAACATTTAAATCCACCGTCACCTAATAGAAAAAATCCATGAGGTAGGAATGTTTGTTTGCGATATAATTGACTATTCCGTAGGACCCTTCGGTCATGCACGGAACCCGGGGGTATGCACAACAAATATTAGTAAATTTACCAGAATTATCGCAAACTGCCATTAAATTAATAATGTAATCAAGTTTACGATTTATATATTGACAGTATAACGCAGTCGGTACAACAACTTTTATGTGGCATCCATCGATAGCATCCATCGATAGCACCTGACGTTTTCGAAAATATTGAAGTGCTCGATCATTCATTAATTTATTTGCCAATAAGACTATATGAATCTAAACTTGGAAATACTATTACCTTTGGTGCAAGCTTCACAAACATATCAAGAATTTTGTGAATAATTGTTCTCACAGTATATCAATATATCAATTGAAACGTATACCAGTGACCCTGTAGCTCGCTCCACTGGTCAGTCAATATAAAAACATAGAAACATGGAATTATATTGATAATTTGAATAAGTGAATATTTTATTAAGTGAATGAGTAGACAGTTTAAAGTGTTTGCGGATATAAGCATTATCATTAGCAAATATA
Source organism: Tipula vernalis (assembly GCA_958295665.1). Lineage (NCBI taxonomy): Eukaryota > Metazoa > Arthropoda > Insecta > Diptera > Tipulidae > Tipula > Tipula vernalis. The sequence goes on from OY282559.1 coordinate 168,202,867, forward strand.
TGCTTGTAAATTTCAGTATTGTTATAGTTTCGTATTACCTGCAAACAAAATAAAAATGTTATATATATATATATATATATATATATATATATATATATATATATATATATAAAGGGTGTTAAATTTGAGATATCTTTTTAAATATTCCGCCATTTATATTTTTTGTACCACATGTTATTTGACAGATGACAAGTACAAATATTTCGGTTAGTTAAAATAGATCGCTGCACGAGTGGACAACGTGTTTTCATTACTAAAACTTATTTTATATACGGTGAAAGATATTCAGAAGTTGGAAGAAAATTTCATTCCAAATATGGTAGAGAAAATCATGCGATTTAACGCCATTGAACTTCTTCTCGGATAATCCTCAAACTGTTCAACAAGCAAATATCACTAATTGAACTAGGTAAAAGATTGACAGTCTGCCCAGCTAGCAGAGGAGGTCTCTTGAACGATATTCTTTTTCATTATTAACCGGAACCAATGTACTTTAATTTCCAATGAAAACAAATAAAGATTTCACACAATTTATGTCTTTTATTTAAAATTTAAAAAGATACCTCAAATTTGAATTTTGAATTACATACTTTTAATAAACGAGTCGGTTTATTTTTTGTTAGACGTCATTTATATAAACGAAACATTGAAAAAGTGTAGTGGGCTATAAGGCACAATTGAATACTTTTAAGTTAGTGACATCTAACATAGTATAAATACATATAGTACTACCATCATACAAAAAAAATATTTAATCGGTGAAATTCCAGATGTCGCGTCGATCACATATAAAAAATAATATAAAACTTTTTGGTAATCGCCTAAATGTTTATAAGGTTAATTGAACATACAACGGAAATTCGAATTGTTCACGTGTAGTTTTATCCTACTCTAACACTTAGTAACGAATTAACATATGTACATCGCCGACTATACTACATGTAGATCAGTGGTACCCATACTTTTACATATTTTTGTATATTTTTGTTATACGTAAAAGTCCTACTCAAACATGATTTTTTTTTTTTTTTTAAAATACTGAAGGTCATTGCCTGAAATTGAACAAAACGGGAATAAAAATCAATTTGTCATTTTTTAATTTCAACTCAAGTTTTTATTTTATTTAAAATTTTCACTAAATATTTTTATTTTTATATTTTAATAAATAATTGAATATGTACATATAGTATGTAATTTCTATTGAGCAACAAATGTTTAGGAATGAGAAAAGATAATTTTTATTTTTGCGGTTCACACGGCCATTGACCTTTCGTATTTTGTTTTGGTATCATAAACATTAATGCTGTATTTTATTTGATAAATTACAACAACAATCCCATATATCGAATTCCTACTTTTTGACGGTATTGAAAATCCAATTCCAAAATATAGTTTCGAGTTCAACAATAGAATCGTTATATTTCATTTTTTTATTTCTAAAGGTTGTCAGGTTGTCATTTCAAAATAATTTGAACGTTAAAAAGTTTAAAATTATTAAAAAAAGTGAATTTATAAATGTTATTAACTTGTATAATTAGCAAACTGTTTTTATATTAAAAATACCATCATACATATAAAATCTGTAAATCCGTAATCAAAATTGATGTGATGGATACAGTTGGTAACATATTAATTTATATAAATGCTACCAACCTTTAGAAAATAAATCCAATTCCAAATAAGAATTCGTTTTGTCATTTCTTTTGACGAAAATTGAATTCCAATTCCAATTCCTTGGTCAAATAAAATACTGCATAAGTAAATACAATTAAATCCATTTCAAAATAACAAAAAAAAGTTAAATATTAGTAGAATTTTAGTTTTCATTTTCCTCTAAATTGAAAAATTTTATTTTGATGCCTTTTCGGTTGCTTGAGTTCATCATTTTTTTGCTTTAGGCTAAATCGTATAAATACAGCAATTATATATTTGATAATGCGGGCAGCGTGCGCATCACATAATCGATGTGGATGTTTTCCGTGAATAAACTTCGTAAAAAGTTTGTCAAGAACATTTTCTTCGTAACCCATATTTGAGATATTTTTTTCGAATGTATTTAATATGTTTTCGACGAATTCTTCGAATTCGTCGGAGGGCACTGATAGATTTCCATATGCAGCAGATTTCGTATTTTCAGTTACATAAGCCTTTATTTTTAAAAGAACGTCATTTTCTCGTTCTTTATTATTTTCATTAACCACAAAGTTTGAGCAATTGTCACAATTAAACTGTTTAGTGACTTTGTTACTGAAAAACCCTGTTAAATAAACTAGAGAGCATTTTCGCAATTTTTCGAATTGCAATGTTGCAATTGATGATGATTTTCGCTGTTCTCGCCTAAAAATAAATCTTTTGTTGTTCAATATTTCAATATCGGGTGCTTCAGTCGTTTCGGATTCGGGTTCACAGTTCTCCGCAACGGCCGCAGTTGAATCAGGTAGTTGCTCGTAGAAATTAATTAAGTTGTTGGAAAGGGAGTCTTCATATCCAGAAAACATTGAAGGAATTGTCTCTTGAAAGCATATTTCTTTTAAAATTTTTATAAACCTCGATGCTGATGGATTTTTTTCATAGGAACCTAATTACGAACAAAATATTTAATTAATTATTTTATAATAATCAAAATAATTTTTTCTACAATCATCATTTAGAAAGTATTATTGGTTTTTCTATATTTGTTTATGTGACTGTAGGATGTGTGTAATACGATTAAAAAATATTTTGCCATGCTCGAATATTGACTTTTCCAATTGACTTTCTCGCACGGCAAAACATCATTCTATATTTCATATACACCTAAATTATTATTCTACTATTTTCTTCAACATATCTTCCTAATTACAGCTAACTCTTTTTTACTTTCTTTTCCTCTAGTAAAATAAAGTATAGTAATCATGAAAATTTTGGACCTTGAGATTTTTAGAGATTCATTTGTTTTGAGGTCCCCTGAGTCCGAAAAAGTGGGTTTCGAAATGGTGTCTGTCTGTCAGTCTGTCTGTGTCCTCTCTACAGCCCATATGGTTTAACCAATCGAACTGAAACTTTAGATTTAAGCTTTTTTGATAAATTGGGAGGTCCCAGTGAATTTTACTCCAAATCGGCTAACCGGAAGTGGCCACTCCCTTGGTCCAGAAAATTTATTTTGCAAATATCTTAAAAAGTATAAGGTTTACAAAAAACTACTCAAAACAAAATGTTTCCAAAAATTAAAAACAAATAAAAATAAAAAATAAAAAATTAAAAAATAAAATTTAAAAATTTAAAATTTAAAAAAAAAAAAATTCTCGAAATTCTCTGTTCGTAAAAGAAAGTCGTGTGTTGGCCACACCTCCATTTTTTACACGGTCTTTTTTACACTGCTTTTAATTTAACACTGTTTTTTTTACGGTTTAAATGTCGTTATAAGTACCGGTATCATCTGAAATGAGGCTTCACCAAATAATCCGTAAAAAATATCGGTGTTAAATTAAAAGCAGTGTTAAAAAGACCGTGTAAAAAAAGAGTCAGGTGTATACCGTTACCTTTACCAGCTCTAACTGCGGAGAAAAGATTTTCTAAGGGATCTTGATTTATATGTGAAGTTATTATATATTCTTGTACATTTTGTAAATCACACCATAACAGTTTTATACCATTAATAGTTTGAACAAGACCATCAAAACAAAATGGACGTCCCATAAATCCTTGGTGTCTCCATCCTTCTATCCAAGATACAGCGACTCTAAATTTTGAAATACTATGCTGGCTTCGGTTGTGTCAGCGTACGCACATTGGTTCGGATTTTTTGAATATTTACATTTGGAATTCAAGCTGTCAAATAAATTGTTCAGTTTACAAATAAATTCTGCTGTATCAAGCGCTATTTGTTGCAAGCTAATTTTGGTGGTGCCTGTTTCTTTTCCCTCATCTATTTATAAAATAAAAAAAATAGAAAACAAAATATTCACTTATGTTTTAACCTTTTTTTGGCACACTGCGATCATATGCATCCCACGCTTATGTCATAAATTTTAAATAGCTAATAATTTAAATAAGCTTTTAATTTTTTTAACAAACTTAGTTTAATTTTTTGACTATGTAACCTTTACTACATTAAAAAGTACACTTTCAAGAAGCTCCAAAAAGAATTTTAAGTTAAAATATTTAATAGTTTATATATTATAACGGTTTTTGACCGTGGGGTGCATATGATCCCTATGTGCTGAGTACGTCATTCGACAGAAGTGTGCGCCGAATAAGGCTTAAATGTTTGTGTTTCGAAGTATTAACTGGCGAAAACTAAATAAGAAACTATAAAATAAATAAATATTTACAAATATTTATTTGTTTATTTTTTATTAGGTCTGTTATATTTCTCTGTTATATATAGACAACACAATATGTCCCTATTGTAAGCGTATCAGAAAACGGTAATTTTATTAAAATCTTAATATTCCACTTTTGTGAAAAATTTATAATCAAAGAGATTGATTACTTTTTCAATGCAAATACTGTTATTAATTTTTTTTTTCTGAATCCTAAATATTAATAGTATTGGCTTTTATAAACTATTTAATTAACATAATTAATTTAAAATATTAAACACATAAAATGAAAATTTGAAAACCCAAAAATATTTCAACTTGAAACTACAGAACATTTTCAATTTTAATGAAATTACCGTTATTTTTTTAATTATGTTGTTCCTTTTTATGAATCCACCTTAATTATGTTTTAAGTTTTTCTTAGGATTAGTTGGAAAGCATGTATAATAATGCAACTCAACAATATTATTTCGAATCCTATTATTTGAATACCTAATAACAAATGATGATATCGATGATGAATTTTTTAAAAACTTTGATCTCATGGAGGCAAGGTACAAACATTTTTAAAAATATTTTTAAAGGCATTTTCGTTCATTTTAGAGATCAAACAAAAATTTTATGGGACGGCATGCAAGAAAAAATATTAAGGATCACTCTAATATATATAAATAAATATATATATATATATATATATATATATATATATATATATATAATATATATATATATATATATATATATATATATATATATATATATATATATATATATATATATATATATATATATATATATATATATATATATATATATATATATATATATATATATATATATATATATATATATATATATATATATATATATATATATGTATATATATGTATATATAAATAAGTATATATTTTATATATATGTATATATATAATAGTGGCACAACCAATAATTATTTATCAATAACTATACTTTACCAGCAAAACAATTAAGAGAAACTGCAGCATAAATAGCAGATGCAACATTAGCGCTAAAAACTTGTGTAGCTAATTTAACTTTAAGTTTTTCAAAAATATCGGGGTATATGTGCTTACGAGTGAGGCCATGTAAAACTCTCACTGTTTCATGATCCATTGAATACAGTTTTTGTAGTATCTGCCACGATATTGTCTTTTCGCAGTCGTTGGTTAATATGTTAGCAGAATATAAACAATTCCGAACACTTTTAAAGAGGTGAGGAATGTCGTAAAAACAAAATATTCTTCGTGAACCAAACATTGCCCATGGCTCCTGCTTGGTTACCCCTAAACTTGAAAATGCTTTTCTGTTTGTACTACTTTGATCACATGTGATGCCAACTATTTGCAAACCGGTTTTGTGAATTTTGTTGACAACTTTTTCTAGTAATAATTTTATTTGGTCGCCTTTTGGTGAACCCATGTAATAACCGACTACTTGTTTCCAATTTCGGTTGATTCCACGTAGCATAAATACAAATGCTTTGTTGGAAATTAAATTGCCCCTTCCAAGTTCACCAAGGTCCTGGTATCCATGGATTAGGTCATCTGCTGAATTATATTCCAATTCTTTTTTTATTGCCATTTCATCCATCAACAGAATGCAACGTTTGTCTATTTCACTCATGCCGTCACATTTATGTTTTAAAAGACTAATTATGTTCTTGGATACTCCACTTTCAAATCTTGTTAGCGAATACCAACGCAAAATAGTCGATATTCCTAAGTAAAAATAAAATATATGACTGAGTATTAAGTATACTCTAATTTGGTTTTCATTTTAATATAACGTATGATTACTGTAGTAGGTTGCGAAACGGAAGATTGTTCATAAGTAGTTAGGAAATGAAGAATATATACAGTGATACATGTACAAGTTTTGCCTTTAAGGCAATAAAAATAATTGCATCAAGTAGACCATTTTAAATTCCTTTAAGTGACGAACAGCGAAAAATTTATAAATAAACTTAAAAATTAAGCATTAACAAAACTTAAAAATGCGGTAGATAGCATTTGTGTATTCTGAAAGAAAGCATTTGTGTATTCTGAAGAAATTTAACGAAGCTTCATTAAATTAGATCTGTCACTTAAAAAAAATTAAGAATGCGCGATTTTGCGTAGAAACTTAAGAAATAAATGGCTTTTTATTTTTATTTATTCATTTAAATTTTATTTCTCTAGGCTTAACGGAGATATTAATTTATTTTTTAATTTGGAAAAATTTGTCTAGTGTATTTTTTCCTAAAAGGTAAAAAATATCAACATTTTGTGATTGCAAATTATGTAGCCCCATTTTGCTTTACACATAAACAATAATAATTTGTAATTCAATAGTAATTTAAATAGTTTAAAATATTCAAGTTTATTTTAACAGAATTAAAGAAAGTTTGGTTTGAAAAAAAATATCGAAAAATAATGGTTCCACTAAAATTCTTAAGTTTATAATTTTTTGCTGGTTGGAATGTCAAAAAAATTAAGCAAAATTAGGGTCGTTTAAATTCTTTAATTTATAATTTTTCACTGGTTGAGCATTTAAAGGCCGCATACTTGAAAACTACCGACAGTAACTTTTATGATAATTCCGCAACAGAAGAACTTGACGGACCTAAAATTTTCTCATCTTTTTGGCTAGTTTTTCCCCCCCAATCCCAACTTAAAAAAACTATGTTTTTTCTCGTATGAAAATAAAAATTGTGTTTTTTTAAGTTGGTATGGAGGTGAAAAAAATTACCAAAAAGATGAGAAAATGTATGTCCGTCAAGTCGTGTCGTTTTTGTTAAGTTCTTTTGTTTTGAAATTACCAAGTTACCGTTGGTAGTTTTCAAGTATGCGGCATTAAGGCAAAAATTGAACATTGTTCAATTTTGTATACAGCAAATTTTTTTGCCTTTCACGCAGAATTACGTGACTTTAAAAATGTAACAGCTATTTCAACAAATCAGCATGGAAACACGTTGCAAGTATCCCTGCCTTATTTCACAACTGATGACGAAATATTCACCAGTTTGTGTCTACTTGATATACAAAAAAAAAAAAAAAAATGAAATTAATTTGGAATTTTACGATTTAAAGACTTTTTTTTGCCAAAATTCAATAATTTATTGCTTTTTTCCCAAAAATTAATAAAAGTCTTTGTAACGAAACGTTATGTAATCTCATTTTATGTAACTTGTGTGATTTTCGAAATGAGCGCAGCGAGCAATATCCCACTCTTTACACAAAATAAAGTATTTCCTAATTAGTTGCACAGCTATTTAAATAAAAATAACAATTAATTTTAAATTAATAAAATAAAATACTTCAGTGAAATATTACAAATCATATTTTTAAAATTTGGTGTACAAATCCTTATTCTTACCTGGTAAATAAAAATTTTTCTTCAGCAAATGTTTATAAAAAGCAGGTGATTTAAAATAAAATCCTAGAAATAACTTTTGCTCTGCTTGTGTCCATGTCGATTTTTTTTTTGTGGAATATTTGTGAAAACACAAACGTTTTCACTTCTGGCCGATCTTCAAGTAAGTTGCTAATAAAATCTTTTACCACAATATCTACGGATGCGAGCTTCTTTTTAGGTGGAGTGTTTAAAAGGAACCTCGGAATTTTTTTCGGTTGCTCGTTTTCTTGATTAGTTTCGGTCCTCTTTCGGTGATGAGGACTGAGGAACTGAGAGGGCGATATAGGACACGCTAAAGAAACTTGTGGAATATCATAATTCCTTAGATACGTTTTTAGGGGCCCTGCTTCATATTTTAATTTGAGTGGTGGCGAGGCAGGCAGTACTGGCTCAACCTCAGAATACTCTGTGTTAAAAGTAATGGTTGGCGGCAAAGTTTTTTTTTAAATAGGAGCTTTGGTAGTTGTATACAATTTTAGATTTATTAATTTTTGACAAGCAACGTCGATCTAACTGTCTTTACATTTACAAACAAAACTATTAAATGTTTTTGGAAGTGCCGTTCTTTTCAAAACTTTTCTGGATCCACTTATTCTAAACTCACTGACACAGAAGTGTTCTTCACAAAATGTAATACATTTTGAATCCTGTTGGATTTTATCCCACACGCAACCATGTTTCAACCAGACTTTACGGCGATTGCCCTGTGGCACAATAAAAAATGTTCTTGTGGCATTGGTGTCATTTTTGTTTAAACAATTTTTGTAAGCACACACCATTTTAGTATTATAATTTAAAAATGTAAATAAAATTAAAACATACGAAACTAGTTTCAAAATACCGTTTTGGTTTGTTTTACAAGAACGTTAATTTAGTAAGAATATTAAAACAATACTAGAAATTTTTGATTTTGGGGTTTTAATTTTTATACCTAAGTAGGTCAAGACCTGCACAAGTTTGTTTACAAACCGTCTATAAAAACTAATGTTCACACCTAATGGTTTTCTCTTTCAATCATAAAGGAAATAAATGCTTTGGTCCCTTGTACTCTCTAAAAATGAACAAACACGAAAAATCTAACATCAGCTGTTTACAAATATTAACAAATATTATTGTGTAGTGTTGATATTTATGGTTTTATTAGGATTTATCATACAAATAGAAATTAAAACAAGAAAAAAAAATATATTTTGTATATCGTTTTTATGGGGAATTTTGATATTCCACATATTTAATCAAATAGAAGATAGAATTTTCATCAACATTAAAATTTACCATCAGTGCATAAATAAAAATTGCGAAAACATTAAAATGATTTTTTATAAATAATATTGTTTTAGTGTTGGTTGAACCGAAACGAAATAAACAAATATCTATGTACATATATGTATATATTTTACACACTTAACTATTCATAAACGGTTAGAAAAATATGATGACATTTGGGCGTATTAATTCGAACATATATTTGGGCGATTTATATACAAAAATATTTAAAAAATATCGAAAACGATATCAGTATCTCCATCTAACACTTCACCGATGAAGTTTGCATGGAAGTACTATATGTATTTATACTATGCATCTAATTAAATATTGCATGAATTACTAGGTGTTATAAAAGTTTAGTTTGAAAAGTCTTCTAAGGCACACATGAACAATAGCCTATAAGAATTATGAACTTTTATATTATTTTTATACGAAAATATTCATAAAACATGTAATTTTATTTGATTACAAAATCGAATCATGAAAATATTTATTTCTTAGTGAAAATCGTCTTCAAAAATAAGTTATTTTTGAACTTTAAAGTGTTGTTGTTTTTGTAATATACGTCATAAGCTAGTAACTCAAAATTTACAAACAATACAATAATCATCTCTTACCTTCCCTCTATTCAAATTTGAATTTGAATATCGTTCTGTTGTTATTTTGAATTTGCGAAGCATGCTAGATTGTTTCGATTTTTTGTTTTCGTGGCGAAAGCGTGGCGCTCATTGATTGATTTAAGTTTTTCTGTTTGGCTCTTTTTGATTTATTTTAATTTCAATTGTTGCCATTGGTTTTAGATGTGGACAAATCATGACGTCATTAAATTGATTTTTTTTAATACACATTGTTATTGTTGTAGAATGTTTTTTTAATTTAAATTCCCTTGTTTTTAGTTCATGGAGTGGTTCTTTTGTCAATAAATTGTTATTGAGTAAGATTCCAGAATCCAAAAAATGATTCCTAAAAATTTGATCATGTGAGGGGTGTCACAAATCACGTATACTTTCTTCCGAACATCACAAGGATTAACAAAATAGGGCTGTTTCTTGCTTATCCCATACTGATTCCAAAGCCCTCGGTTACCCCCTTCTAAATCGGTTACAACAGCTACAACAACATATTTAATTTTATTTAACTTCACAATTATCGTTTCTAGTATGGTTTTAGTAAGTTTTGCATCATAATTGTAAAACACCGGTTGTTTCCAATTTTCAAACAGACCTCTTACCATTACAACTTGGACATAATCAGTCGGACGAAGTAATATATCTGATTTCTGGTCATATTCATAAGATTTTTGAATCTTCATCTCATCCGCCATCAAAACGCAAACCTTTTGTTGAGGTGAAAGATCCATATTTTCCATTAGTTTGAATACAACATTTAGGTATCCAGGATTTATATCAATTTTTGAGGCCCAACGTCTCAATGTTGAAACAGCGGGAAACGGATATTTCTTTTTTAATAATAGTCGATAAGCCTTTGGTCCGCTAGCGTTAATAGCGATAGCTTGAGAAATATCATCGACTCCCCATCGAATTCTTTTTTTCTTATTTTTCATTTTATTTTGTTGATTGGCCGTAAATATTTGTTTCACGCAATTTATTTGTTGGTTAAGTTCATAACATTCGCCCTTGAGTTGAGCCTCTTATTTTCATTTATCAATTCAGTTTTTGATGATAATTCTGTTGAAGTTGTGCTACAAAAAATGTTTTATTGTGATTAAAAAACATATTACTTTTATGTAGGTATTCGTACCTCTCGTTTATCAACTTTTCGGTTAAATCATCACTTGTATTTGTGCCCTTATCAATGTTTAGGGTTATAACATTTTCTTGATAAGAATTTTCACTATCAACAATTTTCGTAATGCAATTATCAGCAGTAACGTTACAGGACCTTTTTATGTAAAACAACGTGTTATTTGTAAAACTAAATAAAAATATATATGTTTATAAATATTTTAGAGAACTTACAGGATACTGGTTACAATCAATTTTGATTCTCGTTTATTATGGCGTTCTTGACGTTTTGATAATGGCTGTTTTAATTCTTTAGATGATGGTAGATTTTCTGTAGGTAACATATTTATTTTATTTATTTATTTACATCAAATTTTGGACACCCCGTTTTGAGCAAAAGCTCATTTGCAACAGGGTATCTGTTACAAGACAAAGGATTAACCACAATTTTTGAACATCCATTCGATCCAAACAGGACGATTAACCAAATTTCCAATATGTGATGAGATTCGCCCATTTTACGTCCTCTTCGAAAAGACCTCACAGGTTCAGGGCTATTGAAGAACTTTAGCAAAAAGCACGATTCGTATGCACATACAAATATTTTAAATTAGTCAATATAAAATATAAAATTATTTATTTTTGACGAAAAATAATAAAAAACAAGAATAATAGGTATCGCGTATGTATTCAATTTTCTGCTATTTTTTGGGGAATACCCCAACAATTCGTGTTGCAAATTTCTTTTAAAACGATCTTTTGTAAAATGTTTCGAACAAATGTAAGATGTTTTAACGTTGAATTTATCTGATCTACAGCATTTGTGAACCCATATTTTAGAATAGTAAATATCTTGTGGAAATCGAAAGAACCGAATATTTCCTAAATTATTAAATTAGCATTTCGTTTTAATCATTTATCGTTATTGCTATTGCAATTAAATACTGCACAAATAACCATTCTCAATTAATTTTAATTTTATTTTTGTATAAAACACTTTTTCACTACCACGTTTAACAAACAATTCCATATGAATAAAACAAAACTACAATACATGACCATACACGTGACGAAAAATTTGAGAAAGAGAGCATTATAGATGCGCAATATCATACCATTTTAATCTATATACCTTGGGCTCTATTTACATCAAGATGGTTATAGTATAATCTAGGTTGCTTTGGCAATACTAATAACAAGGCTTACCGATTAAACAGTTTTAAAATTATCTTTAAATAAAATTATTTATAACACTGTGAAAGAATTATAAAATCCGGAATTTCAATTGGAAAACCCTTTTTCTATTTTATATTAATAATGAATTTGGTACATATTATTTACTGTGCCGGTTTTTCTTAAATGATTTTGGTAAAACACTAGAATCTGGATATGAACCGGTCACATTTTTTAAAATCGAGTGGTTTCCTGTTTTGATCTCTAATTTTATTACGGTTTTTTTTGATTATTTTTTTACAAATTCCCTTGTACATTCTTCATATGAAGTAATCGGTTCACTCACAACTATCACATAAAGGTTTATCTGAATTGCAGTTTTCCCATTTATGTGGTCCCTGCAATCCTAGTTGTTTAAACATTGCATCGATAAGCTTGTTTGCAACGTGTAAAATGTTAAATTATGATGATCTATCGTATTGCACTAATATATTGTGAGAATACGTACAATATGTTAGTTTTGTTTCAAATTTAGCAGCAGAAATAACAGGAGAAGAGGAAAGGAGTTTTAAATACCCATCAAGTAGAAGAAATAAATAAGTATCCAAGTATAAACTAGCCTAACTATAATAATGGCCAACTAAACCTAAATCAACTATCTTTTAACCTTGCAATCGACCTTTTTGAACTTCATATTTAAACCTGTTATATTTCTTATTGAATTCAAAGAAATCATTTTAATTACAATTTCCCACCATCAAGCAAGCATTCAACATTAAAAAACGAATATCTGTATTAAAGACATGACATATACAAAATGAATTCATTTTCGTAATTACATGTAATGTAATTATAGACCTACGATATGAATAAATTCTACAAAATTTTGCAATATTATTATCAATCAAATAGTATGATTATATGTCCCCAGGTATTTGTAAAATCTAATAAATAGCAGGGCCATTTGCTAAACTCATTCATTTCAAATCGTGTTTGTTTCTAAAGCTACGAGTAAATAAAGATTAGTCAGTAAAAAATGTTACCCATTGCGGACGAACGTTATCCATGGATCAATCGCAATCTAATCGAAATGGTTTTAAAATCAAGCTCAAGTGAATACGTGAATGCACAATTAATTGAATTTCAGTTGCATGATGCGGTTGGTAAAGGTGAAAATTATACGAGTCATTTGATTCGAGTTACGGTGAAATACTATGGTAACCGAATCGATCGTAGCACTAAGTAAATATTAATTTTTGTTACGATATGGTGTTAGTGGATTAATTTAAAGTGATTTGTTTGCAGGCAAACAGCGTTTGTGATTAAAACAACGTTAGGTAAAGAAATGCATGCGGTGGTTGAGAAAGGATCACTGTTCGCCAAAGAAGTGGCATTTTATCGGGATATTTTACCTAAATTTGGTTCGTTTACGAAATTAATTGATGTCGATTATAAGTGTTCACCAAGGTATGTATTTACTAAAAGGTTTAGTGATCGTTTGTAATATATGGAGGAAAAAATGTGTTTCAGTTTTAAAGTGATGTTATTGTTCAAATATCTGTTATCAATCTTATTCAAATTTAATTATGGCTTGGGTTCTATAGTTTTATTAACACATCATTTATCATCCTCTTATCCGGAATGACAGGACTCAAATCAGAAGGATTTTTAATAAACAGCTTTTATTTTATTGCAAGTGTTTAGCACCAACTTCATTGTCTAAGCCTTCGTTAATACCTGTACAAATAACTTCGTGAATATTTATTAAACAAAGCAGTGGAAACAGTAAAAATCTGGTGAAAAACCTAAGGTGTCATACCAACAAAATTGTAACTACAAATTTTGTAGACAGTTAGTATTGCTTAGGAATGCTGCTTAGCGTGGCTTTACATACATTTTTCTGTTGAAAAATATTCTGCAGAATATCGTGAACTTTCAAGTTTTGTTCAATTGAAATATGTCAGGAAAATAATCACTTTTATTTGAACTAAGCTGTGGGTACAAAATGTCAAATTGTTGGACATAATAGATTATGGAGGATTATGTCCATTATTGGTTTATTTTAATTTTAAAATTATCGTACTTTTTATGTAGGAAAATCCGTACATAGTATGTAGATTTACTCAATAACTAAAAAATTCAGATTTGTGTCGCCGATTACGCCAAGTGATGTCGATTCAAACCTTCAAGCTCAATTTTTCACCCTACCTACAGTTTCAAAATTATTAAAAAATAATTCGACTATAAATTTTTTTTTTTTAATTTTATTCATTCAAAAACTCCAATTATTTAATTTGACAGACAGATTGCAGTTTGACGGATGGCAAACTACAAAATTGAACTTTTCTGAAAGAAATTTTTACAATTTTACCAAAGTTTTCAAACAATACGTTAGTTTTTGTAGAGTCGAACTACTTTTCAATAATTTGGATACTGCTCTGCAGGTGAAATAATTTGGTTCAAAAATTGAATTCGGCCATTTGGAATGCCGGTCGACATCACTTGCAATGCTTTTACTATTGATTCTCACATAAAGTAGATTACGAATAATCGCAATGGTAAATTTTTGCTTCATGTTACTGTGTTAGTGACATTTTTTATTTGTATTACCCTGTAATTTTGTCATTTTAGATATTTCTAAACGTCAATAAATAAATTAATAAAAGCCCTCCAATTCTGACGTACAATCACTGACTAAAAAACAGTCTTAGCTAACACTTTTTCTGTTAGTTAGGACTTTTGTATTAGTTAAGACCCATATCGTATTCTACAAGTAATCTTAGCTGTGATTGGTCTTATTAAATAGTCTTATGTAAGACCACAATTTTGATGGTCTTAACGGTCTTAATTTGACTTTTCTCTTGTAGCAAAATGATGCCGCTTTTTCAATAAAGTAGAAAACTAATGAAAAAAAGAAAAGGAGAAGGATTTCCAACCAAAAAATTAAAACTGCTACGAGCAGAATCCCAATATAATACTTAGTCTTAAGAAAAAGTCTTCGTGATAAACGTCTTAGCTATAAAGTTCCCAGCCGAATTATCTCGAAAATCAAGCTTTTCTGACAAATGTATTCCATGTAAAAGTTGTAAAGTTTTGAGGGAGAAGTAGGGTAATATTATTTATTTTATATTTGTTTGGGTTATCTTAAATGTTATTTTAAGGTCAAACTAGTTGTTTGAACAGGAAGCTATATTCTTTAAGCAGCAATATATTGAAATATTTTTTTGTTCGAAGTTCATTTTTCAAGATATTTAGCATTAAACCACAAAGTGGACATTTTATAGAAAAAGCACAGGAAAGAATGAACAGATATGGTAGTTCCATGTCAATATTTAAATTTGTATATTCAATCTAAGAAATTTACATTCTGTCAAAAAAGTATCGGGAATGGTTAATTTAAAATCGCTGCGCTGAAGGGATTTAAACATTTCTTTTTCCTAGATTGGTAAGAACTGTCTTTTATTAGGATGCTAACTTTGAGCACGATCTCTCAACCAGTTTGTTTACTAGTTGGTTAAGTCAGTCGACCTCATTAGTGCACGGAGATTTTTACGATGAATGAAATTATTGAACAAAGAATTTGCCTTAAATTTTGTGTTGCAAAGGAAATTTCTTGTGCTGATGCGAAAAAAATGACCGGAATTATGGGAACAAATTCGTACGCGCCATCACACCGAGCTACGATTGTAAACGAATATCAGGCCAACAACTCAATAAATACCATCGATCAATCACCACATTCGCCTGATTGAGCATCAGGTGACTTTTTCCTGTTTCCCAGACTCACATTGCTACTCTGTGGAACCCGTTTTGACACCATTGAAAGGAAAGTGCCTATAAAAAATGTTTATATGATTGGAAAACGCTAGCTTATGTGTATATCCTCGAATGGGGAATACTTTGAGGGTGACAAAATAATTTTTTATAATTGAACTTAAAATTTGTGTTTTATTTAACAATTCCTGGTACTTTTTTTTGACAGAATGCTGCTCTAATCTAGCTAGTAAAGACAGGGATATATTTCGCTTCTCTTCTTTTTTGGTTTTTCGCGTTCATTAAAAAAGATCAAAACTAATTGTATGTTTTATCATACAACACTACTAAAGTAAAACCGGTTTTAGGAATCAATAAAAACAAAAATTCAAATGAAACGAGATTTAGAAATTCACCTAAACCTGTTTTTGCTTGGTCCTTTTTCATACAATTTTTTTAATTTTTTATTAAATGCGTAATGGTGCTAGGATACTGACTTGAAAAAAGTGCTCTAAAGTGCTATACAAAAAGTAAAGCGAAACAGAGAGCCAATGGGATAGCACAATGTTTGTTTTATATTGTTTATTCTTTAAAATTGGACATCGTTAGTTTTTAATATGAAATCAAAAAGAGACAAAACTGCCTTTTTACGTTTTTTTTTCATTCGATAACTTTTTCCGGAACTGTACGGGGATCTGAAAATCTAAATGGTATACTTTTATAAATTTTAATATGCAGAAACCTATGCGTAAAAATTAAAGAAATTTAATGTTAAATTCAATATAAATTGGTCACTAAACATTTTATAAACTATATTAGGCCATATTTAACACGTTTTAATTGTTAAATTCAAACTAAAATTTAATATTTTCAAAACATTTATATTTTTAGTACCACTACATTAATATCAAATTACTGAATTTTAACCACACATTTCTTATATTTAAAACTATAAAATTGTACCAAATCAATGAAATATACAAAAGTTACACTTTACACTACATGTTCGAATCATTAGATTTTTCAGTCATTACAATTTTAACATATAAAAATTCAAATTAAATAGACAATACTTCCATATAGTAAACATGTACATATTGTATGCAATCACATATCCCATTTTTGTCCACTTAAGGGGCTTTTTCAACTTTGCCAATTGTCAATAAGAATTTAGGTGAAGGGCTGTTTGGTTGTTTTGAATAGGAAAATTTGTTGGAAAAAGAATTACAAATATTTTGGTGTGTACGGCCCCTTGGTTGTTATATTTCTAAATTTTTTTTTGTATACTTGTGGTATTCTCGACCAAAATTAATTTGGCTCAAACAAATTACCATACACACCAAAATATTTATAATTGAAACATAACCAAAATCATCGTCAAACATAAAACGTCAAAAAAAGAATCAAAATGGAATTATTTTCTGCTACAATTGCTCTATTAACTGCTAGAAAAAAATTGCGCTACTATTTTTTTCACATTTCATTATTTTAAACATAACTAAGTTGTACACACTCACTCATACAGTAATTTTGTATACACATTTTTTCTCTCTCTCCGATCCTCTTTTTTAAAGTACATATTAAAAAAAGTGAATGTCCTAATACCATAAAAACAAAAAATGAGAGAAGCGAAATATATAATATTGTATTATATTGTCCCTTTCTTAACTGGCTAGATTAGTACTGGAATAAATTTCACAGATTGAATATTCAAACGTAAATACGCCTATATCTGTTCATTCATTTCTGTGGTAAAACACTTTCACACTGTATTGTAATTATCAAAGCTATCTTGGACAACCAAAACAAATAACTGGGGCGGAATCATGAAATACGGGCGGTAAATTTTAGCGGTAGTAAACAATTCTATGAATAATTTACAATAAATTCAAAAAATTGCCAAAGGCACCCAAGTTTTTATTGTAAAAAACTGCAAATAAGTGAAAGTTTATCGACAAATTTTTATGCGACAAATATCTATTTTCTACCATAGTGCCGTAACTTTTTAAATTTCAATTATATAAGAAAAGAATGCTTTGCACAAATCGTATTGCAATTTCATTACACACCGATTTCTCAATTGCCACACGATTTGTGAAAACCCAAATGTTTCAATTACATTGTGAACGTTTTAGTTATTGGTTTTGTTGATTCGTATGCGTTTGTTTTTTTTTATGTTGCTAATTATTTATAAACTAGTAATAACCCGTCAAAAATGACGGACGTTTTTCGTAATCTTTTTGTATGGATCTTGATCACCGAACTTGTTCAGAAACTTGTGCTCTCCATTTTTGTGTCGCTCACGGTTTCTTCTAAGATTTATTCTGTACTGAAAAAAAAACAGAACGATACAGTTTTCTTTTCACTCTTCCCTAAAATACGTTCCCTTTTATATGATGAAAGAAGATTTTCCAAATCCACTTGAACACAAAATAGAAAAATTATCCACAAAAAGTGGTTTCAAATTATTCTTTCTTCGTCTCGATGCCCCTCAAATAGTTCGATCGACGATAAGACAAACTTGCCGGGTATGTTAAAGTATTTTTCAACGTTGTCCATTCGTCAAGCAGGGGGTCTACCGCGAGATCCTACTATCCTCGAGGTCGACTCCAAGGCCTGTTTGGTATCATCATACCATCATAAAATCATACCGTTAAACCATCACACCATCATAGCATCATACCATACTATCATAATAGAATCATATTATCATACCATCACGACATAATATGATCATACCATCATACCAATATTCCATCTTGCCATTGTAGCAGCTTACCAACATGCTATAATAACGTCATACCATTACCATCATACCATCAAACCAACATACAACACCAACATAGCGTGTTTAATGTGTTGTACGGCTACGGACCATTTTTTTGTCTATGCCGGTCTTAGTGAGACCGCCACCTGAACCTATAAACTATGTGTGTAATTCACACACATAATCTTACGAGCGTGACATCTCCTTCTCAATCAATTTCTACATAAACAGCTTTGAAATTCCAACATATCGTTTTCCCTCGTTTCTTCTGTCAAAATTGAAAGTCAAACGTTACAGTATACTTTTTAGAATTTTATTACCTTTGCTGTCTGAAAGTTTAACGTTTAAGCCATTGTGCTCAAGTTCAATTTTAGAATATCTAAGTAAGGTAATTGAATCGTATAGTACTGCGAATAATTGGAACAAGCTTTTGTTTTATCGGGCCAATGTCCATTTTTGTAATTAATACGACGAATATAAACATGGTTAAATATGCAAATTCCTAGTTTTGTAGGTTATTTTTAGAAAGAATATTTGCCCATTCAACTGTGAAACACAAGTGTTCAACAGTTTGATGTAACAAATGTTTAGTGAGTGCAAATATTTCTTCCTGAAAATTGGGAAATATAATTTTCAACAGTATGACAAGCGAGACATACCAGTTATGAAGAATACAAACAAATAATATATAAATCCATATTAATTTAATTCCATTTATTTGCAGATGTCTTCTAATCAAAGACCAACCACTATACTTTGTCTTTGAAGATTTACGAGTAAGTCAATACCGAAATATGGATCGGCGTGCTGGCCTTAATTTTAAAGCAACCGAAATGTTATTAATAAAACTAGCAAGATTTCATGCAATTGGTCGTATGGTTTATATCCAAAATTCTGAACTATTTGTACATCACAAGAAGAACGTCTTCAGGCAAGATATAACCGAAATGATGGTAGCGTTTACAACTGGAATGCGTGACCTTCAAGAAATATGCTTAAAATGGCCGGGTTACGAAAAATATTCAGTAAAACTACAAAATTTACTCGCAATAATAAATGATCGAGTAGCTGCATCTTTTGATTACGATCCAAATTTTTTCAATACAATGACGCACGGTGATCTCTGGGTAAACAATATTATGTATAAATTTGACGGCAGCAATAATCCGCTTGATGTGCTTATGGTCGACTTTCAAATGGGATATTATGGATCACCGGCTGTAGATTTAACATATTTGTTATATACATCAACATCAAACGATACGCTCGAAGAGGATTGGGATAGATTAATACAAATTTACCATGCTGAACTCGTTAAGTCGTTAAAAGTGGTTAGCTATCCAAAACCGATTCCAACTCTAACCGAACTGCACATGGAAATGCTTAAACGTTCAATGTATTCAGTGATGATGTCACTAACTATGATCACAGCACGCTTTATGATCAATATGGACATAGCTGATTTGGAGCAAGTTATAAACGATGCTGCCGGCCATAAAAATATTCGAAATGAAATATTTGATCAGCCGGACGCAAATGAGCGTGCAAAATATTTACTTGATTATTTTGATCGAAAAGGGCTTTTGGATGTTTAGATTTAAGAATTAATTTTTAAAGCTACATAAATCAAAATTAATTATTATAATACAAATACACAAAACGCAATATTGGAAGGGCTAAAAAGATTCCACCGTTTTTTACTCAACTTTCGAACACACCTTTTCTTTATAAAACCATTATCACGTCACTGTAAAATGAGGTGGTTTTTGGGTGAAAAACTGAACTACGTAATTTTTGCAGGTCTCTTTTGAAGTCAATTTTACACTAATAAGAGACTTCATGAACGAAACATATCATAGTCTGATGGTGCATCCGATCAGGACTATTTTAATACAACCCAAACCGAAGTTAGTAGATAATCAGCCCCATAACAATAAACATTACACTATGATTGGATGACATAGGCCATATTTTCATGGATTGTCCGATTCCCCAACAGGGTTGTTTTGAAAACTACGCGAATTAAAGGGCATCATTTCATCTGGATGTTGTTTGGAAAACATTTCGAGGGGTCGGTTAGAGAAGCGGCAGCTTGCAACACCGATATAGAGTCATATGATCACAGTCAGTTTATAGTACCCAACCCATTTATTAAAAACTTACAAGACATATCATCTAAACAACAAACGTACAACTATTTAAGTAAACAAGAAAACCCGTTGAATTTGCATGTTTCATATTTTTTGACTCATTAGTAAGACCTTAATATTCTACAGCAATATTTCAGCAATACCATGGGAAGGCAACGGTTAAATAAAAAGTAGCTAAGATCTGCAACAGTTTACTCTAACGTTGATTCAGACGGTAGTGACGGTGATGTTATAATTAATAATCTACTGATTAGGGTACTTTTAGTTAGCGGAGGGAGGCTTGAAAGATGGTAAATTTGGGTGAGTTAAAGCTCATCATTTTTCATCCCATTTTTTTCCTTTGTTGTCGTTGAAGCAACAATTCGCACATGGTTTTCCGACGTTCCATGTCCCTTTCTTTCAATTTGTGTGGCACCCAATTTCCCAGCTTCTGAACCAATCCCATTGCATGTATACGTTGCGAAACACATTGTTGGGTAATATTCAACTCTTCTGCCAATTGTTTTTCAGTCTGACAAGGGTCCACATCAAGCAATTCTTCCAATTCTGTATCTTTAAATTTTCTTGGT
The DNA here is from genome assembly GCA_958295665.1 of Tipula vernalis. Taxonomy (NCBI): domain Eukaryota; kingdom Metazoa; phylum Arthropoda; class Insecta; order Diptera; family Tipulidae; genus Tipula; species Tipula vernalis. The sequence continues at coordinate 168,224,008 of OY282559.1, forward strand.
CTGCCTTCACGTTCTTTGTCTAATACGTCAAAATCACCAACTTTGAATCGTTGAAACCACTCTTTGAATGTTGTTTTCGATGGAACATGTTCACCGTAAACTTCCACAAGCAAACGATTTGTTTCCGCTGCACTTTTATTCAACAAAAAATAATGAAGTAAAACTTCCCGCAAATGTTGTTTTTTTGGCACAAAATTCGACATTTTCAATTACATGAAAATAATTGTTGTTTACGCTTTGTTCAAATGTCACTAGTAATTATTCAAGCTTGACATCTAACCTCCAAAAAACATGTATTGCCCGATTGAACAATATGCAAGCAGTAATACTAACGACACCTATCTAAAAAGGTCGGAAATTTATTTGTACACCCAATATTTTATTATTATGAGAGGCGAACGGGAAAGTACGTTCGTGTCTTGATGCAAGAGAAGTACATATGGTAATCGTCAAAGGTGCATTCCCACTGCCTCTCATCGGTGAATTGTTGAACCTAAACCTAAGTCGAGTAATTTCTACTGTCGATCTTAAAGATATCTTTTGCCAAATCTCGCTTGACCGACAATCTAGAGATGAAACGGCGTTCGGGTGCCTGGGAAGTCCATTATATCAGTTTAAGCCATTTAGTTTATGCAGTACTGCTGAAATCTTGTGCCATTTAACGCACCGAGTAGTATTCATCACACGAAAAAGTTTTCCTTTGCCTCGACGATCTATTGGTAACTTCCGCCTCTCTTGTTGAGCTTCTTGAATTATTGAACCCGTTAATTAAATGAGGCTGGATTGACCATAAATGCCGAAAACACCTAAACAAATATTTCTTGGAAATGGGGTACCGCAGATTTATTGTTCCCCTCACCTACCTTATTAGTACAGTACATGGCCATTGAATTAGCAACTTTTATTAAACTTAGTTTTTCGGGGAATTCAATATCATAGCATCAATTTATTTATCAATATTTCATTAAATTTTTTAAAAATAAGATTTAATGAATATAAAAAAATTAAATAAAAGTTAAATAGATCTATTATTTAATATTTAGTCCACATTCCTTTATTCTTGAGCAACATTTCGACTCTTTGTGGCATAGTCTGGAACGAGTTTATTATGGTTTTTTAATAAGTGGGTCGTTGAACCATATGTTTTTAATTTCCTCAATCAATGTTTGTTTGTCTGTCATGTGTTTTTTCGATAACTGCGTCTTTAGAACCGTCCAAACATTTTGTATTCCCCGGTCAATCTAATAGCGGTATGTTTTCGGAACTCAAATAGTTTTTAGCCGACTTGGCGATGTGACAAGGATCTCCATCCTTCTAAAAGATGTACCTTTGCCGACGGCAAAATAATTGGGGGAGTTTTGGTTAAAAAACGTTATCCAACATCTGAATATATTTATAAGCATTCATAATGCCATCTACTAAATATGAAGAGGCCCAGGACCTTTTGCCGTGATACACCCCCCAACCATGACAGATGTTGGATGTTTAACCTTTTGTACAACACAGTATTCATTGAAACGATCATGTGAGCGGTGTTTAACAAAAATATTTCTCTCGGCAATAATTTGGACCGAAGATTCATCCTAGAAGCAAACCTGAAAATTTGGCCTTTGAGAAGCGCTTGTCCAAATTGTTTAAAGCAGCGTCGCAATGTTCTTTTCGAGATGTTGATGTCGTAGTTCTTTATAATGTCATTTATTGAAGCCGTTGATCGTTTACGATTCTGTAAGGTTAATTTTAAGATGATTCTGTCTTCCCTTTCGGATGTTTTCTTTTGTTTTCTGCAATTTTCCCTGTGCGGTGGGTGGAGTCACGACCTCGCCATTTTTTAGTAATTTGTTAATTCTAGACACATCATGTTTACTGGTTCCAACTATTTTGGCAATTTCATATTGTATTAATGATGAATGTTCCAATAAATCAGTAATACGTTGTTTTTTTTTCAATGTAATGTCAGCTTTTCGTCCGATTATGACAGTAACGCGAAACTCTCAAAAATCACTTACTAAACACAATTGAAAATTATAACTTATGGCACCAATAAAGAACCAGTAACACAATACTTAATAAAAAAAATAATGATACCTCATTTATTGCACTATTTAAGTACCACCGTTACCTAATGTTCATCAATCGCTCGCTCGGAGAAATACAAAATTGAAATTTAGACAAATATTCAATAACAAATTCAAGAGAAATAACGGTAAATAATTTTGTGCGTCATAAACGGCGCTAGACTTGTGCTATAAAATAAAGATAAAATTTCCCGGAAATTGCTTGTATTAATAGTGCAATTTTAGAAAATCAAAAAATCAATCAAATTGAGGATGTCAGATGCAGCAGAATATGTAGCCCATAATCTAAATTAGTCTGAAAAGAACTACTCAGTCAATGAGCGTTACTAAATCCAGTATTATGCAGCGGTATTGGGCGTAAAAAAAATCCCGCCCTTATATAGAAAGATACCCGTTTATAATTTATATGGACCAGGCCAGTTTACGCTGACTGATGTCGCAACGATATTTGTTTGGACTGTTGGACCGCTGGAGGCTCAAACTAAAAGCTTTTAATTTCCAAATAGCGGTCAGCAAATGTAGTACCAGAAACCTTATCGCGTATTTTTGTGAGAACTTAATAAGCCTAAGGTTGATGAAGACATCTTACAAGGATCTTAATTTGGTCTTAGTTGTAGTAACCCACAAATGGTTTCTGCTATAAATAGCCATCCAATACATATACAAGATATAACTATACAGACGAACGGTCATGTATCGTAAAAGTTGTGTTGTAATATTTTTCTTTTTCAACCCCACTAAAGGTTACGTTACGAGGATCCCAGTTTAACTATAGGTTTCGAAGTTTAAATCTATGATTGTACATATGGATGTAACAGGCAACGTGAATGAGAAAACCGATCTGCGGATATTATACTATGCTTGTATCACCAATGTAAATAGTACAATTATTCCAATTGCGAAGATGGTTTCTAGTCATCATGACTCGTACAGTTCCTTATGGATGCGCAATCCGAAATATTGAGAATTTCAAAAGTGATAAAATGACTGGTGAACCGCAAGGGTTTATCAACCATTTTGACAAAAACTGGAAAAAGCCTAATATCGTTTTGGCGAAGGGCAACAATTTGAAATTTGCGCACTTGTTAGGATCGACAAAGGGTAAGTCACATAATCTAAACAAATCGAGCGTGGTAACAAATCAGCCGTGGCCACACAGGTTATTGGCACAGGTTAAGCTATAAATATTCCTGGACTCATAAAACCTGTGACTATCGCCTACTGAATGCACTCGAAAGAATGAATCGATAATCACATGTTATTAACTCTAAAAATCAGTATGGGTCATTTCGCTGAAGTGTAAACAATATATTTTTTCTTGTGCTCTAACCATGTCAACCTTTGTGCCAACAAAATACAATTTGCGGGAAGCGCTGCTTTTTTGTTTTAATTTGAAGAGAAGTGCAGCTGATGGGCATCGATTGATGTGTGAAGCATTTAGGGAATATTCTCCATCAATAAAAACATGTTGAGTACTGGTTCCGGCGTTTTAAAAGTGGTGATTTTGACACCAATGATTAAGAAGGCGAAGGGAGGCCAGTAAAGTTTGAAGAAGTTGAGTTCCAAAATCAAGAGGAGCTCGCTGAAACTTTGGGAGTGACTAAAGGCCATCGGTATGGTGCAAAAACAAGGAAATTGGGTTCCGTATGAACTCAAGCCAAGAGACGTCGAAACCCGTTTTTTCACGTGCGAACAACTGCTCCAAAGATAAAATCGGAAGGGTTTTTTGCCTTGACTCGTGACGGGAGGCGAAAAGTGTCCTTTACGACAACCCAAAGCGGGAAAAATAGTGGGGTAAGCCCGGCCATGCATCAACTTCAACGGCAAACCCGAATACTCATGGCAAGAATCTAATGCTGGGCATCTGGTGGGATCAGTTCGGAGTGATCTACTAAGAGCTACTCCAACTTATTTATACCCCCAATATATAATATTGCAGCATAATAATACTTATCTTCAATGTTAAAGTTGTCCATAATTAATAGTTATCCTTATATTAATTAAATCATAATTAATGCATATTTAAATTAATTGTAAAGGTTTTTTTTTATATTTTAATTTGTTTGTTTGGTTTGAGACGTCACCGCTCACATCACCAATATTTACATGTGACAATGACATTTATTATTTTGTCTAATTTCACTTAATATCTATTTATTTCATTATGTTAACATAGTCTAAAGTTCTTATGTGTTATGTCTATTTCAATTTCAATTATGAATTTGTTAATTCAAAATAGATTTGGGATTTTTTAGTTAAGGTAGCATCTAAGGTAGTATACCTTTAAATGTTATTAATATCTTAAATCTATTATTATTATAATTATGTATTCTTACTATTATTATTATTATTATTTTATGTTTATTTTTTATTTTTTTTTACATTTTAGATTTATAGTTCCCGTGGATTTTTCTAATATTTCTTGAGGAACCATGGTTTCATCTTTATTCTTTCGTTTATATTTTTCCTATACTGTGTTCCCTTGTCAATGGTTTTTGTTTCAGCGTGGGTATTGGGTGCGATATAAGTCAAACACTTAAATTAATTAAGCAGACTAAATACATTTGATGAGCGATTACAGAAACTAGAGTACAGCATTAAGGGAGCCGTCCCTAAACAGAGAAATGGCCAATGATGCAAGTGGTCCTGGACACAGAAAAAATCGATGTATCTCATCACGGAAACGCACTTCACTAGACAATCAATCATTAAATTTAAAAATTATCAAATATATTACACCATTCACTCTGGAAACACTGCTAAAGGAGGTAGTGCTGTTATAATTAGAAATAGTATTCATCACTATGAGGAGTTAAAATATGAAACGGAAGAAATACAAGCAACTGCTGTTATTGTCAAATCCAAAAGTAGTTCTATTTGTATTGCTAGTATTTACTGCCCACCGAATCACTCAATAAAAGAAAAAGATTATCTCGACTTCCTCAGTAAATTAGGAAAACGATTTGTACTTGGAGGGGACTTTAATGCAAAAAATGTTCAATGGGGATCAAGATTAACAACGACTAAGAGTAACGAACTCCTGAAAACTATCAGAAAATGCAGTTGTGAAGCCCTCTCAACTGGAAAACCAACCTACTGGGCCCTATTGCACCAACTACTTATCACTTATTACTTATCAACTTATCATTAGTTAGTTTTTTTTGATAACACTCTAAAAAAAATTAGTAATTTTACTACAATTATTGTAGTACTGTATTTGATGATAATTGAGCAAATTGTGCAATTTTACTACAATTAGTGTAGTAAAAGGAAAAATTAGTAAATAAAAATAAACAATTGTTTATTATTCATCATACTTTTGTTTAAAAGTAAACAATTGTTTAAATTTAAATTCATATTTTAACTTCTTGTTGAAAATTCAACAATTATTGGTTGATAATTTAACAAAAAAATACTAATTTGGAACGGAATAATAATAAATTCTCTTTTCTGTCTCTCATCTCTTTCCAATCTGCTAGTTTCATATTATAATGTAATATTTTATTAACGTCCTGTTTAGTCGTGATCAATATTTCGGTGCGTTATGTTTTGGTGATGTAGTGTAAAACAATTAAAATTTACGTTTATTGCATTGTAAGTATAAGACATAATAACATTTAATAGAGGATGGAGTATGATGCATGATTATTAATCTAGAATAATACTAAAATAAAGGAAGATCGTGATCCAAACCTATATATTTTATAAGCCAAATTGATTGCATCAAAGCCGTCTATTATAAAAGCCAAATTAATTTTTTGTTTTCATTTTTTTTTTAATATGGTTTTGAATGTTACTAATAGAAAACCATATAGTATATATGTATGTACATAGTGGATTTTATATGGTTTGAAATTTAATATATGTATGTAACATTGTACATAAATAATTATATTCATATAAATAACCACGTGTGCTAGGCGATGAGTTTGGCTTTTATTTTATTATAGAAAGTTTTGAATTGCATACTTAATGCTATAAAATTAAAGGAAATAAACTTTACAAAAAAAAAACATAATGGCGTGCGCGTTAAATAGAAAAAAATTAAATTGTTTTTTGTTCGGATTTTGTGCGAGCAAAGAAAATTGAAGACGGCGTGTAATATATAGGTTTTAATCGTGATTCGTGATAAAACTTTAGCAGATTGCTTATATCTAAATTTACAATGAATATATAAAATACAAATAATTACAGCTGATATTATTCAGATGGGCGTTGAAGTTAGCAACCAATTCTCTGTAAAAGTTATACATTTAAAAATAAAAAAAATAAAATAAAAGTTAAATATTCGAATATTTATATAAATATATATTAATAAAAATTAATTAAAGTGATGCATTGCAACATGTGCCGATTTGATACACATAACCTTGATTTATATAATAAACATTTATATATCCATAGAGGAAAATTAAATGGCCGATTTCAGTGTTTGTTGCCTAAATGCTATAATAAATTCTCTAATTATAGATCTTACGCTACTCACTGGCACAGGTGCCATTCAAATACGAAAACTAAAAGTAAAATTAATCTTAAAAAAACTGTGATTAGTGAATATAGTGAAAATTATACTTGTAATCGATGTCAATTTAGTTCAACAGTTTTCAGTAAAATAACTGTTCATATAAGGAATCATTTAAAAGCCGGTGAAAAAATTAAATGTCCAGTTAGCAACTGCCTATTCCAATTTACGAATCAATCATCTTTTCGGTCACACTGTTTCAGAAATCATAACAACGAAAAAGATAGAAAATCGCCTTTTTGTGAACAAGAAAGATTACCGCAGAGCCCAGTAGTTATCGTTGAGTCTGTTCCAGGAAATTGTTCAAATAATGACGATGTAACGGCTCGCTTTTAATTTTGGGTTACGCTATGAAAAACACGCGAGAGTTATCATTAAAAAACCGTTAACAGAATCTCTAGCAGCTGAATGTTGATGACGCAGCACATTTGCCGGCTATGACTACAGTGAGAAGTGGGGGTGGTTCTTGTCATCAAAACTGCTTAGAGCTAGATAGTGCTGCAGGGCGGTACCCTAGTATAAACCCTTAAGTAAAGCGACAAATAAAAATAAATAATTACGGAAACGAAAAATTTTAACGAACGGAATAAAAGAATATCACATCTTTGGTCTACACTTTGTTTATCACAGATCACAGTTCACTTTTGCACTTTAATGCCATTGCATTAGTACATATTCCCACCCCGTGCTTCAGTATATGTTATTGCACGCCCAGCGTCATTTGTCTTCATCACCCAAAACTTAGGTTGTTTGTTTAGCACATTTTGTCACTATTCTTTACAACATAATGTGGAAAATAAATAAAAAAAAATATGTGGATTTATACTGGACACTGAATATAATTTATTAAACGTATCATAATAATTGAGACACAAAAATCTATACGTAATACTAAGACGTACTGTGATTTAAATAAACACTGAAATTGTTTTGTATAGATACTCTGAATTAATTTATATATGTACGAAATGTATAAACATCAAATATTAATGAATCAATCAAAATTAAATAAAAGAAATGTTTTAATTATTTAAAAATAAAAATAATTAATAATTTAATTAATAAGAAAAAGATATCATGTTTAAACACTTACATCAGCTGCTTTGAATCCAAAACCATGGCTTTGACGTTCGCAGATTAATACCGTTTATAATTGTACAGAAATATTGTACATAAAAAAAAATGATCTTAAAACTAACAGAACTATATCCAGAAGGGATTCATCATTTAATTATAATTATTAATGAATTACACAATGGCACATTCTTAACACTACGAACAATAAATCATTTCTTTTAGGTTTTTTTTTTTTTCTTATGATTTTATTTTGATTTTTAATATTTTTGCACTAAGTTCACTAAGTAGTAGTACCCTGACTAGGTAGCGCGCATTTTCAATTTAACCGCGCGATGTAGATCGGATGATTTTATCTTTTTCCCTCTTAAGCTGTTCCACGAATTAACCGGTTGTTTGGTAAATGGTACCAAATGTTTCGCAACGGCAGTTAAAGTTTAATTTAATTAATTAAATTATTTCTTTAATATAATGGCGGAAAAGTCGCGAAAGCTTTTCTCGAATTCGTGACCGCACGATTTATCCGCTTCGAGTTTTTCTTATTTTTTCTTTTTTACGTTTTGCTGCTTGCGGGTGGGTATGTAAAACTTTACCACGACTTTATATAAAAACAAAAAAAATGAAAATTTGTAAATTTAAGAACCGTAAAAACTTTGAAAAAAGTTATTAATTAAGTTATAGTTTACCTTTTTCCGCCAATAAAAAGATGTAAAATCCCGTTTGATTATAATTTATCCCGACAATTACACTTAATTTATGCAAATAAAATTACCTACTTATATTAACTTTTAAGGTAATTTAAATTGTAAATTATTCTGTATTTTTTTTCACTTGCTTGGATCTTATTAGATCGATGCACAAATTGGAATGACAATATGAAATTGTATAAGGCTTATCGTATGATGGTCCATATTCGCAACAGTAAAATTGCTAAACAAAAACAATAATAAGAGGGGAAGTAAAAAAAAAATACCATCCGAAGACTATCCATACACAATACCTATACAAAACAATCACGGTCGATCGATTCATTGATCAGTAATATTCAGTGGCGTATCATAATCAGACAATTTTGCCTTGTAACAATGCAGATGTTACAACGAGTCACCTGCTTCCAAAAATAATTTGTTTTCAAATTTATTTGAAAGTCTTAAATACAGATTCGGAGTTTCCGATGAGGGACTTAATTTTCTGCATGACGAAATTTCTGGTATAATGATTAAAAATAACGAGGAGATAATTAACGGTGTTAAAACCTTCCACGGAACCCAACTTAATTGCACTATCAATGAATTAAGTTGTACGATCGAAAACAGTCTAAATATCCCAGCATTACATTCGTTCAAAAATAATTTTAAACGTAGCAAACAAATGAAAAATAAAAATGTATATGTGCCATTCCAAAAGATTATTTTAGGACGAGATAACTTTCATAATATTTGCAGCTTCTATTATGTATCAATAGTTGATACCTTAAAAAATTTACTGAATGATGAAATTATCTTTAAAATGTTTCATGAAACTAAAAGTAACAAAAGTGGAGTGTTCCAAGATTATAATGATGGCATTAATTATCAAAACAGCTCATTTTTTAACAGTGGTAATAAAAAGTTAGAATTGATTTTATTTCAAGATGCATTCGAAATATGCAACCCATTGGGTTCTTCGAAGGCTAAACACAAATTAGTTGGGATATATATGGTAATTGGAAATATAAATAAAAAATATCGATCTGTAATTAAAAATATTCAATTGGTTATACTTTGTAAGGAATCGTATATAAAATTATTCAGTTTTCATAAGGTTTTGGAGCCTCTAATTAGAGATTTGAAAATCTTAGAATCTCAGGGATTAAACATCAAGACGAACAATTCATCTGTAACAAATTACAAAGGATCAATTTTTGCGATGGTTGGTGATAACCTTGGAAGTCATCAAATTGGAGGATTTACTGAAAATTTTAGTACTTCTAAGTTTTTTTGCAGATACTGCTTGTATACCCAAACATTATTAAAAAGTAAAAATATGAATTTATGTGAATTAAGAACGCCGGCAAACTATCAACAAAGTCTACAACAAATTGATGAACCCGAAACAACTTCAAATGGATTAAAAATTAACTCGGTCTTGAATAGTTTAGAACATTTTCATGTCTGCAATCCGGGCCTACCACCGTGCATAGCGCATGACTTATTTGAAGGAATTATTCCTTATGATCTTATGGAAATTTTTAAATACTTTAGTAATCGCCGTACAATAAATTTTGACTATATAAATATATTTTTGTCATCCCTTCGAAAAAAGTTTAAACTTAAACTTTCGTTTCCAAAAATTTGCAATACCATGGCAAAAATCCCTGGAAAAGCATTTGAGGTTTGGAATGTCTTAATCTTCTCACCACTTTTGTTCCTTAATTCAGAAATAAATCATGATGATCCAGTTTGGAATTATTTTTGCACAATGATTGAAATTTGCCGGCTGATTTGCGCACCTGAAATTTCAGAGCATCAAATAAAGTTACTTCAAAACTATATCGATTTACATTTTGAGCAAAGAAAAGAGTGTTTCCCGAATTTGAAATTACGGCCTAAACATCATTTTGTGTGCCATTATCCAGATTTGATAAGGAAAATGGGGCCGTTAAGAGGACTCTGGACAATGGGATTTGAACAAAAACACCAATATTTTAAAAAAATTGCTAGAAAAACTAGAAATTTTAAGAATATTACATACTCACTAGTCAAAAACCATCAAGAATATCAGGCACATATATCCAACGATCGTTACAAGGTACTAATAGATGCTGAAGAAGTAATCCGGTTTTCAACTAATATTTTCAATGTAATCATACCGGATGATTACATATTCATTTCCAAAAAAATTGAATACTTAAACACTGTTTATAAAGAAAACTTTTATGTTCTTGTAAAGCACGACGAACAAGGAGAAATTGACGTTTTAAAAATTAACGCTATTTTTATCAACATTTCATATAGCAAAGCCATCTTATATGGGTCAATTATAAAATTTTGGTACAATCAATATACCGTCTTATATGAAAGTTATAATACAAATACTAGTTATGAATGCATTAGATTGGAAAATTTAATTTTAAAAAAACCAATATTTCTACTTCAAAAGGGAAATAAATATTATTTTACACCCTTTAATTCATTTATATAAAAACTAGTTTATCGCTTGTAAAAAAACAATAGATATTAAATAAAAAAAAATCCTTTTTCATCATCTGTGTAAATTAGGTATTAAGAATTTAAACTTAAGATTTTAGATATTTTCGTCATGTCAAATAAAAAGATTCCGTTTGAGGTTTGGAGTGCTGACCTAGTTACACGAAAAACGTTTTTATCTATGCCAACTTTAGAGGATGTAGTTGCGAAAGGTAAAAATTCACCACATTTTTTTTTTGTTTAAAAATGGTTTATTTGTATTAATGTTATAAATTTTTTATTTTATATAAATCTTTCAGCAAATACTCTGGGAATTAATGGTTGTGTACTGGTTTTGGAAAGTTCGGGATCCGAAATTCAAGAAGATGATGTCTTAGAATATTATGCAGGAAGTAATGTCTATTTCATGCTATTGACTCGGGCTGAAGAATGGAGCCCAGCCCACTATTGTCGGCAACTCCCGTTTCGAGTAGTTCCAATATTTTGAGTAATGAATCAGTTGTAAAACCTATTAATTATCCATCAAGCAGCAGTAGCCAAACATACATGTTGGTCTCAGAAGATGATTTCAATTTAGGAATATCAACGTCGCCTTGTTCATCTCCTTGCAGTACACTAAGTATGTCTAGTGGCGCTCTATCATCCTCTTCATCAACAAACAGTGCCGCTCTTAAACTTTTTTCCAAGTTTCGCGTTCCGTGGGAAAAACTACCGAATGATATTTCACAAAAACTGAAAAACAAAGAGAATTTGGGTACAAGAATGAGCGCGTTTATAAATTACACAGTGGATGAACTACGGGCTTTTTCTTATTTTATCCCTCTAAGAATTTTCCGTTCTGTGGCTGAAGATATTGTTCATACGTATCCTGACACGTTTGAACAAAGAGACAAAGACAATAAAATTATTTCATCATTTTCGGAAGTTTTATTAACAATGATGAGGAATCGTAACAATTATTTAAATCACACCAGCAACAACGCAGACGGTGTAAAAATACCAATAAAAAAAAGAAAATCCGTTAACGCACTACGAGACTCAGTTTCAAATTGGCAACCAAATGTAAATGAAATTGAAGGTTCCGAATTATCATTGGAGGAAAAAAAAATTTTTTTGTCTAATATGTTTCCAACAAACAATGAAATGATTGCTGAACGAGAAAAAATTTTACTTTATATGAAAGATTGCTATGCAATCCAACGAATATTTTTTAATAATGCTGACAATTATCCATCAATTGAAAATATTCAGCAAACTTGGCCATATATCTTTAACAGACATTGTTTATATCAACATTTTACTTTACTGACAGGTGTTAACGAAGAAAAGGTGATTAACACACTGTTCTGCCAAGAAAAGCAAACAATTAGACAATATTTCATGAACTCAAAAATGGAGCATATAAAAAATAATTTGAATAAACAAAACAACGATGAAGGCATTTTGCAGGCTATTGCGCAATATTTTAAAGAAGATTTGCGATTTATACTACAAAATTTTCCCGCAAGTACACTTCAACAAGTTTAGAACAAATATTTTGATTTTAAGATCAGTTCTTTATTTTTTTCTAGGTGGGCACGACAATGGATATAGTCAAAGAAGCAATTCCAACTGCAGACGCTTGGATTGCAGTAATCGGTGTGTTTGTTAATTAGGCATAATTTACTATACATATTATTCACTTACATTTTTTTTACAGAACATTCATTAGAATCGAAAGTGGCGTACATTTTCATAGAAAAATCGTCAGTTTCATCGACACAGCATGTCAATATCATGGACCTAGTAATGCAATGTATTGCATATTACTATAACTTCAATTTGCAATATCCGTGTGAAATGTCGCAGTCGTTGGATTTTATTGTGCGATTCTTTCTTAATTTTTATCCTGAGAAGCCCAGAGGACCAAAGAAAAATATGCATAACATGGCTAGAATAAATAATCTAATTCGTAAATTAAATAATTCTTGAATAGTTCGTAAACTTTTTATGTACTTATACGTATAACAGCTGTATTTTAAGATTTTATTTCTTTTATTTCATTACAAGCCTGAAGCTTTAATTTTTATTTTATCGGATGTCTTATATTTTTAAATTTGGTGAGAGTTTATTTTTATAATAATGAAATAAAAAAACAATAGAAATTGATAGGTTGATTTTTTTCATTTTGCCTAAATGAGGAGTCTACAATAAGTTCCTAAATTTAAACTTGTTTATTTTTTTAATCTATAACATTATAAAGTTTTCAATATTTTGTATTGCAATATCGAGTCTGTTCACACCGTAGTTACTTTATTATCAAAATACTATATTTTCTGTATCACTTTGATGAATTTAAGCTTTAAATATGTTATATTGGAATTTCAACATTGCATGTTGAATTCTAGTATTTTCGGCGTCATATTCAACAAATTTATGCTGAGTCTGAAAAAGTTTTTATTGGAAATTCAACCTTTTTTGTTTAATTCTATTGTTTTTGGTACAAATTTCAACAATTTTATTCTGATTTTAAAACATTTTGTATTGGAAATTCGATATTTTGTATTGGAATTTCCAAACTTTATGTTCAATTCTAGTATTTTCGGTGAAATATTCAATAAATTTATAATAAAATTAAAGAGTTTTTATTGAAAATTCAACTGCTTTCTGCGATGTATAATATGAAATTTAAACAAATTGATAGTTTAAAACTCAACACGTGTTAAATATTATTACAATTATCATAGGAAATTAGTTGCCTACAATAAATGTAGTAAGTTTCAACTAAAATTTTTTAGAGTGAATGATAAGTGATAAGTGTTTCATCAAAAATAACAAAATCTCACTCACTTATCAATTTGAAAACTTATCAAATTTTGATAATGATAAGTGATAAGCGTTGCACATCAGATTGTCTATAACTTATCAATTGACGAATTATCAAATTTTTATGCTAAGTTATAATGATCTATACAAAAAATACTATTAATGTGATAGTGTTTGCAAAATAATATACTTTCCTCACATTTTATATGTTAGAGGTTTTGTACCTACATAGCAAAACAATTAAAAAATTGTTATTCTGTGATTTAATAACAACAACAATTTTGCATGTATATAATAATACATGAAGAGAAACCTTTCTCAATTGGGAGTTCTTATTTCAGTGTTTAGAATCAATTGTAAAATTTTTCTTTTGTTGCTTTTAAAATAAATTCTCTTTTCTAACTGTAAATAATTTTTCAGCGGTACTTAAACGTAAACAATTTATTTTCATAACAAATGAATTAAGAGAATTCCTATTAACAAATAAATTGAATTTAACTACATTATACAAAAATTGTAATCGTCATATACAAACCAAAATGATTTTCCACTATTCGTCTCGTCCGCTTATGAGCACGATTAAATCTTTGCTCTATTGCATCATCCGGATTTCTTCGCATTGGTGGGATAAGCCAATCTTTAAGGGAAAGCACTGTCACCCAAAATCACAGCACCGGGGAACGGGCGAAAACAAGACTCAAAATTTCTAAATCGCCTTGTATATGGCAATACTGTGGAGTCATGGACATTACTTGACCAATTTGAATTTACTGCATAAAAGCTGCAGTCTGTGCCACACCATCATTGCATTCAGTGAATGTTTTCCATGTCGATTCGCAAAGTGTTCTTCATTGACCGTAGATGCATCTATATTAATCATTGTTCCATCGAAGCAACCAGTTACCTGAAGGTAACCACCCATCTCAAGAAACTTCTATCCTGGATATTTCTAACCAATGCAGTGTTGTTAGTATAGCTGCTAATGAGGACTCAATGCGCAGTTTCGGTCGCTTCCATGGTGCAAATTTGCTCCGATTTTTAATAATACGTGCTCAATTTGTTCATGTGACAAACGAAAATGTTTTATCACTCGCGAGTCCATAGAATATTTGATACTGGCTTTTACTACACGATTTCTTCTTTCGTTGAATAATCTTTCGAACCGATGCATTTATTTATAAAAATTATTTTTTCGTTTAATAAATTTCAGTTTTTAATCACTAAAGTTGATATAATACCTATATTTGATAGTTTTATATTAATTTTAAAATATCGAAAAACAACTGTCTTACCTCTATGATAAATCGAACAGAATGAAATTGTTCTTACTTTGACTTAATATTATAACTTATTAGGACGTGTCCGATTTCTGTGCGAAATAATTTTTTGTGATAAATTTGACATTAGTCAAATAATTTTCTCTTCCATATTTGAAATAAGTTCATTTGCTGTCCGAATACTGAAATAATTTTGACATAATAAAATTGAAATTTGGAAATACAACAAACGACAAATTGTACGTAGAGAGTTATTTAAAAGTGTATGTAAAAATGATAGAGGCAGAGTTTGATCCAAATATGGTATTATTTCTATTAATTTTGGGTTACATGTGTTTAATGAGAAGAACACGGAACTTTACGCGACATTTAATAATGGATTTCCTAAACTACCAGGTATGATACATTTAAACTTACAGGTATTGCTCTCTAGTATTTATAAATATCAACAAAATTCATTCTTTGCAGCGACCAATAATGTACACAATTCCCTCAGCAAACAGTATTGTTAATTCAATACTCAGTTATAATGATTCTGTGACGAGAATGCATTTAAGGATATCGTCTAACACTTTCAATTCTATTAGCAAATTATTGCCCAATAAAAACCATTGTTGGGGACCGGAAATGGAACATGATATTTTTGCTGTGGCTGGCAAGTGGGACTAATTATATTTTTTAATAAGGGACGAACCAATAAATCGAATTTTCCGATTCTTCAACGAAACCAACCAACTCTTTAACTGATGCCAGTCGTTTTGATAAACAAACTAATCATTATAATTTGACGTCTCCGAGATTATTTTATCGTAATGTTGGGCGTATGTCGTCTAAGTCAGCTGAATTTTTGAATTTCTTTTATTCAACGGATTTTCAATTTTTTGCCCTTGTGGAAACTGGATTTCATGAGGGGATCTTTAATAATGAGTTCTTTTCTGATGACTTTGTCGTTTATAGATGTGATAGATCTATTTTTAACAGCACTAAAAAAAGTGGAGGTGGTGTGCTGTTTGCAGCCCATTCTTCTATGCAAAGTGAGCTGGTTGTAGTACCTGGATGTGGCTCTATTGAATTTTTATGTGTCAAAGTTTTAATTTGTAATAATTTATTTTATTTTATAGTTTTGTACATACCACCTTGCTCACCTACTGATGTTTATTTGAGTCATGTAGATTGTATATGTGAATTGGTTAATATAATTAATTATAATGATACTTTAGTTGTATTAGGTGATTTTAAATTAAGTAATATTAATTGGTTGGTTGATAGTGAAACTGAGTCTTTGGGGTTACTCCCTTCGGATATTCTATCTGCAAATGATGCAGCGGTGGTGGATGCACTGTTCAGTTTCAATCTCAAACAAGTTAATTTATTTTGTAATGATAACAATTTGTTTTTACATTTAATTTTTGTTAATAATACGGAATATTTGTCAGTTCATGAGTCTTTGACATCTTTCAAGGAAAATGATATTCATCATAATTCCCTCGAGATTATATTTCATGTTGGTAATCGAGATGATAAATTTCGGGTTTTTTCTTTTGATGATTTGTTTTATGATTTTAAACAATGCGACACACCTGGTCTCTCTGAATATCTCCGTGGCGTTTGTTGGGATGATTTTTTTCGAGCCAATGATGTTAATGAAAATGTAAAAAATTTTAATGACTTACTATTTGTTGCTTTTGATAAATTCGTACCTTTGAGGAAAAAACGTAACTATAATTACCCACCATGGTTTGATTCTGATTTGATCAACTTACGTAGCCGTAAAAATAAAGCTTACTATAGATTCAGATCCAATAATGGTCAACTGAATAAATCCAAATTTGTTGATCTACGTGAACCATTTAAATCTGTATTTCATTCTAAATATTGTCAGTATATAAGTGTGATTGAAACTAATATCAAACAAAACCCTAAAACATTTTGGAAGTTTGTTAACGAAAAACGTAATACACGTTCCTCTTCCGAGCACGGTTCCTCAAATCTGCGAGGGTTTTGCTACTTTCTTTCAATCGGTATATAAAGTTAATTACGGATCCTTTGAAAGCGACCCTACTGTTAGTAATTGCCAATTTAACATTCCGTACCTATCAATAACTGAAGATGACATTTATGAATATCTATCAGATTTTAATGATGGATGTGGGCCTGATGGGATACCTTCGTCAATACTTAAATGTGTGAGCTCATATTTTGTAACTCCATTATGTTATCTTTTTAACCAATCATTAATTTCTGGACAATTTCCTTCAGCTTGGAAATTTTTTCACATTGTTCCAATTTACAAAAAGGGTAACCGTTCTGATATATCAAATTATCGTGGTATTTCAATTCTTTCGTCTATACCAAAACTTTTCGAATTAATTGTGTCGAAACATTTGTTATTCCATACTAAAGAGATAGTTTCTTGTTTCCAGCATGGTTTCACCAGGGGAAAATCTACGACTACCAATCTGTTGCAATTTACTAAATTCACTATTGAGTCACTTGAATCTAAAGGCGCCCAAGTTGATTCAATTTACTTTGATTTTGCTAAAGCTTTGATTCAATCGACCATAAAATTATTATTGAAAAACTTTCGGTTATTGGTCTTGATCCAAATTTTCTTAAATGGATTTCTTCTTATCTAGTTGGTAGGAAGCAGTATATTCTATTGAATGATGTTAAGTCAGATTATATCTATTGTCATTCAGGAGTCCCTCAGGGGTCCCATTTAGGCCCAATTATATTTCTTTTATTCGTGAATTATATTCCTAATATTTTTAAATTCTGTAAATGTTTATTATTTGCTGATGATTTTAAAATTTTCATGCATGTTCAATCTGTAAGTGATGCTGAGGTTTTGCAATCTGAAATTAATATATTGTCTAATTGGTGCTCTAAGAATAAATTGTTCATCAATGTACAGCAGAAGTGTAAGGTGATGTCGTTTTTCAGAACACTCAATCCAAATATTGTCAATTATTATTTTGATGGAGATCTACTTTGTAGAGTAACTTCAACTGTTGATTTAGGAGTTCTGTTTGATCAGAAATTAACTTTTGCGTTACACATAGATAAAATAATATTAAAGGCCAATTCTATGTTAGGTTTTATTTTTAGAATGACAAAGGATTTTATGGATGCATTTTCGTGTGTTAGTCTATATACTTCTTTAGTAAGATCTCACCTTGAATATGCTGTAGTGGTTTGGTATCCTCATCAGGATGTGCATATTGCAAGATTGGAATCTATTCAGAAACGTTTTACTATCTATATGGCCAGGAAGCTTAATCATTTATCTGATCGTCATCTACCTATGTGGGAACAGGTGCGAAGTCTCCCATCGTATGTGATTCGGTGTGAGTGCCTTCACATTGATACGTTGGTTAAACGCCGAAAAATTGCATCTGCCTTGTTTGTTAGTGATTCTCTTAGTGGCCGCATTAAGTGTCCTGAACTCATTTCTGCTTGGAGCATTTATGTACCTACCAGAAGCTTGCGTCCAAGGGAATTTGTGTTTGTTGTCTTTCATAGAACGTATTATGGTTCCAATGAGCCAACCAAGTCAATGGCTAGAATTTTTAATGAATTTTACCATTTATTTAATTTTGAGAGATCCAGAGTGTATTTTCAGAAGGCAATTAGAAATTGCAATTTTTAATCTCATTTTACGTTTTTAAAGTTTTCGTTTTTTCAGGTAATGTTCCGTATTGTTAGTATTCCTTTTATTTCTTTTTAATCTATAATAATTCTTTTTTTACTATTCATTAAGTTTTAACTGTAGAATAGATGTAAATAAATAAATAAACAAATAAATGAATCGGTTATGTGCCTTCTTCACAACTATCAATAAATGTTTATGTACAATATGTGTTAGTTTTGTTTCATATTTGGCAGCAGGAATAAAAGAAGAAGAGGAAAGGAGTTTTGAATACCTAACAAGTAGAAGACATAAATAGGTTTCCAAGTATAAACTAGCCTAACCAGTATAATGGCCAACTAACTCTAAATCAAATATATTTTAACCTTGCAATCGACCTTTTTGAACTTCATATTTAAACCTGTTATATATCTTATTGAATTCAAAGAAATTATTTTAATTACAATTTCCCACCATTAAGTAAGCACTCAACATTAAAAAATAAATATCTGTATTAAAGGCATGACAAGTGCAAAATGTATAAACCGAATTTACTTGTGTTGCTGTTTCGTAATTACATGAATATAATTATAGACCTACGATATAAATAAATTCGACAAAAATTTGCAATATTATTATCAATCAAATAGTATGACTATATGTCCCCAGGTATTATGTAAAATCTAATAAATACCAGAGCCATTTGCTAGCCTCATTCATTTCAAATTGTGTTTGTTTCTAAAGCTAAATAAAGATTAGTCAGTTATTTAAAAAATGTTACCCATTGCGGACGAACGTTATCCTTGGATCAATCGCGATCTAATCGAAATGGTTTTAAAATCAAGCTCAATTGAATACGTGAATGCACAATTAATTGAATTTCAATTGCATGATGCGGTTGGTAAAGGTGAAAATTATACGAGTCATTTGATTCGAGTTACGGTGAAATACTATGGTGACCGAATCGATCGTAGCACTAAGTAAATATTAATTTTTGTAACGATATGGTGTTAGTGGATTAATTTAAAGTGATTTGTTTGCAGGCAAACAGCGTTTGTGATTAAAACGACGTTAGGTAAAGAGATGCATGCGGTGGTTGAGAAAGGATCACTGTTCGCCAAAGAAGTTGCATTTTATCGGGATATTTTACCTAAATTTGTTTCGTTTACGAAATTAATTGACGTGGATTATAAATGTTCGCCAAGGTATGTGTTTACTAAAAGGTTTAGTGATCGGTTGTAACATAAGGAGGATAAAATATGTTTCAGATTTTAAGTGATGTTCTTGTTCAAATATCTATTATCAATCTTATTCAAATTCAATTAATCGATTGGGTTTTACAGTTTTGTTAACACATTATTTACCCTCTCTCAACCGGAGTCACAGAACTCAAGGCAAGAGGAAGTTGTACCCAACATCATGGGTAAAGCTGGAACCTTTACGCCTTCGTTAATACCTGTACCAATAGTTTCGCGAATATTTAATAAACAAATCAGTGGAAACAGTGAAAAACCAATAGCCAATAAGTGGTTTATTGGTGCCAACCCCTTATTAAGAAGTCGATAAAAAGGGATCCATTACTAATGGAATTCATTGGTGCGGTGCTTCTGCTTTGGCCGAACTAAAAATTTTAAGTTTTCAAACCCAATAAATATTTGTATGTGTTTTGGTATATTCAGATTGCAGCTTTGTTTATTTATTACCTAATGACTTAAGGTTCATACCAACAAAATTGTGGTTTCAAATTTAGTATTCGACAGTTATTATTGCTTAGGAATGCTTATTAAAATTACTTTACGTGCATTTTTCTGCTAAAAAATATACTGCAGAATATCGTGAAGTTAACCTGTGGGTATAATGGAAGACTTTTCAACTTTTGCGCAATTTAAGTATGCTAGGCAAATAATCAGTTTTATTTCAACTAAAAAAAAAAAATTTGTGTTAAATTGTTGGACTTTATAGAAAATGGAGGGTTATGTCCATTATCGGTGTATTTTAATTTTCAAATTATCATAATTTTTATGTAGGAATATTCGCACATTGTTTTTTTCTGATAGTATTACTCAATCATTAAAAAATTCGGTTTCGTGCAGCCGGTTTATGCCGGCGCCCAATAATTAAAGCATTGCCACATGCAAGTGATGTCGACCAGCATTTCAATCCGACAAATTCAATTTTTAACCCAATTATTTCAACTAGAGTATCAAAATTATTAAAAAATAATCCCACTGTATAACAATTATCATTATCTTTGAAAATTTTCCTAAAATTTCCAATTACATAATTTGACAGACGGATTGCAGTTTTACGGTCAGCAAAATACAAAATTGGATTTTTCTGAATGAAATTATATCAATTTTACCAAAGTTTTCGAAAAATACGTTAGTTTTGTAAAGTCACAGTTTTTAATAATTTTGATACTGCAGGTGAAATAATTGGGTCAAAAAGTGAATTTTACGGTTTGGACAGCCGGTCAATGTTTGTTTCATGTTACTGTATTGGGTGCTTCTCAATAGGGTATTGGTTAACCGCCTGTAGATGTGTATTCATTACTATGAAGAGTTAAAATACGAAACGGAAAAAATACAAGTAACTGCTGTTAATGTCAAAACCATAACTGGTATTTACTGCCCACCGAAGCACTCATTGAAAGTAAAAGATTATCTCGGGTTCCTCAGTAAACTAGGGAAACGATTTGTACTTGGAGAAGGCTTTAACGCAAAAAATGTCCACTGACGCCCTAGATTAACAACGACTAAGGGTAAAGAACTCCTAAAAGCTATCAGGAAGTGCAGTTGTGAAGCCGTCTCAATTGGAAAACCAACCTACTGGCCAACTGATGCAAACAAAGTACCAGAACTGATAGATTTCTTCATAATAAAGAACATATCTATAAATTATGTACAAGTAGATAAAAGCCAGGACTTAAACTTTGATCATTCATAGATACTTCTAACGTTTAGTGAAATAATCATTCAGAAAGAAAGAAACCCACTTCTAGTAAATAATCACACTAATTGGGAAAGCTTTAGACTATCGCTAGAAAAAAAATGAACTTAATGGTTCCATTAAACACTGAGGAGCAATTATTAAACAAAGAAGTTCACAAATTTGTAAACGATATACAGCAATCAGCTTGGGAAAATACCCCCTGAATTAAAAAGAAAATCAAGGGAAACAACTACTTTATGGAAATTAGAGAACTTCTAGCAGAAAAAAGAATACAAATATGAAGTCAAATTAGCGGTTTTTTATTCGCTACCGATACCTAAATTTATATTTCACGTGCTATTTATTGGAAAATTAAATCTATTTAACGTCACACTATATAGTATTCGGACGAAAAAATTGCACTGACAGCTACACCAGCGCAATTTTTACTACTCTAGTTTTGTTTTTGGTAGTTTTACCCCTCTTTTTACACATGCAGCAACAAATAGTACTATCATGGTGCGTCCATTTCGAATTTGACAAATGTAATTTGTGAATAATTTTTCTTTTGTGATCTTTCATTTTCTTTATTATTAAAAGTTTATGATTAAAATATTTTAAGCTGAGTTCATACTTCAATTTGTTCGTTCATTCATTCATTCATTCATTCAGTAATTTTGT
Source organism: Tipula vernalis (assembly GCA_958295665.1). NCBI lineage: Eukaryota > Metazoa > Arthropoda > Insecta > Diptera > Tipulidae > Tipula > Tipula vernalis. The sequence continues at coordinate 168,246,189 of OY282559.1, forward strand.
TTTGACGATTCATACTATGGTAAAATTACAGAACGATTTTGTCGCCACAGAACTCTTTGTAGCATATTTTTTTGTTTTTGTTTGATGGAAAACTCAATGATATTTTATTTTTGATTTTTTCTGTTTGAAAATTTTTCATTTTTGTATCATGTTTTCTCTTTCACTCTTTGTTCGTTCAATCAAAAAGTTAAAGTTAAACTAACTCTTGTGAAAAAATTCAGAAGAAACAATTTGTCATTTTTGAGCAATATGATTGGTCGAAAAAAATGTTTGAATGAATGAATGAACGAACAAATTGAAGTATGAACTCGGCTTTAGTTATTAAAAGATAAAATGTTCCTTTAATTGTTTGCTGTGCTTAAATGTTATACTTTGTGTAATTCACTTTGGTTGTGTTGTTCGATTGACGCTGAAATCGAAATTGCACTTTTAAGGAGGGGGGAAAAACCTCAATCGAAAACGACATTAGTTTTGATTTAGTTGTTCTCATTTTCTTTTATATCTACTAAATACTATCAGAAATATTTTGATGTAAATAGAGCCGGCACTTGAAAAATGAATTTAAAATAAGAGAAGCAAAAAGGCTAAAACATAATTTGTTTCCATAGCGTTTGTATAAAATGGCTAATAAATAACTCAATCACTAGCTCATTTAAAGAACAGATTCTCAAGTTTCCCCATTTTCCAGGAATAATCGAAAGAAAATATGGGAAATTAAATTAAAAAACGATCTACAAAAAAAAAAAACAATATGCATTAAAAAGAAAAAATTTATAAAAATTCAATTTAATGAGCCACATTTAACAATTTGATGAGCCAATCTAAAATCTATGCTGAAAACAAGACAACACGTATTCTCTAAACAACCGAAATTAAAGTAAATCAAAAAGAGCAAACACAAACAAATTAAATCAATATAATGAGCGCGAAGAAAACAAAAACTCGAAGCGGCCTACAGTCTTCCTTCGTAAAAAACGCCTAGGCATTGTATTTGAAAACGCCTAAAAAAACCAATTTTTTAAAATGAGAACCAATACCTCGAATAAAACGCCCACTTAAATAAAACGCCTAGGCCTTGTAATAAAATATTATATTTTTGTACGAAACTAAGTAGGTCGAAAAAAATATTAAAATCGTTAATTATTTTTTACATTTCTATTTATTCAGTATAGTAATTCAGTTTTTCCAAAACTTTGGTCGGATGATCTATAATATAAACTTATTCATTTATTTTGAAGCAATTTAAGCTCCAACTTTTTAGGATGGATATTGCATATATTTCAGCACATGATCCCATCGGTAGACCAGCCCTTAATGTCGTCTCATCCTCATCATCAATCAGATCATTCATTTCCCTTCTTAAAAAACTAATAACATTTAGAATATATTTTTTAATCCAATCGTTAAAATCATCAGAATACAATTTTGCACTTTTGATGCATTGAAAAAAGCTTGTAGAAATTCTTTCGTGCCATAAGAAATGTTCGCCTTCAATCATTTCAAAGTAGCAATCAGTATTCGCTAAAATATTGTCTGCAAAGGTGGCCATCATGTGTCGATATCAAAGTGAACATCGAGAAAGGCTTTTAATGGACTATGTAATTGTTCAATTACAAATTGGTCTGTTTGTCCAATCAACTACTTAGTTCGAAACGATGTTATAATTTGCCACTGTTGAATGCCCTTACTTTGTCTGCATGTCAGGCTTAGAAATGGCTTCAGTAATATAGGCGTCGTATAAATCATTGTAGGTTTCTTGAGATATCTTGTTAATAACAATATCCAATGGTTGCAATATTTCCGTCTTTTTTGCAGGAATTATCTCAATAAGAATATTGTATTTTTCATAGTATATTGTGTCTGTTAATTTAATGTGTGGCCCATAAAAATCCATAATCAATAGAACTGGCTCATGAAGCAAATTAGTTTGCGGTCTATTCATAATAACATTAGACATGTAATTTTTTAATATGTCACCGCTCCACATCCCACTGTGATTTACGTCAACAAAACAACCATTGTGAACTTTATGATTATTTTTAATTTTGATAATAACAAATGTGGTTTTAAAATTTTTCCATTGGCCGTGAGTGATCGTAAACGTAGCAGTGAATCTTTTATGGGATCTAACTGCTTGCGCATTACCACATTTCGTATTCCTTTAGTGGTTATGGTCATTTTTGGTTCTGGTTCAAAATATCTCGGAACTTGATCAATGTTTAAAATGTTTTGTGGTTTTTTTTTATCCGATATAATTTTTTGTACTCTGTATATAAATTCGCGAGCAACTTTATCAGAACTCTCCGGTATGCTTCGGGTTGTTGTTTACCGCCTCGAAACTAATTTCCAGCGTGTTTTAAATTTATCAAGCATTTTTATATTTTTCCAAATTATAATTTTGTTTTATTAAGCGCCATTCCCCTAATATATTTTTCTTTGACACAGAGGCCTTTCTCATTTCTATCCTTGATCTATTTGATCAGCTCATCTTCTAATTCGCCAAATTCTTTATTCCGAGCACCACCTGCCAATCGCCTTGTTACTTGTGCAGACATTTCTGGATTTGACAATATCTTATAAATATATTTCCGAGCCATATTTCCATTCACGATTTAAAAAATAAAAATCTTCATGATTAAAAATTTAAAATTTGGAATGATATCAAAGGGCCGTATGTTGAAGGGCCGAATGTTGAAGGGCCGAATAGGTCGAAGGGCCGAATAGGTCGAAGGGCCGAATTTTTTTTTTTTTGTTTTGTTTTTAGAAATATAATTGTTATGTATATTGTTGTTTTAAGAAATATTTGGTAATTTTTTTTGTCAAATATAAATTAATTTTTTATGAATTTATGTATTTTATTATATTTCATCTTTGGATATTCTATCGACAAAAATATTGCATTAACTGATGTTGTTTATATTTTGCGTTCCTTTTGGTATTATCAAGTGAAAAAATATTTGTACATAATAGGTATTTTACCAATACCAAATCTTATTATATCAATATAAATGGAATATATATGTAGGTATATATATATATATATATATATATATATATATATATATGTATTACTTTTGTAGTATAACCCGCTCGTATATAATAACAAAAGGCGAAGGCACAGAAAACAATAACATATATCGCACGTGACCAAGAATAGTGACACAACTCAAAATTTCAAATTTTTCAGGAGAGCAAAAGAAAAAACGCTAATTTCGATTTTACTACACTACTCTCTATGGGCGTCAAAAAAGGAAGATCGGAAAATTAAGCCGTCTCTCGCTTTGTACAATAAATATGAAAACGTCACTATGTCTGGTTATGAAATCGATCATTGCGCATCTTTTCATCGAATTATCTCAAAAACTCAATTTTTTGAGTTGTGTCACTTTTCTATGTCATGTGCGATATGTTATTTTTTTCTGTGGCGAAGGTTTTTTTTTCAAATATGCGTACCAAATGTAAATAGATTTTAAATAAGAAAAAAGAATTTTGTCATAAAATGTCATAAAAATTCAATTTCCTCCGGTTTTTTAAACTGATGATAATATTCTTTCATTTACCAACGATGTTATTTTCTAGACCATTGTATAGTTTATTACTATTGTTTTAGAAAAAAAAAAAAGTAAATAATGAATCTATACGAAAATGTATTTTTTTTCTCTACACGACGAACACGTAACAAACAAGGGGATACAAAAACAGAAAGTACATGAAAGAAAATACAACGCTCACAACAAATGAAACAGGAAAAGAGAGGTATGTAGCGGTACAATATAACAAAAACACTAGCAAACATTTTCAAAAAATTTTCTACAAGCATGGATACAAAACAGCATACACAACAAATTACAAATTGGAAAACATAATACGGCCGAAACAAAATACAAATATGGATACTGGCATATACAAGTTAAATTGTACGAACTGCGATGCTTTCTATATAGGCCAAACCGGATGATCGTTTAACACGAGATATCAAGAACATATAAAAGGTATAGGAAGAGAAAATACTGAATCAAGATTTGCACAACACATAAACATCACGCAACACCAATGCATTAGTATGGATGATAATTTTAAGGTATTGCACAGAACGACAAAGGGAGAGAAAATGAACAGATTAGAAGAATTCGAGATATACAAAGAGCGTAATAACCCGAATCTTTTAAATAATAAAATTAACACTAACACAAACAAAATATACGAGTTAATAATACGAAACAACACTAACACATAAAAAATAAATAATATATAAGCAGAAATTACAAGAAATTTAAGCATAAACTGATGATGGTAGCATGACTACCGAAATCGATATTTTTATTAATATTTTTTAAAATAAAGACAAGAATATTTCACTATAAGGAAGAGTTTTTTAAAATTACTTTTAAAATAAAAATTTCTTTAATAAAATTAATGTTTTGTTATTAATATTTTTGTCTATAGAATATCCAAAGATTAAATATAATAAAATACATAAATTCATAAGAAATTAATTTATATTTGACAAAAAAAATTACCAAATATTTCTTAAAACAACAAATTTTAAAAATTATATTTCCAAAAACAAAACAAAAACAAACAAACAAAAAAAAAAAATCGGCCTTTCGACCCATTCGGCCCTTCGACCCATTCGGCCCTTCGACCCATTCGGCCCTTCGACCTATTCGGCCCTTCGACATTCGGCCCTTTGAAATTCGGCCCTTCGTACCCATTCCATATGAAAGTGCTATAATTTTGAAATTTATATTTTTTTTGTTCGTTTACTACGTTTCTTGCTGTAAAAAAATATTACTTATAAAACATTAATACGTTATAAGTATTAGGTGTGCAAGAGTGCAAGTAGAAACTCGGCTTTTTTGGTCAAATTCAACTTTATTGAAAATATACTTGTTATAAAGGTTAATTATCGAAATATTCACCATTACTATCTAAGGTACTTTGACATCTATTATAGTTGATGGATGCCCATACAATCCGCGATAGAAACTTAGTTGTTTGGAGGCAAAATATTCACCGAGCCACTTTCGTACATCTTCAATTTTCGAGAATTGCTGGTCAGTCAAATAAGACGACTAGAAGCATCGATCTAAACAAATAGTGGTCAAAAGTGGATAAGTCAGGAGAATACGCCGCGTGCGGGAGAACTTCCCAGCGCAAGCTGAAGATCACTTACCGGTTTGCTTTTGCTGTTTGTGATGGGCGTTGTCATGAAGCAACATGACAGATCGCGTTCCTTGGCCCGTAAATGATCGTTTTTCCTCCAGGGCATCACTTAATTTAATCAATTAGGCCTGGTAATGTTCAGCTGTAACAGTTTGACCATGTTCCAAAAACCTAATAGTAAACGACTTCTTTCCAATCCCACCAAACACAAAGTAGTGATGTGATGTTCGAAACTGATTAATTTGCTAACCAAGATCGATTCGATCTTTTTGCTCATTAACCAGGTTATTTTAACCTAATCTTTTAACCTGTTCCTTTTCAACCAAATCAAATCTATATATCATTCATCGCTCAAAAAATCTTAACAAAACAAATTGAACGAAAAAGAACAAAACGTACTTGAGAAAAAGGAATTATTATCTATAATTTATTTGGTGATGTTCACATTTATTGTTAGTGGTGCAAATATGAAATAATATTATTTAATTCTACGTTTTTAATAATTCATTCATATTTGTTTTATAAATATATAAAATTTAGTATATTTACTACATGGCCATTAAAAAAAATCATTTCGCTTATCCTATATATTTGCCGTCTTACTTTGGGAATTTTACAACAACAATACTGTGTATTTTCACTCCGGTATGAATAGTTTCAAACCAAGTTTTTGTTGGTATAGAATTATTCTGGTAATAATTTTAATATTTTTCTTTGTTTTTTTATTTAATTGTTTAAGTCAAATGATAAAAGTAAAAAAAAATTAATTTCGGTTTTTATTTTGGCATAATTTGCATTTTTATTTTTATACCAATAACTAATCCAGTGAGCAAAGTAAAACGGCAATTGTATATAGAATTTTTTTTTAATTTTATCGTAGTATTTCCGTCATCTCTTTTTAGCACAATCACTTTTATATGTTCTATCAAAACCAACAAAAATGTTTTTACAAGCCGTCTCGTTCCCTCCTTACACAGATACTATCAAAAAAATGTACACTATATTTATTATGAATGTATCAAAATCTTCTATAATAAAAGTCATGAAACTCTCTTTTACAGGCAAATACATTTATTGATTCCACTAGATTTGGCTGTATTAGTTACACTAACAATTCAACGTAAATTTGAATTTTTTTTTCTTGTTTCTACACCAACACCTTTATACTTAGTTAACTAATCCATATAAATTTAGTGATGCCAAATATACACCAATACACATAGAACCTGATTTTTTTTATTTCATATGTATGGAATTTTCATGACTTTTATTATAGAAGATTTTGAATGTATCATCTATACTTATCTGTTTTGTGTATATATCAAAAACATCTATAATTCCAAGACGAACTATACGAAATTTAAAGGGACAAAGTGACTACTGCCCATAGTGTTAGTTGTGTACATATAAGCCTTCAATAAAAAAACTAACCAACACTAATCTAATTTGTTTTGGTATTGTGCTATGAAATATGAAAAAAAATACATAGGAAACAACAACAATTTACATCACGGCAACGCCGTATAATAATATCAAATAAAACGAAAGCTATTTATGCTTGTATTTATGGGTAGGTTTTGTGTTGGAAAATAAAACAGTTACAATAACAACAATGGTTCTGTGATTCTGTCATTCGTCATATTCGAAATAATTTACTGAACGAAGACTGACCTTTTTGTTTAAATGAAATTCATTATTTATTTTAATTAATTATTGAATTATTTATTTATAATTTTGTTGATTACATGTTCATTGGGAAAGGTTTTATGCCTAATGGAAGCACTAACTGAATAGTTTACTAAGAAATGTGCTTCCATACGGTTTTTACTTCTTTAATATATTTAAAAAAATTATACCTTGTTGTTTATTTTATTTACCTACACGAAATTTATTAAATGGATCTACCACATACGCCAACAGCTATGAATTTTTTTGGTGCTTTGTAATCTTATGCAGTGTACTTCGTAGTGTATTCGTACTCGCATTATTCAAAATTAACATAATTTCACACGATCGAAGTCATCCGAATGCCGCGAATGTAACAGACTCTGTTGGTGAATATTGCTCAGCGGAGTGTGCTACATACTTGATGGTAAATATCCAGGTGGACTGAATATGGATACACACATTGTTGATCCAACGTTGTTCGTTCGCAAAATCGATTGAATTATCAAAGAATGTTCACCACCAATTTGTTTGCTTTGGGCCGTCGCCGTATTATTATTAGTATTGAAACCTCCACCACCGCGCGTTATATTCAAGTCTTGTAGAGCATTTTTTCGTAATCCTTGCACAAAATGGCGGGCCCCACTTAGCATTTTCTATTGCAGATTTTTCATGGTGAAATGAACCAGTGATAATTCAGTCTTACCATTTTCAACCTGCGTATATTGATTCGTTTGGCAAACTGGTTGTGATGTAATTTGTTCCTCCTCATTACTGTTAGTGAGCTGCCAATCTGGATTCCCATGTTTTCGCACATCCATTTCGCAAACGAACTTACATCAAACGAAAAAAATCAACAATCTCCAAAGCCCGTGACCGAAAACAGAAGTACATGACAAATGGCGTAACTAGCGGACTATAATTCGTTAACAAGATGAATCTGGAATAAACATGAATTTAATACAAAATTAATGTAACTCAAAGATACTAGTAGTTACCACTTTCAGTTGCAACAATTGTCCGAATTGATCAGGTACTCTTGATGCACATATGTAATAATTCACGATACGATACTGGGAGATAATGAACATGCGCCGAATGGCTGTCATCAATTGTTCAGGACACCAAATTAAATTCTCATCAGGAATAAAATTGTGAGATATAACAACAACCGCCGTTAATAGTGTCATTTTAGTGAGGACATTTTCGACCTGGACAACATCCTCATCATAAACGGTTAATATGACAAAAACGCTTAAAATACCACAATTAAAACTAATTCACTCGTTAAATGTCGTAGATATAGTCGGCCATATCGTGATCAGCATCTCATTCAAGTTCCAGGTTCTCGTTTAATCAACTCAACATAATTAAAAAAAATACATCAACTGCCACAAAAATATTAACGGACAGAGTATTAAATCTTCTACAACAAAACACATTATTGTCGTGAAATTACCGAGCTCCGACTGCAATAAAATGGTTATTAGACGTGAAATTGAGATTATAAACAAATTACTTACGTCTTTAATCTTGAGCGCTCTGTTAAAATATATTTTTATATAACAAGGGCCACGAAAACAAGATGTCATCGCACGTGACCAAGAATAGTGACACAACTCAAAATTTCAAATTTTTCAGGAGAGCAAAAGAAAAAACGCTAATTTCGATTTTACTACACTACTCTCTATGGGCGTCAAAAAAGGAAGATCGGAAAATTAAGCCGTCTCTCGCTTTGTACAATAAATATGAAAACGTCACTATGTCTGGTTATGAAATCGATCATTGCGCATCTTTTCATCGAATTATCTCAAAAACTCAATTTTTTGAGTTGTGTCACTTTTCTATGTCATGTGCGATGTTTGTCGTACATATTTTTTGACATAAGGAAAAAGATGTATAACCTATCTTTATTACACTCTAGACCAAAAAATGGCACATTTTATTGTGTTAAAAAATACGAATAAGCCTACATATTTTAATGCTTTACTACATGTTAAATATTAAAATATTAAGACACAATTCGATTTTTAATATTAAGATACCTTTTAAATTTAAATTATCTTAATAATTTTTTTATTAAATTCAAAAATGAATTCAAAAAGGTACAATATTTTTGTCAAGAGTGTTCAAATAAAAAGTAAATATGTATTTGTATGAAAATAAATGTAAAGTAATATGCGACGTTGCCGTCATGATTTAGTCACCAATACTACCTTCAGTAGTAATTACCAGACAATGACAAAAAATAGTTTGTCTTGGAATTATAGATGTTTTTGGTATATATACTTTCTGATTTATTTGTATGCATCACTAATACGACGCCTTAATGTACTTTTTTATACCTTAAGTGTTTGTACTGTTTGGCTTGTATAAACATTTTTGTTGGTTTTGGTTCTATAACTATTTTGCTTTGGATCGATGTATTATTGTACTGTACTTGTGTGCTTACTCATTCAAATAAAAAACAACAACGATCCGGTTAATGAAGTAAAGGAGAGAGAAGAATATAAGGGATACATTATACATATGAGCAATTCGTATACAGAGTGAGAGATAGCTGTCTATCTCTATTTTATATAAAGAGAATAGGCGAAAATAAAAAGTCATTGAACGAATGAACAATTAACCGAATTGGACAAAATCGATCATCGATTTGGACCGAATTGGACAAAATCGATCATCACCTAATCTTTTTTTACTAACCAGTTTGAGTTTTCGATCATTTAAAAGATCAGGGGTGAGATGTTGTAACCATCACGTTTTTCGCTTCGATGCATTTTCAATAGAATAACGGTATTTTAGAACTAAATTGTTTTAAAATTTTATATTTTTAACAAAGCAGTACAGTTATTCTATCGAAAATGCATCGAAGCGAAAAACGTGATGGTTACAACATCTCACCCCAGGTTAAAAAGATTTGGTTAGAACGATTTGGAACATCACTAACACAAAGTAATACTTTCTTGGCATGAATATTTATTTTTGCAACTGATGTTGATGGCTGGTCTAAATCAACCAATGCTTTTCTGCGCTTAGGATTATCGTATAAAAACTATTAAATTTCCACCTGGAATTTTCCTGGTGTTCCTAAATACAGTCCAACCTAAAGGAAACTTATTTTGAGTAGCTAACGATCTACTCTAACAGAAAATAAATCAATTTTTAATAATTCTGTGGTTACAGCCAGTTAGGATTGACAATGTTTGAATATTCTATAGAGAATTAAAGTATATCGAGTTTCCCGGAATTTTCCTGGTGTTCCTAAACACCGGCCATTTTAACAGAAACTTAACATAGCTAACGATCTACTCTAACAGAAAATAAATCAATTTTAAGAAATTCTGTGGTCCCAGGCACTTAGGATTGACGATGTTTCAATATTCTATAGAGAATTATCGTATATCGAGTTTCCCGAAATTTTCCTGGTGTTCCTGAACACCGGCCATTCTAACGGAAATTTATCATAGCTAACGATCTAATCTAACAGAAAATAAATCGACTTTTAATAATTCTGTGGTCCCAGCCACTTAGGATTGACGATGTTTGAATATTCTATAGAGAATTATCGTATATCGAGTTTCCCGGAATTTTCCTGATGTTCCTAAACACTTGGTATTCTAACGGAAACTTATTTTGAGTAGCTAATGATCTACTCTAACAGAAAATAAATCAATTTTTAATAATTCTTTGGTCCCAGCCACTTAAGATTGACGATGTTTGAATATTCTATAAAGAATTATCGTATATAGAGTTTCCCGGTTCCTGGTATTCCTAAACACTGGCCATGTACTACAATTAAATAAAAAAAATATATATGTTGAATTTGGTTAGTTTATTCGAAAATAACCAGAGCCTTCTAGAGTATAGAGCCATAATGATAATGACGTATTTTTTAGAAGCATTTGTAGTGGTACAACTTTTCACTGATTTCCATAGCAATCCACATATTTCCATGCACGAGATTGTGGTTGGTTGGATTGAAATTAGGTTATCGTTAATTTTCAAAATGAAGTCGATCGTTTCCATGGAAATGAGTTAGATTGAGTTTGAAGTTTTACAGCAAGTTATATTATAAATTCACTTAGCACTTTTGTATTGCGTTCTTAATTTTTTGTCAATATTTTTTGGTTGTATTTTATTAGTGTAATATTTTTTTTATGGCGGTAATAATAAAAATTCCTTATATACATTCGCCTCGCCATTTTTGATTTCAACTCTACTCAATTCCACTGCCTTGGTTGAGTTTAAAACGACGTAACGAAAACCTAACTACAAGCTCGTTTCCATGAACACTAACTCCAAATCAAGCCAATTTGAACCTTACATGGAAACAAGTTATATAGTAAGAAGGGTGTTTTTCTGCTTCAAAGTTTTGCGCCCAAATTTTACAAAAAAGAATAATACAACTATTCTAAATATCTTGAACGAAAACATCTATGAAACCTGTAGCCTTATTCTATAAAAAATAAGATAATGTTTACACGTGATAAACAGTGAACGAAAAGAGAATCGAAAAACAATTTCATGTAATTTTAGTAAAAAATCACAAAGTTTACCCGTTTTCACGTTTACACATTATCTTATTTTTTACAGAATAAGGGTGCTGCACCCTTATTCTGTAAAAAATAAGATAATGTGTAAACGTGAAAACGGGTAAACTTTGTGATTTTTTACTAAAATTACATTACATTTTTTTTCGATTCTCTTTTCGTTCACTGTTTATCACGAGTAAACATTATCTTATTTTTTATAGAATAAGGCTACTGTATGATAATACCAATTATTAATCGCGGAAATAATAAAATAAAAATATGGCCCAATTTTACTTTCCAAATAGTAACAGTGTACCTATAAAAAAAACAGTAAGGGCGTTTTCTGTATTATTTATTTTCAATTGAACGATATTTTAGTTACTTTAACCAAAGCATTCCTAGATATACTATATTAATAGTATAGTTATAGTATTATAGTATATTATTATATTTAGGAATGCTTTGCTTTAACCTTGTTTCAGGTAAAACATTGTAATAAGCACATTTTTAAATGAAATATAATTTTTTTACATAGAAAGGTGTCATTAATTTTATCGTTGTGGTTTTTTCGTTGTGGTTTAATAAAGCCATAAATCTTAAAATGTCTCTTAAACAGCTTTTTTGATATAAAAACTTTTTTTAAATTTAGTGATATGATTTATTTTATATTAAAGAATTTAAGTTATAATAAAATTAAAATTATTACAACAGTAAATAATTAAATTAATGTACAATTCTAACCAAAATTATTTATTGCGATTTTAGAGGCAAAAATAAAATGGAATAAAACAGTGAATATTTTTTTATCTTAAAGTTATAATTTAAAATTTTTATATTTTTACATACATATATGTATACGGAATAGTTTCAAGCAGCCAAGCTCTTTGTCAGCAGTTTTAAATATTCTAAATTTTAATGTTGAATGTTTGCCCTTTTTATAATTAGCTCATACATTGCGTTGAAAGGCATTCGGTCATTTAGTAGTGGTGGATTGCGCCTGTGGTTGTAAATCTCTAACTCTTCGGCTCTGTTCAACCTTTGGGCATTCTGTGTTGAATTTCAACATTATTGTCAAAGCTGGAACAATTGTGGTGGTGTTGTGTCAGATGTTGTGCCAAGTTAGATGTTATGTTGCGTTTTCCTATTTGTTTCATATGTTCAACAAATCTTGTGGTGAAATTTCATATTATAAATAGGGCAAACATTCAACAATTAAATTTAGAATATTTAAGACTGCTTGGCTGCTCGAAACTAGTACGTATATACACATATGTAAAAATATAAAAATTTTAAATTATCACTTTAAGATAAAAAAATATTCAGTGTTTTATTTCATTTTATTTTTTCAAAAATAAAAATTTCATTAATAAATAAGTGATAAAAGTGCACACACAATCTCCTCCAAAATACCAACAAAAATGCTGAATCGAGCAAACTAGTGTTAAAATATCTAAATTTAAGCCTAAAACTAAAAAAGACCCGAGTAAATTTGGCCTTTAACAAAAAATGCTTCAGAAAGAAAATAACGCCATCATATATAAAAGTAATAATCAGATGCAAATCGGCCACATGATTATGGTCCAAACAGTCCATCCGAAGCCTCTACGTTAAAATGAACATTTTAACAACACAAGCATATAATACACAACTCCATCTGTCCAAAACATTTCACCAACTTGAATACGAAAATATTGTCCATAAAATTCATAAAAGAACAGATAAAACCTTCCGTCTAAAAAAACGGGTAATAAAAAGAAAATTAATGCGACTAATCGATCAACAAAGCACACCAGTAAACACAAACAACAGCAACATCTCATCCCATGAATTTCACCAAAGAACAGAAAATTACACAGACATCACATTCAGCGACGCAGAACTTGATCTTTTAAATAAAGGTGAAACAATGACAAAACAAAATTACTAAACATCGAGAGCGCAATCACTAAGTCAAACACACAATATCGTGACATCATCCGCCAAAATATCGCCCAACAACTCTCTAACAACACACAAACCAAAATCAGCACAATACATATCAACGAAAATAAAATCATCAAGAATATAAAACAGAACATTTCTATCAAATTTTTTTTTAAATTTTAGTTCAAGGAGAAATTAAAATTAATCTTTTCGCCAAAATTATTTGTACCCACAAATTTGATGTCAAAATTATTTGTGCAATATGGAAAAAATCAAAATAAAATAGTATAAATCAATTAAATTTAATATTATTTTTGACCAATTAAATAATCATATAGTCACTTGTGTTTTGTATGCAGATGGTAAATTTTTGTTTATCCTCCAAAACATCTCGCAAGTGGTTCAAAAATTTGTTGTTAACATCACCTAGAATCGTATCCCACTCGGTTTTCTTGGCACTCTGGCCGAGACAAATAATTGTATTCAAGATGTTTGTATAATTTCATGGTAATGATTCTTCTTATGTACGGGAGCATTATCGTGCCGAAGAGCAAATTGGGGACTGACTAGTTTATCATCAACCAGGAATATTACTTTATGATATAGTATGAAATTGAACATTCTCCTTGAATAGTTCAGTTTTTACAGCCGTGTAACCTTTTATTTGTTGCCCAAGGGAAAGTAACCGAGACTGTATCCACACTAGGGATGCAACATTGAAGCCAAATATCGATGTTTTACATCGAAACTTACATCGAACTGTTAAACATCGTGTAGAAAAAACATCGGAATAAATTATCGAAATACGTTTTCTAATCTAAATTCTAAATACGAACGCTTATTTTTATATCAATTCACCCATTTATTTCAAATTCAAACTAAGAAATTCCAAAACTAAGTTTATAGATCCGAGAATGTTTTGTCGATTTATTGTAAAAATAATAATTATATAATTTTGAAAGCCGTTTGCCTTTCAGCCGATTTCTTTGTTGACTCATTGTTTGGCCAGCTTTCGAAAACAAACACTCTGATGCTACGTTAGTTACTAAATACTTATAACAATTTTGTTCAAGGCTGGATATGTCACTGACATACTATCCAAACGAACAGGCTATTTAAAAATAAAATAAGATCAGCAGATAAATTATTGTTCTTGCCCTCAACTAATGTCCGCATAGTTTAACGCGCTAAATTTGTATGATGTTCCCATAAAGAATGTGATCCGGTGTAGGACTGTTTCTCAGGCCCAGCTATAAAGATTTGTTTGTGTTAGTTACATTTAAATCAAAATAATAAATGTTATTTAAAATGAAGTAAAGAAGTAATTACCATTGGGTGAGAGATCCTGAGCAGCATTCTCTTGTAGTATTCGATTTACTTCCTGAATTACTCTAGACGAATTATTAAATTCTGTAGAATTAAAATACATTTTGTGTTCCTCAATTAAGTGAAATCATCTTTTGCATTCTTTAAGTAAAGCTGATTTTAATTTACTCGAAACATCATATTTTAAGCCGTCTGATGAATGTATAATTTGTTGTTGCAAATTAAACAACATTGGTATAACCAAGCTACTAATTACGTAACTTTCCCCTTCAATTTCCTTTGTAGCTACCTCAGATGGATGTAATATCATTTTTATTTCTTTAAGCTGATGAAGTTCCTTAGCGGAAACCATAAATGGTGCTGATGGATAACGATGTAATATTTGGTTTATTAAATCACTTAGTTCTAAAAACCTTGCAATCATATGGAATAACGAATTCCATCGTGTAGACACATCTTGTATAAGCTTTTTAGTACAGCTCGAAGATTGGCTTTTACGAAGTTCATCACTCGCATTAACGCTTTGCTTAAACCACGTTAAAATATCTTTAATTTTTTTTAATAAAGGTCCAAGAACTTCAACAGACTTAATATAATTTTGCACAACTAAATTAATCTGATGGGCCAAACAATGAAGGTGTTTGTTCGAACCAAACCTAGTTTCCAAAGCTTTTGTTATATTTTTGGCACCATCACAAGTTATACCGCAGTTATATTATTATCATTTATTGACCAAACTTCAAAAATTTTATTAAGTTAAAGAGAATTAAGGAGAATACTCCTAGCGTTACGCCTTTTATCTGGGAGTTTTGTTCGAAATGCATTATTACCCCTAAAAAACTTCTTGTTTGCATCGTATCAGTCCATATGCCCGTTGTTAAACGATAGCTACGCAATTCTCGAATAGTTTACACGTTAGAAATCCCCTCGTATTTTTTGTCCAATAAATTCGTTATTGTCGGCCTTGATGGAATTTTGTAACGCCTGCCGGATAATACTTTTATTAAATTTCTAAAACCATGGTTATCCACAATCGAGATAGGCTGGTAATCTCGACATATCATATATAATATGGCGTTAGTTACTATGAAATATTTGGAACCGCCTTCATTAAATGTAGAAATGCCAGAGAATACCTCTTCAATCGACCGTTGTCTTTTGATCGTAAGTGCTTCTGAACTGCACGAATCATCAAGATTCGTACTAACATTAGAAATATCGTTATCGACATTTGACGTTTGGTCTGTCGAATAACAATTTTGATCAGAAGTAGTGGCACTTTTATTTGTTGTATCAGTTGAATGTGTTTTTAGGTGACATATTAAATTGCTCGTATTTCCAGACGTTTTTATTAATTTAAAACACAATTTGCACAAGAAAGACAAGGGTCTGAGGCGAATAGTTTCTTGTTTACGGTTGGAAAACAACCAAATGGGTGGATTTTGGACTCCGGAGCAACTCGGCAT
This sequence comes from Tipula vernalis, assembly GCA_958295665.1. NCBI lineage: Eukaryota > Metazoa > Arthropoda > Insecta > Diptera > Tipulidae > Tipula > Tipula vernalis. The sequence continues at coordinate 168,262,270 of OY282559.1, forward strand.
GTTGTTAATGACAGGCGATTTTTTTCAGGTTGAATTGGCAAACGGAACAAGAACATCAGTACAAGGCATTGGCAGCGGAAATCTAAAACTGCGATGTCCTGTTCGCTCCATATTTGATCGGCAATATGTTCTCAGTTTCCCGTTTAGCCGACATGGTTTTTAAAATTGTGTTCAAAAGGTACATTGGTGAAATCATGTATAAAGATGAACAGATTGGTGTAGCGGATAAAATCGGCAATATGTACAGATTAGGTAATGTGACAAAACTCAATATGGTTCAACACAATGAGAATTGTATTCATCAGTGGCATCGGAAACTTGGGCATAGGAATCCTAAAGCTATTCGGAAAATGCCAGCTGAAGGTTTAGTGGATAGTTTCAAGATAGTTGATTGCGGCTTCACAGCGACATGTGATAAAAACTTACTTGGTTACCTTTTCCGAAACGGTCAAACAGCAAATCATTGGCACCATTGGATTTGATTCATACGGATGTATGCGAAAAATGCAAACAGTGACATCGAGTGGCAAGCAATATTTAGTTACATTCATTGATGATTACTCTCGGTTTACTGTAATTTGGTTGTTGCGAAGCAAATCCAAAGTAGAAACAGTACTTGAATTTGTAAAGAACAAATTCAGGCGAAAACCAAAGAAAATCCTATCTGATCGAGGTGGACCTTTATTTTGAGAGCATTTTTCAAAAAATTTCCACACATCGCTTTTTGGTGGCATTTTATATGTACTAAACTTATATACTGTATATTTTGAAAAAATAATTAATCCCCTACGAAAAAGTAACACAATTCGAATATTAATTTTCTTACGTAAACAGAGTGTTCTATTCACTTATTAAAAGTACCATGTGCGGATCCACATAATATGAGTTCACACTTCACACTTTCACTGTTGTGGTTAGTAGTGGTTACAACAATAACACCATGTGTTTCTTTATTTGGATCTACATTTTTTTTACTTCGTTGTTGTTTGTAAATTTTTTCTTTTTTCGATATAATTCGTGTGTAACTGTATACGTTTATAGTATGTAATACCAATGTACGAGTATACTTGTATGTTGTATATCTGGTCAATGGTTAAATTCAATGTTTCAAAAATATCGATTTATTATCGATGTATTCAAATATCATACATCGATGTAAAAATATCGTAACATCGACCATGAGCCATCGATTACATCGAAACATCGATGAATATTTTGCATTACTAATCCACACTAACTGATGCTCTATGTTTATGTAATAATAAAAATATTTCCAATATTATCAAATTAAGACAAAACTCACTAATTTATGCATAAAACAGTTTTCCATATTTCAATGGGATTATCTTATGATGCCGTTCACATTTCGTTTTCTGTACATAAATGTTGGTCGCAAAATTCCTCACTGCCTCATGAGAATTTTGTATACCTACGTACAAGGCGTATAAGATACATTTTGTTATTGTGTGCTGTCATATACGTTATTTGTATTAGTGTATCGTTTTGTGACGGTAAGTATCAAAAATAAGCCAATCGGTTGAAATCGGCACAAATGGAAGATATTCATGATCTAATAAGACCAAAAAAATTGTAACAGGGTGATTCTAAAGAAGATTCTAAATAATGCTAACAACAAATTTTTGAACCACTTGCGAGAGGTTTTGGAGAATAAACAAAAATTGACCATATTGATTGATTGATTGATTGATTGCGATGTATGATCAAGCATTAAGCAAGTCTCCCGTATTATAAATGCGAATACCACACCACTATCCCCATGTTGCAACACGACACCATAACTCTTCCTTACCAAGGAAATATGTACCATCATACTCAGCTTTTCATGAAGCCAACATAGCAATATTTCACCCCGTAAAGGAAGGCGCCACATCGATAACCACATAAGTCTAATAGTTGTGATATCCGCCCCTGGCCAGGCCGCCGTCGTACACCTTTTTACGTATAACAAAATCGAGGGATGGGAAAGGAATGTTAGCAACAAAGACTCAACCCGGTTCCAGACACCTAAGTAGTTGATAGTTAGTAAATTGTTAGTAATATATTTTTAGTAATTTATTTAGCACAAGACAATACAATTTAAAGTTCATCTACTGCTCCAACTCCTGTAAGGTTGTTTCAGGTTCTTCAAGACATTCCTAAATTTAAAATATGCATTAATTCTTTATAATAACTATTTTAAAATTAATTAAGTATAAATTTGATTCTCTGAAATAAATTCTAGATCAATCCCTATGTACCACAAATAAATAACCATTAATAGTTTGACAATCATTCAACCAACTACCATCTGGCCATCGTGCTGTCATCACAGCCATTGTCATCTTGGTCGAGTTTCTCAGGAGTGTTCTAAACTAAAACCATTTTAACTAACCAATATGAATACTAATACCAAAACTATCATTAACAATTATACCAATAAGTATGAACATTAACACCAGTACGAACACCAATACCAACACCCACATACCAACCTCAACCATAACATTAAGCCATATGAATAATTCAACATCAACAATAAAATTCTACGGGATTGTTAAAAAATTATAAATTGCTAAATTATAATTCAAATTCACAGCACTTGTTTCATTAGCCACCGTTCTCCTGTAGATAGTTAATTAATGGTTTACCTACTGCAACTAGATTCACAAATAAAAGCTGAAAAAATATATACATATTTTATATATTTAACCATACTATTAAAAATTCAACTAATCGGGAATTTCCTAAAAATCTTGCAAAAGGATATTAATAATGCTTAAATTACTTATTTATTTACTAAGTTAACGATGTTTAAATTATTTATTATTTACTACGCAAAAGGTTTAGAATATTAATCGTTTAGTTAAGTACTACATGTACCTATATATGATATTTACTAATAAGACTCAAATAGAGTTTCCCAGGTTATTCTGAAAACTAAATTTGCTTTACTACTTTATTAACAGTATAGATAAGTTAATATATAATAATATTAATAATTTTTATCAATACAAGAATAATTGAAAATATATCTTTAAAACTTATCCTAATTTTGATGCAAAATGCACGCATTTTTGGCACAATTTTTTTATGCATCCTCCTTCAAGGCATCTTTTCATTACGCATACTAAATAACAAGCATAAAGTTTGTATATGCGTATTTAAAATAGCTTTTCTTAAAAAGCTCTTACACCGAATCCTTTCACTTTCATTTCCACTGAAACTAAAATTACACAAATAATTTAATTTTGATACCAAAAATTTATAATTCTCTCGCCATCTTATAAACTTCATTTCCAGAAAATAACTTTTCACCAAAAGAAATAAAAAACATTGAAATAAAATAAATATGTATATATAAAAAAATCCTAATTGATTAAATTAACTAATAATATAATTTAATATCGTTAAATATTAAAAGGTTAAAAGTAGTGATGACGTAAAAACTTTGTGAACAAATGCGAATTGTACAGAAAATAAAGTCCAAATAATAATATAATAAAGTCATAAAATTAAATAAAAGTTATATCAGTTAATTTCGAGAGCTTGGTACAAATTCTGGGATAAAAAATTGCCCCCATATCTACTGTTTACCAACCAACGGGCTGCTTTATTTATTTCGTTTCGCAGATACGAGAGCGTTGAACTCTTTCTAGTCATTTTATTTTCAAATTTTCTAAATCCTATAAATTTCTTTCAAATTGTTAAATAACTTTATTTTAAATTCTGAAAATTCTACAAAGTTTGAAAACTTTATAAATTCTATATATTTAATAAATTCTCTAAATTATGTATACTAAATTTCCTGATTCTCGACATTCTGAAAGAACAGATTATATATTCTTTAAATTCTTTAAGTAACACAATTCCGTTAAATGTTACCTTAAATGTTTGTTATTTGTGCAATAAAATCACGATATCATCCAGTCCTCCCAAAAATCACCAGATCTTTACAAATTCTTAGAAAACGAAATTCACTATACATCCCTTTAATCGAGTAAATAAACTAAGCAAACAATCACTGGCGAATATTTTTACTCAGCCTTGGAAAGGCGAGTTTTGTCCTTAAATAAATAAGCGTAAAATCGCAACCGAAATATAAGGGGTACTGAAGCAAGCCAACCAAATATTTCATGATTTCGTACAATTTTTAAGCAGGTAGGAAAATTTACATAATTAGATCTTAATTGTGTGTGGTAATTTTCTTTTTAAATGAATAAATTAAGCATTTATTTTACTTTAAAATAATTGAAATATTATAAGAAGACTTACCAGCTGTACATATAATCAATCCAATGTGCCGTTTAAACCTATACTTATCATAAATTACAGTAGGATAGTGGGCAACACTTTCTTTAATTCTAAACTACCATTAAATTAAAGTAAGCGCTCCAAATTACACTACAAACACGCCCTTATGGATACAAAATAAGACAAACAATATTTTTCTCCATTATTTGATAGACATAGATCACTTCGTTATACGCACTATCACTGCACTAATTATGAAATTTTCAATGTTAATTCACGTTTATTAGACACGATTCTTTTATATTTTTAATACTTTCACTAATAACACCGCTAATTTTCAATTAATCAGCATTAGCAACACAGTTTCACGTCTCACCTTTTAAACTAACTGGTTTTAACCAATAAACAAAAATTGACCATATGCCTACAAAATATAAGTGACTATATCATTATTTAATTAGCCAAAAATAATCTTAAATTTAATTGATTTACTATTTTATTTCGATTTTTTCCATATTGCACAAATAATTTTGAAAACAAATTTGTGGGTACAAATAATTTTGGCAACAACTGAATTAACTGTATATTCTCATAGAAGTAAAATTAAAAAAAAATTTTGATTGAAATGTAAAGCAGGGTAATTAAATTTATTGAATTAAAATTAATGTCTTCAAAATGTTTATTATTTATATAATTTTTAAAGTTATTTGCGTTACATTGCATCAAAAGTTTAACAGGTACAAATAATTTTGGTTGGGACTGTATATTAGATTAAAAAACAATAACAAAAATGCGAACGTATTATTTCCAAAGAGTTACATTCGAGCGAATTAATTTTACAAGGGAATTCATTTAACCCTAAACCTCTTAACATATCGTCGTTGGATTATTGGTTTGTCGTATACGCCATTTTTACATTTTTAGAAAACGTACGTCAAAGTTTAAAGGCCGATTAAAAAATAATTAGCCGATAGATTTCCTTTTTTTTACAAACAGTTATTCTTTGATTTGTATTCTCTAATAATACAGTTGAAACAGACTTCCAACTGAATCAGGACATAAATTGTGTCTTAAAAATCTCAGAATGGGATTGTCGTATACGCCATATAAAAAAAAAAATCCTTTCATACACGTACGACAACAGAAATACACGTACGACAGTCCAATTATAAAACATTTTGTTATCATTATTATTTTATTTTATTAAATAATAAACAAAAACAAGGTTCAAAATTATAAAATACAAAAATTAATTCATTAATTAATCTTGTTATAATAAATATTAGAAACAAGAAGTCTTTCTAGACGAAGTTTAACTAAGCCTTTTACATGGCTAAAATATAAAACGTAATTTATTAATTCACAGCTCGAAATAATTATTTAAATAAAATATAATTCTTTAATGTATTATTCATAAATTCTTTATCACAAAAGATAATCACGAGAGTCCTGTTAGTTTGTCTTAGTTCGATACTAGACATTTTGGCATAATCTCAATTTATTTTGAGTAGTACTTTGTAATATTCCTGATCAACTTGCGGCATAAATGCAAATAAACTTTTAATGTCAGCCACTTTTTCCTTTCATATTGATTTATTTCTGTTCTGAATTGAGTTGATCTTTTGGCAAAATAAATCTTCCGCTGTTGGTAATGTTTTTTTGGTGGCTAGTTTTTTTAATGTAATACTTTGGAATTCTTGTCGAGCGTTTGTTTTGAACTGCAGTTTGAAAATATCATCTTTTTCGAATTTAAGAACTTTTATTTTCATAAACGGCACTTGTGCAAAATTTAAACTGCCGCATTTTTTGCATTTGCATTATTTTTAGTGTTACATTTTTGTATGACATATTCTTAAGTTGCCTTAAAAGCGATAACGGACTAAACATTTCTAAATGTTTTAAATTCCTGTCGATTACGCTATGTACGCAATCAACTTCCTGAATTAATGAATGTACTGGAGTTGAGAATTTTTGAATTACGAGTATAGTGCGTATATTTGAACTTGTTTGCAAAAAATATAATAAGGCCGTTGTTAAAATTTTATTTTTGTTTTGTGCAATGCAGGAGTGACTCCAAAGGGTTATATATTCTAATATCAATATCATCACCTGAGCGTCCACTGTGTGCTTCGTTCCACATAGCGCAGTATGTTATTTTTGGCTTATCAACAACAATGCATGTTGCTGTCATATTATAAACGTTTAGCTTCCGGTTATAATAAAATGCTGATGCGTTCCCTTTCGGTAGGGCAAATACACTTTGTAAATCAATACAAATTACTGCGTGTTTCGGTTCAATGTTTTGCATATCCAATTGCCTTTCAGCTTTCATAGCCATTTTATCTGCTTGATGTACGTTGTGGTCAGTTATCTGAGCCTCACTCGGATTCCGGCAGTTTTTGAAAATAATACATTTATCGCATTGGTCCTTCTTCGGTTTATAAAATGAAATATTAAATGATTTGAACTGTTTCCGATAAATCGCTTCTTTCACCGGATCGTTTGTGATTTCTCTATACAAAGAATACATTTTAGCGACTGTTAAATTTGAGTCAAAATATTTCCTTTCTGAGCTTGATCTGCAATAGTGCGAATCGATTGTAGGGAAACTACTAATGTGATTCACAACACGTTCGATTTTTGCAGGTGGGATTACTTTTTTAACATTCCTGCCTTTATTGGATGTAATAGGGCAGCCGGTAGCGTTATCGTTCAAATGATTATGAAAATAATAAATTCTTCTCTCACTGACATCAATAGTGTTCAAAAAAAATGTTTTACACACTTGATATATTCTTTCTTCCAATTGCAAATAAAAGTTGTAAGTATTTTTCTTTTTAGTTGATTCATGTACTCTTCTTCGTTTAACTAATTTTTTTTTGACAAATTTGCAATAAAATGACGTCTTGTCTTTATCAGATAGTCTCCAAAACGTTGCGTTCTGTTTTAGTCTATCACTGAAAGTAAAATTTTGTCTACATTCGTAAAAGCAAGTATTGTTACAAGGCGGTTTAACATTTCGCGGTCGCATAGTTTTGCCATCAATATTAACGTACTTTTGACCAGTTTCACGCAATTTTTGGCGAACATGCTGCTTCCACAATTCTGGATTCCGTTTTTTCTTTTTTGGCAGTGGTGAAGAATTTGAATCACTTTCTAAAAACAATTAATAAAAATTACGCATGACGATTTACAAAAAATAGTATGTAGTATAATTTACCAGATGACTGATATTCCGAGGGAATATTTCTTAGATTTTCATTCACCACCGGTTCATTTATTTTCGTACTATTTTCCGCCGGATTTAATGCAAACAAGGTTCTTGACGTTGAAGGTTCACTTCTGTCATTGGTTTCAAATTGAAAATTCGGATCGGCAAAAGAATCGTCACTATCTATAAACCAGCAATTAAGTTGTAATAAATTTTTATTTGTTAAAGATTAATGATAAATACCAAAATAACGTTCTGAAGAACGTGATGAAGCGTCACTACTCCTTCTGTTCAGTTTTTATATGCCAGCTTTCAAGATAAACTTAAAAATTAAAATAAATAAATGAAATAAAAGTAATAGCTAGTTGTAATAAAGAATTTCCTTACCACACGAGACGAGTTAACGACACGTTTATGACTGATGTTTCTATTGTTGTTATTGTTCCTCTTCTACTAATCAATCGCCTTCTTTGTTTTGTTTTATACTTTATTATACACATACACAGAAAAAAATGTAACAAAACCATATAAAAGCCAACCCAATACATTAATTTGCAAAAAATGTCTCTATCGTTTTAATTTAACACTTAGGAACATACGACAAACCAATATTAAGAAAATAGTAACTGCATTGTTCATATAAATTTTTGTCGTACGTGCAAAAATTGGGGTTTACGACAAACCAATACTAAAAACTTCGAAATTTTTGGGATATACGACAAAATCATATTCTATACCTTAGAAACGGTTAAAGATAAAGCAAAACCGATTACAAAATTGGAAAGAGCGCAACCGTAAACCTATAGATAACTTATTAGCTCAAAAAAGTCAAATTGGCGTTTACGACAAATCAATAATCCAACGACGATATTATGTACATACATGTAATCAAAAACAAATGCAAAAGTATAACGGGATTTTTTACCAAAAAAAAAATTGTTTCACTCTTTTCTCGTAAAGTTAGTGGTAAATTAAGATTAGAAAAATGAGCTTGCGTTTGGCTGAAACACATGCAAATTAAAAAAGTTAGAGACTCTCCGGCTCTTGTTAAGAGGTTTAGGGTTAAATCAAATATTTGAAATTAATGGTTAATTAAAACAAAAATCCAAACACACAAAATTTATCAAGATTTACACTATTTGGGCTTTTACAAAGCCAATCCCCTTAAACTTAATAATGGCTCAAAGCGTTAACCTAATATTATTCATGTCTACCATAAGAAAATCGACATATCAAAATTGTCTCTTATTGGCCAACATCTGACCTTGATTTTCTGTGAGTGTACTTTAATCATGCTCATTCGCTAATGTTTCATATTAGGTTTACCTATTGAAATATCGATTGTTCAACTTGAACTTGTTTGTTAAAACTTGAAAAGCGGATCTTATGTATGTCTAAGAAAATTTATATTTTATAACTTTCATCTATCGGCAAACATGTCACTATTACTTTATGATATGCCTAAAATAGAGGGGGTATGCATTTAAGCGGATAGCATAGGCCTATTACAAAATCATAGTGAGATGTTTGCCGATAGATGAAAGCTATAAAATATCAATTTTCTTAGACATGCATAAGATCCACATTTTCAAGTTTTAACAAACAAGTTCAAGTTGAATATTCGATATTTCAATAGGTAAACCTATTGAATATTATTTTGAATTTCAATAGGTAAACCGCGAATGAGTGAATGAGCATGATTAAAGTACACTCACAGAAAATCAAGGTCAGATGTTGGCCAATAAGAGACAATTTTGATATGTCGATTTTCTTATGGTAGACATGAATAATATTAGGTTAACGCTTTGAGCCATTATTAAGTTTAAGGGGATTGGCTTTGTAAATGCCCAAATAGTGCAAATCTAGATAAATTTTGTGTGTTTGGATTTTTGTTTTAATTTACCATTAAGTTGAAAAAATGGAGGTGTGGCCAACACACGACTTTCTTTTACGAACAGAGAATTTTGAGAAATTTTATTTTTTTTTATAACTTTTTTTTTTTAATTTTTTATTTTTTATTTTTATTTGTTTTTAATTTTTGGAAACATTTTGTATTTGATAGTTTTTTGTAAACCTTATACTTTTTAAGATATTTGCAAAATAAATTTTCTGGACCAAGGGAGTGGCCACTTCCGGTTAGCCGATTTGGAGTAAAATTCACTGGGACCTCCCAATTTATCAAAAACGCTTAAATCTGAAGTTTCAGTGCGATTGGTTAAACCATCTGGGCTGTAGAGAGGACACAGACAGACTGACAGACAGACAGACAGACACCATTTCGAAACCCACTTTTTCGGACTCAGGGGACCTCAAAACAAATAAATCTCTAAAAATCTCAAGATCCAAAATTTTCTTGATTACTATACTTTATTTTACTAGATTAACGCTTTGAGCCGCTTTGAGTAATAGTTGATTTAAATGAATTTCCTTATGTAATAAATTCGCCCGAATGCTTTTAGAAACATATACATACATAAGCGTTTTTGTTGTTGTAGTTCTCGCATCAAAGTGTTGATATATTGAATATGTTAAACTGTAACAGAAATTTACAAATAGTTAATTTCCTTAATTTTTATAAAATATTATATTTACCTAATGACTTCCAAGTTCCGATATACCCGTATAAATCGCGTTTTCTAACAAATAAATCATCAATTGAGCTTCGTATCCTGGATAAAGTACCAAATTCACATTATGAATTTTTTTTTCGCGAATCCGTTTATCGACCTCATTCCAAATTTAATGCCGTCTGTGACGGGCGCTTGTCATCCCGTTACAAAATATATCCAAAGAAATTACGAAAACTGCATCCCACCTTTGAAGATATTTTCTTCTAAAAACATCTAAAAATTCTAATGACAATTACCGGATGCAGTTACCATTCAAATTACGCTAGTTTTTATTGTATAAAGCTTGTTTGTACATAGCAGAACTATACTCCGTCCCGTCGGCCAGCAATTTCCTTTCTCGCGTGACAAACTGGCACTTTGCGCTCTTGATACACAAATAACTATTGTTCTTCTTTTTTTTTGTTGCACGCGCGATTTTGTCAAGTGTGTGTACAAAACTTGTCTTCTTTGGTTTCTTTAGCGTTTATTGACCTGCGATTATTTCACACCAAGTTGAATTCTATTTTTTTTAATTCATGGCAGTTCATGTGTTTAGACATGCAACGGAAACGTACCTTAGGTTAGGTTAGATTTGGGTGGCGGTTCACCAGGACCAGGCTTAGACACAAAAATGGTCCGTAGTCTTACCACGAATAATTGTTTCCTCCAACTCATTGGAACCATTTTGAGCTGTTAACAAAGCGCTGGATACTTCTGACGTCCATCCTAGTGAGGTCCGTCAGGTCTTTGAAGAGAGGTGCCCCTAGAAACTTTAGCCTGTTTCGTGCCAGACGAGGGCGTGTGCAAAGAAGATGAAGTACTGTCTCTTCCTCCTCTACGTCCTCGCAACTACGTTAGTAGTCATGTGAGAAGACATCAAGTCTACTCGCATGCCTCCCTATGAGACAGTGCCCCGTAACCACTCCAACAACCACACCGATCTGACTTCGCTGAAGTGAGATCAGCTGTTTGGATCTCGCCAAGTTAAACTTTGGCCAGACCTGCCGAGTTATTACGCAAGAGATATTACATTATACCTCAACCAGTCTACGACTTCCTTTATGGCAGTTACTTCAGCTTGAAAAATGCTACAGTAGTCGGGGAGACGGAAGAAGAAATTTAACAGAAGTTCCTCGCAGAACACTCCAGCCCCGACTTTCCCATCCCGTTTTGAACCATCAGTGAAGAAGTTTATAACTCCTGGTTCCAAAACTGCATCCAGTCCTCCCTGGATGGGATCCTAGTCCGGAACATTGTGTCAAAAGATAGTGACGGGACAGTATAGTCGGTGGTCTTAGGAATTTGTTTGTTGCACAAAATGGATGAGTGCCCTGTATTGTTGCAGGTCCACATTAAGATGGATTTCAGCCGTACGGAAGTACAAGCTGCCAACTGTTTCCCTAAGATATCTAGAGGAGTCAAAAATAGCAGATTCTCTAGTGCCTGACTGGATGTGCTCCTCAGTGCACCACTGATCCACAGAGAGATTGTTCTCTGAACTTTTGTCAACAGCTTTCGGTTGACAGTTTTGTCCAGAGCATGCTACCAGACTATTACTCCATACAAGAGTATGGGTCTGACTGCTGCGGTAGAAAGCCAATGTACGATGCGAGGCTCCAGCCCCATCCTTTCCCAATGCCATTTTTGCAAGAGTATAGTGTTTAGACATGCAACGGAAACGTACCTTACAATGTTTGCATATTAGCCAAGAACCAATGAAGTATTAGAGGGGTAAGAATGTGGTTTTAGAAAATAATTTTTTCTTTTTGGTCAATCAGCAGAAAATATGTATAAAAACATCGCCAATATTTTATTGAGGGGATTGAATTTTTGGTGTTTATGCTGAAATATTTCGCGTGGGGGATAGTTGATCTGTTGAACACAACCAAATAAAGACATACTCGTACTATTTATAACCCAATTTAAATTTAAATTAAACAAAATTTATTTTTTTTTTCTTTTGGGAAAATTTGTGATAAAGGTAAGTATCTTAAAATAAAAAAAAATAACCAAATGCTAACAACACCGGAGCACCGACTGGTTAGGAGTCTGTTGACAGGCTGGTGTTAACCACCATTTCCGCCCGTCAGTCAACAACAAATGCCGTTGTTCTGCCGTCATATATATCATATATGAATTTACATAACCGTGTAGTTCTCTTCATTCCATTTCTAAACAGAATGTGATTTTTGATAAAGTAAAGCGTGGTCGGGCACAGTCTAAAGGTATCATTTCTGAGTAATAAATTCTCTTGGTAGGTCGTAAATAAACTTTAATAGCAAATTATTATGGAACGCCTTTAAAATAATATCACACCATTACGGTATAAAAAAACAATATTATCCGCAATTTTTGCATGGAACACATTTTTCAGAAACGCTTGGTTTTCAAGATAGTTCGGGTGGGAACTTTTGAAATGAACAAACGGTATAAACTTGAGGGCTCTTACTCCCGACACTACTATATTCTGTAAACTACCTTCACTAAGTCTATGTCGGTCTTAGTGGACCGGCATTTTAACCTAACCTATGGGTGTTTTGTACTATTCATATACACAATCTTATCTAAACTCATGAGCGTGCCGTTTCCTTGTCAGCCTTGAAATTCCAACAAACCTTAATCTCTCATTTCTTTTCTTAAAATTGAAAACCAAACGTTACAGAAAACTTTTTAGAATTTTATTACCTTTGCTGTCTGATAGTTTAACGTTTATGGCATTGTAGTTAAAAAAAAACTTAAACTTTTGTAATTAATACGATATAGTTAAATAAGCAAATTCCTAATTTTGTAGGTTATTTTTAGAAAGAAGCATTTGCACCACAAGTGTTCAACAGTTGGATTTAACAAAGTTTCTTCCTGAAAATTGGGAAATATAATTTTTAACAGTATGACAAGCGAGACATATTAGAAAGAATCAAAAATACAAACAAATAATATATAAATCCATATTAATTTAATTCCATTTATTTGCAGATGTCTTCTAATCAAAGACCAACCACTATACTTTGTCTTTGAAGATTTACAAGTAAGTCAATACCGAAATATGGATCGGCGTGCTGGCTTTAATTTTAAGGCAACCGAAATGTTATTAATAAAACTAGCAAGATTTCACGCAATTGGCGCAATGGTTCATATCCAAAATCCTGAATTATTTGTGCATCACAAGAAGAATGTCTTCAGGCATGACTTAACCGAAATTATGGTAGCGTTTACAACTGGAATGCGTGACCTACAAGAAATATGCTTAAAATGGCCGGGTTACGAAAAATATTCAGTAAAACTACAAAAGTTACTCGCAATAATAAATGATCGAGTAGCTGCATCTTTTGATTATGATCCAAATTCTTTCAATACAATGACGCACGGTGATCTCTGGGTGAACAATATTATGTATAAATTCGACGGCAGCAATAATCCGCTTGATGTGCTTATGGTCGACTTTCAAATGGGATGTTATGGATCACCGGCTATAGATTTAACATATTTGTTATACACATCAACATCAAATGATACGCTCGAAGAGGATTGGGATCGACTAATACAAATTTACCATGCTGAACTCGTTAAATCTTTAACAGCGGTTAAATTTCCAAAAACGATTCCAACTCTAACCGAACTGCAGATGGAAATGCTTAAACGTTCTATGTATTCAGTGATGGTGTCACTAACTATAATCACAGCGCGCTTTATGATCAATACAGACATAGCTGATTTGGAGCAATTTATAAACGATGCTGCTGGCCATAAAAATATTCGAAACGAAATATTTGATCAGCCGGACGCAAATAAACGTGCAAAATATTTACTCGATTATTTTGATCGCAAAGGTTTTTTGGATGTTTAAATTTAAGCTTTAAATTTTAAAGCTACATAAATCAAAATTAATTATTACAATACAAATATATAAAACGTTATATTGGAAGGGCTAAAAAGTTTCCGCCGTTTTTTACTCAACTTACAAACACACATTTTCTTTATAACTGTATTAAACAAAGTATCATTTTGATCGACAACCTGTTGCCGTTTTTCTGGTAAAACCATTATCCCATCACTGTAAAAAGTCTGTAGTTTTTGGATGAAAAACTGAACTAAGTAATTTCACAGTTCTCTTTTGAAGTTAATTTTACACCATTAAGAGAGTTCTGCAGTGAACAAAATAAATCATAGTCTGATATTGCAAAATCAGGAATATAGGTGAATTGAATGCATTAAAACTTCCAAACCATTAAATCATTAAAGATGTGTATGGTTCGGCGTTGTCATTTTATGCTGCTGTTCTCGGTTCACTAGGTTTTCACCTCCGACAATGGAAAACAGTTCACGTGGAATCTTTTTAAAGAACTATTGTTGAAGTACAATTGAGTGGGAAAATCCCATACGCCATACTGATACCTTGTACTATTCCCCACATTATCTAGTCTTTGGATAGCGTATCTCTCTAAACGGTTCGGACTATGCGTTAAGAAAACTGCTTTGCGAGACATATTGAAACGAAGTCCAAGCCATCTCAAAACACCATCGCCCTAATCTGATTAAAGCCCAGATCGGATTGTGTCCCGCATGAGAAGGAAGCAACAGCACAATCTTAGGAGTACCCATCGGATATTTCATGTTGCACAACCTATTTTCATCCGATCCTTTGTGGTCGGCAACGAACGAAAAAAAATACAGGCAGACGTCAGACTAGTACGTTTGTTTAGTGTTGCCACATTATCAAATACAAGTTCATTGAATTAGTTACGCTTCTGTAGTCGTATTGCAGCTAACGGTTTTGTTAGCATCTGATTTTCCCATTGGTTACATTGTCTCTTACGGAGAATTCCCAGGTGTCAATATGCTTCCATCTATCGGACATCTTTTCTTCTTCAACTAATTTAAGGCAGGTTTGATTGTCGTCTAGAATAAGTGTTGGGTCATTCAGCTTTAGGTTGAAGTTCGCCAGAAGTCATCTCATGATGATAAGGCAACGCATGTCTGTTTCTTACTCATCCAGAAGACGGTTCTTACAAACATAAAGAAAATATAGCCTGAATTGGATTTTCTGTCTTTTCGATTTTCTGCCCAATTTTCATCACCATAGCCTAGCAGCGGCTCATCTGTGTATCATCCTAGTCTGAGTTTAAAATCGATTGTACCCTTGAGATATTTTAAAACTCTTTTTACCTCCATCCAGTCAGTTTGTGTTGGTGTTTGGGCATTTTATGCTAAAATATCAACACTTGCTGAAATATATGGGCGGCTATTAACAGAAATATATAGCAAGCTTCCGATGAGTTTCTTGAACTTTGTTTTGATTAAATTTTCTACTTGTTCAATCATTGAAGTATGTGCCAAACTTTTTTTTCATTCAATTCATTTTTTTTTTCTTACCTGATGGTGTTTGCGTTTGCATGGCTCGCAAACGTCAGAATGGACTACATCTAGATCAGCTTTCGATCGATTATCCAATTCTTTAGGGAATTTTATTCTGGTCATCTTTCCTTTTAGGTATTTTTCGCAGTTCACTTTCTTCTTGCAATCATCTTTGCAATCTGCGATCATGATGCCGTCGACTAGACCTTTTGATGAGAGAGTTTTGACTACTTTGATGGCTCGATGTCCAAGAATAACATGCCATTGGTGCGCATACATACCTGCGATGATCTTTGATCGAACCAAACTCGAACTTAGTTCCTCCTCCGATCGCGCTTCTGATGCAGTTATTAGCCCATCATAACTCTCCGGCAGGCTGCTCATAATTTCGTCTCCCAGCGCCAACAACTTTTGGAACAATTCGTTCATTTTAATTGATGTCTCATAATTGTTCGCAGAACAAACACACGATGATTACTTTTCCGATTATTTTTCCAAGCGGGATTTTCCATTTTGTATCGCCAGTTGAAATAATTCTCAGAATTCAACTTGGTAATCGTGTTCTTGAAATCCGTCGTCATTTTCACGGGTATATTTTTTAAATATTAGCGTTTTGCCACTTTGCCAGCCCCTAACCTGTTAGAATAGCAGTAGATGATTTAAGAAATGCAAATAATAAGCCCGATGATTCAAGATATTTAGGAATGATTTTATTTGTTCTGTATAAATAACACACGTCTACTTATTACAGTGGTCGGCAACGAACGAAAAAAAAATAATAAAACGAATACGTCTTGCGGCTGTCAGTCACCAAGACTACTACGTCAGTTTAGTGTTGCCACATTATGCAAATACAAATTCACTGAATTAGTTACATATAAATTAAATATGTTAAATTTGATGTGAAATTTTTGGTTTGTCTAAACAGTTAATAACAAAACGATGTAACCATAATTACATTATTTTTCATATTTACCTATGTTGTGCAGTTGATCGGGCCTTACTTACCAAAAACGCTGCGTCTTAATAAAAAGCACATCTTGTAACGGGCGCCTGTCATCCCGTTACAAAATATATCTAATTTCCCAAAAAAAAAAAAAAAACTAAGAAAACTGCATCCCACCTTTGAAGATATTTTCGTCTAAAAGCAACTAAAAAATGATAATGACAATTCCCAGTTATAATTCTAATTACGCTAGTTTATGTTGTATCAAACTTGTTTGTACATAGCGGAAATATTCACATAAACAAGTTTCACAAGCAACAAATAAATTACTGTAAAATCTTATTAGTTCTAGTGGCGCGTGCCCATACAGCTAATATTTTCATTTATGTTTATTTACAAAACTGCCTCTGCTCAAGTTTCAGTAAATAAACATAAAAAAATTTCTTCTTTCTTATCACATACATGTGTTGTGAGTACAAAATTGTTTTTGTTATTTTCTAGCCGTGTTTTCCATGAGAACTGCACTAGAACTCGATAAATTTAAATTCCGTTTATTCTATGTAAAACGAAAAAAAATAAATTCATAAAGCGCGAATGTGTAATGTACTTGATAAAATTACATATTTTAAGTTTAAAAATTTCCTCCTTCAGTTATTTCATCAATATTTTCCTATTTCTTGCTGACGTCATTACACGCAACTACACTCGATAAATTCATGGGTTTATCCAGTGTAACCAAAAAATAAGCTATAATTGTCTTTATTTATTGCTGTAACAACTTAAAATGTGTATTTATGTGAAATTCACTACACATTATCACTTTATGAATTTAATTTTTTTTCTGTTTACATAGAATAAAAGAAATTTAAAATTTATCGAGTTCTAGTGCAGTTCTCATGGAAAACACGACTTCTATTGCGTTTATTCGCCTGAGGTCATTGTCAACTGGGTTGAATTCCATCAGGTGAATAAAGGTGAAAACATTTTTTTTTGCAATTTGGGCAATTTATGTGTTTACACATGCAACGAAAACGAGCCAAATATTTGCATTTTTTGTATGTAATAAAATGTTTGCTAATAAACAATGAAGTATATTGGAGGGGTAAGAATGAGTTTTTCGATTGATTGATCGATGTAGAAAATAATTTTTCTTTTTGGTCAATCAGCAGAAAAATTGTATAAAAACCTCGCCAATGTTTTATTGGGAGACTCAGTGTTTTGTGTTGCAATTGAAATAATCGATCTATGTTTTTGAATCCAGAATTGTGGTTTTTGTTTGATAAATATAGTTGTTGTTTATATAGTATTATGCAATACATATTAAAAAAGTTCGAGTAAAATTTGTGTTTATATTTATTTGTTTTTGTTTGGGCTAACAGAATCAGGTAAATATGACTTACTAACTAAAGGACACCTACTTATCGGAGGTCTGTTGACAGACTCGCAAGAGGCAGCAAGGGAGCATATGGTGTTAACAACCATAGTCGCCTTTCTGTCGACAACGTCTGCCAATCTCTACTATACTAACACACGGTTAGGGAATGGTCATTCTAACCACGGACAGTGGTCAAATTTCATTCACTCACTGTAAAGCTTAGGATAGCCATGCTATCATAAGTCAAATTTTTTTTTACTGTTTTCACCCTCCTTTTTCCGAGTTGCAATTAGCAGCTCACGCTTTGGGTGCTTTAGCCCCATCAACAAAATCATCCAAAATTGAACAATGTGCTCACAATGTTCCCTAGGCGGTGAACTAGAACTTACTGGTGGCACCTTACCCACACCAAAATCCTCTACCTGGCTCAGCTGCAGGAATCATGCCGCCCGGTATCACCAAGCAAGTAAGATAAATTCTATGTAATAAGTGGAAGCTGGCTTTCAGTCAAAAGCTACTCAATACAATCTTTCAACAAGATGGAGCCCTTTGTCCCACCGCAAAATTGGTCTTGGAGTATATAGCAAAAAAAAATACCCATTCTAATTTATGTGAATAATTCACCAGACCGGGCTAAATTAAAGAGCATTTGTCAAAAAAAAATCATCTCAACAAAGCTCAATGTTGATTTAGGAAATTAATAATACTTGGTAAAATGGCCCCTTAATCAAGGGCACCATTATAAACTCCTTCAATAGCATGTCGTATCGTGTTTCAGTTTTGGTTAAAAATAAAGAAAGTTGGACGAAATATTAAGCCGGTTGCATTTGTTATTTTTTTTTAATATTGTACCACAAAGCCTAAAAATAAATCTATTATAATTCATTAAGGTAAAGAAACCGTGTTCTTTTGAACAAATTTCCGCAGAATATTTCATTTTTAAAAAGTTCATATTAATTTGGCCACTTACTGTAATTGTAAAGAAAAAATGTCGACGGCTTACCTTTTAGAAGAAGGGACAATGGCGGTAGATATTAACGCAACTGACGTGATAACTGTTAACTGATATTCAGGAATTATTTAAATCATGGGGCTTAATACTAACAACAATGAAACTTCTTACAGAGGAGAAAATCACTGCGGATGTTTTGTTAAACATGAAGCGACTGGATATTATTGAGCTTTTTAAAGCTCGGCAAAAAGCGTTATTATAAGCTGGTTTAAAAATGTGGAGAGATTCAATCGTAATCATATTTTTAATAAGTCAAATTATTCTTAAATATGCCTCTGTATTATCTTATTACCCCACTTAAAATAGAGTGTGCTATTAAACCCAGCAGAAGATACAACTGCGTCAATCGTCAGTAAAGTTCACAAATGGTTGGACAGTTTTACAAAAAGCTTAACTTATCAAAAGCTTATAGCCCATCTGAGTCTAACACTAGGTACGAGTACTTCTGAAAGTGTTAATCTTGAAGTGAAGAGCACAATTTCGTAAGAATTTTATAATATTTAATTGTAATTTTTGTTAAACAAATAACGATAATATTTTTTAGGTGTCCACTTGATTCTAAAGGCATTCAAAAAATTTTACAAAAGTGTATTAAAGGGAGAAATATTATAGAGTTCTACGGGAAGAATGGTATTTTAAATAGATCCTCGCAAAAACACTTGTCAAAAATTCTAATAGATCATTCCATTGAACATAATATTAAGATATTGCAACAACATTTTTTTTTTTTTCAATAGCCGAAGCGATTGCTGAGTTACAATATTTACGTTGGAAAATAAGATATGAACTCTTAATATACACGGAAACAAATTGTTTTTAATTAAATTTTTCTTAATTGAAAAATTATTCTATAAAGTGTTTGGAGGACGAACCTTACACCTATATCAAATGTTTAATTAAAAACTGTATCCAGTAGTGGAAATGTCAATGTCCTTGGAGTCATTGAAGAGACTCTCAGAGGACGTCACATCAGGGGAGGGCTCTGATGATACTGTGGTGGAGAAGAAGCTATAGGGATGTTGACATTTCTACAAGTCAACCTCCAACATCTTCTACAAGGCAGCATCAGCTGTTCTCATCATAAAATTGGAAAAGAAGGGACAAATGTCGTCTTGATCCAGGAACCTTGGGTCACGGAAGGCCGGGTACTTGGACTTAAGACTCGCTATTATAGATTAATTCACCGTATTAATCTATAATAGGGAGTCCATCCAACGGAACATAATTTTATATTAATAATTTTTTATTCAATTAGAACGATACTAAAAATTTCGATTAGGGAGATACTAAAAATTTCAGAAAACAATTAAGCGGAGTGGGGATACATACCACAGACTGCACTACGCTCTTTACGGGTTAATATAAGGGTTTTTAAATTTTTCAACCGCCAATTTTGCTGTACATTATTAATAACCAATCAGCTACTGCCAACATATAAGTATATAATAATGTATCCAATTAAATTTAAGGATTTTTTATTTTTATGCATTTGTGATCTAGAATAATTAAGATGAGCAAATGTTTTTCAAAGAGGATAGACTTGTTTTTTCTATCCTCTTCAAAAATTTAATTTAATTTTATTTTTATTTTTTTTTTTGTTATATTTATGTATTGTTATGTATATGCTTTATATACATATGTGTATTATATACATTTTAATTATAATTTTAACTCTATTCAATTCAATTTTAGTGAAATAATAATTAAAGTATAAGAGAAATAAATTCGAGTGTAAGTGTAAGAGAGTGTTAAAGTGTAAGAGAAATAATAATTACAGTGTAATTTTGGAAAATGCAATCCACCGGGATGCATTTATCAAGCAATGTTTTATTTTTTATTTTTTATTTTTTTTTTATTTTTTTTTTGTTGAATGTTAATTAATTCATGTAATTTCTAATATGCTACCGGTGGTTAGACCATTTTAATTGTGTTCCGATTAACACGAGAAGTATATTAGTATTTACGAACAGTAATTCAACGAAAACCTACTAATAGACATAATTCTATTTATTTAATTAAATGATTTTTAATATGTTTCGAAGATTGTAAGAGAATTCAATCTAGTTTCGAACTGATGAGCTTATGATTAACATTCAACAAAAAATTATTAAAAAAAAAAAAAAAAAAAGTAAAAATTAGCTTACACACAGAGCAGTGTGAATATCGTGAAGAAGAAAAATTCATCTGTATTAGTACGATTCGCTAGTACTTAAAGCACAGCACATTCTGTATATATAGAATGTAAATTGTGGTTTAATCAGTCCAGTCGCCGTGGCCTGATTAGAAGATTGATTTTTTCATAATCATAAGCTCATCAGTTCGAAACTGGATTGAATTCTCTTACAATCTTCGAAACGTATTAAAAATCATTCAATGTTTTATATTTATAGATAAAGAAATCAAAATTCTTGATTTCTTGATTAAGTGCATGATTTTAACTTTTGTGTGGTTGTACATGGAATTTAATTACTAAAATCTAATAATTGGATTGATTTTAACTTAATTTGATATACGTCGTAGTTAATTTCATATCTGATTTTATTTTTACGCTTACTTGAATGTGTTCTTGTATTTTATTTTATGTACAATCGACACAAATATATCCTTGAAGCTTGATACATAGCAAAACCAACAAAAATGTTTATACAGGCCGTCTCGTTCGCTCTTTACACAGATCCTATCAAGGAAATGTATTATATATTGTTGGTTTTTGTCATATAATATTTAAACAACAACAAAAACAGAGAAATATTTTTGTTGGTTTTGGTATAGTCGTCACAAATACTTTCCTGTATCTTAATACATAGAACAGGAATGTTTGTAGGTTCGCTATAAGGGTATTATTTGTATATAATATAATGAAAACATGATACGTCTCCAGCTACGCCCATGGAAGATTGTAGAAAATATATTTACATTCAATGTGTGTTGGTGGTTTAGTATATAAGATCCGGTTATTTTTATTTTGGTGTTGTTTTTCCTCTTTGTGTTTTTTGTATTCATGAAACAACTATAGTGTTATTGATAAAACATGATCTATACAAACACAACGAAAATTTTAGTGTATTCGACTCAAATAGGATTCTTATACTTCGTATAATCGAGTAAGTTTGAGTAGAATCGGAAACCGCCTTATATAATCTAGTGATGTGCTAAATCGATCTTTTTTGTTCTGTTTTGTTCATTTTCTCATATGATTTCTAAAAAAAATCGATTTAGCCCATCACTAATATAATCCATATGAAATAGTTTATTTAGGTATGATTAATTTTTTTAGAAGGTATTATAAACTGCAGCAAATGCATAAATGCATAAATTAAAATTAAATTAAATTAATTTAATTAATATTAAAAAATTATAAATTAACTAAACTATATAAATAAAATACTAATTTGGAAATATTAATTTAGAGTTGAATTATTTATGCATGCCAAATTTCGATTAAAGGAGTGTGAACAACGTGGAATTATGTAAATGCAAATCGTGATGCTAAATGTATTGAACTTAATTAATTAACTTAATGAATTTGTTCAGGTTTGGGTTCCAGTTTTCACATACAAACATCAATATTACTTATATGGTACACCGATAAAATTTTTAAGAAAATAATGTTTCAAGTTCCTTTCATTGATTTATTATTTTAATTACTTTGGATGCTTGATTCTTCAGGGTAATATGTCCATAAACGAAGTTGAAGTTTTATGGGAGTATATAAGTAATAAATTTCAAAGATGTTGATTTTGTTTATCTTAATTATGTCAACAGGGATTAATAAAATTACAACATTAATAATAATAATAATTTTTGATGTCCTGATTTAGATTTAACTAATCCTAAGTTCTGGCATTGGAGCATCTAATCATGTAGTTAAAATGTGATGTCTTGTGCTAACCTGTTTATCATTTATCATTTATTGTACTAATAGTTTACTAACTATTAATCGCTTAGGAGACTGCAAACGGGTTGAATCCGTCCCAAGTAATTTTCATATCCTATCCATTGGTTTTGGTATGTGTAAATGGGTGTACGGTGTGTCTGTGTACCCGGAAATACTGAAGATCCTGTTATAATAATTATTCATTTAAGTAATAAAATTTGGTATTATGGTGATTTATTAATTAAATTTAGTTTTCAGAGTTGCCTGGGAATTTTTATATTAATTTTATTTGTTGATTCTTGATATACTTCTAATTGAATTATTGAGGAGTCTAGGGTGTTGTGGTGCTGTAACATTATCATTTTTAAATCATTTTATATAAATTTTATAAAATAATAGAATTTATAATTATTTATTTTCTTTTCTGGATCGGTAGAAAATTGTTGATTAGTTTTAAGTTAAATTTGATGTTTAAATGGTTTTTAACGTTTATTTTAATTCTTGTTGCAGTACGTAATAATTAATTAATTAGATATAAAAGGACCATGAATAATGAAATAAGCGTTTTAAATGTTTATTAAATATGTTATCAGGTAAATTAATGAAAGGCGGACAAGGGTGAAATACCAACATTAAAAATTTTTTAAGTCCTGTGTTAGATTTAAGGAGTCCTGAGTATCCGGCCCTGGATTCCAGAGAAATGATCTTCTAATAATGTAGTTAGATTGTGCTGTCTTGTGCTAACCTATTTATTATATATTGTACTAATAATTTACTAACTATCGATCGCATTGGTGTCTGTAACCGGCTCGAGTCTGTCCCAACTAATAATCCTATCCTATCCTTCGGTTTTGTTATATATAAACGGGTGTACGGTGTGTGCCCGGGAGTCCGGGAGATCCTGCTATAATGCTTGGCCGTACATTCAAAATCAATCAATCAATTTGTGATCTAGAATAATTAAGAAAATTTTTTGTCAGTCAGCATTAAGCAATCAAAACAAATACACGTTGGAAAATAAAGCAAAAAAAAATTGAAATTAAATCAAAATTTACAAAACGGAATCAAATAAATACTTTATTCAAATCAATTAAATTTAAGCCGAGTTTTTTTTCATTTGGTTTTCAGGTAAGTGACCGACCCGGTGATAGTTTAAACACTGGATATGTAGTTTTAAGCTCTCTATATCGCAATTATTTCCGTTCGGAAAATAACCTGCCCGGAAAAGAAAGAAAAACAAGCAAGAGGAAGGTTTGGATTTTTTCATGGTAATGGCGGTTTGCTGTTAGTTTTCTCAGTGTGTGTTTTTGTCTGTCCCAAGTTCGGTTAGTTAATTCGTATAAGTATTCTCATTACGTTAACTATAAAGAAGTATATACTTCTCGTTGAACTGTCAGTGCTTAAATAACTGAAGTGCTTGTTAAGAGACGGGCGGATCCGTTAGTGCTCGATTCGAGCGTTTTGGTTAAAGAAGGGATTTCGAGATTAAGTTTTCCAAAAAAGGATGGTCGAATCCGCTAATATTGGTTTAGAGAACTGAGAAAAGTAAATTAAAAAAAAAATGTGGCTTTGGGATTATTAGGTCCAGTTAAACAACCCAAAACAAAGAGACCAACCTTTAAGAAGGAACATTTACTTGAACGAAAAGAAATAAGTGCCGTACATACCGCGAACAAAAACAACGAAATCATTAAAATAACCTTTTGTGTGTGGTATTTGGTTATTAGTCCCAACGAGGCAAACTCAACACCAAAAGAAAATTAAAACAATAAAAAAATAATACAAAAAAAAGTGTATACCGCGTCGATGATGCCAGGATCAATTTTGGGGCCATATATTATTTGGTTGGGTGAGGCAACTTACTTCTATCTATAGCAGGTGGAGAGCAGCAGGTGGAGTGAAGAATTTTAAAATTTAGTCTAGCCGTGATTGGCACTTCAATTTCCATTCGTTTATCGTTTCCTTTTTTTGCCTTTTCATGCACATCTTTGCCTATTTAATTAATTTCAAAAAAAATAAAAAAATTATGTTAATAAGAAGTGCCAAGTGGATATTGGCTTCAAGGTGGAATCTGAGGTAAATATCCCAGTACCGAAGATTGTAAGAGTATTCAATCCAGTTTCGAACTGATGAGCTTATGATTATGAAAAAATCCATCTTCTCATCAGGCCGCGGCGACCGGACTGATTATACCACAATTTACATTCTATATATACAGAAAACAGAATGAACTGTGCGTTATGTACTAGCGAATCATATTAGTACAGATAAATTCTCTTACAATTTATTCTTCTTCACGACATTCACACAGCTCGTGAAGAAGAAAAAATTGTAAGAGATTTTATCTGTATTAGTATGATTCGCTAGTACATAACGCACAGTACATTCTGTATATATAGAATGTAAATTGTGGTATAATCAGTCCAGTCGCCGCGGCCTGATGAGAAGATTGAAGCTCATCAGTTCGAAACTAGATTGAATCCTTTTACAATCTTCGGAACATATTAAAATCTTAAAAATTAAAAATTAAATAAATAGAATTCTGTCTATTAGTCGGTTTCGTTGAATGATCGTTCGTAAATACTAATATACTTCTACGTGTTAATAAAAACACATTTAAAATGGTCTAATCACCGGTAGCATATTAGAAATTACATGAATTAATTAACATTCAAAAAAATTGAAAA
Source organism: Tipula vernalis (assembly GCA_958295665.1). Taxonomy (NCBI): domain Eukaryota; kingdom Metazoa; phylum Arthropoda; class Insecta; order Diptera; family Tipulidae; genus Tipula; species Tipula vernalis. The sequence goes on from OY282559.1 coordinate 168,287,590, forward strand.
AGTAAAATCCCAGTACCCTTAGTGAATTTATGGAAAACATCCTGTGCATTATTTCCATACGGAAAAATGGTTGTGGGCTGAATGTATACCCACACAAAACTGAATTGCTTCTCTTTTCTAGGAAATACAAACATCCTCATATCGATCCTCCCACTTTAAATAATGATCATGCCCTCGTCTGGCCCGAAACAGGCTAAAGTTTCTAAATGACCTGGCGGACCTCAGTAGGATGGACGTTAGGAGCATCCAGCGCTTTGTCACAGCTCAAAATAGTTTCAATGAGTAGGTAGATAATTAATAAATTGTGGTATGGCTATGGACCGGTTTTTGCCTATACCGGTCTTCTCGGACCGCCACCTTAACCTAACCTAACCTATCAGTGATTGTAATGTAATGAATACAGTTTTAGTAAACCAAACGTTTAATAATACATTTTTTGGTACACGTAAAATATTTCATCGATCTGATCTTTCCAATCTTTTAAGAATCTTTATTACTACATTGGCAAATAATTAAAAAATAAGTATTTTTTGTCGGCTTAATTTCAACTTGTAGGACGAGAAAAGATAAAAATTATGGTGTTATTTCGGAAACAAGTTAACTGCAGCTAAAAGCAGCTGCGATTTTTTATTTAAAGTAAATGTTTACCTCCTCTAAATTTACCAGTAATTTACCAAATTTATTTAAAGTAAAATTAGAAAAGTTAAATTTGACTAATTTAACTTTGTAATTCCAAATCAGCTTATCACAGATAATTTGAGTCTACTAAAATAAAACCTAATTCTACTAATTTTGAATTATTTATCAAAAGCACAAAAATATTTGTCTGAGTGTACATTTATTCGTTTATGAAATCTTCCCGAAAAACTTATTCAGAACAAACGGAATATTTTGAAGAGCTCCTCAAATTTGCACTTATTACTAAACAGGCCAACAAAAAACACGAATCCTTCAATAGAGAATTCTTATTTTAAACACACAATCAATTTAGCCAATTTAGTTAAAAAACAAAGCACAATTTAATTCAAAATAATTCACAAGTGACCTAATTGTTGTTTTTAATCTCGCGATCACGTGAAACACGTATCATGTATACCTTGATGTGCCGTCGTTTTCCAAATACAGTAGCTATAACGCCTTTTGTTGATCGATTATGGTTAGAACAATTATAAAACAATAGGATTACCATTCATGAAGTGTTTTAAATTTGTATTTTAATTTTTAAATTGACATACACACTTACGTTTACATCCAGATCTAATCAAAACAAAAACGCGAACCTATTTTGTATATTTAATGACATTGTAATAATCTGATTAATCAGCTTTGGTATCGCAAACTTTTAAATAGCAGTTTAGTAACAATTTAAAATGAAACAATAAATATTTTCGGACATGGGGTCATTTGGTTTTACAGTTTTAGATTTAGCTTTAACATTAAATAAATGTTTGAAATAAATCACCGAATCGCTCTAACCAACGTTACATAATACACATGCGAACTATACAAAATTAAATTCAATGACAAAACAATTTTCGTTAATTATTTATTGAGTATATTCGCAAATTTATTATTCAGCATTACGTTGTAATTTCAATCACAAATCTCTACATGTACACATGTACATACATAAAATTCGCATGCCAATCATCTTCCGTATGTCAATAATAAGTTTGGTTCAGCAACTGTATACCATAAACAACAAATGTAAAGAACAACGTCAGTTTTTTTTATCAAAATATAAACACTATAATGCCAAATTAACAGAGTTAGAATACAATTAATCACTAGTCATACAACGAACATAGATACATACACACTCAAAGTTTATAAATTCCACAGATATTAAATTTTACTCGGTCATTAGTTAAAATACGCTGGTACTGAAAGCATACTCGTAATTAATAGTTTTAACAACCAAAAAATCATGTTATCAATAGCAAAAGATCGTTATCCGTGGATTAATCGTGAACTAATCGAATCAGTATTAAAGTCAAGTACAAGTGCTTCTATAAATCTTATTGAATTTCATTTACACGATGCCGTGGGTAAAGGTGAAAATTATACCAGCCATTTGGTTCGAATATCAGTGAAATATAGTGAAGGAAATGATCTTAGCCCTAAGTAAATTAAAACTTGTTAACCTGTTTTTTTTTTTTATTTTTTAAATCTAATTCGAAAGTGATTTATTCACAGGCAAACCTCATTTGTGATTAAAACTACATTGGCCAAAGAGATTCATGATATGCTGGAGAAAGTTTTCCTATTTGCCAAAGAAGTGGCATTTTATCGTGATATTTTACCGAAATTTAAACAGTATACGAAATTAATTGATCCGGAATATAAATGTTCGCCAAGGTTTGTTAACTGGTTTTTTTTAATTATTTGTAGTTAAATGCAATATGTGAGTGTGATTAATCTCGCTTAAAGGGAATACATCAATGGTTAGCTATCTGTTTTATGATGTAACCGCAGATTTACGTTAATAAATATAAAATGTTTAAAAGTTTCGCTGCGGAAACCAAACATTTTTTTACTGTTGTTACTGTGTACTTCATAATTATATTATTTATTTATTTTATCTATTATCGCACGGTTATTTTAAAAGTAACATTTTATTTGAACTTCATATTACATGTCCTCAATACTAGTATTCAAAATTAATTTTTAGTAATCCCCGGTATTTTAGTGGTATTCAGTATGATACGACCTATTAATTATTTTGTTGAATTTATTTTGTATACCCACGAGATTTCCGATGAAATTGTAAAATATAATATAATGGTGATGTAGACGTAACTTACTGTGGAATGTCACCAGTAAAACTAGTACTTAGCTAACGAAAAATAATTGTACATATCTGCTTTGAAAAAGTATAATATAAGGATTGTTGTGTCGATGGTAGTAATTAACTGTTCTTTAATCTATGTTTCTTATATCTAAAAATTAAATTAAATTTTTGAATAAGTTCTAAAAGTTTGGATAACTATGATTTTATTTTTGTTTTGTTTATTAAACAATAACTAGTAACAATAACAAATAAATATTTCTTCATTTTATTAACGTCATCTTTAGTTCAAGGTTTAATTTGTCTATGAAACAAGAATATTTTTTTTCCATTACTATGCTACGACTTATCGTTTTAATAAACGATGGTTTATTAAGCTTGTACTTAATAAAAAACTGGTATTGAGTTTATGATTGTCTGTTTATTTACAAAATTTGTCTAAATATGTATGTACGTTCGAATAGTATTTCTATTCATCTTCAGGACTACTACACAAAATTTGACAATATAAAAATTCGTTTAAAAAAATGAAAAATGTCAGAAACGGACCAAATTTTTTTAAAATTAGGTTGTAGTTTTCGTGAAACGCTTTATGTACCCGACAACTTTGTGTGTCAGACAAGTAGTAAATAGCGGAAGCGATAGTGTATTGTTGTTATTTCTTACCTCTTTGCCTACAAACTTTGTTGGAGGGGTAATATTTATGTTGCTTCATTTCAACAAAAATTTTATATTGTGAACGAATTGCAACTCACTAATACAAACAAAATAAAATCAATCAAAATAGTTAAAATTGTGTTTATCTAGTTTGCTTATAATAAAATGTTACTTATGTATACATTACTGGGTGACCCATTTTAAAAAATCCACTCAAATAACTCTCAGGGGAAGGCCTAAATTAACAAAATTGAAATTACAAACGTTGCACAATTTTTAGGGGGAAATCAAATGACGATTTTAAATTTGACCTTGAGGTCAATTTCAAGGTCAAGTTGGTTTTTTTAATGGGAATATCTATTTTTGCCATCGGATTCGAGTTTATTTCAAAAAAAAATTTTTAAAGTAATAAACAAAGATGGCCTTTAATGAATGTAGTGTTCAATGAATGTTTGGTGGTTGTTGTTTGGTGGTTGACTAAGTCTACCACAACGTATTTCACGTTTCATTTCTTAAGTTCCCCAAATACTCGAAAACCTTTGTTGGTGTTTGATGGCCAATTTCTTTTGCAAATTAAGATAATTTCTTAAATTTCTACTTAAATTCTTAAAATGTTGGTGCTTAAACTCATAATCTTATTGTGGAATATTGCCATAGTGGACCCATTTTAATTAAGACTCCGGGGTTATGAGTTAGAATATAGTGTTTAGAAATTAACTTGCCATTGAATTCATTTAAAATAATATTTAAATATTGGCTTATTAATCTTTTTAAAACATTAATCTCGCTAATATATACAACCCTACTAAAAACTATGTTCATTATTTTAAGCATTGTTGTTATTCCCTGCCGTTTTAATTGTAGATCATTTGTAATTAGATCACCAAAAATAACAGGCAGCATTAGACACCAAGTTTGAGATGCTGAGAGACCGAAGAAATCTTTATTGATATTTGATGATGGAACTACTTTTCGATACAAATATCCATATTTAAACGAATGAATTTAGAATTGGAAAAAAAATTAAACAAAGTTAACTCTAAAATATCGTAATAAGTAAGATCAGTACAACAGATAAGAACCTGATACCTTTTCTGGAAATCAAACCTGACGCTTCTAAATCTAAGTTTCCTTTGATACTTTGAAGTGTGCGTATTTTTTCTTCATTTTCTGCGAGGTCAACATTAACCGCGTTTTTGTTATTCTCAAAAATCTACAGAAAAAAGTAACATTAAACCTACCAGCATATGCTAAAATTTAATAAGCCCATAAATTGTCATGAGTAATACTTGTTAAAGTTACATACAATATTCCAATATCCGTGCTAATACCGTCCGTTTCTAATAATTTTAAATCTTGGATGATTGCCTTCATGATGATGTTATAATTCTCCGGTTTTTTTTAATAATTAGAATTAAACAATGCAAGATGCGAGTTGTCTAGTATTTATAAAAATTGAGCTAGCAGGTTTCGAACTGTAAAATAAATTCATCCAATCTTATGGATGGTTTTATGACTTCCAAGTGGATTTGTGCATTCGAAATCATCATAAAATAATTGAATATGTATTGCTGTAGGATAACTTTGAAAAAACAAATTAGTTTTAAATATCTCGCCACAGCAAAAACTGTTTAATTCTGCAGTTACACAATTATGATCTAATATTGAAAAATATTTTTGAAAACTATTGTTTTTGAAAAGAACTTTTTACGTTTCTGTGATGGGAATATATTGATACATGTTCGAATATATTGATGGGAATATATTGATAGTAATGCTTTCCTGTACATCTTAGATTCTCTACAGTATTTCATCCCATATTTTTTCTATAACTTTCTCCAAAGGCAGAATAAAACATTTAGAACTTTGAAATGTCTTTGTCCTTTTCAATTTCGTTAGCATACTTTTAAATTGACCTTAATATTGCATTTGAACATTACTTAAAGTTTCATAAACAAATTTTGTAGGATTAGTTTGTTTAGGACACTTTACAAAGAGTTACAAAGGTTGTGATATTACTTGAATATTCAATATTTTCACTCTCCAAACTTTCATTAATTTCCGGAACCGGATCCTGACTGATGTTGCTGCCACTTTGACATTCTTTAATATTTTTTTTTTTTTTTTAATTAATTTATTCCAACTGACTTACAATCATCTAGTAATTTATCTTTAATAAATGAGTTTAATGTTTAGAGGGATGTCGAACATTGTCTATTCCCTATATCTTTAAAATTTAATTTAATTTAGCGATTCCAATTTGAGCTTAAATCTATTCAAAAAAAATATTATGAAAAATGATTTTCCCGATTTCTTGAGAAAATCCTAGGAAGCGAGGATCAAAATGATCTGTATTCAAAAATGTCACTGGATCTAAGCTATTAAGCTATCCTAAAAATATTCCGGTTTTGGAAAAAATAGGGGATCTAGGTGTTTAGGACAACAAAGTTTGATGGCATCTCATAAAATCGAATATAAGTAAAATACATTTTCCGCATTTTCTTGAGAAAATCCTGGAAAGTAAGTTTCAAAATGATCCGTTTACAAAAATGTCACCGGATCTAAGCCCTCCAAAAATTATTCCAGTTTTGGAAAAAGTAGAGGATTAGCGTGTTTAGGATAACAACGTTTGAATAAATGGATTCCCGATTTTCTTGTGAAAATCCTAGGAAGCTAACATCATGTGGCCTATATGCTAAGTTGGCGTAAGAGTAATCCTGGAGTTGTAATTTTCATTTATATTCTGGGGGCTAATTTTGATATTCTGGGATATTACAGAATTCGAAAGTAATTTATATTATATGCGATGCCATCAAACTTTGTTGACACCCTGATCCGCTACTTTTTCCAAAACTGGAATATTTTTCGGATAGCTTAGCTCCAGTGACATTTTTGTATATAGGTCATTTTGATGCTCATTTCCTAGGGTTTTCTCAGGAAAATTCGGAAAATAACTTTTACTATAATTCGATGTATTATATCACCATCTTGATAAAAAATTAACTGAAAATAAGGGACACAGAAACACTAAATAATAATTTATTTTCATAGAGTTTGTATAAAAAACACGATTTTGATTGACGATAAAACATGAATAAAAAGTTAAACCCAGTTAAATAATTTTTTCTGAAATCGCTAAAAAACAACTCAATATCTTACTCATTTAAAACACAGGTTCTCAAATTTCCCTATTTTCCAGCAATAATCAAAAGAAAATTAGGGAAATTAAATTAAAAAACATTCTACAACAGTAACAATATGTCTTAAAAAGAGAAAATTCAATTTAATGACGTCATTATTCATCCACATCTAAAACCAATGGTAAGAATAAAGGCAAAAAAACGTCTCCGCTCGACAATCGAAATTAAAATAAATCAAAAAGAGCCAAACAGAAAAAATTAAATCAATACAATGAGCGTGAGAAAAACAAAAACTCAAACCAATCTAGCATGCTTCGCAAATTCAAAATAACAATAGAAAGATATTCGAATTCAAATTTGAAAAGAGGCAATGAAAGAGATGATTATTGAAGTAAATTTCGAGTTATAGTTTATGACGTATATTACAAAAACACAACATTTTAAAGTTCAAAAATACCTTTTTTTGAAGACGATTTTCACTAAAAAATAAACACTTTCATGACTCGATTTTTCATGAACATTTTTGTATAAAAACAAACCAAAAGCTCATAATTCTAATAAACTAAAATTGTAAATGAAAATAATCGTTTTCCCATATAGTTTCATAGTAAAGAAAAAATTGTATTACCTTATTTTAAGCTTTGTAAAAAATACAATTGATACTGGAGGCTCTTATTTATACAGTAGGCTCTGATTATATGCGATGTCATTAAAATTTGTTGTCCTAAACACCCAGATCCCCAGCTTCTTCCAAAACTGGAACATTTTTCGGATAGCTTAGATCCAGTGACATTTTTGTATACGGGTCATTTTGATTATAAGAAACTAGGGGGTACAGCCCGTCCTAGGACGGATACAATTTTGTGAATAACTTTAGTTTTTTGTGAATAACTTTAGTTATGTAATGTTTTGCTAAAGATATTACACCTAATGGTGATGTCCAGAGATTAAAGGCTTTTAAGGATGATTTTACCTTAAATAAACCTTATACCAAAGAGTAAAGGCTTTTAAGGATGAATTGGTATTTGTTAACTTGCTTTTAACTTAGTTTTGGGCGTTTTGAAAAAATTTTAATATTTCTTTTTGATGACTGCTAAATTATTTTTACAGTGCAAAAAAAAAATTGGAAAAAAAACAATTTCAAAAAAAAAAAAATCATAGTAACCTTTGAGCGTTACACACAAACATTTCTGTTTATTGGTGATGAAAAAGCCAAATTAAAACTCCAAGTGATAACCAAAAATTTATTATTTTTATTTTTTATTTTTTGCTGTCACTGTCAAAATTTATCAAGATATTTGTGCTATAAAAAAAAATAAAAAAAACATGCTTTATCTTTGTCACTCCAATGGATTTTTTTTTTGTTGTCTTCTTTCGACTTGAAGTCAGTTCAGTCAATTATTCACAGTGGAATTCAGGCTTTATAGTTGTTAAAGCTTAGAATAATTAATGTAAAAATAAAAAAAAAGGTTACCTACGTCATAATCGGAAAACCCCTGAATGTCGCCTATGCAGATTTTAGTTACGTTATCGACTTGGAGATTTTTTGCATTGTCTCTTGATTAACTGGAACATTGTTATGGTTTTAAAAACGGGTTTTCGATTATGACTTTTACATTTATAAACAACAATAATAGAAAAATAAGGGAGTGGTAATGGACACTTCATTTTGAGTTTTGGTTGAAGCAGCAGGTGAAAAATTTTGGTCGTGGAAATAAGACAGTCGCGGAAATTAATTACTGTGTGTATCTTAATACGAAAAAAAGAATACTGGTTGGGAAAAGATTTTTTTTTTGTTTGATTCCAAAACAATAGTAGTAATAATATTTGTTATATAGGGAGTTTCAGCTTTTTTACTAACACAAATACGCAGTACAATTGGTTGTTATTGCTTTTTAGCACAAATTGAGGACAAACTTCGCCTACGTTTGTCGTTTATGCAATGATGACTACGTCATTTTTGTATAATAAAAACAAACAGATTTATTAACATAAATTATTTATTTGGTTTTCTATTTTATGTTTTAACTGATTGGTATGAATGATTTATTTGTTATTTTCATGGTAATAAAATTTCCAAATATTTATTTTTAAATTTATAAAATTATTCTTTTAATTTTAACATTTTATTTATTATTTTTCACCACCATTTTAATACCGCGCGAGTTGAGCGGCATGTCGCCGCATTGAAATTCGAGAGCAGACTGAAAAAGAGATAAAAAGAATTAAATTTATTTTGTTTTGGCGTTTCGTCATCACGTCGTGTATTTTGATTTTCGTGTGGAGTGCGATCAGATGTGAACGACGTGAGACACGAGACACTCAATGCGCACTTGAGTCGGAAAGTGGTGAGACATAATATGGTTGAATATGTTGTAGTGGAGAAATGAATGTAAATGAGTGAGCCGCTACAGACCATATTTGGTAAATATCCCAGTTATGATGTCCATCTCCTAAGAACCTAATAAGCCGAAAATAATTCTTTATGTTTTACCATCTCTGATAAATATACCCCAGGACCAGCCGTTCTGTGCAATTTTCATAATCGGCCAACTTCCCAATTGTTCTGTATCAAATTATCATTTTTTGTACATTATGGTGTCCAATTGTCCATCTCCGAAGAACTTTATGGGCTGGAAATAATTCTTTATGTTTTGAGTAGGCAGTAGTAGGGATTATCTCTGATAAATAACCAGAACCAGCCGTACAATACAATTTTCACAATCGGTCAACTTCCAAATTGTTCCGTAACCGCCCATCTCCGAAGAACCTAATAGGCCTAAAATAATGCTTTATTTTTCTTTATGTTCTCGATTCCGCGGTTTATTCTAGATTTCTAGTTTTACGACATTTCTAGGATTATTCGACATTTTTAAAGATTTTCAAATTTTTTCGAATGTTCTGCGCCTAGCTTTGAGTTGTGGGAGCTTGCAGTTATATGTACATACAAATCTGAATCGTGATATTTAGTTAATTTTTCGAGATTCCGATATTTCTCCAATTTCCTAGGTTATTCGAAATTATTCAAGAATGTCCAGGTTATTTACATTAACGCGTATAGGATTTCCTTTGGTTTTACATACTTACGGATAATTCGATATTTGAGAACTTTCTAGAATATTAAAGATACTTTGAAACTTTAATATTTTTGAGATTATTTCGAAATTCTTACTATTTTTCACACTACTCTAGAAATTCTTGATCCTTTATGGGTATATTTAGAAATTGTCTTAGTTTAGAGTCGATTGCAAGAAATTTCTTTTTATTTGAGGCCATTGAACAGAATAACGTGCTGCTTCGTACTCTCGAAATGCGAGGCTCGACAATAAGAAGAAATAAGTTTTTTCTAAAAGCTTTACTTGTTCATAGGTACAAGAAGCGAAATTTGTAGTTACGCCACTGAATAATACTTTATTTTCGTATTATTTCGGGAATACAAAGTTTACGGTGGTGTTCCCCTTGTGCTTTTCGACTAACCCTATTATTTATCATCACAGCTGACTATATTGGAAAAGTTTTCATGTAGTCTCATCTCCACTACTTTTACCGCTTCAGTGGTGCCCGACCACAAGCTTTAATTTCAAAATTCACCGCAGAATGGGAAATAAAATGAAAGCGGCAGCCTATAATTCTTTACTGAAGTTAGCAGCACAATCGTTGGACTTATTACATTATATCCCTAAGAGTTGAGAAAACAATTTTTGACAGACTGAAGTATGATCTAATTACAGATCTTTCTTATGATACCATGTCACCAATAATTAGAGCAGCTGTATTTCTTGAAGTTTCCTCCGGATCACTTGATTTTACAAAATGCGGCTATTGAAGAACAGCAGATAGTGAATTTAATTTTTGGCTGTTTACCGAACTGAATTTGGTGTTTTTACATTTATATGGTTTTAAAGTACCTAGTTTATCAATACACTCAGAATTATTAGGAAATATTTACCAACAGTGGTACTAGTTTGTCGAAATATTAATTCGTTTTTGGAATTATCGATTTTGTCCGTATGTGGTCTTTAAATTATAAAGGTTGTTCTAATGCTTTCTGTTGTTTCTTAATTAATTGAGTTCCTAAGTTATTCATGACTCCCAACTTCCGAGGTTTCTCAACTTTCGAGGTAGTTGAGCTAAACAAAAAATAAATCCATTATGAAAATTACATTTATTGTAATTTTAGCATTGAAGTTTGTTTCAATTAATAAATCAGTTAATCTTCATTATTACACGTTAACTTAACTATTATTTCCTGCTACTTACAATAATATTATAATTTCATTATGCATGTGGAATGCAAAAAATAATTAATTCAAAACAATAATCAGATGGATGTTTGTTGTTTACTCATAACAGATATGTGTATGGTTTAACAAATGGCGTGATATCCAAAAATGTCAAAATAAATATATTCCAATAATATAGTTAGATTAGAGTTGTATTGAATATTAATGTTTTCTCTTTTTTAGATGTTTCAAGGTCAACGAGGATCCGTTTTACTTTGTATTCGAAGATTTGCGAGAAGATAATTATCGTAACATGGATCGCCACATTGGGCTTAATTTTGAGGCTAATGAAATGTTATTGCTAAAACTGGCAAAATTCCATGCGGTTGGATGTATGGTATATGAACAAAATCCAGAATTCTTTGTTCACCATCGGAAACATATGGTAAATCCCGAATCAGTAGGAATAATGGAAGCATTCACAGGTGGAATGCGTCAGGTACTAGAAAAATGTGCCCATTGGTCGGGATACGAACATTATTCCGTGAAATTAGCCAACCTAGTCGAAGTCATATTAGAACGTGTATCGATTACATATGAACATGATCCAAATACATTTAATACGCTGACGCATGGGGATTTGTGGGTAAATAATATCATGTACAAATTTGATGACACAAATAACCCGATCGATGTGCTTATGGTCGACTATCAAGTCGGATGTTATGGCTCACCTGCAATTGATTTATCATATTTACTGTATACATCATCGACAAACGAAATGTACGAAGAAGATTGGGATCGACTGATCCAAATTTATCATACTGAGCTGGTTAAATCATTGAAAGCGGTCAATTATAAAAAATCAATTCCAACCCTAACCGAAATTCACGTTGAATTTCTTAAGCGCTCTATGTATTCTGTGATGGTGGCACTGGCTGTTGTTGGTCCACGCCACATAACCAACACTACAATGGCTGATATGGAATCATATTTGAGGGAGCCGGAAGCAGTTAAAAAAATACATGATGAAATTTATGAACAGCCAAAAGTTGTCGAACGCATCAAATATCTGCTCGATTATTTTGATCGCAAAGGATTCTTGGATATTTGATCGATGTTATTTAACAAATTTTGATATGTCTTACAAACAGTTTTATTTTTAATTTAGGTGGTTCTTATTATATTTAAATATCAGATTAGAAAATAAAAGAAATGTGTTAATCAGACGTTTTAATCAATTAAACTAAAAAACCAGAACACTACCGGAGGGTGACAATAATATATAGAGATTGATTAAATTTCAAATGCATATTTCTAAAGAGTTTGAACCAAATCATTTGAAAATTTTATAGACTGGTACATAACACATTAACTTATGGTTGATAAAGTCCGGAAATTTCTCTCGAATTCATTATTGAGTCAATGTCGCTTTGACCCCGTCTTTGATGAATTCGGTAGCTTCCTACAGCGTTAAATCCAGCCCAAACCATAAAAAAATTTAGCTATTTACCTTCTGGTAACAATTCGAGCTTCTCCGGGAGGTGTTTTTGTCCAAATAAAGTCATTTTGAAGTATAGCTCAATTGTGAACAATTTCTCATTGGTAAAAATAATTGTTTCTGGATATTTTGCCCCCCAACCGTTTCAGTAACCCTTTAGATCTTTCAAGTCAAGATGGCCTTTTTGTGGCTTGTACGGATGTTTTTCGAACCATTTCACGGTTTACTTGAAGACTCCTGCCGACACACGACGCATCTTGATTTGCGGATTTCGATGAGTCAGACATTTGATGAGACCTCTTCGTAGACGGTTCGAAGAACAACATCACTTCCGGTATCATTTTATCGCTAAGAAGACTGTTGAACGTGGAAGACGAAGACTTTGAATTATTAATTTTTTTTCGAATTTCCAGCTTCGTACAGTTCGATAATAGCGAGAATACTTTTTTTTAGACAATAAATCAAAAAATTAATGGAACAGAGGACTGATTGTTTTTAATGAAAAGACTTTATTGTAATGGACATATAAAAATCAAAAAAATTAAAAAAGTATTCTAGAATCGATTTCTCAATCGTATGTACCAAGGCGTGCAGAGCTGTATCCACAGATCTCCTCTTAGTGTACCCATGCTGAGGCAGTGTTTACTTATTGGATCTTATTTTTGATCTAATATAAACATAGAACAGACTTTCTAAGGTTTTCAATGGAAAGAATCCGGACCAGAAGATTTGTATGGTTTAACATTCCGAGACCACAGATACATTTTTTATTAATCCAAGGTTCTTGGATTAATACTACGTCACCACCTGAACTTGTCAGTCTGAGGAGGAGACCCGCTGAAGCAGCCTTAGAATATTGAAGGTTAATTTGCACAAAACTAAGCATAACCCAAAAGCCATGGACTACAATTACACTAAGCTTAACACAAAAGCCATTCCAGCCTGGACAGGCGACGAACATCCTCTTCCACCGGTTGACGAGCTCCTTTGCTAATGTTCCTCTCCTCTTCCTCCAGGTGAATCAGTCCTAAACCGAAGTCACTTGACTCGCTTACCTCGCTTCCATTAGCCTCTCCCATCACACTATTGGTAGCTACTTCAGGCCTGGGCGGGTTGCCACTATTCCCAGATTGACCTTCCAAACGCGCAGAGTAGGACTTCCTATTAATTATTTTTATTGATAACTTTGTGCCCCTTGGACAGTTAGACTCCCACTAAAGCGCTTCAATCACACTTCCTCACGTCGAAAGTAGTACAGAGCTATTTCTCATCTCTTAACGAGATGACAGATCAGTACAATATTCACATTATATGGGTGCCAGGGCATTTCAATACTACAGGGAACAAAAAAGCCGATGAGCTGGCTCGACGTGGCACAATGGGCCACATTTCAAAAAGCAGAACGGATATTGAAATGCCTCTTGCGTTATGCAAACTACTGCTTCGGGAAGAAACTAGTAAGTTGACGAACGACAGATGGTCAAATAGTACCTCATGAGTAATAACTCGATAGATCTGGTCAAAGTTTACCATCCAAACAGCTGATCTCACTTCAGCGAAGTAAGATCAGTGTAGTTGTTTGAGTGATAACTACTTTCGTAGTTGCGAGGACGAAGAGGAGGAAGAGACAGTACTTCATCTTCTTTGCTCCTCTCTTCATATGGGACGATAGAGACTAAAATTTATAGGGGCATCGCTTTTCTATGACCTGACGAACCTTAGCAGGAGGGACACCAGGAGTATCAAGCCTTTTGTTGACAGCTTAAAATGGTTTCAATATGTTGAAGGATATATAATTAATGTGTGGTATCCCCACCTTAACCTAAACTAACCTTGTGGCCCTATTGCTTCCTCCTGTTTAACGATCTTCCAATATCTAGTTCTAAGATCCGGATTGCTGGCCTGAATGATCTTCATGATCTCATCAGGGTTAGCCGATTCAGACGGCAGCCAGATGCGCACCTTTAAGGGTCCTGTCACTTTTGTTTCCACATAATTGCTACATCACAAATGAGCAGTTTAATGATGGCAGTAAGTATTCACACGAAAACATACACTAATATCTTGGACATCACCTAATGGAAGGTGAGGCCCGCAATGCGACAGTTATATTTGATTTTGTTGCCTTACCACCACGGAGAGACACGTCACCGGCTAACTCTGTTCGGTGACGTCATTTTTTGTCGTGGGACATTTTCTCTCGATAGGACAACATATACCTTTGGAGAATCAGGGCCCTTCCCTCTTACTTCACAGACTTTTTTCTCAATTCCTTTTATTTCGTTTTTTTTCCAAAAAAATCCAATATTGCTCCGATTAAAATTTTCCAACCTGAACTCAATAAATTTAATCTGCTGTCGATCTGTTCTTCGGTCCCAGTAACATGCATTTGTTACATTCGTGGGGACGTACCATACACCCTGAATGTTCCATCAAGCCGGGCACCATAAACCGCCACATTTACCTGTCTGTTACGATAAAGGAACTTGATTTTGAATTACCTAACCACGCACCATTCATTCAGGAACGAATATCCATGATATGGTAGATTCCAAGATTTTTACCATTTACTAACTCAGCAGTGTTTCCTAACTTATTGAGTACCAAATATTTAAGAAAGTTAGGGCAGCTTAGCTGAAAATTTAGCGATGGCATTACTTTGCACATAATTCCTACCAAATACCGTTTGGCCAATTTCTAAATTTCGTTTCTTACTCCGGAGGTTATAAGTATGACAAGATTTTGTGTAAGCATCTTCCAAATGTTTCAACACTACACTCTGACAGGCACCTAGAGTATTGCTTTTTGACCCCGCCGAAAAAATTCCCTCACCTTCTAAGCTTAGTAATTTAACAGATCCTATTCCTTGTCATGCTTGATCATGTGCTGACCAAACATTAAAAATGAGGAAAGTACTTGTTTGCGTCATGTATAACATTTCGCAAAACACAACGCGGCAATAACGCGGAACAGGTGAATGTTTGACACCTAACTTAGACAGGAAACTCTGGAAGATTTCAGAGGTAAATTGTGGACCATTATCAGAGACAATATACTCTGGTACGGAAAATGAAATGGAAATATCTTTCTCTAAGAATTTTATGATATAAAGAGCCAAAACGATAAAAGTGTAATTTCCGTGTTTGGATCTGCGATAAGGACCCAGAAAGTCAACAAATAAACGCTGCATGGGGCCGTACAACAACACATTATTTCGTACATCATTTGCCAGTTTAGGCCAATAAAAGTATCGTTGAATTTTTTCTAGCATTTTCGCAGAACCAACATGAGCCGACGTAGGAGGGTTGTGAGCTTGTACCAAAATGTGCATTACTAAGGAATGAGGTAGGGATAATTTCCAATTAGGTACGTCAGACATAGCAATAGACAGATATTTATTTGCCGAAGTGCTGATCAGGATTTTGTCATCAGATATTTTAAAATTAGGGAAGCAGTCAGACGAAGATAGAATTTTAGAAATTAATTCTAAATATTCAGTAGATTTGAACGATACAGAGTCGAGGTTAATATTAAAGCCACTGTCATTTAGAACGATGTATTCCATAAAGATTCTCGAAAGTTCTGTGATCGACTACGATGCTGTATTGTCAAGTCGAATCCTTACAGTTTCAGACTCCAACGCGCTAGCCTGCCTGTGAGTTCTTTCTGGCTTATAAGCCATTTAAGGCTTGCGTGGTCAGTGATGATGGTGAAAGGATATCCCTTGGTATACGCTGGGAACTTCTTTACGCTAAGCACATCCGCAAAACACCTTAGCTCGGTGATGGAGTAATTTCGCTGTGCTACGTTGTACTTCTGAGACATTTATGCGATGGGATGTCCCTTACCATTATCACCTTCCTGCAACAACTCCTCTCCGACCCCAGTTGTACTAGCATCTTGTAACGAAATCCCAAAAGGGATTACGTTAACAGACATGAGAATAGCGGTCTGATGCGGTATAGTAGCTGGCTAGAGCTCACGGTGCGGCGTGGGGATTCTCAGACATATTTCTCATGCTTGAATAACCGCATGATGAACATAATTAGAGGGGCAAATGGAAATTAACAATTACACTGCCACGGCCTCAGCGGCAAAAGGAAATAATAAGCCGGGAGTGATCGTTTCGGAGTGACCGTCTCAATCCCAGGCGACTACCGCCGTGACTGCCACACGGGCCTCCCCTCATCGGCCCGCCTACTGGGATGCTGTTTCCCAGTCGCGACGGCTCCCGATGCCATTTATGAAGGAGGGACGCCCGCATGACAATCCCAGCGACAATCCCCCGGAACGAGACCGTCACCCCGACGCGATCAACTCATGTGGCGTGCCGCCCTCCAGCACAGCCTGTCCTGGAGGAACGAACGGCACGCACGGAAAAGGATGGAAAAAGGCCGACCCTTCGCATGACCCCACCTCACATCACCCGATCAATTATTTATTTACGCGCACATGGTGCGGTTAGCACACGACAGTTAAAAATGCAAAAAAGAAAAAAAAATTGTTACGGTAAAAGTAAAAACTGAAAAAATTCGTTAGAAAACTACGTTACCACTGATTCTACGTTATATTAAAATTTTACTTTCACTAATCACTGTTCCAAAAAAAAATCATGAAAAAAAGAAAATAACACCAAAGTACCTGAAACAGAAAAAGGGACCGCTATGTGGTCGAACCACACCCAACGCGGACAACCGAACCGAAGCGAAGCAAAAAGAAAAATTGCGAAAACTCCAAACGCAATCACTCAAACAACGGTGAAAAGATGAAATAGGCGTGATATTTGCTCGGTGTGGGATTTCCACCAAACCGGTGCATCACCACAGATCGCGAGTATGACCGCACAAAACCAATATATAATATATAGGAAAAATAATAGGGGGAAAAACAACTGTTACAATTTAAAATTTACAAGTTGTTTTTACCCTGAATAGCGTACCTTTTTATTTCTTACCCACCTTGGCCCGTCCGACCACCGCAACCAGCGCCGACGCAGGATCCCCCTCACCAAAATGCTGCCCGGCCCACAAGGGCGGGAATATTATCGTATGTAGATCCGTCCGATCCAAACACACTCAATAACCGGATTCAGTGTATCGTACCATAAAACACACGTTAATCCGAAGGTTGACCTTTTATAGTCGAACTCTGTCGAACGGCACAAAAGAAAATAATATATTTTTTTTTTTTTTTTATTTAAATTGGCACCAAAACAGTTTCCAGATTTCTCTTTTTTTTCTTTTTTTTTTATTTCACCAAAAGGTTCACGCCACAATCAAAAAAAAATAAAGTAGGAAAGGTAAAACTCAACAACTAATTTACGCTTTCATAGCCATCAACAATTTTTATTATTCAATTTATTGTCTAGTAAATTAACACAAGAAATATATACCCCATTCGCAGATGGGTATGGATTTAATTTACAGATATGATAAATACACTAATCGATCTTATTAATATTATTAATGTTTATAAAATTAATACACATCATTAGGAAGTTAATTCCTTCTTTTGTCTATTGTTCCTTTTTTTTTTTTTTGTTTACAAACTTAAGATGGTGGTTTATAATTTTTCTGCGGTGATATACATTCCACCGCGCACATAACAAAAAAAACCCAGTTATAAAAAAAATTAACTATTATCACAAAAAAAATTTACTTGAATTTGACGACATTGGCCAAAGTAATAACATGGTCGCTAATTTAGTCCAAGCAAAACCATTTAAAATTTACCGTCAATATAACGAACCTCGAAAATTCACTCGACTTTACTCAACAAGAATCTAAACTTGACTTTTATTTTTTTTTCATTTATCAAAAAAAATTTTAGACTTATCGTCACATCAATGCGAAAACTAGATTTTTTATTTTTAATTTTTTATATAAAAAAAAGGTGACTTATCGTCAACCAAAAACTCAAACTCGACTAACTAATCAAAAAAAAATATTTTACATCAATTACAAAAAAATCAGAAAATTTTCCCCCTCCTATCTCTCCCTTCGCATCGCTGTTTGTCCCGCTCGCTGTATTTGTGCACACACACAATCAGTTTTATTATTTTTTTTTTTATTATTATAAAATCTTTATTCATGTTTATGTTCTCTTTTCTTTTTTTTGTTTATATGTGCACAAATACAACGAATGAAACCACCAACGACGACGAACATATATATACACTCAGTTGTACGGTCGCTTCGGCTCCATGTCTAATCAGCCGATCGGTTTTCTTCCCCACACAAAGCAAATATCACGCGTTAACTCAAGCCAATAACATCAACAAGAAAAATGGAATATTCGAGACTGGACATTTTCGCATTGTAAACATTCCATCTCATACCACACAATACACATACACACACCATCTCGCAAGAAATATATATGCTTGTACATGATAATATAGAAAACAAGTAAATGCAGGGGAAAACAAAATAAAATATTTTTACATAACAATCGGTGAGAATATTAATTTGAATTTTGGGAAAGCATAGATCAGAGCGTATGTATATACAACCCTATGGTGGTCATGGTATATAAAAAAAAAAATTCAAACTATTTGAGCGTTTGGAGTTTTCGCAATAGAATTTTTCTGCTTCAAGTGGAGACGCATGCCAGTCGTAACAAACGTGGGAACGACCCACACCCGAGATAAGGTCTCAAGCCAGGCCTAACAAAAAAATAGATTGAATTTTAAGAGGGGTTACTTTGATTTTATTACTGTTTCCCCTTCTCCTTCACACACGGATATCCTTGGCATGAAAGGTGCCCAATGGTTTGCCATCTGGATCTTTTAATTGATATGCGACCGATCCGACCTTATCCGATATGATAGCGGGTTTGAATTTAGCGCCTAATTTGGCAGAGAATTTGTTGATCGCGTCGCTTAAGGCGAAAGATCGGACAAAAACGGGTTGGCCGATTCGAAAATTACGGTGGGTACTGCGCAGATTGTATCTTTTGGCACCTTTCTCATGCGCGACTTGCAGGTAGTGCATAATACGATTTTTAAGCAAGTTCAATCGATCCGGTTTAGACATTACGTAGATTTCGCTTGAATCATTCTCGTCCAGCAATCTTCGCAGAGAATAATCAGATCCGTGTAACGACATATGCTGTCCGAACACGGCATAATAAGGGGAACAATGCAGAGTATCATGAATAGCGTTGCGTAAGGCAGCGGCTATCTCTGGTAGGTACTTATCCCACTCACTATGTTCATGATCGTCGACATAAGCCCGTAAAGAAGACAATAAAGTACGATTCACACGCTCAGACGCATTACTCTGTGGAGAGTAAACAGGAGTACGAACGTGAAAAATCCCATATTTAGATAACAAATCCCTGAATAGATTAGAGGTAAATTGTTTTCCGTTGTCTGAAGTGATTACTTCAGGAACGGAGAACAATAAGAAGACATCATTTTCCAAAAAGTTACATAACGATGAAGCAGTAGCTTCACGCAAAGGTTTAATCAATACAAATTTAGAAAAATGATCAAGGACAATTGCTATATAGGAATTCCCACGCTTTGAGCGAGGATACGGACCGAGAAAATCAACGAACAATTTCTGAAAAGGTCTAGTTGAAACCACGGCCGCTCCCATGGCTGGTTGCGTAGAGTAATTCACAGCTTTATTCATTTTGCACTTAGAACAGCTAGCCACGTAAGTTTTTACCTGACTTGCCATCTGTGGCCAGTAAAATTGACGCTGAAGACGTTCAAGCGTTTTACTGCCACCTAAATGTGCGGAAGTGGGAGGGACGTGGGCCTGCTCGATGAGTTCCTCAGTCATGGAATTAGGAACAACTAATCTCCAGATGGGAGCATCAGTGTCAAGATAATCAATTCCATGAGGTATAGAAATAAGTAATTTATCATCCTGTACTTTATAATTATGCTGATTACTGGCGAGCTGATTCACTTTAGCAATTTGTGCAACATATTCGGATTCCTGGAACGAAGGAGAGGAAAGATCGATGTGTAGCACCGGCACCATGGTTTGAGACGAAGACAATGCGCTCAAAGATTTACCTGACAATATCAACCCGGACTGATGACTTCCAGATTGGACTCCAGGGATAGCATTGCTCTCACCTTTGGACTTTTCCTCACGAGGAGAGGTTTCATCACAAAAGGCTCGAGACAACGCATCGGGCACTATGTTTACCGACCCTTTTCGGTACCCAATCTGGAAATCAAAAGCTTGTAGTTTAAGACTCCATCGAGCGAGTCGACCGGAGAGATCTTTCTGCGACATCAACCAACGTAGACTAGCGTGATCCGTATAGATGGTAAACGGATAACCTTCGATATAAGGCCTAAATTTGTGGACGCTCAGTACCGCGGCATAGCACTCGAGCTCGGTAACCGAATAGTTCCGCTGTGCTGAATTTAATTTGTGGGAGATGTACTCGATAGGGTGCTCAGCTCCTTCCGAATCCGTCTGAAAAAGTACACTGCCCACACCCACGGCACTAGCGTCGCACTGAATAAAAAAGGGTCTACTATAGTCAGGATGCGCTAACACAGGAGATGATGACAAGGCCAATTTAAGAGAGTTAAACGCAGAGTCGGCTGTAGGAGTCCACTGAAGTTTCCCAGATTTACCAGTCAGATCAGTGAGAGGAGCTGCTAGCGAAGAGAAATCTTTAATGAAACGCCGGTACCAGCCACACATTCCCAGAAAACGTCGAATTTGTTTGGTGGTAGTGGGGATTGGATAATCCATGATCGCTGTACATTTGTCTGGGTTTGTGCGGAGGCAACCGTTTCCTACAATATAACCCAAGTAGTTGACTTCTTTGAGGACGAATTGACTCTTGGTGATATTAATAGTCAAACCAGCATTTTTCAAAAGTTGTGCAATTTCTTGTAATAAGGCAAAGTGTTCGGCTAGAGTGGAGGATGTGACAAGGAGATCGTCGAGATACACAAAGACCTTATCGTGCAACCGATGCGGGATCACTCGGTGCATAAGGCGACAAAGGGTCTGTGGCGCGTTGCATAAACCAAAAGGCATGACGGTGAACTGATACAAGGGCCGTCCAGGTACCGTAAACGCTGTCTTATCGCGGGATTGTGGGTCGAGTGGTATCTGCCAAAAGGCATCTTTTAAATCAATAGCCGATATGTATCGAGTTTGATCCAAACGACCCAACAATCCGTTGATAAGAGGCAACGGGTACGCATCCTTGACGGTGGCCTTGTTCAGTTCTCTAGCATCTAAGCACAGACGAACTTTGCCACTAGCCTTACGAACCAAAGTAACCGGCGAGCACCAGGCACTTTGTGAGATCTCGATGACCCCCAAAGACAACATCCGATCCAACTCATCGTACATCAACTTTTGAATCGCAGGAGAGACGGAATAAAACCGCTGTTTTATAGGTTTGGCCTCACCCACGTCAATACTGTGAGTTAATAAAGAGGTTTTTCCGAGACCCAATTTGGTACTAGAAGGAAATAAGTTTTTAAGATTATCGAGCAATTGCTGTTCAATAACAGATAAATCGTGAAATGTAGAGGGAGTATTAGAGTCGGACAACTCAGGTGCAAGGTTCAACGCAGAAATCTTTGGAATGATTCCGAAACGATTCCAGAAATCAATTCCCAAATACAAAGTCTGTTCCAATGAGGGAACCACATACAGATTCAGATTATGTGTCACCCCATTGAACTGAATACGCGCATTAACGTATCCCATGACACGCTGAGACTGTCCGCTCGCAGTTTTAATTAATTGAGGAAAGTTGTGAAATGAAACTAATGGGTTGTTGAGGAACCTCTCCGATCCACAACCCAGCACGCTAACGCTGGCTCCACTGTCCAATAGACCTCGGTAAGGTACATCATTAACAAGGACATCGGCATATGGCCGATTGTCACCTGCTTCAGAACCGAGTATTGAGGCGAGAACGAAAGATCGCATGATCCTTCGTCTCTCCCAATATTGGATTGAACGGGAAAGCCGCACTGAGCTGCGAGATCGGGGAGGTTCGACAATTTCCGAATCTAGTGAATTTATTGACATTTGAAATGAAGTGTTGGTAGGAATAATGGAAACATCATCCGAGAAGCGGACCGTTTGAACAGGAAAAGGTTTCAAAGGAACTTGACAACTCGAAAGAGGTGAAGTTTCCGGCTTATTTATGGTTAAAAATGATTTATAGGGTGTATTGTCATAATAAGGGTTTGTGGACGGTGCAATATTCGACGACAATAGCAACGCTGGATCTACGACCAAGGGTTTAGAACGAGATCGACCCGATCCAGACACAAAATCGGAATCGGAGGATTCTACGAAAGCTATCTCGGATCGATCTAATTCCTCCTCACTGACGCAGACCCTAGACGAAGTTCCGAGTCGGTATTGCTGGCCGCATCTTCCTGATTCGGTCTGGGTAAAATCGCAGGTGGCCCTCTCATCCCAGTTCTCCAAGAACCACTCTGTTGGTTTCCCGTACACTTAGGACATCTCCGAGCGATCGTATCTCGTTGACCACAACGATAGCAGAAGTATCCGGTGGTAGGTACGGTACATTGTTGAAAAGTGTGACCGATGTCTAAACAATTATAGCAGACGGCCTGACTACCCACACCAGCTGTACGTTGAGTATTACTAGAGTTGCGAGATTCAGGCTTCTTTTCAGATGATCTCCCTGCAGCCCCAGGAGTCCCCGATGGACCACTAAGCGCTGCCAACGAGCAATCCGCAGGAACCTCAGTAGGTGCCACGTTCGGTGTTTCCACCGGTAGTTCCAAATCATCATAAACATCCGCGGATAACTCGTTGATCGCGCGTCGAGAATACATCGGAGGATCCGAAGGGGAGCGGAAACGCTTAAGGGAATCTTCCCACGCAGTACAACTCTGTATTAATTCATTGATGGAAGAAAAATGACGGTCAGTGAGGTGATATTGCAATACTGGTTTCATATTGGTGATAAGTAATTGAATGAACTCATCATCCTGGTAAGGGGTGTGGCATTGTAGGGACAAACTCCACATATGGTGGTAATATTCCTGGAAGCTTTCCTGAGGTAACTGCTTCCTCGACTCGACCATCCTGCGAATTTCGAATTTGGTTCTTCGGTCTTTAAATCGTTCAATGAACGCTTGCCGCAAGTTACTCCAGTCAGCTAAGGGGTTATGTCGGCGGTAAGTCCAGTACCACTGCAGGGCCACATCCCTTAAAAGGAGATGTAGATCAAGAAGGATAATGTCGGAGGAAATTTTATTGGCTAATATGACTGAATTTAATTGGAACAGGAACATGTCCACTGTAATACCCGCAGGTGACCCATTATAAGAAATGCCACATCGAGACAAGGTACGTCGGTGAAATTCAGAATTTCCAGAATAACCAAAAGTTGATACGGCTGGTTGAGAAGCCATATTTCCCAAATTCTGAGCTGCATTTGCATTTAAAGTACTATTTTGAAAGTCAGCTGAAGCTGGCATAAAATTATTATTAAGTGGTGCGGAAGTAGTCTGCTCCAGAGATGAACGCCCTTGCGGAACAGAAGCTACTGGTGAATTTTCCAATTGGAGAAAATCAATTGGTACATATTGCTCATTACAAGAAACCGGAGGATTTTGAAAGTGAACCTGCTGGGTTTTTTTAAGTTCATGACCACCATTCATCGCCATATTGGGATTCATTAAATTGGGTACAATCGGAGTAGCTGCTACTGCCTGCATAGCTGTCATTTGAGCAGTTAAAAATTGCACCTGAGCCATCAAAGACTTTATCATTCCAGACTGGTCCATTGTTGGAACAGCATCGGGTTCTACAGAATTATTTAAAGTTTTGGGAGGAATATCTGGTAACGTTTTAGTAGGTTCCCCAGCACTACCGGAAGGATTTTCATGTTTTTCTTCCTCAGAGTCCCATGTTTGATCGCATCCACTAACCTTAGCCAAATCTATGGACTGGTCTAAAGCTTCAGGAGTTTCCAAAAATTGACTTAATGCCTTTAACAATTTGTTACTATTTTCCAAAAGTATACTGGCTTTTTTCCCATAAGTTGGAGACGAAGAAACACGAATCAGTCGCCCTTGCACATGCAATAACCGAGTGTGAAGACATCGAACTGTATTTAATTGCTTATCCTTTTGTAAATCCGAAACGTTAATGAAAGCATCCTGAATACCTTGCAATTTCAAATTACAAGTAGTAATTTCTCTATCAGGATTGGATTTAGCTTTAGAATGCATCTGGCCAGGAGTTTCCACGGTACCAGCTGCCTCATCTAACAACGACTTTCTCAACTGATCCATAGCATCAGGAGAATCCACCCTAATGGACCGAACAACCAACTCGATTTCTAATTCATCAATTTTTAAATGTGTCTCATCCATATTGTGATAGTTCAAAATTCAATATATGGAGGAACAGAAAATATATATAGATATGTATATAAAAAAAACGAGAAGATGGACAAAATTAAAACTAATATTCTAACAATAAACCGTTTGCAAAAAAAATTGTTTACTTGTTTAAATTCAGAAAAAAATTACCCAAGAAAAGAATTTATAAATTGAAAATGGGAATATTTTATCCCAGAAATTGAAAACAACTAAACACAATAATTATATTACGTAGTTAAATAAATCCAAAGTATGGAAAGGATAACACTAGCGTTATCACAAAAAATTATTCCCCAAACCTAAAGAAAATTATAAGTATACCCGTTTACCAAATAAAATTAAATTAATTATTTAAGCGAAATTCAAAGGAATTGATTAGACAAAATTAAATAAAATTAATTAAAAACCAAGTTAATATATAAAACCAAATTATGTTTATTATTGAGAAAAAAAATTAAATTAGTTAACTAAATCCGCAAAATTAAATTAGAACTTCAATAATAACGTGGACATCCACAAGTCGGGAAACGTGAGGAGCTACGAGAATATTATTACTGTCACAAGGACTCACTCGCGTCAATTGTTGACTGCCGCTCACTCAAACGCTGATCAAAACCGTACTTGAAGGATTATCACACGATGATACACTGGCGTTCATTTAATTTTGTAATAGTTGCGTAACAATAAAAAAAATGTTTATAACAAAAGTTCAATCAAAAAAAATCAAAAATAAATTGGCTTAATTTATTAACGAGCGACAAATCGATTAATTTTTAAATGAACTAATAAAAAAATAAAGAAAAATAGTAAGGTAATAAATCGATAAATAAAGCGAATATACGTAGAAAATTAGCTGCTCCACTATGCTGTAAGGAATTAGGAATAGAGAGAAAAAGATGACGACGAGAAAAAAATAAAATTTTCACAAACAGTGAAAAGTGAAAGTAAATAAAGAAAAATAAAGAGAGAGTTGATCGAATGATGATCGGTGTGGCCATGCGTTGGGCCGGTGGTAAAATAATAATAAGTAATAATAAAAAAATGGTTGGTCTCCTCCCCCGTTGGCCTCACAGCCGCACTCTTAGAGCTCCACCATGAGACGCGGGGTACTGCTAAATATAATAATAACACCGCTGAGGTCCAATAATTTTAATTAAAGAAGATAAGAAATAGAAAATTAACAAAAGAATGAACTAAGGATGTGCCATTGACCAATGAGACCACGAACTGTCCAATCAACACCACATTGGTGGAAACAACAAGTCCGCAATCTCAATGCTCATGGCACACGGAACCAACATGGCAAACGATCCAGCGAGGTCGAATGACTCGAAGTCAGAACACGCTTGGATCGCTCCCCATGAAGGTAGTTGGATCAAAATAAAATTAACTGAAAAAAATTGAAGTAAATTACTTAAGGGTACGTAGATCTGCAAAATAGAAAATAAAAAATTGAAGAAAGCTAAACTCAGAACAAAGGAAAAATGAGTCTAACCACAATCTAACGCCACATGGCGGAAATGGTAGACCCACTCACCCGATGAACTGAGAATAGGGATTGACACTCACAACTGTATGTAATCAAACAGCATACGCTGGTTACAATACAGATGAGGGTGCCAACCGGACAAGGGAAACATTGATGTGAGCATCCGTACAGATCAAACAACGCAAGCGTTGGACTTTGTACGTGATGCTCACAACAAGTTTGAAAAAAAAAATCTGAAAAATGAAAAGTCGAAAAATTGAATTTAATTAGCCGAATTTGGGCGCCACTGTAACGAAATCCCAAAAGGGATTACGTTAACAGACATGAGAATAGCGGTCTGATGCGGTATAGTAGCTGGCTAGAGCTCACGGTGCGGCGTGGGGATTCTCAGACATATTTCTCATGCTTGAATAACCGCATGATGAACATAATTAGAGGGGCAAATGGAAATTAACAATTACACTGCCACGGCCTCAGCGGCAAAAGGAAATAATAAGCCGGGAGTGATCGTTTCGGAGTGACCGTCTCAATCCCAGGCGACTACCGCCGTGACTGCCACACGGGCCTCCCCTCATCGGCCCGCCTACTGGGATGCTGTTTCCCAGTCGCGACGGCTCCCGATGCCATTTATGAAGGAGGGACGCCCGCATGACAATCCCAGCGACAATCCCCCGGAACGAGACCGTCACCCCGACGCGATCAACTCATGTGGCGTGCCGCCCTCCAGCACAGCCTGTCCTGGAGGAACGAACGGCACGCACGGAAAAGGATGGAAAAAGGCCGACCCTTCGCATGACCCCACCTCACATCACCCGATCAATTATTTATTTACGCGCACATGGTGCGGTTAGCACACGACAGTTAAAAATGCAAAAAAGAAAAAAAAATTGTTACGGTAAAAGTAAAAACTGAAAAAATTCGTTAGAAAACTACGTTACCACTGATTCTACGTTATATTAAAATTTTACTTTCACTAATCACTGTTCCAAAAAAAAATCATGAAAAAAAGAAAATAACACCAAAGTACCTGAAACAGAAAAAGGGACCGCTATGTGGTCGAACCACACCCAACGCGGACAACCGAACCGAAGCGAAGCAAAAAGAAAAATTGCGAAAACTCCAAACGCAATCACTCAAACAACGGTGAAAAGATGAAATAGGCGTGATATTTGCTCGGTGTGGGATTTCCACCAAACCGGTGCATCACCACAGATCGCGAGTATGACCGCACAAAACCAATATATAATATATAGGAAAAATAATAGGGGGAAAAACAACTGTTACAATTTAAAATTTACAAGTTGTTTTTACCCTGAATAGCGTACCTTTTTATTTCTTACCCACCTTGGCCCGTCCGACCACCGCAACCAGCGCCGACGCAGGATCCCCCTCACCAAAATGCTGCCCGGCCCACAAGGGCGGGAATATTATCGTATGTAGATCCGTCCGATCCAAACACACTCAATAACCGGATTCAGTGTATCGTACCATAAAACACACGTTAATCCGAAGGTTGACCTTTTATAGTCGAACTCTGTCGAACGGCACAAAAGAAAATAATATATTTTTTTTTTTTTTTTATTTAAATTGGCACCAAAACAGTTTCCAGATTTCTCTTTTTTTTCTTTTTTTTTTATTTCACCAAAAGGTTCACGCCACAATCAAAAAAAAATAAAGTAGGAAAGGTAAAACTCAACAACTAATTTACGCTTTCATAGCCATCAACAATTTTTATTATTCAATTTATTGTCTAGTAAATTAACACAAGAAATATATACCCCATTCGCAGATGGGTATGGATTTAATTTACAGATATGATAAATACACTAATCGATCTTATTAATATTATTAATGTTTATAAAATTAATACACATCATTAGGAAGTTAATTCCTTCTTTTGTCTATTGTTCCTTTTTTTTTTTTTTGTTTACAAACTTAAGATGGTGGTTTATAATTTTTCTGCGGTGATATACATTCCACCGCGCACATAACAAAAAAAACCCAGTTATAAAAAAAATTAACTATTATCACAAAAAAAATTTACTTGAATTTGACGACATTGGCCAAAGTAATAACATGGTCGCTAATTTAGTCCAAGCAAAACCATTTAAAATTTACCGTCAATATAACGAACCTCGAAAATTCACTCGACTTTACTCAACAAGAATCTAAACTTGACTTTTATTTTTTTTTCATTTATCAAAAAAAATTTTAGACTTATCGTCACATCAATGCGAAAACTAGATTTTTTATTTTTAATTTTTTATATAAAAAAAAGGTGACTTATCGTCAACCAAAAACTCAAACTCGACTAACTAATCAAAAAAAAATATTTTACATCAATTACAAAAAAATCAGAAAATTTTCCCCCTCCTATCTCTCCCTTCGCATCGCTGTTTGTCCCGCTCGCTGTATTTGTGCACACACACAATCAGTTTTATTATTTTTTTTTTTATTATTATAAAATCTTTATTCATGTTTATGTTCTCTTTTCTTTTTTTTGTTTATATGTGCACAAATACAACGAATGAAACCACCAACGACGACGAACATATATATACACTCAGTTGTACGGTCGCTTCGGCTCCATGTCTAATCAGCCGATCGGTTTTCTTCCCCACACAAAGCAAATATCACGCGTTAACTCAAGCCAATAACATCAACAAGAAAAATGGAATATTCGAGACTGGACATTTTCGCATTGTAAACATTCCATCTCATACCACACAATACACATACACACACCATCTCGCAAGAAATATATATGCTTGTACATGATAATATAGAAAACAAGTAAATGCAGGGGAAAACAAAATAAAATATTTTTACATAACAATCGGTGAGAATATTAATTTGAATTTTGGGAAAGCATAGATCAGAGCGTATGTATATACAACCCTATGGTGGTCATGGTATATAAAAAAAAAAATTCAAACTATTTGAGCGTTTGGAGTTTTCGCAATAGAATTTTTCTGCTTCAAGTGGAGACGCATGCCAGTCGTAACAATCTCACTGAATTACGAACGGTTTGAAAAATGTGTGTGTACCAACACTGGAGCATTTAAAAGCGCCAATTTGACACTTTCAAACGCTTGCTGGGCTTTCGCGGACCAAATACATGATGAGTTCTTTTTGGTGAGATCTGTTAGAGGCGCAACAAAGAAGCGAAAAAAGGAATAAAGCGCCGATACCATCCCGCCATTCCTAAGAAACGACGAAGTTTTTTTGGATAATCGTGTACGGCTTTTATCTTATCCGGGTTTGTTGAAAGGGTTCCGTCGCCAACAACATAACCTAGATAGTTGATGCGTTTGAGGAGGAAGTAACTTTTTTCAAGGTTTACTGTTAAACCAGCATCAAACAATCTTTTACCAACAATTGACAGCAATTCGAGATGATCTTCAAATGTCCTAGAAGCAATTAGAAGGTTATCCAGATAAACAAAAACGCGATGCATCTTTCAGGTCGAGACTTGAGATAAATCTTGTTTCCTCCAATCGGCTGATGATTCCGTGGTTTATAGGCAGCGGATTCGCATCCTTCTTCGTCACTTCGTTCACTTGTCTTGCATCCTAACAAAGACGGACCTTGCCATTTGGTTTCCGAACTAATTTCACGGGTGAACTCCATGCACTTCTGGATTCTTCAATCACTCCCAGAGACACCATCCGATCTATCTCAACAAGCAAATCAGCTTGTACCGCATGAGATACAGGTTAGTATCGTTGTTTGATGGGCGTAGCACCTTGTACGTCAATATTGTGCGAAAATATGGATGTTTTACCAAGACCGTTTTTGTTAGACGATGGAAATTGTTTAACGACTGCGTCTAGGCGACATTTTTGATCATTGGAATGAATTCCAAAAATATACCATATGCCTAAATAAAGAGCTTGTTTTAGGCTTGGAATTAGATAAATAATCACTACTTTCTGCTTACCGTTGTAGTAAACAGTAGCCCTAAAATATCCCAGAACACGCTGCTTTTAACCACCTGCTGTTCAGACTTCCGAGGATATGCTATGATATTTTATATTAGGATTTAAAAGATTCTTTTCACAACCCTATCTCAGCGCAGTAATAGAGGCACCACTATCCATTAAACCTTTATAAGGTACTCCATTAATACCCACGTTGGCGTAAGGTCTATCATTTAAATGCTCGGTAATGAAAGTTTCCGAAATTGAAAAATTTAGTGCTTTGCTTTTGTCCCAATATTTACAAACACGAGATTTAGCTTTATCCGAAAGTTTTCTTTTGGATTGATTTTAAATTACCGAGGAAATATTTTCAGGAATTAAATTCAATTTAGAATTTGGAATAACAAAATTGGTTACGGCCGCAAATTTGAATGTTGATTTTGCTGGGAATTGTTGGTCAAAATTTTTATGATATATGGTTGGTATGGCTGCAGGGTGTTTCAAGGGTGGTTCATGGCAGCCCCTTGAGTCCTCGCTTCGACGTTTCCCGAAGAATAACACTGAAGGATTATAATTTTGCTGAAACGCATCAATTTGGTTCGGATTTGGGTTAAAATTTTGGTATTGTCCGTGATTAGGATTTACTGAAGGATTATAATTTTGTGGACCAAAGCATGAAAACGGACACTTTTCATTGTGGTCACAACAATTTGATCTAATATAGGGTTTACAATTTCACTGAAGTGATATTGTGGTTTAAAAAACATGTCGAGTACATAATGTTGCCATTTCCACATATCTTCAAGAGTGACACATCTTACCAAAGCACTAATGGAGTCAATATCTTGGTCAGCACGATGATTCTGAAGGCCAACGTTCATGTTGTAGCGAAGTATTCTTGAGATATCCGAATCCGGAATCGGAATTCGGAATCGAAGAGTCAGGGAAAGAATTTCGTTGTAAAATTCGATGAAAGGTTCACCTGTTCTTTGACTGCGAGAATCAATAAGCCTACGAATATCGTCATCTGTACGACGATCTGAAAATCATTCAATAATTGTAGCTTCAAGTTGATCCAGGAAGAATTCGGATTACGCTCAATGTACCACCGATACCAATTAGAGGCAGATCCGTTCAACAATACCCTAAATTGGTCTCTCATTATATGTTCAGAGACTTGCTATGTACGGGCTAAGGGTTCTACTTTAAAGAGAAATCTCTCTACTGGTACGCCATCAGTTGAACTATCAAAATCAATTTTACAATTCGACAATTGATGTTTCCGATCACACAACTTGAACGAATAAGTTGGTTGAGTAGCAAAGATAGGAATTGGTTGTTGTTGTCCGAATGGTAAAGTGTTATTATAGCCAAATGGTGGAACTGAAAAATATTGTGGAATCGGATTTTGATGAGCATTTGCTAATGCCCTACTGGCCAAATTTAAATTTGGCATATCTGAATTTATCTGCTGCCTTGTATCCGTATTTTGTGATATTTGCTCATTGGTTACAGCAGGTTTATTTTCAACAAAGCTTACTTAAGGTTCATCCTCCGAAGAAGATAATTCCTCTATTAAATTGTTGCTGCTTTCTTCAAGTATCCTAATCGTTTCATTTAATGAAACGTTATCAGTCACCAATTTCTGGATGTGTTTTTCTAAAATTTGGCCTTCTTTTAAAGCATTCCTACAATTACTTTTGTAGCGCCTTATTACTAATACTAAGGATTCCAATCTGTCACTGTCCAATGTATCACATGCCAAATTCTAGTCAACACCTTATGGAAATATTTCGGATTCACTTCTTCATTCTTTTGACTCACCACCCAAGCTTGATGTTCCTGTAATTTTCCAACGCATTTTCGAAATCGCGATCTGGATTTTTCGAAGCTTGTTTATAGCGCTTGCAAAGGCGGAAGAATAGGATCTTTAAGTTCTCCCTCAACTGATGTCTTTAGTCTTGCTAATCTCTCACCTGGACTATCCTCAATACTCCTTACAATACATTGAACTAAAATTTCACCTTGTTTTAAATAACTAATATTAAAACAGTTATTCACAGAGTTAATATTCACAAAAAAAAATAAACAGAAATTATATACAGGTGACACGACACCACAATAAATATTACCTAGGTAAATACCTAAATGAAATGATGCGGTATTATTTTACCACAATATTATAGTTACTCAAAACAAATCTCAGAGCTTGACTCAAAGTTAAAAGCTGTATTCGCTACCTGCAAAAAATTCTGATGCAAAAAAAAACACAAAAAACCACAATCGCTGAAGCCGAACCAAAAATATGATAATTTACTAATCGAGAAAAAAATTAGTCCGGGAGGAACAAAATGTGTTTAGCTTGATTAAATGACACGCGATGAATAGAAGTCATTGTGAAGAAGTAGGATGACCACAACTCCCCAAAAAAACATTGTAAAAAAAGTCAGAAACTTAAATGGAAAATACAAGTGGTTTGAAATGCTAAATATTTTATTTAGTGTACGCAGATAATTGTTAAAAATCAAAAAAATTAGAGAACAAATTTAATGGTTCTATTTGGTAAATTACCAATGTATTTAACTTCGAACAGAAACATGAAATTCTGTTTTTCTCCACCGCTCATCAAAATTACACCCATAACAATGATTAAAATTTAAATGCAAAATCAATTCAAATCGGAGTAAGCAAAAATTTATTCCAGAACCTAGTGTCCTAATAGTCCAGGAAACAAAAACAGGGCTCCACATAAACTTGTGAATAATTCCAATAAACTTTTAACTAATATCACAGAATGTATACATATAAACAAAACAATATCTTCTATTGAACTTTAATCCTAAGTTTGTGAACAAATATTTAAATTAAGATTAAGAAAAGATAGAAAAACAATTTTGTATGGAATCAATGAAACAAAACAAAAATACAAAAATGTTTGTACACCTCTTTGTTTTGATCCATAAAAATCAGTACAATTTTAAAAGGAAAGGGAAATCTTTACACTTTGTAATGTGTTTAAAAGAGATAGACGTTCATAAATAATTTTTGATTTTGATCTAGTTAGCTTTGCGAAACTTTAAAATCAAATCAAAAAATAAACAAAGGACCACTTATTGTTTTTGATGACGAGATACAAAATTATACAAATAAAAGTGAAATGATACATAAATACATACACAACCTTATTCAAGTTATGTTTTTGCCTTTTTTATTTGTTTGATATGATTTGGTATCCCGTTACCGAAAACAATAAAAGGTCCTTTATTTATTTTTTGATTTGATTTTAAAGTTTCGCAAAGCTAACTAGACCAAAATCAAAAATTATTATTGAACGTCTATCTCTTTTATACACATTACAAAATGTAAAGATTCCCCTTTCCTTTTAAAATTGTACTGATTTTTATTGATCAAAACAAAGAGGTGGGTACAAACATTTTTGTATTTTTGTTTTGTTTCATTGATTCTATACAAAATTGTTTTTCTATCTTTTCTAAATCTTAATTTAAATATTTGTTTACAAACTTAGGATTAAAGCGCAATAGAAGATATTGTTCTGAGTGCTAATATAATATTGTTCGCTATACTTTGGCACAACTTTTCAGAAAAATCCCCACTTCTAAGTGTTAAGCAAAAAAAAAAAATAACGGTACTTTAGTTTTATTATTATTTCATTACTTTTTTTGAGATTCTTAAAATGGCTAATAACTTTGGGTATAAAAGATTTAGAAACTAGCTTTGTATGCGAGCTTATCTGAGAATTGGAGAATTAGTGGTTATTTAATAATAAAAGTCGCTCGAAGTGAGATATTTCAGAAAAAGTCAATGTGCTGGTACCCTCATTCCGGGTTTCTCCTTTGTGTGTTTGAAAATAAAAAAAAGACCCTTCTAATCTTTTAAGGGTTACTTTCAGTAAAGAAAACCGGTTTCAGAATACCTACACACACATATATATATATATATATATATATATATATATATATATATATATATATATATAATATATATATATATATATATATATATATATAATATATATATTATATATATATATATATATATATATATATATATATATATATATATATATATATATATATATATATATAATATATATATATATATATATATATATATATATATATATATATATATATATATATATATATATATATATATATATATATATATATATATATATATATATATATATATATATATATATATATATATATATATATATATATATATATATATATATATATATATATATATATATATATATATATATATATATATATATATATATATATATATATATATATATATATATATATATATATATATATATATATATATATATATATATATATATATATATATATATATATATATATATATATATTATATATATATATATATATATATATATATATATATATATAATATATATATATATATATATATATATATAATATATATATATATATATATATATATATATATATATATATATATATATATATATATATATATATATATATATATATATATATATATATATATATATATATATATATATATATATATATATATATATATATATATATATATATATATATATATATATATATATATATATATATATATATATATATATATAGATATAGATATATATATATATATATATATATATATATATATATATATATATATATATATATATATATATATATATATATATATATATATATATATATATATATATATATATATATATATATATATATATATATATATATATATATATATATATTTGTGAGTGAAGTTGTCAGAAAAAGTGTAAATTTTGTAATGCGGGAAAATAAAGATATTTGTATTATTTGTAATAAGTGTATGCAGAAAAAGGACTCTACAGTGGTAAAAGAAGGAATTGGTAGCTTAATCGAAGCTTCAAATTCAAGAAATGATGATTTGTGGAAAAAGTTAGAGAACGTTGAAGAAATTTTATTGCATACAGAATGTCGGAAAAACTATACAAGGAAAAGTAGTATTGTTGCTTTCAAAAGAGCGTGTGAGCAAGATAAGACTAATTAATTAATATCAGATACTTATACTAATTTCCCAAAACAGGACCATCATCATCAGATTGCAGCCAGCAAAAAATGTTAAGATCAAGCATGCCATCATTTCATTTTAAAATTAATTGTTTATTTTGTAACGAAGTGATTCAAGAGATTGACTCCAAGAATGTAAGCCGGTACAAGCAAGTTAGTGTTGTGAAATCAACCGAAATGTAACAAACTATCCTGGATCTTTATTGTAAACGCAATGACGCATGGGGAAGTATCGTCAATACACGAATTGGTGCGTCAATTAATTTGTGGACACAACATGCGCGATATCATCTGAAATGCTTCGGCAAATTTAGAGAAGTGACCACTAATCCGTTCAGAAGAAACCCCATAAATGACAACTGTCGTGCAGGTTACGAAGCTTTGTGTGCCTTCATAAAACAAAGTAATGAATGTCAATTTACTTTACGCGATCTGAAGGAAAAACTAAGGGAATTCAGTGGCAATGATGTAGATTTGTACGGTTACTACTACTTGAGGGGCCTGCTTATAAATCATTTTAAACTAAATTTGGCAGCAACCAACTTATTTGGCAAAACCATAATTTTAACTTTAAAGGACATGTTACCCGAAGAACTGTTAGTGCAGAATTGGGACTCATACAAATGCAGTTCTGTTAGAGTGTAATTAATCTAACTCTTTAATTAATTGAAACACTTGATGATTTTAGAATATTTATTTTAGTAACAAAATTATGCAATACAACTTTTACATATGACGGAACGGAAGTAAGTAAGAAATTGACAATAAAAGATGGCCACGAAAAGTCAAAATCCAAATCGATGATGATTGCGTTTACACCAAGAGTTGACTTTTAGTTGCATCCAACACTCCTCCTCAATTTCTACTTTATAACAACTGCTCCCTCTTTCCTTGAATAATAAATGAAATTAAAACAACCCGCTATCCTTTCGAAGTGATTGTAACCGATTTGTGCCCAGCGGCTTGGTGCACATATCTGCCAGCATCTCGTTGGTAGGACAATACTCACATCGAATCGTTTGCTTTTCGATGTGATCCTTAATAAAATGTAGCCTGGTGTCGATGTGCTTAGATCGGCTAGAGAAACCTTCTTGGTTGATCAGTGCTAAGCAGCTTTGATTGTCTTCGTATATCAAATTCGAGTTGTTTATGTCGACATTAAAATCGTTCAACAACCTTCGCAGCCAAATCGCCTCCTTACATGCTTCGGACAATGCAACAAACTCGGCCTCTGTTGATGATAGTGAAACGCATGATTGCTTCTTGCAACTCCAACTTATCGTTGCTCCAAATAACTTGAATAAATGACCGCTGTTTGATTTTCGATCGCATCGATCTTCGGCCCAGCTGGCATCTGCATACCCAAAAAATATGTTCTCGCATTTAACATCTCCCGTGCGTAATTTTAAATCGTTTTTACCCTTTAGATAACGTACAACTCGCTTCAGCTCTGTCCAATCTTCTTCATTCGGACAATTTGTCTTTTGTGCGAGTATCGCCACACTTGCTGCAACATCTGGCCGAGTGTTTATTGATACATACAGCAAGCTGCCAATTAGTTGTTGATATTCCGCGTTATTTGGCAGCAGATCAGGCAATGAACCCTTCTGATATTCTGGCTTTAACAGGTATTTAGATATTTTTGCACCTTCTAAATTGAATCGATTCACCACGTGATTGATGTATGATTTCTGACTTATGTTAAATATTCCATTAATGTCCCTGTCGACCTGTATTCCAATGTACGTCTTTATTTTGCCCAAACTATCAACTTTGAATTCGACGTTCAGAATTTCCTCAACCCGTTTGATCGCGTTGCTGTCACTACAAGCCACCACGATGTCATCAACGTAGATTAATATATAACACCACCCATTGCCGATTTGCTGATAGTATAAGGATGGGTCTGCTTCACTACGATAAAATCCTGCGTCAACGATTACCTTGTTTAATGACATGTTCCAGGTGCGTGCCGACTGCTTCAGTCCATACAAGCTCCTTTTTAATCGACATACCATGCTTTTATCATCCGTTTCGAAACATGGCGGCTGCTTCATGTAGATTTCCTTCTCTAGTTTGCTGTTTAAGAAAGCCGTTTTTGCATCCAAATGGATTACCTGCATTTGCTCTCTGCCTGCCACCGTCAACAACGTTCTAAAAGTTGTTTGCTTAGCAACTGGTGGAAATACCTCGTCGTAATCCTGGCCAAACCGTTGCGTAAATCCTTGGGCAACCAGTCTAGCCTTAAACTGCTTTACAATGCCGTCTGCGTTAGCTTTCAATTTAAACACCCACTTGCAACCCACTGCTTTTCGATTACTTGGTAATTCAACTATTATTTCCCAGGTGCCATTTTCTGCATGTGATTTCATTTCATCATGCATAGCCGCAAACCATTGATCCTTTTCTGCGGTCTTCAGTACGTCTTCTGCCAGTGTTTTCGGCTCAGTAATTATTGAATTAATATTTTCGATTTCCTCGATTAATCGTTTTGATTTGACCCCCTAAGTTTCTCGTTCCGAGCATCTAACTGGGTTTTTGGCAATTGGGATTGAAACAGTTCCTTTTTCGCGGCCCTCATTATTTCGCTTGATATGTTCTTGACCTGACACAGCGTCTGGTGCCTCCACTATTTGTTCACTTTCATTAGTGGTATTGTCAACTTGTGGTTTTATTTCGACAGTTACGGTATTATCTTCCCCTTCCAAGAAACGAACATCACGGCTTGTAATCAACTTGTTCGTCTTTACATCGATGCGCCTTTGAGTTTTCGTCGTAACCCAAAAATCGTGCCTCCACTACCTTTATGTCCAATTTTCTTCGTTTCTCCTTAGGGATATGCACAAAACATTTTTTCCCGAAGATTTTAAAATTTTTCAAAATTGGTAATGTACCCGACCAGATTTCTAGTGGTGTCTTCGGAGCTCCTTTTGTTGGCAAACGGTTCTGCATGAAATTAGCCGTTGTAACTGCTTCCGCCCAGAACGAATGGTCCAATTTAGCCTCAAACATCATACATCGAGCCATCTCGATTAACGTTCGGTTCTTGCGCTCTGCTACTCCATTTTGTTCTGGTGAATATGCGGCAGTGTATTCTACTTTAGTCCCGATGCCCTTTAAGTATTCAATGACCTGTTTGTTTTTATATTCTGTTCCGCGGTCTGAGCGAATAACTTTTATGGTCTTTGAAAACATAGTTCGCGCCATTTGACTGAATTCCTTAAACCTCATGAAACATTGCGATTTTTCCTTCAGCAAATAAATTACCGTGTATCGCGAAAAATCGTCTATGAATGTTAGAATGTAGCGTATTCCACCATGTGACTTAGTTGGCATCGGCCCACACAAATCAGTGTGAACTAGAGCCATCACAGCATTCGTTGATGTCAATGACCTTTTTGGAAAAGGTAACCTAGTCATTTTCCCTCGTGTACATATTTCACAGTCGTCGCTGTAATTACACGCTTCAAAACACACACCGGTGACTAAATTGTCATTGTTTAGATGCCTGCCCACATTAATGTTACGATGACCCAAAATGGGATGCCACTTGTGTACACATAAATTAGTTCTCTTGTGCGCTGCATAGACTTCCTTTGATTGTTTGAGAATGTATTGGCTGCCACAATTTTCGCCAATATATATTCGCCTGCCACCTTTCTTTTGCACTGAACACTTATGCGTACCAAATGTGATCTCATATCCACGAGCCGCCATTAATTTTACCGATAAGATGTTTCATGAAATTTCTGGTATATATAATGCATTCGTTAATATGGCCGATACCGAATTACCTTTATCATCAAAAAACTGTAATTTGACGGATCCGG
Organism: Tipula vernalis; assembly: GCA_958295665.1. Taxonomy (NCBI): domain Eukaryota; kingdom Metazoa; phylum Arthropoda; class Insecta; order Diptera; family Tipulidae; genus Tipula; species Tipula vernalis. The sequence continues at coordinate 168,326,619 of OY282559.1, forward strand.
TACCACGTGACGAATATGTACGTCCATCAGCCACCCTGACTTTTTCTTGATTATTGAAAGTCAAATTCTCGAACTTAGACTTATTCACTCAAATGTGACACGTAGCACCGCTATCATTGATCCAATAGTCTGCACTTTGACTTTCGATGTGTTCGGTCATGAACAACATATCGTCATCTGATTTCTCAACAGCCGCCGCCTTTTCTGATTTTCCCAATGGTTGTTTGACCTTATCTTTTTGAAGCCATTTAGTATACTTAAGGCATTCTACTTTAAAATGTCCCGGTTTGTGGCAAAACCGACATTTTCCTTTTCGCTGGTCGATCTTTAGTACAGCGTCGCCTGCGCTATCACTATTTTCGTTACAATTGCGTATAGTTAAACGCTTATACTCGTCAATCAGTTTTTCCTGAACCATTTTCATGCTCAGGTCTTCCGTTTTCTGAGTTTCAAGTGCCGTCACGATTGTATCATAGCTGCGCAGTAGTTGCCCAAGCAGCAGCCCAATCTGCCATTTTTCCGATAACTTTTCCTCTCCAAGATCGTCAATCCGTTGAAACATGTCCATCAACCAATGAATATGTTCTTCGAGGATATCGCTCTCCGTAAGCTTTTTTGCGCAAATTTCCTTTATTAGTTGCACACTGCTATTGCATGCACTCTTTTCGTGATATTGCTGCAACACATTCCACATCTTTTTTGCAGATTTAGTTTTTCTAATGTGAACAAATTGACTCTTTTGCACACTTAAAACGATTGTAGACATTGCGCTGTCGTTTGCTTTATTCCACACGGTCAATTGTGCTGCCTCGGCTGGCTTTTCACCAATTATTGCATCCCAACTATGCTCTTTCTTCAGCAGCATTTCCATCACAAACTTCCAATTAAAGTAATTATCGTTGTCCAACTTTTCGATGCGAATCGATCGATTACGTCCGCCATCATGTGTCTCAAAAAAAAACCCGCAGTGATGTATAGTTTTTATAATTAATAAAGTTTATTTTATCCACAGCCTATATAACGATCACTGGGCCCATAACCTGTTAGAGTGTAATTAATCTAACTCTTAAATTAATTGAAACACTTGATGATTATAGAATATTTATTTTAGTAACAAAATTATGCAATACAACTTTTACATATGACGGAACGGAAGTAAGTAAGAAATTGACAATACAAGATGGCCACGAAAAGTCAAAATCGAAATCGATGATGATTGCGTTTACACCAAGAGTCGACTTTTAGTTGCATCCAACAAGTTATATTGAAGAAGAGCGCGTTAGAACTGTTAAAGCAGCAGCAGGAATTATTAAAGAAGACAAACAGTCCCAAATTTATGATACAACAGACATTTATCCAACATTCGATGATATCAAAAATGGTGGTGAAGAGTATGTACCAGCGACTTTAAAGATATTTACGGAAACTCTTTATAAAAACGAAACGTATGTATGATATACGGATGCATACCAAAATCGTTTATATCACCAGTACTGCTTGGATTATCAGTTTACCTTCATCGTAAAGTTGGTTCGAGCTATATAATCGACCTATTGAATTCAATAGGGATAACTGCATCATACAATGACGCTGCCAATTACATCAAATGCGCAACAGAGTTTGCAGACATACACGTGGAAAAAAGTGAATTTATGCAATTTGTATTTGACAATGCTGATGTTAATGTATGTATGCACTTTAGACGGCTTAGACACATTTCATGCTCTAGGTGGGATTAAATGCATTGCACCTGCTACAGCGGTTAAATTGTGTGAAAAGATACAACGAACATCGATTACATAAAATAACAAACAAAAACATAACACACTTATAAATTATACATACCATATATAAAAAACCTGACTCATCAGGATTAAGAAAAATTATAATTGAGGATATAACTGCAGGTACACATGACGTGCACGGTTTACTTACAAACATGTCTTTAGATTTAATTTTGTTGGCTGGATTTAATAACTTGGAAAATGTACTTAGTTGGAATGGATATATGCAAGCAGTTAATTCTGGTAAGATTTATAATTTATCTCATAATTGTTTTAATTTTAAGAAACTTTTTTTAATTTTCCAAGGTTCGTTTGAAGTTTCACAAATAGTACCAGTGCCGTTCATCAATTTAAGTGCAAGTGATTTGACGACGTTATACTCAGCTTTAATTTATGCAGCCTGCGAAAGCAAGAAACATGGGCAGATGTGCATAGTTACTTTTGATCAACCACTCTTTATGAAGTCAATTGAAATGGTTAAGTCTGCGAAGCAAAACGGTGATATATCTGGAATAATTGTACGCCCTTGAGGATTTCATCTACTTGTGTCATAATAATTATGGGAAACAGTTTATGGTAATACAACAGTCAAACACATGCTTACCGGACACGCTTTTCGCGTGCTTTGCGAGCACATATACTGTCGGTATCAGCATTAAATTATTTGATTATGGACAATTCAGAACATTTAAAATCTGTAATAAAATCTGCTGAAGTCATGGAAATGTATCAGAAACTGATAGAAAACAGCATGTCACCTGATATGTGTTACGATTCGTAATGATTCAGAATATGCAAACCTTTGCTCCAATACAGTTTTGGCAGAAACACAACGGTAGTGTTTGATGGTTATCCGGACTACGCCACCACCAAAGGAGAAGAAAAAAAGAGAAGAGCCTCGCAAACATCCATAATAAATCGAAATTTATCGGCAAACTGAAGCAACACCTACATTGTTTGAGCACCCGCAAATATAGCTATGAGCTTTGCAAATCGTGGGGATCAGGTGGTGGTTGCTGCAAAGGACACAAACATCCTCATGCTGCTTGTGTTTTTATGTTCACCAGCACGTCAAACAATTTGGCTTCTTTGCCCCAAATCGAAGACTGTGAATGATATAGCAGCAAAGAGGACACGGCTGTCTTCATTAAGCGACCTGCTTCCTGTTCTTCATGCTTTTACCGGATGCGATACAACATTAGCATTGTACAGGAAAGGAAAACTAAAAGCATTCAAGCTTTTGCAGGCCAATACCTGACCGACGTGCAACTTTTCAAGTGTTCAAATTCGATTTAGCTTGTCTCCCACCAACAAAAGCAGCTGCAGATCAGCATTCATTTCGGGTATACTATCAAGTTCAGCCATGGCTGGGAAATGCTTTGCTACCAACAGACTGGGGATGGAAATCTGTCAAAAGTAGTTTGCTGCCCATTCCAACTTACCTGCCACCGGCTCCAGAACATCTGCTCAAGTTGATATCTTGCAACTGTTGTACGCAATGCACAACAAGATGCGAATGTAAGCGGTCAGGAATGCTGTGCTCGGGAATATGTGGAACCTGCAACAACACTACAAGCGAAGAAGATCTCAATGATGTTGAACAAAATACTGAGCTACAATTTTAATTGTTAAATGCCCTTATAATTAATATTTAAATGGAAACAAAAAAAAAATAAAAATTATGTATTATACTAAGAATAAATAATAGTTTGAAGTAATAAAATATTGACATTTAATTAATTTTTTAATTTTTTTATCATGGTTTCGTTATTTTGTAAATGGTATATCGCACAAGCCTGCAAATTAGATCAAACGACAACAAATTCAATTTCGCATAATGTTATGGAATACCGTTTTTTAAATAAGTCCTGCTAACTGTTCTATTTTTAGAGTTAAACTTCAAAAATTTACTTGCTTTTAACATTTAGCTCAAATTTGACCAAACGGCCATAAATTAAAAAATAATGTTATACAATATTGTGCACTATTGAATTCTCCGTCATTTGAGCCGTTTTTCGAGTTTATGCTGTGTTCAGAAGTTATTTTCATTTTTCTGAACGCCTAAAATTGGTTATTCCAACCCTGATTGCAGGGTTGGCTCAACCTTTAGAGGTGGGGATTTTTTCTAAAATACTGTCTTCAAGTAGTACTAAAACCCTGTAAGATTTCGTTTCTATTGGAATTATTTACTACTTTTGCACAAAATTCCTGCACTATAGTGAAACAATGAAAAAAAAAACAAAAAAATTGGAAAAATGTGAAATATGAAAATTCACATCTTAGAATATTTTCAGGTTTGCTTTGAAATCCTTGGAAGTATCATCCATCCTGGGTAGTTTGGCGTCTATTGGAGGGGGGGGGGGGACCAAAGTTGAGTAGATTAATCTACCAACTCCGTAACCTTCCAGTAGGGTGCGCATTCGCGTGAGCTGTTCTGGTCTTGTCATTAGGCAGCTGTGTGATGGGTACAATTGTGTAAGGGGTAGCCTGTTCACAATTCGCAAGTGTACGTGCTGCCTCCTCGTGGCAACCACTGGTAACTAAGGCTATTTGACATATTTTTGGCCATTTGGCACAGGCTAAAGTATGGCGCTAAAGGAGAAAACCTTGACAAAAAACCCTAACCTAAGGTGGAACAGCATATGCCGATGGATGAATGGCTGATAGGTTAATCAGTCCAACATATGCGGACTCTGGATGCCAGGCACCCTCTGGTTTTATTTAGCCTTCCTGTAGTAAAGCTGGGTGACCTACAGGCGATTTGCAATTCCCAGCAACTCGTAAGAGTAAAATGAAACGGAATACGGGACAGGAGTAGGAATATAAGGGAGTGGGACAACCCTCTCGAGGTCCTTGGGCTCCAATGCTACTGTCTTTCTAGCAGAACTACTTGCTGTAGTAAACATCTAAGAGGGAGAGCAATAAGCCCAGATAGTAAGTATCACGTACAGGGAGGCAGTACTGCCAGGTTTATTAAAAACCTGAATATTGACTGGACGGATAATTAAGCAGGGTCCAGCACAATAGATCTTTTAGGTCGCAGTGCGAAGTGCCTGATCGCCCGCATGGCCCTCCAATAATAATAATAATAATCAACCATTCTGGTTTAGAACACTATTAAAAAGGTCAATCCACAAACTAGGAGAATTGAAAGTATTTTCCAAACCAGCAGATGGTTAATACCTTACAGGAAATCACAATCACACAAAATCTTCATATAAATAAACACAAAAAAGTTGGGCGCCATAATGTTGCCTTACCATAACGGAGAGACACGTCACTGGCTAGCTCTGTTCGGTGAGGTCATTTTTGGTAGTGGGGCATTTTCTCTCGGTAAGACAACATACAGCATACCTTTAGAGAATCACGAACCTTCCCTCTTACTTCACAGACTTTTTTTCCCTAACTCCCTTTTTTTCGTTTTTTTCAAAAAATCCAATATTGCTCCGGTTAAAATTTTTCAACCAGTAGGTAGATTCCTGTTGTGTGGAATTATTTTATGGAACGGGATTTTGTTCTAACCAAGATTTTCGCATTCCGATTCAGTGGAATGAGAAAATAAATCCCGCTTTTGTAGAATGAAACGTCAAAATTCTCGTCATGGAATTTGATGGTGCAATACAATTATCACTGCCATAGAATTTAGCCTTAAGTTGTTTAGAGCAATGTGTAGGTTTAGCTCGAGGAAGGTAAAGACTGTTTGCACAGATTTTAAAGTACTTATGGAAACTTTGGTTACACGAATAGTGGAATAATAGGGGAGAAATGCCACCGTTGAATGTAATAACAACATCAATATGTACAATAAACGAATAAAATTAAATATTTATTAGTAAAATTTTATTTTCACTTATCAAACAATTATTTAATAAGGCGCTGTGGGTATAGGAATTTTAGTCCGCCAACCCTTCCCTGATTCTTCTTTGCTCATCGAAATGAAATTGTTGAACGGTATTATGCAGCAAGAAGCTTTGATGAAATCTTACCTGTCAAAGTAAAACTCGTTTATTATTTTACAAAACGCAAAATCATCATCTTCAAATGCATGAGCATCAAGAACAATTGAAATAAAATGACAAATTATTTTCATTTTTGACATGTTTACTAGATTTAGAACTAGTACTAAACATAAATTTCGCAAAGAGAACTAGAATACAAATTTGTGGAAGGAAATTAATTATTCAGTGAGAAAACGAAATGTGAGAAAAATAAAAATTCCGCTCCAACCCAATTCATTTCACAAAACCGGAATCTACATACCGAACTACTTAATTTTTTTGTGCATCAGAATTTTTCCTGTGAACCGTTCAATAAATTTAACCTACTGTCGATCTGTTCTGCGGTCCCAGTAACATGCATTTGTTACAATTTAGATGTCATAAAATTGATATTCCGTTTGAAGATTTATAAAGGGCGTTTTGTAATTTTATATTTGTGGGTGATAGTATTCTAATTATAACTGTTTTTGGAATAACAATTGTTACAGTTAGTAGTTTCAAAACTAGGCAAATTAAAAGGTGAAAAGTTACAGATTCTGACATTTCAATTATAAAACTACAAAAGTTGTTTACCACTGCAATAAACCCAGTGAGTTTAATCAAGGTAGGGAGATAAATCAATCAATTATCTTCTTCTAACGAAAATATTGTCGTTTTGGATCTTACGGTTTCAATTACTGAAAACGATAAAATGGCTAACTATACTACGAGTACATGGGCTGAAAAATGTCTTGTATTGATACATACATGGCATTGAATCGCCAAATAGAATCTTTTATTAGGCACATTTCCATTTTCAAGCCGATCTTTCGTGGTGCAATTCATTTTCTGTATTTGAACGGCTTATCAGCAATCAATATTAAAAAGAATATGTATCTAACTTTGGGCGAGTCTACACCATCCTATGAAACTGTTCCTTTTTTTGAGACGGTAAATTTAGGCGTGTTCACACATTTGCATATAAAAAAGCTTAAAGCAAGATGGGTTGTTCTCTCACTATCGACCCAAAACGCGAACGAGTAACCACTTCACAGCAATGTTTGGCAAAAAAATGTTGGAAAATCGTTGGGTGAAGTGTACTCAATTAAAATTAGATTACATTGACGATTAAATAAAAACATTAAAAAGGTTGTGTTACACGAAACTTTTCAGCCCATGTTGTACATAAACAAGTAAAACATGAAAGAACAAATCTAGATTACTATTTAAAAAACCAATTTGGCCTCCAAATGACCTTAAAAAAGACAAAAATTCATCTAAAACATGAATAGTGTAGTATAATTGGTTTTTTGTAACCAAACAACTTTTGGTTAAACCATTTTTTTGCTAATCGCTTTTTTGACGATATTGATGTACATATTCTGTTTTGTCAACTTAAGTGACGCAACCGATATTTCTGCAAATATTTTTATTTAAACAAGCTGTTTTTTTAATCTCAATTTACGGCTAGCATAACTTCCCAAGTGATTAGAAAAATTTAAATATGTCAAATAATGCGACAACAATTATTTGGTTTAGTCAAATGATAAGAATCTGGTTTACTGATTTCGTTGTAAATATTTGTATACGTATAATAAACAGATCCACAGTAAAACAGATCCACTCACTGTGCAAACTAGGAAAGATGTACAGATGTACTGTGTGTAACGCACTATCTTGATTTTAAAATATGGCTATTTTTGGGGCGCCCTTTTGCACACAGGCGCTATTCACTGCAACTACCATACAGCGATTGAAAACAGTAAAACGAAAGAAATTATTTGGTACATCAACCTAATTAAATCTCTTTTTATTGTTACCTACACGTCGAGCAGCCCTTTGCGATCGAAGTAGTCGAGCAAATATTGTACCCTCGCCATAACTTCAGGAATTGCGTATAGATCGTAGTTTACTGGTTTCTTAGTCGGATCCCTTAAAACTTGTTCAGCTTTGTTTATTTTTAAATTATCTATGTGTCTTGGTCCAAGTACCACTAATGCGACCATCACTGCATACATCGATTTTGTTAGGAATTGCGTATGTAGTTCAGTTAACGATGGAATTGTTTTAGAATAACCGACAACTCGTAAAGATTTAACCAACTCGGCATGATAAATTTGTATCAGGCGATCCCAATCTGCTTCAAACATATCATTTGTTGTTGAAGTGTAAAACAAATATGTTAAATCGATAGCTGGTGAACCATAACAGCCGATTTGAAAATCAACCATAAGCACGTCTATTGGATTGTGCAAATCATCAAATTTGTACATGATATTATTCACCCATAAATCACCGTGCGTTAATGTGTTAAATGTATTTGGATCAAGAATAAATGAGGTAGACACTCTCTCTAAAATAACCTCCAATAACTTATCCAGTTTTTGAGCATGAATTTCAAATCCAGGCCAATTCATGCAAATCGTCTTAATACTCCTCATTCCAAACGTGAACGATAACATAACATTTTTCGTCTCGGGTCGTATCAAATTCTTGTTGTGATGCTCAAAATATTGAGGATTCTCTTCGTACACCATAGCTCCGATAGCATGAAATCGTGCTAATTTTCGTACCAACATTTCGGTTGCCTCAAAATCTAGTCCAGTATGCCTATCCACGTTGCGATACCCATCCACTTTTAAATCTTCAAACACAAAATACATGGGTGATTTATTAACCGCATAACAAATTGGTGAACACTTAAAATCCGGGTCAATCAATTTCGAAAACTTTTCGAATTTCGGCACCATATCACGATAGAACGCAATTTCCTTATCGAACAAAGATATTTTATCAAACAAATCGTGGAGATCATTGTCCAGTGATGTTTTAATCACAAATGATTTGTTCCGTAATTTACCATTGCCACCATCATTGTATTTCACTGTCGCACGAATTAAGTGACTGGTATAATTTTCACCAACGCCAATTGCATCTTGCAGCTCAAAATCAATCACTTTTGTGTTTACACTTTCGCTTAATCGCAAAATGTCTGCGAAAAATTCATGACTTATCCAGGGATATCGATCTTTCCCTATTCTTAACATAATATAAATTTTTTGAATGGACTTACACTTAATACAAAAATTTTAGTAGCGGATCGGTAAACCATTGCGGTCGCAATATTTATAGAATCAAACGATCACACGGTAATGGTAAGAAAAAATTAAACTTAAAAAAATATTTATACGGATGACAAAGCATAATTTGCGATAATGATACCGCGCATCTTATAAGATAAGAGCGAGCTGTATATTAGATGTCATCATAAAGATTAATAATGACACGGTTAAGCATTCATACTCCAGCTTAAAGACTAACTCTCATCATGGATTCTTACATTTATCGTTCCTAATGGCCCATCCCGTATATTTTTCAGATCGATCATTATGCCGCTGCTATCGTCGTCAGATCAAACTATTTAATCCAATCCCGTTATGGTTTCATTAATCTTCACAAATCTTTGTTTGCAATTTAATCACCGCCTTAGGGATTGCCTTGAGAAAAAATACAACGAGCGAGTCACGCTCAACTCGCAAAAGATTTATGTGAAAACATTTATCTATAAATATCTATTAAATGACTTCAAGCCATTTCGATGAGGCTGTTGTTCGCTCAGTATTTAAATTTTGTTACATTTTTGGTTCAAAAAGTCAATAAGTTGTTGTATTTTGGGTTTGGAGGATGAACCTTTCGGACATTAATTGAGCATGAGCAAAGTACAAACTTACGAACCCTTCATGTACGTAACATAGGCAATAAGTCGACTTTTATAACTAGAAATAGACAGGAGGTGTTAAAGAAAGATAACTTCACCTTATGATAATTTTACTATCACTCGAAAAGGTAAGTAATTGTTTTAACGCAAAACTTATATATTTAATTTACAATAAATTATTTATTATTATTTTTATAATTATATTAATTAAATGTTTCGAAAGCACTCATATAATTTTACTTTATCTATTTTAGCATGAAGCAAAATTCATGCGTCAACCCAAAAACATCTATAATTCCAAGACGAACTATACGAAATTTAAAGGTACAAAGTGACGACTGCCCATAGTGTTAGTTGTGTACATATAAGCCTTCAATAAAAAAACTAACCAACACTAATCTAATTTGTTTTGGTTTTGTGCTATGAAATATGAAAAAAAAATACAAAAAATACATAGGAAACAACAACAATTTACATCACGGCAACGCCGTATAATAATATCAAATAAAACGAAAGCTATTTATGCTTGTATTTATGTGTAGGTTTTGTTTTGGAAAATAAAACCAATTACAATAACAACAATGGTTCTGTCATTCGTCATATTCGAAATAATTGGCTGAACGAAGACTGACCTTTTTTTTAAATGAAATTCATTATTTATTTTAATTAATTATTGAATTATTTATTTATAATTTTGTTAATTACATGTTCATTGGAAAAGGTTTTATGCCTAACGGAAGCACTAACTGAATAGTTTACTAAGAAATGTGCTTCCATACGGCTTTTACTTATTTAATATATTTAAAAAAATTACACCTTGTTGTTTATTTTATTTACCTACACGAAATTTATTAAATCGGTCTACATATACGCTAAGAGCTATGAATTTTTTTGGTGCTTTGCAATCTTATGCAGTGTACTTCGTAGTGTATTCGTGCTCGCATTATTCAAATTTAACATAATTTCACACGATCGAAGTTATCCGAATGCCGTGAATGTATCAGACTCTGTTGGTGAATATTGCTCAGCGGAGTGTGCACCATACTTGATGGTAAATATCCAGGTGGACTGAATATGGATAGACACATTGTTGATCCAACGTTGTTCGTTCGCAAAATCGATTGAGTTATCAAAGAATGTTCACCACCAATTTGTTTGCTTTGGGCCGTCGCCGTATTATTATTAGTATTGAAACCTCCACCACTGCGCGTTATATTCAAGTCTTGTAGAGCATGTTTTCGTAATCCTTGCACAAAATGGCGGGCCCCACTTGGCATTTTCTATTGCTGATTTTTCATGGTGAAATGAACCAATGATAATTCAGTCTTACCGTTTTCAACCTGCGTATATTGATTCGTTTGGCAAACTGGTTGTGATGTAATTTGTTCCTCCTCATTACTGTTAGTGAGCTACCAATCTGGATTCCCATGTTTTCGCATATCCATTTCGCAATCAAACGAAAAAAATCAAAAATCTCCAAAGCCCGTGACCGGAAAGAGAAGTACATGACAAATGGCGTAACTAGTGGACTATATTTCGTTAACAAGATGAATCTGGAATAACATGAATTTAATACAAAATTAATGTAAATCAAAAATACTAGTAGTTACCACTTTCAGTTGCAACAATTGTCCGAATTGATCAGTTACTCTTGATGTACATATGTGATAATTCACGATACGATACTGGGAGATAATGAACTCATGCGCCGAATGGCTGTCATCAATTGTTCAGGACACCAAATTAAATTCTCATCAGGAATAAAGTTTTGAGATATAACAACAACCGCCGTTAACGGCATTAATAGTGTCATTTTAGTGAGGACATTTTCAACCTGGACAACATCCTCATCATAAACGGTTAATATGTCAAAAACGCTTAAAATACCACAATAAAAACTAATTCACTCGTTAAATGTCGTAGATATAGTCGGCCATATCGTGATCAGCATCTCATTCAAGTTCCAGGTTCTCGTTTAATCAACTCACCATAATTAAAAAAAAATACATCAACTGCCACAAAAGTATTAACAGACAGAGTATTAAATCTTCTACAACAAAACACATTATTGTCGTGACAACTTTGTGACATCGTCGATTTGATTTGTTGTACGTACGCCCAAAAACGGGACCATAACTTTGGCCGGAACTAAATCCTTATTCATGATAGCTACAATATAATTTTTGAACCGCACAATACGATCATAAATATCGAGCTCGGTCAGTAGCTTCCTTCTTATGTATACACGTTGGCTGTTCAGATTGTACTTCTCCGATTCGTTTTTGTACTCATGACACGTTAAATTATCGAGCTCCGACTGCAATAAAATGGTTATTAGACGTGAAATTGAGAATATAAACAAATTACTTACGTCTTTAATCTTGAGCGCTCTGTTAAAATATATTTTTATATAACAAGGGCCACAAAAACAAGCTGTCATATGTTTGTCGTACATAGTTTTTGACATAAGGAAAAAGATGTATAACCTAACCTAACCTATTTTTATTACACTCTAGACCAAAAAATGGCACATTTCATTGTGTTAAAAAATACGAATAAGCGTACATATTTTAATGCTTTACTACATGTTAAATATTAAAATATTAAGACACAATTCGATTTTTAATATTAAGACACCTTTTAAATTTAAATTATCTTAATAATTTTTTTATTAAATTCAAAAATGAATTCAAAAAGGTACAATATTTTTGTCAAGAGTGTACAAATAAAAAGTAAATATGTGTTTGTATGAAAATAAATGTAAAGTAATATGCGACGTTGCAAAACCAACAAAAATGTATAAACATTTTTGTTGGTTTTGGACGTTGCCGTCATCATTTAGTCACCAATACTACCTTGTACCTTCAGTAGTAATTACCAGACAATGACAATAAATAGTTTGTCTTGGAATTATAGATGTTTTTGGTCAACCATTCACATAAAACTTTATTTATACATATGTACGTGTTGACAGCTCGGGATGATGAAAAGGAATAGGAAAATTACTACTCATCAAAAAACTTAACAACACTTGACACACAAAATATTGTCATCCTTGTATTTGTATTTTTTACTGGTTTTCTCATTACCAAAATTGTACTAAAAATGTATAAACAACAAAATTTGATTTCTTCAATTCAAATACAAGTTGTGCATTCTGTGTACAAGTTATAAAATTTAAATTTATAAAGAAATTGTGTTTGATCTAATACAATCTTAAGTTAAGTACATTTATACTAGTATAATTTAATCTTTATCTTTGTTAAAACAATTTCCTATTATCAAACTTATAATTATTTTATTTGTCACGGGAGTTCACCGACGTAACAATACCGATGCATTAACGTAAGTATACTTTGATTTAAAATGTAAATTTCTATTTTAATTCTATTTTTATTTATTTATTTCTAGGTAGCATCAATTATTTGCATTACAAAAAAAAAAAGAAATATTTATTTTATGTAAATGAATCTTGAACATTTTCCCCCGCGTTAAGGAGTTTATTTTAATAAATAAATTACTTAACAAACAATTAGAAATTTTAAAATAGATTAGATTTTTGTAACATGTGATTCTAACAACAAAAAATAAATAAAAAATTAATAAATTTAATTTAATATACTGAATGAGTTGACTTTATTATTCTATTCTAACTGGTAACCTTACCAATTTAACAATACTCTATTATTATATTTTATTGTAACTACCCTTACGACGTCATCTTTACCTGGATGTACTCGTGTAATGATACCAAATGGCCATTGGTTTGGAGATAAGTTATCGTTATTCAGTAGTACGACATCGTTAACTTTAAACTCGATGCAGTGTGTCTTCCACTTTACTCGTTCTTGTAGCGTATGCAAGTAATCAATACGCCAGCTTTTCCAAAAGCCCTGTACACGCTTTTGTATGTTTTGCCATCGACATAATTTTGATTCCTTGATATGATCTAACTGTGGCTTTGGAATTGCAGTCAGAGCTTCGCCAATTAAAAAACCCGGTGTCCGGTGTGACCACCACACTACTTTCTTATACTTACATTATATTTATATGTACATACATACCCACAGACATCATTTAGAAATGAATACAGCGCTGCGTTTATCTATTAATGTTTCATAGCATACGTATAAAACAACAAAATAAAACAAAAATTTTGTCATTTCAAATGCGTATTTCTGTGAATATTTTGTTTTCATAGCAAATATGATATTTTTAATAATGCCAATGCATAAATACATATTACTCAAAATTGAATAAAGATAGAACAAAAATGCATAGAACATTTTTTCTTAAGATTATCGTTTTCTATAACTTTTATTTAACAACTTTTTCCATATCTCTTTTATTTTCTCCAATAATTCACAATGTTTGATTTTAATGTTCAGTAAACTTCCTCTTTCGGTTGTGCGATTATTCTGGAAATCTAATCAGATCTTCGCATAGTTAATAAACTTTTAAATATGAAGTTTCATGGTCTTGTCTTTGCTCGTTTTTAAGATAATGAACATTCAGACACACATCCACACACACACACACACAGGCGTCATTACGAAAGTAGTCACAACGTATTCAGGGGACCCCAAAACATGTATTTCCATCAAAATCTCGCAACTGAAATGTTTCATGATTCCTATACTTCCTTTATACTATGTATATAGTAAGAAAGTAAAAACATAACTTTTCATATGATTTGTATCAAAAACCCATTTTTTTTTGTCTTTCTATTCCCCTTACATTAAGTTCGAATTTTATCCTGACGGCTTGAATATCTAGGAATGCTTTGGTTGGCCACACCTCCATGTTTTTCTTTTACCGTCAAATTTTATTTTTAGTTGTTTTGTTTTGTATTGGAGCCTGCACCATAGTAATTTTTTTGTTTATTACGCAAACATCGTTCTTTTCTGTTTTGTTCATGCGGCGAGCTATATCTGTAAAACGAACGAATAGTTCGATTCCGTGTTCTATGTGGCAATTCTTAAGGTGAACAATTGTTTTTTATACTGTTTTTTGCATTTTTAATCAAGAGATAAATCTATTCACCAGCTGTACCAAACGGAGTTTACACACGCGATAAGTAATACAATTTTGATACCCACGCAGAATTTCATTTCGTTAACGGTAATCCTGGGAAACCCTAATTAGTTGGACCATAACTAAGTAATAATACATTTTTTTTATTTATAATTACAAGATTCTGGTAATTTAATTTTTATTTACAATAATTATTATAAACAGTGTTTTCCAATTTTAGTCTGCGCCCTCCATTTCTTGGAATGATAAATGCTCTTAAAATGTGATGATTTTAATGATTTTTGTTGAGTGCCTGAAAAATAAACTAAATTAAAATTCATTCGATGTTACCACATCCCCAGATAATTTTTTTGTTTCTAAAAAGCCTGCAAAGATTAGAACTCGAATAATCTTTGAGCAGTGTGGTTAGTTGGGATGGCAACATTATTTCAATATACATTTATACCTAATATATCGAATCAAAAAACTATTGATTGATTGATTCAGATGTACGACCAAGCCTAAGCAAGATTCCCGGGATACGCCGGGTCCACCAACTGCAGACTCTTTTTACATATAACAAGACCGAAGGTACGAAAGGAATGTTAGGATTAAATTTTTAACGAAATCCATTATTTCGCTGTTTGTGGATATTTCACTTAAGCAATTCTACAAGAACTGCAATTCTTATAGAAGCTAAAGCTGAAAGGCTATGGTTAAAGAATGAGATCAAAATGATATGTATACGAAAATCAACAGATTAACGATGGAAGTGTACAATCTACGGTTACGGATTGCTGGAGGTTTACATTATATAAAAATATTAAAATATGTTAGTGAGCTGGTAGAAACGAGATTACAGCCCAAGAGATGTACGATAAGAAGGAAGTTACACGCGTTGATTGCCATTAGAAACAACATGGTAAATTCTTTGTCGAACTTACCAACTACAACCTATCAATTCCACCATATGATCGAAAACCACACGAGTATTCAATTCGACAACAATGAGGTAACATTGTTAGAAAAAGGTCTGAAGTAGAATATAGCGCCACTTAACAATTCCAACAATCAACGGAGAGTCTTAATGAACATCGAGAACGCTATCACAAAAACAAATTTAGAACATCAAGCGGATATTAGGAGTATAGTAGTTGACAAAATTAAGGACGAAATTGGTCAAGGTTCAGCTAAATATAATAGCGAGAATAAAACGGCCATCAGCATAAGGGATAAAATAAGCCGCAACAATGCGGTGATTGTTAAAGCAAACAAAGGGAATACAGTCGTAATAATGAGCAAACGGAACTACAACACGAAAATTGACGAGTTCATTATAAATAGCGGGATTCAGGAGTGTAATGAAGACCTGACGGCCAGATATAATGTTACTATCAAGGCTCAAACAAAAATGACCATTCCGTTAAAAATAATTTGGAAGTGGTGAATAAAATTGAGGAAGTCGTCATACCACGGAACGCAAAGTTAGCATCTTTTGATGTTACAAATATGTATATGAACATTCCAGTAGAAGAAACATTCCAGTAGAAGATATTGATTACAAGACCACTTTTGATGGATAGATGCACATATGACAAACGAGGTTATCGCGTTGTTGGAAGAAATCACACGTCATTATATGGAACTTTGGCCAACATATTTTTGAATCATATTGAAAACACGCATATTTTGAACGATAGTACGATTTGGCATTTGTGAAAGGGGCATTTTACTCGGATTCGCGGTAAAAAATATTCCGAAAAGCGATTAACGATGTACAACTTGGCGATGCAACTCTGACCCAGTTATATCCAAAATTAAAAGATTTGGCATCCGATTCGTTAACGGAAACTGTACTCATCGATCTCTGGGCCGCGCGACCACCCAAAATGGCGCACAAATGGCTTCAAATGAAAAATTCACCAATCAAGGATCGACTCATAGCAGCCGACGCATTGGTTGAATCAATTCGTTTACGTACAATCGGAGATCGTAATATTCGCCAAACGACTTCGCAGCAACCAACAGCAACGAATAATTCGGAATTTACTCCGGTAGCGAAATTGAACGAAAATTCGACAATTTACGCGGTAGCAGTAATTCAACGGACGCTAATAGACCACGTGCGCATTCCAATTCCCGTTCTAAACATCCAAATTGTTGGTTCCATTGGAAGTTTGGTACTAAAGCAAACCGTTGCCGCAAGCCGTGCAATTTCGACGCCACGAATGCCGCCCAGTCAAATAGTAAATGAAGCCAACAGCCTGCGTCGGATTTAGGTAACCAACCGCCTAAATCCAAATTCATTAACCGACTGAAATTTTATGACAATACTACGAACATCGAATTTCTGATTGAAACAGGTGCCGACGTATCAGTCATGCCACGCAGTCGGTCAGCAGGCTGTTGTAAACCATCGGAAATTAAATTGTTCGCAGCAAACGGCACCGAAATCAAAACGTTTGGAACTATAACACTGAAGGTAAACCTCAAATTACGAAGACACTTCACTTGGACGTTTTTAATCGCAGACATAACAACCCCAATCATCGGTGCAGGAATAAAGTAAATTAGTGATTTTGACTTAGTGTTAATCCAAGCGCATGAAAGGGAGGATGTACGTCGTGTGATTTTTCATAATTTATAATTATTAATAAAATTATAGTTTATGTATAAATGTCTGACTTATTTTCCATTTTTAGTTAATATTTAACTATTTATATTTAAATCATTATTCAATTAACAACTTCATTCATTTTAAATTTTGCAGAAAATTACTAGAATTTCGTACGCAAGAGATGACCATGACACTGAATTTTTTTTTTTATTTTTCAAATGTTTATTCTCACATAACTCAAAAAAACAACAAATTCCAAAAAAAATACCCAGTTGTACTTTGACTGAGCGACCGAAGATTTTTGTGTGAAAAGGCATACGAAAAAGATGAAACAGACGTATAAACCCAGTTGTACTTTGCATGATCGACCGAAGTTTTTTGTATGAGATGGCATATAAAAAACATGAGATGGATGTATAAAATTATAAAATAAAATATTCGGTTTTTTTAAATGTGTGAGAATGAATATAAATGGTAAAGCACCTGATGTCAACTAGCAGAACTAATGATCGATCTACTGTTTTGTATTTCATTTTTGTTTTCAAAGTATTTTATCATTCTAGGTTTTACTTTGGTGTGAAGTGTACAAAACAATTTTTAAAGTGCAGGGTATAAAAAAATAATTCGTTTAATAACAATTAATTAAAATATTAAATATTCAATCGAAATTATGTAAGTACCTATTCTATATTTTAATAAAAATGTGTTCAGTGTTTCATAAAATTTTATTTTTTGTTTGCAAAAATAAATCAACGGTGAAACGGTGCCGTTTGTAAAATTTTTCTGCATATTGATATTTTTATTTTATCCTTTATGTACATACTTATGAACATACGTTTGTACTACTTATGTACGATTGAGTGCTCTAACAGCGCTAATTTTGCGATCGCTCAATTTGACCTCACCGTGAGCATCACTTTACACCATATCTACCTTACCGACATAACAGCACCATCTATCAAACAATTTCTTAAACTAACCGTTTACAAATACTACTGCACCATATATTCCATCGGTATTCGTTCTTTTTTAGACGAAATTTGGTGTAAAGTGATGCTCACGGTGAGGTCAAATTGAGCGATCGCGATGATCGCTAAATTTGCGCTGTTGGATCACTCAATCGTACAACTGGGAAAGTATAAAAAAAATGTTCGGCATTTCAAATGTGTGTGTATAATTATAACTGCTCAGTTTGATCGCTAAATTAGCGCCTTTCGAGCACTCAATTTGTTCATTGTATAAAAAATTGCGCACGACCCTGGTGAGAAATAGCGATACTAAATCAATCTGTTTGTTTTTTCCTTGTTTCTCATTCCAATTTGGATTTTCTAAACACTGATGTGCGTAGTGTGTTTTTGATTAACAAAAAAAAATACATTGAATTTAACTATGCACAATATTATGTCATATATTATGCACAATAAATAAATAATTTTTTGGATTATTTTTCATAAATTTTACTCTCAAATAACGGAAATATTGTTTTATTGTAAATAAAAAATCCGAAATACGGTCTGGTGGTATGTAGTGATAGCAAAATTGATACACCATCTATCAAACAATTTCTGAACTAAATCGTATTACCAACACTACTTTACGGTACTTTCAATTGTGTTCGTCTGTCATTCGTGCATTTTTAACGAAATTTAGTGTAAACTGATACTCAAATTGAGGTGTTCTCGAGCGCTAAATTAGCGCTTTTCGAGCACTCAATCATACAACTGGGTAAAAATTATTAAAAATATTACGAATGTGGCCAACGAAGACTGTAAAAATTTAAAACCATTTATTTACGTTGCTTTTTGTTTTTTTATTGACGATCACGAGCAATTTTTTTGTCACAACTGGGATACGTTACCCAGTTGTACTTTGCATGATCGACCGAAGTTTTTTGTATGAGATGGCATATAAAAAACATGAGACGGATGTATAAGATTATAAAATAAAATATTCGGTTTTTTTAAATGTGTGAGAATGAATATAAATGGTAAAGCACCTGATGTCAACTAGCAGAACTAATGATCGATCTACTGTTTTGTATTTCATTTTTTGTTTTCAAAGTACATATTTTATCATTCTAGATTTTACTTTGGTGTGAAGTGTACAAGACAATTTTTAAAGTGAAGTGTATCGTTTAATAACAATTAATTAAAATATTAAATATTAAATCGAAATTATGTAAGTACCTATTCTATATTTTAATAAAAATGTGTTCAGTGTTTCATAAAATTTTATTTTTTGTTTGCAAAAATAAATCAACGGTGAAACGGTTTCGTTTGTAAAATTTTTCTGCATATTCATTTTTTTATTTTATCCTTTATGTACATACTTATGAACATACGTTTGTACTACTTACGTACGATTGAGTGCTCTAACAGCGCTAATTTAGCGATCACCGTGATCGCTCAATTTGACCTCACCGTGAGCATCACTTTACACCATATCTACCTTACCGACAAAACAGCACCATCTATCAAATAATTTCTTAAACTAACCGTTTACAAATACTACTGCACCATATATTCCGTCAGTATTCGTTCTTTTTTAGGCGAAATATGGTGTAAAATGATGCTCACGGTGAGGTCAAATTGAGCGATCGCGGTGATCGCTAAATTTGCGCTGTTGGAGCACTCAATCGTACAACTGGGCCCAGTTGTACTTTGCATGATCGACCGAAGTTTTTTGTATGAGATGGCACATGAAAAACATGAGACGGATGTATAAAATTATAAAATAAAATATTCGGTTTTATTAAATGTGTGAGAATGAATATAAATGGTTAGGCACCTGATGTCAACTAGCGGAACTAATGATTGATCTACTTATTTCATTTTTTGATTTCCAAGTATTTCATCATTCTAGATTTTACTTTGATGTGAAATATACGTAAGCACAAGAAAATTTTTAAGGTGCAGTGTAATAGAAAAATAATTCATTTAATAACTATTAATTAATATATTAAATATTAAATCCAAATTATGTAAGTACCTATTTTAGTCTTAGATATTTTGAATATTTTGAATTATTCTTCAACTTGAATTAAATTAATTTTATTTTATTAATAGTAGAATTTATTAAAAAATTTATACGATTGAGTGCTCCAACAGCGCTAATTTAGCGATCACCGTGATCGCTCAATTTGACCTCACGTTAGCTTCACTATACACCATATCTACCTTACCGACATAACAGCACCATCTATCAACCAATTTCTTAAACTAACCGTTTACAAATACTACTGCACTATATATTCCGTCGGTATTCGTTCTTTTTTAGACGAAATATGGTGTAAAGTGATGCTCACGGTGAGGTCAAATTGAGCGATCACGGTGATCGCTAAATTTGCGCTGTTGGAGCACTCAATCGTACAACTGGGTAAATTTCATTAAAAATGCACGAATGACAGACGAACACAACTGTAAGTAGCGTAAAGTAGTGTTGGTAATACGATTTAGTTAAGAAATTGTTTGATAGATGGTGTATCAATTTAGTTATCACTACATATACATACCACCAAATGGTATTTCAGATTTTTTGTTTACAATAAAACAATATTTCCAATATTTGAGAATAAAATTTATGAAAAATAATCCAAAAAATTATTTATTTATTGTGCATAATATTTTTTTTTTGGTTAATCAAAAACGCACTACGCACATCAATGTTTAGAAAATCCAAATTGGAATGATAATTGTAGTGTTTTTTTATTCGCTCCGGATAGCTGCTATCGAGAGCCGTCATATAAAAAATTGCTCCCGATAGCGCTCCATATAAGTAGGTAGAGCCAAATATTTTTTATATGAAGTTTTTGGTAAACAATTGAATTAAAAATGATAGTTTGATGTTAAATAAGTTTAGTTTACCAATAAATAGCGCGTCAAATTTAAATTTAGGCGTAGAAAAGTGACGGCTCTTGATAGCAGCTATCCGGAGCGAATAAAAAAACACTACAAATGAAACAAGGAAAAAACAAACAGATTGATTTAGTATCGCTATTTTTCCACCAGGGTCGTGCGCGATTTTGTATACAGTGATCAAATTGAGGGCTCGAAAAGCGCTAAGTTAGCGATCAAACTGAGCAGTTATAATTACACACACAGATTTGAAATACCGAACATTTTTTTTATACTTTTATACGTCTGTTTCATAGTTTTTGTATGCCTTCTCACACAAAAATCTTCGGTCGCTCAGTCAAAGTACAACTGGGATATTTTGTTTTTGATTTTTATTAATGAAGTCAAATCAATGTCGCCGGTTACAACAACAATAGATACAAAAACATGAATTCCTCATGTCAGAAGAAAGGGAAAATTACTCAGGACGAGTGTAAGCACCAAAAATTTGAACCGATTTCACCCGCTTTGCTTACTTTTGATATTACAATCATGACACAACAGTATCCTACATAAATTAAACTTTAAGGAGGAATTGATCCAACTATCGGATTTGATGGTAAGGACAATAGACTGTCGGAGGAATTTTACTATTAGTTTGCCGGATAGGGCACTGGTAGCGAATATTATCTCCTCCCTCCCCCGCCATGCTTCTGTATGGTATACGAATGGGTTAAAAACCGACGGGGGTACCGATGCAGGGATAGTCGAGCCCGATCTAGAGCTATGTATACCACTGGGTAGCACCCCCACAGTTTTTCAGGCAGAGACCTTTGCTATTGAGGTATGTGTGCTTCAATGTCTAAAAAAGAAATATAAGAAGACCGAGATCTATATAATCTCGGACAGCCAGGCAGCTCTGCTAGCCTTAGGAGCTTCAGTGTTCAACTCGAAATTGATCTGGAGCTGCTACTGTAATTTATTGGAACTGGGTAAAGCAAATAAAGTCACCCTTTTGTGGTCTCCTGGCCACTCCACCATTAGAGCAAGCGGAGGCTTCCTGGGTCCCAGTCCTAGTATTGCCTTTTTCAAAACCCATTTGGCAGATGGTATAAGGGACTGGGAGCCGAACTATGGGAAATTAGTCTGGGAGTCCTCCATTGAGATGAGACAGGCCAAGAAATTATTTAGTTATAATATTATACCTCTGGAAGAGGATGGACCGCCAATCCTTAAGATCCCTTACCTGGTTTTTAACAGGGCACGGCCCTTTTAACGGCCATCTATATAAAATGGGAAGGTCCCTTACGGACCAACTCGTCAGTGCAGATTCTGCGACTGCGGTAAGGAGACATCGGATCACCTACTATTCACATGCGATGCTATCATCCTAAAAAGATTAAAGTCCCTCAATGCGTACATAATCCAGTGGCCTAACGCCGACGGCATTTATCAAGGATATAGATCTACATTTCACGTAGGAATCTCCAGGGATGCACAATAGGCCTCAATGGTCGCAGTGCTCCGGGCTACATATACCTCCCTTTTAAAATAGCAAAATGCATATTATACACCGTCTACATATACAAAATTCTCAATCCTCAATCCTCATTTTGCGACCAAAGTCGCTGTCCAGGTTCCAGTCGCTGAAGAGGACATTGAAAAAACGGCTATTACGACGCCGTTCGGACTCTTTGAGTTTAAGTTTATGATGTTTGGTCTACGCAACGCTGCACAAACTTCCCAGCGATTAAATCACGAACTTTGCCGCGATCTCGATTTTGTGTTTGCGTACATCGACGATTTGTGCATCGGCTCGACAACGCCCGAAGAGCACCAGGAACACTTGCGAATCTTTTTTGGGCGCTTGAAACAATACAATTTAATAACAAAGGTTGCCAAATGCGAACTTGGCCAGCAGGAGATTCATTTCCTTGGACATCGCGTTTCAACCGAAGAACTTTTTCCGCTGCCCCAAATCATTTCCACTTCCGACAATGGTAAATCAACTAAAAAGTTTTTTGACGACAATCAACTATTATCGCAAGTTTTTACCAAACGCCATGGAAACTCAAGTCAAATTACTGGAAATGATTTCCGGAAATACGATCGAACGCTGTTAACTTGGACGGACGAAGCGAGGAATGGATTTGATAAGCAAGTACCAACTCGATTTGTCCAACGTCGCTTCACTCGCTCATCCATCAAAACGGGCAGAGTTTTCGCTGTATATTGACGCTTCCAACATCGCGGCTTATGTAGTACTTCACGGACTCACGGACTTCAACCGCTAGGTTCTATCTAAAAAAAATTCGACAAAGCGCAACTTCGATACACCACGTATGATAGTGAGCTCACAGCAATGTATGTATTTTGTAAGAAGTTGTCACATCTACACCGATCATAAGCCGCTTACATTTGCCTTCGCACAGAAACCCGAGAAAGCGAACGATCGTCAAGCGAGGCAACTCGATTACATCGGACAAATGACCACCAATATCCGGCACGTAAAGGGCGCTGAAAATGTAACGGTGGATCTTTTATCATGCATAGAAAGTATCCACTCGAGTGCGGAAATCGCTACTCTTTGACGATAATAGATCGTTCCACACGTTGGGCAGAAGCGATTCCAGTTCCCTATATTTCAGCAGCAACAGTCGCAAATGCACTCATTTCAGGCTGGATAGCAAAATATAGTGTGCCAAAAGCAATCACTACCGACCAAGGATCTCAGTTCGAGTCGCACCTTTTCGACGAGCTGATAAGAGCTCTGGGAACTCGACATTACAGGAAAACGGTGTATCATGCACAGGCAAATGGCCTCATCGAAAGATGGCACCGCATGCTGAAGGCAGCGATTCCCTGCCACAACACCGCGAAATGGCCGAACTCATTTTTGGTACAGCATTCCAGGTGAATTTTTCGACAAGCAGCCATTAAAGAAAACCGCGACACAAACATTCATCGACCTCAGAAATGCATTGAGCAACATTCGTCCAACAATAACGGCGCGGCATGGCAGTCCAAAAGTATTCGTACATGGAGATTTGCATACAGCGACCCACGTATCTCTGCGAGACGATTCGGTTCACCCAAGCCTGACGCATCCGTACAATGGACCATTCAAGGTGCTCGCACAAAAGCCAAAATATTATCGCGTGCGACTGCCTAATCGCGAAGTGAACATTACAATTGATCATCTTAAGCCAGCTTATCTACCGACAAGCAATATACCGACACCGACAGATCCAAATCAAGGAGCGGCGAAGGTGGGACCAACAACAAAAGACGAAACAACAAACGAACCGACTACTATTACGACGGTACCAGAATCGACGAAAGTCACTCTAGCCAGGCCGGGGGGGGGGGGGGGGGGGTACTTTCTTCCAGCAAATTCAGAAGAATATTATTGTCTTCTTAGTTTTAATCAATTTAGCGTTGGCAAGTTTTTGAAATGTATCATTATACCGACTTCGTTACGCAGGGTGTCCCAAAAGTGTAGGATCAAATGAAGAAAGGTGATAAGGTAGGTCATTTCTAACCAAAATGGCCAAACAAAGTTTTATCGAATTGTTGATGGTTCAAAAGTTATTCTAATTTTAGTATTTGTTTGGTGAATCGCTTACGCATCCACCAAAAAATAAATTTAAAACGAAACCAAGGGCTCTTTTGTTTATCTTTCTTTTTAATACGACCCTGAAGAGTGAAGCTTCTCAACAAAATCATTTTTGTAAACTCTATTAGCTTCTGTCAAATAAAAACAATAGTTTTGTGAAGTATTTATGTTTCCCAAAAATTTTAGTTGATATTTAAGTGACGCAGTCGGAAGAACAATGTACTATAAAAAGTTGACCAACTATCAGAAAAAAAAATATCATCGTTGCCATTTTCTTGACGAGCTCAATTAACAAATTTCATACCTTATAATATCTGTAGGGGGCATCGCTGTATTTTTCCATAGTAAACTGGCGGTCAAATATATAGGCCCATGTTTGTGCTTGCCAAATCGAGTGGCAATTTTAGGACCGAGTGCGCAATGCGGTCCACCGTTAAGTAGCGTAGCAGTAATGTCGGACGATGCTTTGGCAACGGCTATGTTTATGGCCTTACGAACTTGAGCCAGCAGAAAATTGAGTAATTAAATCTTCCAAGTTCGCCCCGGCGTGTTTAAGGAAAACAGGGCACCTTCTCCTCCATCAATCTGCTGCAGAACTCTGTCGCACAGTTGCGGTTGCTCTGAATGAAGTCGCGGTGTCATTGCCCTGCGGTCACGTGGCCCTGAAGCGATGTGGTATCTTAATCGAGTTCTCTGGTAACTTCGCCAAATGCTTCGCTCGTTCGAAGTAGCGCGATCATTCCGAATTCGCTTAGTTTTTTGTTGGCGAAAGGAATCACTTTATTTTCAATCATAATCAAGCATCATTATAAATTTCGTCGTTAGGCGTTCGGATGTAACCCTTGAAGATAGTACTTTACTCGCCTCTCTGAAGGTTACCCGATCTTGCCCATTCACTGTTTTAAGGTCGCAAAAGCCGGTCGGTCAATGCACTTGATTAAGCAGTAATCTAACACAAAAATGTTCAAAATTACTTACGTGCACGGTCTACACACAAATTGGCCAATTTTAGACCGGTCATCCCTGCACTACTTTTCCACTCTTTTCTTGTCACATTCCATGTGTAGTAACATAGAACTTCAGAATATAAAGCTGTTAGGCTTCGTCGTTCTTTGATTGTAGTTTTGCTCTGTAAAATAGATGCGTTTTGGTGAACTAAATTTAGATGCCTTTCGTACAATGGTAATTGCAGAATCCTCCAGGCTGCTTCATTGCTACTGACGTAACGCCCTGCTCTAAATTATTGCACTTCATCTCGGCGGTCGTTATTTACATTTTATTGTTACACGTTAAATATTGCGTGGTCATTACCTTTATTTATATAATTTCAAATATGGTATGTTACACTTTGTCGCCTATACTGAAATATAAACTTTAACGTTTATATGTATGTGCATCGAAAATGTTTGCCAATATTAGTGAATAAGTCACTATCCCCAATTTTTATCTACGGTCTTGTTGTCGTTCATCTCTTACTTTTATGGTAATTGTTCGCCAACTGTCCTCTAATTCTTGTTGTTGTATTGTGTTTCGTTAAACATTGCCCATGGAAACTCTTTTGTACACTTTCCATCCTTCATATGCGATGATGTATTGTAGGGACCGCATGGACCGTGGATCATGTTTCTAACGATAGTATTGAGCAACTCTTTATCAATACAAACGTTCACTATCTCAGCTCTTGAAACATCGTCGACCTAATCTGGGCGCAACTTTTTGTGGTCTGAGGTAACCCGCGCTTCTCCATTCAATCGAATATATAAAACATCTGGAATCACCAGAAATTTTGCTTTTCGTTTGGCTTTCGGTGCGAGCAATGAGGTCATGCCTGTCAGTTGCTCTTTGGCCAGGCAACTTTTCACTATTGATCTCTTTCCAATAGCAAATGAACATAAACATTATTAACAAATCAGGACGTCCATAATTGCGTGTGTAAGTAAATGCATCCTGTGTGTATTCATGGAGATATCTGGAATTATTTACAAATGAAGACGCGTCTTGTATATTTATATATTGTAATTGTGTGCCCTCCATTTATGTACTTTGATTCAATGAAATAAGACGTAGATGCCCGCTTTCCGCCTTGACAACACTCTGCCGCAACTTAGAAGTAAATTGAAATCGTCGTGTTGCAATATCAGACCTGCGCAACCGGTCTCAGAATGCTTTGAAAACAACATGTTTTAATACTGCTCAACCCCCTCATAAGATACGTATAAGACATAGCCTATGTTACTCTCGGTCATAAAACCTATCTAATTGTGAAAGCTTCATCAAAATCGGTTAAGCCGTTCTGGCGTGATGGAGCAACAAACAAACACACTTTACACAAACACACAGGATAACTTGAAATATTTTCTCCCTCCCCACTGGTTCTTGTGACCTAGCTCAGAGAAGATAAATATAGAGAAGGTTTCGCAGAGTGGTAAGCACGTCAGTGTTCCGTTCTTCTGGTTAGTAGTAGGTCCAGTGTCATCAGGGTAGCGATTTTGGTCGCAATTTGAGGATTGAGTTGAGAATTACCGGAAGGCAATAGTATTGGTAAATTGTATTGGTGTCCAAAGAATAGAGAAAAACTCAGAATAAACATTTGAGATATAAAAAAAAAACAATTCAGTGTCATCTCATGCGTACGAAAGGTTGTACATATTTTTATTACCAGTAATTTTCTGCAAAATTTAAAACTAATTAAATTGTTACTTGAATAACGATTTAAAGATAAATAAATATTAATTAAAAAAGGCAAATAAGTCAGAAAAATATTTATAAACTATAATTTTATTAATAATTTTAAGTTAGAAAAATTACACGACGTACATACTCCCTTTCCTGTGCTTGGATCAACACTAAAAGTTAAAATCACTAATTTACTTCTTATATTTTTCACATTATCCCTCTTATCCGATGTTAAACAAAGAAACCTTATGCCATTGCCATGTTATATTAAACAAAAAACTAAAAAATACGTACATTTGACAGTGTCTAATGGGCGTTTTTTTAAGTTTTTTGTTTAACATGATGCAAATTAGAGAGATAAAATGACACGAAAAAGAGGGATATAAAATATAATGTGGAAAAAATAAGAAGTAAATTAGTTATTTTGGCTTAGTGTTAATTCAAGCACAGGAAAGGGTGGATGTACGTCGTGTGATTTTTCATCATTTTAAATTATTAATAAAATTATAGTTTATCATTATTTATCTGACTTATTTTTCATTTTTAGTTAATATTTATTTATCTTTAAATCATTATTTAATTAACAATTTTATTAGTTTTAAATTTTGCAGAAAATTACTGGAAATAAAAATATGTACAACATTTCTTTCGTGCGCATGAGATAACACTGAATTGTTTTTTTTTGATTTTTCAAATGTTTATTCTCACATAACTCAAAAAAAAAAAAAAAAAAAAAAAAAGTTAAAAATATAAAATTAAAAACCATTTATTTATGCTGCTTTTTGTTTTTTATATTGAAGATCACCACGAGCAATTGATTGCGTATATTGTTTTGGATTTTTGGTAACGAAGTAAAATGAATGTCTCGTTTACAACAACAATAGATAGAAAAACATGAATTCCTCATGTTAAAAGGTAGGGAAAAATAACTCAAGGCGAGCGGAAGCAACAAAAAAGTTGAACCGATTTCACCCGCTTAGCTTATTTTTGATACTTACCATCATGAGAAAACACACTAATACAATAAAAATATTTGACGGCACACAATAACAAAATGTATATTATACGCCGTGTACATATACAAAATTCTCAATCCTCAATCCTCGTTTTGCGACCAAAATCGACGTCCAGATATGTCCCTAAAGTTTTTAAACCCCATTATATGGGTTATAATGTCTCCTCATATAACCATGCGGCTAATGGAAGGTTCAGCCTGCCTCTCCCTAACCCCATGCCATCCTGCTGATCTAGCAGGAGTCACTGGTCATAGCGAGGCAGATAACCGGACAAATATATTTACATTTGAGGGGTGAGTTTTACTGTAACTCCGCTTCATTTTGCTTTTCTTTAATTTTTTAGTTTTTATTACAGTTCATGTTAAAAAAAAAATTTTATCGATACATTTTGTTCGATATACATATTTTCCTATAGATAGTTCGATATACATAAGGAAGTCGAAATATTGATAAGTGTCGATCAACCCCAGATATTGCTTTTAAATCATTTTTTTTTTTGTTTAAGAAACATGATTTTAACGGAAAAATTTAAGCGAGCACTGTTGAAAGTCAAACCTGAAACGTTTATATAACTATATATGGTATATATTATTCCAGTTGAAGCTAGCTGAAATGCTAATAACACAATGCAAAATCAAACCAGCCGCTGTCAAACACACTAAGAAAAATCCAACCAAATTCCTTATCACTGGAGTAGCATAATTAAATAAATTTAGCAGATAATTATTAGAATAGAAACTAAGAACTAAACAGTCAGTAACCAGACCAAGACACAGATCTCATCAACTCAATCCTCAACAAATATATGTGCTTACCCCTTCAGATAGTTTTAGCAATGACTCAAATGTGTCTTTTCCCATCTCTTTCGCCATTGCTGCCAGTCGTGACTCAGATGTAAGTAGATCAAATGGTGTACCAAACTCCACAACACGGCCAGCATCCATTACCAAAATCTAAAAATAGAAGAAAATAAATAAAATACGAAAAATTCTCAAAGTCTTCAACTAATTTGATCCCTATACCTTATCACTACCCATGACCGTATTCAAACGATGCGCAATCGTTAAAACAGTACAATTTCGAAATTTATTTCGTATGGTGAACTGGATCAGCGAATCTGTTTGTGGATCAACATTGGCGGTTGCCTCATCCATTACAAGGATTTTATTTTGACGCAAGATCGTACGTGCTAGGCATACCAATTGGCGTTGGCCAATACTAAAATTGCTACCACCCTCCGCGACACGAGTTTGCAGCCCTTCTCGTAACTCTGACACGACGTCCTTCAGTTTAACTTCATCTAGTGCTCGCCACAATTTATCATCCGTATACTCATCGAATGGATCCAAGTTGTAACGCATTGAGCCGGAGAAAAGAACTGGTTCTTGTGGTATTATTGAAATTGCTGATCGAAGATCGTGTAACCCCATTGATTTGGTATCTCGACAATCAATTGTGATGCTGCCATTGTTGTACGAAAGTCTCAGCAGTGCGTTAATCAATGATGATTTACCAGCACCAGTACGACCAACAATTCCAATTTTTTCTTTTGGTTGAATCTCAAATTCAAGATCATTAAGTACATAGTGGGCATCTTCGATAGGGCAGTATTTCAATGAAACCCGATCGAATTTAATATGCCCTTCGTCTGGCCATTCTTTTGGAGGTTTTTCATTCGGCTTACTTACAAACTGTCCTTCAGCCTCGATCGCCTGATACTCGACCACCCGTTCTACGGCCGTCATATGATTTTCCAACTCAGCCGATAATCTCATGCCCCATTGTACAATCCCTGTCATACCCATTACTTGAGAAATAGCAAGACCTACATTTCCACCATAAGCATCGCCGACAATAAAGAAACTTAACGTTACGACTGCAATATAGATAAGACACCAAAAATCCAGCCAGCAGCCGAATGCACGACTCGCGGAGATCGACAGATAAAACGATGAACTATTGCAATCCTGAAGGTAGTCAAATTCACTGATTAATATTTTTTGTGCTTGAAATGCTCGGATTGTTGAGAGCCCAGTCAGCGATGAAGATAAATGCGAAAATACAGGCGATCGAGTTTTTGCCTCCATTCGTTTAATATTTCGTGACGATTTTAGATAAAAATTCCTTATGTAATAGAATATCACACAGATGGCGATTATCGGCAATAGCAGCCAATAATTCACGATTGTAACAATTGCTACGATACCGGCCAGTGTTAAAAAAATTTGTGCCACATCGAGCATAACAGGTGGGAGTATTTCGTCAATTTGGCCGATATCTTTGGAGAAACGATTTAAAATTCGACCCGATGAATTTGTATTAAAGAAATACATTGAGGCCTGCGTGACACCAAAATACATAGAATTATGTAAATTTTTCGACGATCTCATGGCTGAGTTAAAGAAATGAAAGCTTCGTGTCAGTGTCACGATTACGGTTGCAACAATTAGGATCGTGAAAACATAGATTTCGTAGAATGGGTCATTTCGTAAATTGCTCATAATTTCTTTGGCCCGATCAAAGAAATTCTTTGTAATTACATCATAGTTTAGAAGGGTCTCCTTGACCGAGGAATTAGATGGAACAGTTCTATTGAATGCCATCCCATTCAAATGACCTGCCTCGACTTTGTTTACCCTATAAAATCATAATATTAGTCCAATAAATAGCTAGTGGATATATCATAGTATACCATTTACCAATAAGTCACGAAATAGTCGCCACCAGATGCAAGGAGTTGCGCCAATATGAATAATGCAGCCAAAATTGTAAATCTCCCATAACCACCGCCAGCTTTCACGTATTTCTTATAAACATTCCACGAAATCTCACCCGTCGAAGATTTCTCCGCGACTACCATGGGATTATCTTTTGGCTTCTCGTCTTCCATCGATTTTAAATTATTTTGCTGGATAACCAAATTACTTGCTTTGCTAAGTGACATACTATCGTCATATTCGCCGGACTTTTGCGCACCATCCGACATTAAATTAGCAAAATCAAGACCACTCTTCTTGAGGCTCTCGTAAGTACCAACTGCTTTAATGTTTCCTTCCTCCATTAGCACAATTTGATCAACATTTTGTAAATATTGCAACTGATGCGTCACTAAAATTACGATGCGATCCTTCAGGAAACCTTTTACACACTGATCGAAAAGATGTCGACCAACATGAGTATCGACGGCACTTAAAGGATCGTCCAGAAGATAAATTGTTGCGCGGCGGTATACCGCTCGAGCCAAATTTATACGGGCCTTTTGGCCCCCAGACAATGATTGTCCTCGTTCGCCAACCAGAGTTTTATCACCGAAAGGGAATAATTCAAAATCCCGCTCTAATGCACAACATTTTATAACCTCATTGTATCGGTCCCATTCCATCGGCATGCCAAAGAGAATGTTTTGTCGTATTGTGCTAGAAAATAGCCATGGTTCTTGTGATGCATAAGATATTGTACCATTTATTTTCATGTCACCCGATTCAAATTGTAATTCGCCCAATATCGATTGAATTAAGCTTGATTTTCCAGCTCCAATTGGCCCAATAATCGCAACTGTAGTCTCCGGCTGTACCCACAAATTGATATCGTTCAATGTATATTCGACCGCAACCGTATCCCATTTTGCTTTTATGTTATTTAACAGTACGCCCAATTCCGATAAATGTGAAGTTGAGCAGCTCAATTCTAAATCTTTCTTCTGGGGTAATAAAATTTGTTGTCTTTCGAGCAGTGAATCTGAATCTTCATTTTTATCAACAGCTTCTTTCAAATCTTCAATGTCAGGTAATTTCGTGTCCGAAGAAATTTCTTCGTACATCATGTATTTTTGGATACGTTTTATCGATACCAGGGTTTCAGCCAATTGTCCGATACCTTGGGGGAAAGATACCGTCATCGTCTGTCGTATGATATTGTAAAACGATGCTATGACGAAAGCTTTCTCGGCGGTTATCACTTGACCTAACAAAACGTATCCTACCAAACTGATAAAGACTGAGACACGTGACATAAACAGAATAAACGAAACGATGATGCCACGAATGTAAGACGAATACCGAATAATGTGAATTTCTTTTTGACGCACTAATTCAATCAATTTACCAAAAGGTTTTTCCCATCCATACATTTTGATGACCTGAATACCTTGAATAATCTCGTTCATTAGGCGTACACGTTCGTCGGTTTGTTGCGCGGTTCGAACGCGTAATACAGCCATTTTTTTGCCAAGCCATGCTTGGAACGGTATAAACGCCAATAAGAATAGAACACCAAATATGGCGGCTATGCCAATCTAAAATAAAAATTACAACAAGTTTAATAAAACCAATACAAACTTAGGTTAAATTAAAGCATTTACCTCACGGTACATAAAATAAGTAATCACTATAGTCTGCAATGGTCCCAGCCATAAGTTATGTACAAATAACACGGCTAAATCGAATCTAAATAATAAAATAAAATCAAACAATTTCCAGAAGCGCTTTATCTTGTTTAATTAATTTAGTTCAATCCTATACCTTCCAACATCGTTTGACATCAGATTAACAACCTGTCCGCTGCTCACATGGTTCAGCGCAGTTTTACTTAGCCGTAAGGATTTACGATAAATCATACTGCACATACCAACCCGTAATTTCATACCCATGTGTATCGTAGCCATCAGAAGTGGATGCGCTACGACAACAGACATCGAGGTACAAAAAACAACAGCACCCGCATACATATAAGCTTCGGACACATTTCTCTTGTCCCCGCCAGCAGAGTAATACCGTATTAGTCCGCCTAAGAATAATGGTTGTGATATTCTATTTAAATAAATAAATTCTTATTAAGAGATCAAGTTAGTTATAACAGACTTAGTAGGGTATGTAGCTGGTCGTGGCTAAATATTCAAAATTTAATTTTAGAATACTTTTTGTTTTAGGCTGTACAAAGAATAACAACTTACTTGAACAGAAATTCGATTAGAAATAACACAACACCCATACCCATGATAGGGCAACCAAAGACACGCAATGTTGCTCGTAGTAAACTTGGTTTCTTTCCTTTTTGTGCATATTGTTCAATTTCATATTCCCACGATTTGCACAATTTGTTACCTAGATAATCTGAAATTAGAGTAAATTAAATTTGTGTTAGAACAAAAATTAGCACAACACAATTTTTGACAGCAATCCTTTAAGCCAGGTTTAAAATTTACTCTTTCGCTTTTAACTTACTGGTCATCCAATTCGATCTCATTCGCCTTTATACATTCTCAAACCTAAGTTTTAAAACTATCATGATTTTCCCAGTAAGATTAGTTATGAAATAAACAATACTAAAAAGGATTAAGCGCACACAACAATCAAATTCAAGTAGCGCACGAAAAATGTGTACGGCCGAAAACAAAACTACCATTAGGTATCCACAGAGGGGAACAAATCAATATATGTACATATTATATAATAAATGTAAGCGTGGTTTGTCCGCTCGTGATGCTAAAGTTCCGCAACCCACCCTCGCAGCCAAATGAGAGTTATAGGGTAAAGTAGCCCTCCGGCCCCCATTCATGAAGAAGGTTTCGGTATGGAACAGTAGAGGTTGGATACGGAGATATGGGTGTCAAAAGACGACATCGCACCAATGGACTTCTTATTTAAAGTCGGTGAAGCAGCTGAGAATCGGTTGCCGAAGTGGCCGAAACCAGAATGTTCTAGAATTTTCCAGAATGTTCGAGAATGCTCTAGAATGTTCTAGTATGTTCTAGAATTTTCCAAAATGTTCGAGAATATTCTAGAATGTTCTGGTTCTTTGAAGAGACACGATTCCTGAATATTTGATAATGTTCTAGAATGTTCCAAAATGTATTTTCGAATGTTCCGTTATCCTGTTATAGTGGGAATACGTTTCAGCTCAGAAGGATATGCATATATGGCGAGACGCATGCTTTAGTATACTTTTGGAAATCGATTAGAGCGGAACAAGGAAAAGTGAAAATGTTAGAAAGTGAAATAATTTTCAGTGAAAATTTTTAAACATATTAAGTGAAAGTGAATTGCTTAAGATAGTGAACAGTGTATTAAGTGAAATTTTAGTGTGTTAAGTAATATTAACATTTAACAGGATGCCGAAACATGAAAAAGGAGAAGATTTTGCCAGTAATGAATCGAAAAGAAGGAAAAAGAAATAACAGCGAAGAAATGAAGCATATGGGGAACGAGAAGCACATTTAGCTCCACAACGGAAACGGAAGAATTACTCCAATATTTGATGGGTTTTCGCTCAGAATTATTACGGACAAACCCGAATGACGTGAAATTTGGACGGAAAGTAGGGAATGCCTCAAGGAATAAAAGTTATATAGTGCCGATGTGTGTTTTTACCCTGGGGGTGAATGCCACCTCTTCTCGGGGGTGAAAATTAGTACACTCAAAATAATCGCAGAAATCGATAGAGCAATGAATTCTAAGCAAAAAATGTTCCATGAAGTTTTTTCGATAAACCAATATTTTTCGAGTTATTGCCTTGAGAGGCAGAAATTGTGAAATGTAAAAGGTGTGTAAATATGAAACCAGAATTTTTTAGTAAAAAGTACACGTTCATCGTATGATAATGGTTAAGAGTATTTTATTCAAAGTATGTATTGCCCATTGTTAGTTATACATTTTGCCCATTTTTGTGGCAGTGCGCGGATGCCACGCCAAAAAAACTGTTCTTCTTTTGAACCAAACCAGGGGTGCTATTCTTGAACCATTACGAAAATTTTCGTATTACGAGTTAGTGTAAAAGTGTTACGAAAACTATTATTTTCGTAATGCTTTTACACTAATTCGCAATACGAAAATTTTCGTAATGTTTCAAGAATAGCACCCCAGTTATCGAGCCATTTTCGTACATTTTTGGAGGAAGTGAAGTGCTCCTCACCAAGCGCGTTCCTCATCGAAGTAAATAAGTGATAATCGAACAGAGCCAAGTCTGGCGAGTAAGTCGCATGTGAAAGTATTTCCCAATTAAGTGCTTTTATCGTTTCCTTGGCCGGTTTTGCTCTGTGTGATGGTGCTCATGAAGCAAAATCACTTTGTGTTGCCTTTTATCATATTCTTATTGTTTAGTATTTATGGTTTCACCAGGTTTTAGCAGCTCAAAATAAGTCATGCTCTTCTGATCCCACCAAATACAGAGCATTGTCTTCTGCCCGAAGTGATTTGGTCTTGCAGTCGATGTCGATGTCCTGGACCAACCCAAGACTTTTTGCGCTTTGGATTCTGAAAAATGATCCATTTTTATTTATTTTATTTCATTTATATCTGGCGATCAACATTTCGCAAGTGGTTTTCCGATTTTCAGGTTGTCTTTCATTCAGTTTATGCGGAACCCATTTTTCCAGTTTTGGATCCTGGATCATGCCTGGAGACGGCTTCTGGTGTACATTCAATTGATCCGCGAGTTGTTTTTGCGTCATCCTTATCCAACAATGCTTGCAATTTATTGTCTTCAAACATTTTTGGTGGTCTTCCGCTTTCTTCGTTTCTCACGTCAAAATCACCACTTCTGAATTTATTAAACCACTTATAGCATTGTGATTTACCAAGAGCACACTACTGCTCACAGTAGTGTGCTCTTGGTAAATCACAATGCTATAAGTGGTTTAATAGTTGACAGATGTCAGAAGAAAACAATGGCGCCAATGACGTGGTTTGTCGAAACATTGACACTTTTACATTGACAGCTGGCGCAATTTATTGGTAAATTCCGGTTTCATATATACATACCTGGTAATTGTTGACAAAAGTCAAGGCAATGGTTGCAACTGACATATTGGTCATGCAGTAGGCTTCGGGCCAGCGAGTAAACCGGTCGGCACAGGTGAGTAAATAAGTATATGCATTAGATCGAGGAAGTAGTCTCACTATATCTCTATGGATATGTTAAAAATTACCCGATGGAATTTCGAATTGTCCATGAATTGATTTTGTATACCGTTGGACTTTGTCGCGTTGGCAGGATTAACAGGACTGAGCCCAGCTTACGTCTTTGTTTATACTAGACCAAAAATATCGAGCAGTAATCACCATACGAGTAACACGGACACCCGGATGCGAAATGTTATGTAAAGTCTCAAAAATGGTTCCACGCAGTGTTTGTACGAGGCCAGGCAATTGGAAAAGCCAGAGTGATATTAGGAAACAGAAAATAAATTCTCAAGTTCTAGGTCAGCTTTTTGTGTAAGTGCTGTTTTGTTTAAGTCGAATTGTGTCTCGACTGTGGCCGTTTTGTGGTCCGTTGTGCGAGATAGTGTATCTGCAACAACGTTGTCGTGTCCATGAACATGGTGTGGGCAATCCAAGCGGCGAGATTGTCTCGGACTACGTTCAGTTTTAGACAGAATTGCTCTAGTTAGAGGTTTATGGTCAGTATAAATGATAAGGTGACCTGACCTTCGACAAAATATCTGAAGTGTTTAACTGCCAGATATACTGCAAGTAATTCCCGATCGAATACGAGATATTTCTTTCATGATCCGAAAGTTCCCTTGCAAAAAATCCCAATGGCTCCCAATAGTCATTATTATACTGTTGCAGTACTGCCACAACGTCAGTGTTTGATGCATCAGTAGTTAAACTAAGCTTTAAATCGCTCAGTGGTGCAAGCAGTATTTGTTTCGCAAGTTCAGCCTTAAGCGACGTGAATGCGTGGTGACATTCTTGACATTCGTCGGTCCGAGAGAAATTCTTAGGTGTTTGGGCTTACGTAGAAGTACTGCCAGATGGCTGTGAACTGGTGCGAGTATTTCAGCGAGCTTTTGTATAAATTGGTGGTAGTAATTTACCATACTGATGAACAGCTGAATGTGCTTAATTGAGCTGGGAGTTGGAAATTCCCTAATGGCGCTAATTCGTTCTTCAGACGGCAGAATACTATTAGGGGTTATTTTGTGGCTGAGGAAATCAAGAATGGATGCGCCAAAGACGCATTTCGAACTATTGCGGTATTGCGTAGACGATCAGGGGGCCTATTCTTGAATTTCACATCCATTTTCCACATGTGGACATCTGTCAAAGTTGTCAAAAATTGGTTCGAAAATTGTAATTCGTTTATAAAACACATGCGGCAATGACATTTTCCTATATGGGGAATTTTTCCACATGCTTATACCCATTTGGAAATATTCCCTTAGTACCGAAAAAATTCAATTTTTATGAGTTTTGACAGATGTCCACATGTGGAAAATGGATGTGGAATTCGAGAATAGGCCCCCAGGGGCCCTATTCTCGAATTCCACATCCATTTTCCACATGTGGACATCTGTCAAAATTCATAAAAATTGAAGTTTTTCGGTAGTAAGGGAATATTTCCGAATGGGTATAAGCAGGTGGAAAAATTCCCCATATAGGAAAATGTCCATGCCGCATGTGTTTTATATACGAATTACAATTTTCGAACGTTTTTTTGTGAACTTTGACAGATGTCCACATGTGGAAAATGGATGTGAAATTCGAGAATAGGCCCCCAGGGGTGCTATTCTTGAAACATTACGAAAATTTTCGTAACCAAAAATTTTCGTAATGCTATTTTCGTAATAGTAATGGTGAAATCATAATTTAGTATTCTTGAAACCATTACGATTATAACGAAGAGAGGCAAAAAGAAATAATAAAATTTCGAGAGAGAAGATGAAAATGTAAGTTACTAAAATGGTATTCTTGAAATTCGGATTACGAAAATTTTCGCAACGGAACGTTACTAAAATTTTCGGATGGTTTTTGTGTTTCTTATTGCATTTCGTAATGAAATCATTTAGATTTTTGTTTTCATTATATTCATACAAAGACGTTCAAAAAACTCAATAATTTCTGTTGATGGTTAAAAATAATATGTATGTACATTTCGATAAATATTTATTATATTATTACCACAAAAAAAGGGTACGTATTTGTTTGTGGTATGTTTATTATTTTCTTAAAAATAAGGGTAATAGCTACAATACTAATGGACAATTTGGGATGTATTTTTAAATGTTGCGTGTTGTAATTGGAATTGGATTGATATACCGTCACAGGAGGCTAATACTAATGGTACGTAAAGTCATACAATCATACCATCATAACATAATAGAATCGTACGACAATACGATCTAAAATCATATCGTCATCGAATCATAGGACAATGCCACTACATAAATAGCCGTGACATCAGTCTACAAAAGTCAAATCCCCAATATAAACAGGGGAATAAAGGTTTTAATTTTCCTATGAAACGTAAACAGAATCAAATGGGAATTATTTTGTGTTGTCTTTATTTTCAATTTAAATGAACATTTTTATTGATAAATATAAATAATTTTAAATTAAATATATCGAATTGCAGCTTGTCCACAATTTTAATTAAAATTAATAAAATTTTAATTCACAATTTTGCGTTTTAGTAAACTGATTTTTATTCTCAAACATCGTCAGGCTTCGTGCATTTTTAAAAAAATTTCATTTCGTAGATTACTAGATTAGTTGTATTACTTTACCAGTGCTACTACATAAACAGCCATGATTTATAATAAAACTAATCTAGTAATCTACGAAAAGAAATTTAAAAAAACACGAACGATAACGATTTCCCTAAAAAGAAATTTACTAAAATGCAAAATTGTTAATTAAAATTTTATTAATTTCAATTAAAATTCTGTACAAGCTGCAAGATATAAAATGTGTTTCGTCGTCAAGTGACCGGCCGGAAAATTCGGAATATTTAAGTAAAATTATCGCAAAAAATCCTTTAAAGTGGGTGTCGCCTTTTCAAGTTATGGGCTCGATTTTAATTCTATTTGCGGTTTTTGAAAGTTTATGAGTCACTTTATTTGACAGGTTTTAAAGAATGTAAAAAATTACGGGAAAATAACATTTTTTTTACTTAAGAAAACCTCTACTTTTTGAAAAACTGAACTGTAGGTGGAGAAAATATCCCATTAAGTTAATTATTTTAATTATTATTATTAATCTACAGCATAATATCTACAAATTGACAAAACTTTGTTACTAGCTAACTCTTAAAAATACCGCGCAAAAATCACCTAGAGAAAGTAGGGAAATTAAACAAAAAAGATGTTTAAATTAAAGTCAAAGAAATAAAATAATACTGTTTTATTAATAATCAATAAAAACAATTTTTATTACAAATTATTAATAGTTATTTATGGTACTAGTGAGCAAAACGAGATATTATCCATGAGGGATAAGTTTGTCCCACAAGGCGATAGCCGGGTGGGACATTATCCCGAGTGGATAATATCTCTTTGCTCACGAGTGCCATACAACGTTTTATCCATTTTTGTTGAAATAAATTTCGTAAATTAATAAAAAATTGTTCCATTATGTGTTTTTACAGTGGAGCTTTGAATTTTGAAATGTTTTTTATCATAGTGACCGTTTTTTAAATTGTCATGGTATACTTTAATTTAACTAATTTTCGGAATATAGTTTTTCGTTCAATTTGACTACGAATAAGTTTCCAATGACTACTCAACATTTTGTTATACCAAATATAACTCACGTTGCCCCTATCAGCGTGGGTTATACAATAACAATGAATAATTTTACATTTTCTTAATTTGAAATCAGCATAGTTATCGGGCTATTATATATCAAAAGTGGATAAACATTTTTAATTAAATGACATGTTCGAAATGCTCTCCACTCTCTTGTAAACAAACAAGGGCTCTCCTGATCACACTAGTTGTTGTCCAACGCAATTGTTAAGGGTTGCCTCTTATTTCTGCTGCAGCAGCGAAAATTCTTGCTGTCAGAAATAAAAATCTAGGGGCGTAAGATCAGGGGACCTTGGCGGCCAGGCTACAGGACCTTCTCTACCGATCCACCGTGGATAATTTTCATTCAAATTATCACGTATTAGGTGGTTGACGTTAAGGTGGTTGACTCTAGGGCACAAGTCCCGGGAGTTAGCGGTACCAACGCAGCACAGGGGAGTGGGACGAGAGACATTCCTCCGGCGAAAAGGCGATACAGGAATCGCCGCTCGGCGCTCCGAATTCTCGAGAAGTGGGCTGCGACCCCCGAGGGGCAGCTTACGGAAGAGCAAAGAAGATCAGTAGCTTGGGCAAGGAGCACTGTGGGCTGCGGAAGCTCGGAAAGGGACCATATGTCGAAAAAACAGCGGTCCCAGGACGAGGTGGAAGTAGTCAACAGCAAGTGGGCCAAGTTGGTGACTGAAAAGAAGCCGAGCTCCAACTCAGGGACAAAGCTGTTCACCGAGGTCCTGAGGGAGCATGTGTTGATGCTAGCCGTCATTGACGAAAGTCAAGAAGATGGGAGAATCACGGCGGAAAAATGGAGGTTGGTGTATAATGCACTCAACCTCGTCTTTTTAAAGGTCCTGGGTGAAAATCCGGGACCACCCCCATCCTGCAGAGATGCGGGATGGTATCAAGGGCGTGTAAAGATGACTGCATGCTCGGACTCTAGATCTGTGGATCTGTACAAAAAGGCTATAGCCAAAGTAGGGGAGGTGTGGCCATCCGAACCGGCTAGCCCGGACGGGGCTTTGAAAATCATTCAGGCCAGTAACCCAAATCTTCCGACCGGAAATTGTAAGATCGTCAAGCAGGAGGAGGCCAAGGGGGCTCGAAATTATCAATCATGGTGATAAATAAGGAGTCCCTTGCCCTCCTTCACAAAACGAAGGGAGTAATTGACTTCGGTTTCGGGT
Organism: Tipula vernalis; assembly: GCA_958295665.1. NCBI lineage: Eukaryota > Metazoa > Arthropoda > Insecta > Diptera > Tipulidae > Tipula > Tipula vernalis. The sequence continues at coordinate 168,367,571 of OY282559.1, forward strand.
CAATTACTCTCAACGTTTATAAGAAGGATGGGGCGGAAGCGCGTACGGGAGGCCAACCGGAGGACGGTGGCAATCCGCCCAGGCCTGAAGGGGGTATCAGCAGCATGGGGGAAGAAGCTGAGGGTAGGGGGGAGAGTGAATCCGGCGACCTCGGTAGGGCAAGGACTCTCTCGAAGGATGAGGAGGTGCACATAAGCGAAGGAGCTGGTGTACCGATGGAGGAGGATGTCAACAGGCCGGCCAGACTGGCCTTTGAAAATCATTCAGGCCAGTAACCCGAATCTTCCGACCGGAAATTGGAAGATCGTCAAGCAGGAGGAGGCCAAGGGGGGCTCGAAATTATCAATCATGGTGATAAATAAGGAGTCCCTTGCCCTCCTTCACAAAACGAAGGGAGTAATTGACTTCGGTTTCGGGTCAATTACTCTCAACGTTTATAAGAAGGATGGGGCGGAAGCGCGTACGGGAGGCCAACCGGAGGACGGTGGCAATCCGCCCAGGCCTGAAGGGGGTACCAGCAGCATGGGGGAAGAAGCTGAGGGTAGGGGGGAGAGTGAATCCGGCGATCTCGGTAGGGCAAGGACTCTCTCGAAGGATGAGGAGGTGCACATAAGCGAAGGAGCTGGTGTACCGATGGAGGAGGATGTCAACAGCCCGGCCAGACTGGGGGGCACTGACAAGTCCTCTATAGAGGGTATGAGGGGTGGCGAGACGGGCGTATCCGGCACATCCCAAATTACCGGGAATTAATATTCCTGCGGTAGCAGGAATTTATCATAGAGGTAGGTAGAGGTGAAATGGTTATGATTAAGATAACTCAAATTAACCTTCACCATTCTAAGGCTGCTTCGGCAGCTCTACTCCTCAGGCTGACTAGTTCGGGTGAGGATGTGATACTAATCCAAGAACCTTGGATTAACAACAATAGGATTTGTGGCCTCAGAACCAAGGGGTATAAAATTATATACTCTAGTAAGTCTGGGAAGATCAGATCTTGTATTCTTGGGAAAAATAATATTAATCTTTTCCTTCTCTCTCAATACAGCAACGGTAACACTACTGCAGTTAGCCTGGAAGTAGGCACTTGTAGATTCTGGCTAGTTTCAGCCTACATGGACCGGGAGAAGGAGGTTCCTCCGGATAACCTGGAGGAGCTGATCCGTAAAGCGGAACAATCAAAGGTAGGTGTGGTACTGGGAGTGGATGCTAATGCGCATCACACTATCTGGGGAAGCACAGACATTAATGAAAGAGGTGAGTCGCTTTTTGATTATTTGATGAGTACTAACCTTTCAGTGTGTAATATTGGGCGGGAACCCACATTTATTACTAGTAACAGGCAGGAGGTTCTAGACGTGACCCTTGCCTCAAATAATATTCTTCATATGGTTAAAAATTGGAGGGTGGATAAGGAACACTCCTTTTCTGATCATCGATATTTAACCTATAGCCTCGATATTCACCCTGCTACCCGGGAAGCCTTCAGGAACCCTAGAAGGACCAACTGGAGCAAATATGAGGAATTATTGGAGGAAATGTTACCGACGAGGGCTATGGAGCCCCCGACGACCGTTGGGGAGCTGGAGGACATGGTGGCTGGCGTTACTAGCGCATGCAACCGATCCTTTCGCGCTGCCTGCCCACTGGCTAAGCCTAGGGGTAGGCAAAAACCGGTATGGTGGTCCAGGGAACTGGGAACCTATCGAAAGGCTTGTAGGATAGCCTTTAATAGAGCCAAAAATACAAGGGAGGCTCAGGATTGGGACTCCTATAAGGAGAAACTCGGAACTTATGAGAAAGAATTAAGAAAGGCACAAAGGAGGTCTTGGAGAATCTTCTGTGATAATATGGAAGAGGTATCCGAAACCTCCCGCCTTAGGAAGATTCTTTCCAAAAGTACATCTAGTCCTAGTTTTTTGATAAAACCGGACGGATCTTGGACAGCTTCTAGTGGAGAATCTCTGGAGCTTCTCTTCGAGACACACTTCCCAGGGAGCTTTGAAGACCTGTTGGTGCGTAGCAATCATCAGGAATCACTGTCAGTAACCACAGAGGATATCGTAACCAGAAAACGGATCCTATGGGCACTGAGGGGTTTTAAACCATTTAAATCGGCTGGTCCGGATCAAATTATACCAGCAGAACTTCAAAACAACTCAGTAATTATTCTTCCTTACCTGGAAGCTATATTCAAAGGGTGTTTGAAGCTGGGCTATATTCCTAGGTACTGGACGGAGGTCAATGTGGTGTTCATACCGAAAGCGGGGAAAAGCTCACATGTCTATCCTAAGGACCTAAGACCAATAACTCTATCATCCTTTCTTTTGAAAACCTTGGAAAGGCTGCTGGATGTATACATCAGAGATAAAATAGGTGCCAGGAAGTGGGCATCGTCTCAGCATGCGTACACAAAGGGTAGATCTGTGGGCACGGCTCTGCACGCCTTGGTGTCTACGATTGAGAAATCGATTAATTCGAAGGAATTCTGTTTCCCTTCCTGGATATAGAAGGCGCCTTTAATAATGTGAAAGCGGAGGCAATCAAGGAGGGTTTGTCATTTTTGGAGGTGGACGTTCCTCTGATAGGGTTAATCAATTATATGCTGGGAAGCAGGATTGTTAGCTCGAAGTTGGGGGACTCCACCTTCAAGAGGCGAGTAACTAGGGGAACTCCGCAGGGGGGTTCTGTCCCCTCTTCTCTGGAACATAGTGGTAAACGGGTTACTACTTGAATTGGTGAGAGAGGGTAATGGAGTTATCGCGTACGCAGATGACGTAGCTTTAGCTGTTACCGGGAAATTCCTGGGCACCATTGTAGACGTAATGCAGAATGCGCTTACCATCGTTACGAAATGGGCTGGCAAATGTGGACTTGGTATTAACCCGTCCAAGACAGAGCTGGTACTCTTTACTAAGAAATACAAAATCCCGGTTGTTGTCCCTCCTACCTTAAATGGCACGAGACTTGCTTTTACTGATAGAGCTAGATATCTGGGCATTATCTTGGACAGTAAGCTTAGTTGGAAGCCCAACATGTTGGAGAGAATAAACAAAGCTACTATTGCTTTGTACTCCTGTAGGAACGCCATTGGTCATAGATGGGGTCTGAAGCCGGAGCTGGTACACTGGCTCTACACCGCCGTAGTGAGACCTGTACTCATGTACGGGGTGGGTGTTTGGTGGCCAGCTCTGGACAAGGTAACTTACAAAAGTAAGATTGAGAGAGTGCAAAGAACGGCCTGTTGTATGCTTGTTAGCGGGGCATTGAGGTCGACACCGACAAGTGCCTTAGAGGTTATGTTGCACCTTCTTCCGGTCGACATTTTTGGCAAACAGATGGCGGCAAATACGGCTGTACGACTTGCAGCCGTCTCTCAGTGGAGGTGTCTTAGTATAGGACACTCTACTATCGTCAGATCGTTGAAGGATGAGCTGGCGAATCTTGACTACATTAAACCTACTCTACGCTTCGAGAAGCGATTTCGGACCTCCTTCCCTTCAAGGGAATCCTGGAGGGATAGACCGTTATCAGAAACCGAAGCGTTGCAATTCTTCACAGATGGCTCCAAGCTAGACGGCAAAGTAGGAGCTGGAGTATTCTGTGACAAATTAAATGTAAATATTTCTGTTCGTCTCCCTGATTACTGCAGCGTGTACCAAGCTGAAGTCGTAGCGATTGAGGAGGTCATGACGTGGTTGAAGCATAATGTGTTATCCTCAGACGATATCACAATCTATGTGGACAGTCAAGCGGCGATCCGGTCGTTAGAATCGGTGTCTTTGGCGTCACGGGTGGCGTTAAGTTGTCACTCATCTCTAGATGAGATGGGTGAGCATTTCAACATCCAGGTAGTCTGGGTCCCAGGTCACTCGGGCGTCATGGGGAACTGCAGGGCAGATGAACTTGCTAGGCATGGTACGACTCTCCAGCTGCAACCGGAAAGGGCAAGTCTGGGGAGGCCTATCACAGCGCTGAGACAAGCACTTGGGAAGCAGGCGCTATCCTCAGCGGGGGAAAGGTGGTCTAACGCCCTCACCTGTAGAGTTGCAAGACAAGTTTGGCCAAAGCTGGACTTGGGGCGCACTAGGGCATTAATATCCTTACGAAGACGTGAATTAAGAACGGTCGTAGGAATTCTCACGGGACACTGCCTTTTTGGAGAACATGCAAGAAGGCTGGGTCTGGAGGCTAATGACTTCTGCAGAAGCTGCTTGGACGAAGAGGAGGAAGAGACGTTGGTCCACTTCCTTTGCTCGTGTCCAGCATTGGCTCTCAGAAGGCACAAACACTTAGGTAAGTTCAGGATGGACTGCCTCTCGGATCTCGAAAACATTAAAGTGCGGGACGTCTTACGCTACATAAGTAGCTCGAAATGGTTCCAATAGGGGTAAAAGGGGATACATCCCGTGGTATCACAATGGACCGTCACCGGTCTAAGTGTGCGTAAGCAGCCACTCCAACCTAACCTAACCTATCACGTATTATCTTTGCAAAATGTGCTGGAGCTCCATCTAATTGCAGCTGCATTCGCCTTCCCCTCAACAATGGCACTTTTTCCATGACAACGTGATTCCTGAAAATTCGAATAATACGTGTTGATCAAGCCTGTTTATTACCATGTAAGGTCCGATAAGTTAATCGTGGATCATTCCCGCGCATACATTTATAGCAAATTGGCTCTGGAAAGCTGTCTCCCTTTCGACGTTTGGGTTTTCGACGGCGCAAACATGGAGGTTTCTATAATTTGTTATACCCGCCCTGGTGAAAGTAGCTTTATCTGTTCACAATATAGTATTCTCCTTATAAAATTGACATCACTTCTTTGCTGTGAAATTAGCTAGAATTTTTAATTATCACACAAACTTAAAATTGTTAAAACACAGAACACTGAGAGTACATAGTGTCACACGATCGGTTAGCGAACAACTGAACTATTTATTATTACTTACCAATTTGAGTTTTCGATCATTTAAAAGATTTGGTTAGATAACATCACTTTACCTAAACGGCTACAATCGCCATTTTTTCGACAAATTGCTGTTCGAATATTTTATGAGTTAGGTAGTAACAATGTTTTAATAATTATAAATAAAATAACCATGTCATAGGACATTTTTTCGACTTACAGCTCATTTTTTTAAAAAAGTAGAGGTTTCCAAGATTTATCTCTAGAAAATATCTTTTTGTTCTAGTTAGGTAGTAAACAAAACCGAATGCATATAAGTTATGTACATCGTTATCTCGAAATAAATAAACATGTGTATTTTTAAGAACACGTGAAACAAATAAAAAAAAGGTACGCTTTTGTTTTCACTTTTTTATAAAATATTGAGAATAGAAAATATTGAGTTTTATGAACATTTTTATCAATATAATTAACACAAAAATTCAAATGATTTCATTGCGAAATGCAATGGGAAACGAAAAAACCATTACGAAAATTTTAGTAACGTTCCGTTGCGAAAATTTTCGTAATCCGATTTCAAGAATACGATTTTAGGGTTTTCGTAATACTTTGACACTAACTCGCAATACGAAAGTTTTCGTAATGGTTCAAGAATAGCACCCCAGGTGTTGTCACCAAGTTCAATCCTCTATAATCCCCACATGGTCATCAGTCTAGATCTTTGTTCTTAACCATGTGTAATGACCAAGAGACGAAAAAATCCCTAATTCCATCGTATGTTGAAATTCCGTATACGCGGCTTTATGGCGGACTTGATCTAGTCTGCGTGGTATTGACACAGCGAAATGTCCTACTGTGACAATGTGATTGGACTCGCAATTTATAATTCGGCTCTGCTGCAAGTTGCGGAAACTTTCTAAGCAGAGTGCCACAGCCGTTGGTGATAGAATAATGGATCGGAGTCGGTGTGTCGGCGTGAACCATAATGGCGTTGATTGACAGCTTAATACCTGAATCAACCAGCCATTTATTCTTCAGGTCAACTAAAAGTTCGAATTTACACAAGAAGTCGGCGCTAATTAAAGAAGGGAATGGATTAAAGAAGGGAATGGATCAAGGGGCCTTATTGGACTCAACACGCCTGAGTGATAATCAAAAATCGCTATGGGGCCACATGCCGCCACTTAATTATAAAAATGATTGCTGGAAAATTTATAAAGGACGATTCGAGCAGTTTTTATTGGTTTTCAAGATTGAAGACGATAATCTAAAAAAATCATCGTTATTGAATTTCTGTGGCAACGATACCTATACATTTATATACAGCCTGTGCTGTCCAGTGTATTTAAATATGGTCACGTATGCCGAGTTAATAAAAAAGATGGATGATCTCTTTCTTAAGTCAGTAAATGTTTGGATCCAAAGGAAACATTTTTTTGATTGTAATAAGGATGAAAGTGAATCATGTCAAAATTATGTTATGAAACTACGGGGTAAGACAATGGATTTTATGTTTGGCGAACACACGGAAAACGTAATTTTATATAAATTTGTGACTGGAATAAGCAATAGGAAAATTTTCGATGAGCTAAGTGATGAAACCAGAAACATAGATAGTATTAAAAAAGCTTTGGATTTGGCAAAAAAAAATCGAAAGTAAGTTGTATGCTGAGGAGTCTAGTGAGGTTATGGCGCTAAAAAAACACTATGTACAAAGTAGAAGCCAGATTGAAAGTGCGAAAAAGAAGGACGAAAGAATCTAATAATGTGATATCACAAGAGGAAAATTCCACATGTAGTCATTGTGGTTTTAGAAATCATATAAATGAGAAGTGTAAATTCAAAAATGTGATATGCAGAAAATGCAACGTAAAAGGCCATATGCAGAGAGTGTGCACCACTAGTAAATCGCAAGAAACGATTTGCTTATTAACGGAGAGTGTAATTACAATGGATGGGAACGTGAACAAGAATTACGAGATTGGTACAGGGAGAATATTAGTTAAAGCGACCAAATGTAATGCGGGATATGTAATGGCAACATCCGATGGTGAAATTAAAATTAAAAACGATGATTCAAAGAAGGCAATGGAGAATATTCAAGTCGAGGCTCGAGTATCAACTGACAGGGTAAATATTATAAATAAAAAATCAGAGGTAAAGAATTTTGGTAGTGAGGAACCATTAGATCTTTCAATGAAAATGGTGGATAATAAGATCAAGGTAGTAGGTAACGAAAAAGAGAATTTTGTTATGGTTCAAAATCAGATTTTAAATGAAAATTTATTGTTAAGTACAGATAAAGATTTTAACGAAATTTATTATAATTCTTCAGAAAATAATTCAGAAATAGAACAAAGTTTAATAATTGAAGGTAGAACTGTAAGATTTATGGTAGATTAGAGTATGTGCGGATTATAAAATTACGTTAAACAAGTATTTAAAAGGTACAAATTATAGATTGCCTAACATAGAGGATATTTTGTATAAGTTGCGGGATGCACAGTTTTTTTCGAGATTAGATTTGGACAGGGCGTATTATCAACTCGAGTTGAATGAGGAATCAAAAAATTTAGTTTCGTGGAGTAGACATTTAGGTAACTATAAGATGAACCGCTTGCCATTTGGGTTAAAACCTGCATCTGGAATTTTTCAGCGAGAAATGGAGAAGGTGTTAATGGTGTGGTATGTTTCTTAGATGATGTGCTAGTATATGCTAAAGATATGGAAACTCACAACAAAGTTTTGAATAACGTTTTAAAAAGACTATTAAATGCCGGTCTTCTTCGGGTTATTCAAACAAGGGTATACATAGAACCAGTAGTAAATATACGATTAATGATTTTCCAATACCAACGACAATTAAAGAGGTTAGATCTTTTTGTGGTTTGGTAAATTATTTTGGAAAATTCATTGAAAATGTATCTACCAAAATGCATCCAATTTACAATTTATTGAAACAAGGCGAAGGGTTTACATAGAGCGATGCATGTGACAAGGCGTTCTGTGATATCAAATGTGAAATAATGTCGGATAGAGTGTTGGTGAAGTACAATCCTGAACAGGAATTGGTGCTCATATGTGATGCTTCTAATGTTGGAATAGGATCAGTGCTCTCCCACAGATATCTAAATAAAATAGAAAGACCAATTGAATTTGCGGTTAGAACTCTTTCTGATAGTGAAATGAACTATAGTGTTGTAGAAAAGGAAGCACTCGCAATTGTTTTTGGTACGAAGAAGTTCTTCCAATATCTGTAAGACATTTTAGATTGGTAACTGATCATAAGCCACTTCTTGCCATTTTTGGATAACATCGTGGTATTCCTCAGATGTCTACGAGTCGGTTGCAAAGGTGGGCATTCCATCTTTCTGCATTTAATTACTCGATTGAATACAATAAGTCAAGTGAAAATTGTGCGGATAGTCTTTCTCGTTTTCCGTCCAATCATAAACCATCAAGCACGGAGGAGGCAAATTATCGGATATTTGTTTGTCCAAATGATAGTTTACCAATCAACTTGAAAATCTTACAAGAAGAAACGAGAAAAGAAAGTGACTTAATGGAACTTGTTGTTATACCACAAAGTCTCAGGCAACAGTTATTACATCAAGTGCATCAGAGTCACTTGGGTATTGTGAAGACGAAGTCAGTATTACGGTCATATGTATGGTGGCCGAATATGGATAAAAATAATGAGGCTTTGATAAAAAGATGTGATAGTTGCATAAATATGTTGCCCAACCCACCAAAAGCGACAGTTATTGCACGGATGCGACCGGAAGGCCCATGGAAAAGATTGCACATAGATTTTACGGGTCCTATACATATGTAATAAGTTTTTTTAAATAATTCTGGATGCATGTAGTAAGTGGCTTGAGGTTTTTTACACATCGAGTCCCACAACGGAATTCACTATTCGGAGTTTATCGAGTACATTTGCACGATTTGGTTTGCCAGAACAGCTGTTAAGTGATAACGGTTCACAGTTTGTGTCTGCAAAGTTTAAGAATTTTATGAAATCAAACAACATAAAACATTCACTGACACCTACTTACTTTCCTGCATGGGGCAGCTGAAAATGCGGTAAAGACGGTTAAGAAAGCTTTGTACACCGCCGGATTTCACAAAACTCCTAGTAGTGTAGATAATATATTATATAATTTTCTTTTTGATTATCGAAATGTATCTCATTGCACGGCCGGGTTTACACCAGCACCATTTGTATTGAAGTTTAAGCCAAAAATGAGATTGGATTTGTTGTTGCCTAACCAAAAAACAGAAAATGTCTGGGATGATAAAGAGGCATGCAATGATAAAAAGTTCGAGTTTTTGCTGAAAAGGAGGAAGTATTGATTAGGAACTATAGATCGAATAGGAAGTGGGTCAAAGCCAGAATAGTAAAACCATTAGGCCCGAGAATTTGATCGGTATGTTGATCAGATTAAAAAGTTGTTTGCAAATATTAGTACAGTAAGTCAGAATGATAATGGGCAAAATAGACCCGACTCTGGTAATCAAGATTTAGGGGGTATTTCGGAAATGGTAGATAAAGTTAGGGATGATAATAATAAGGGATTTAACATTGTTATGTTTTAACATATTAAGGATGGTTCAAGTAGTGAGGAGATTATTATAGATAATAATCATGAACATTGCGATAGTAATATAGGAGATATTATTGAGTCAGAAGGTTTTATTGAGGTAGAAGAGAATAATATGGAAAGGGATAAGGGGAGTGATGATTAAGACGCTGAGTTAATGAATGAGGATGGTTATCCGATTCAGAATGGAGAGCAAAGTCATAATTTGCGTAGTGAATCGTTGATTAATAAACCTAAAAAGTTTCAGGATTATGTGTTATATTAAATTAGTGTGGTTGAGAAGACACTTTATCATAGACACTAAAGTAAGAAAATAAAATGTAACGATTGCGTAAACATTCACTGCAGTCATCAACAATTATTACAATCTCTGATGATCCAACTAAGTGAGATTGGCAACTCGTTGACCAAAATGCTTGCTGACTTTCAGCTAGTATCTAGTAAGTTGTTAGCTGGTACATCGGCGAATAGTGTTAACACCACCGCTATAGGAAATGTTCATTCGGGGATATTGGATGGTCTGCAAACTGTGATTGCTGGTACCGATGTCCAACAGTCCGAGTTGGAGATGGTGAGGCCCAAAAAGTACTTGCACGTCTCTAACTTCAAACCAACTACTACGTGCGATGATATAAAAAACCACATTTATTCCAAATTACAAATTCCTACTGGAAATGTTGATTGCCACGAACTTGTTGCAAGGAGTGTGGATAAAAGCTGTCTGAACTTTATCTCTTTTAAAATTGGCCTGGATTCTGATAGTTTTGTGCGATTAAACCATTCATCAACTTTTGCCGCTCAGGAAAGGGTTACGGCATCATTACCAGCATAATAATAATAACAATAATAATAATAATAATAATCGTAATAACTACCTACATAATAACCACTTTAGCACCAGTATTACTCCGTCGAATATTCAACATGAATTCAATTGTGACAACCGCAACAGTATTATCATGGGTCACTTGAACCCTAAACTGATGGCATTTACGTCGATTTATTACACATTACAACTATTGGTGAGACCTGGCTTGCAGCCAGTTTTAATTCCGAGGAATATTTTCCATCCAACTATGTCGTCCATAGAAAAGATCGTTATAACTTCCTAACCAGCATGAAAGGTGGAGGAGTGCTGATTGCTGTGAAGTGTTCGATTTTGAACGAGATGATCGCTTGTCATTCTCAACTAGATATTATGGCAGTCCATGTAAAGGTCGCCCATTCCTCCGAGATCGTGGTCGCTGTATATATTCCTAGTGGCTCAAACTTGGATTATTATGTGGAGATTACAAATTTTGTTGATTCAATTGTGTTACCTTTGGTAGGAGCTGGCGAACACCTTATGTTTGTTGGCGACTTTAATCTTCGTGATGCTATTTGGTTCAATATTGATGGAGTTTTTACTTCGTCTTCTACAGACGAAAGGGTGTTACATACGATAGAATATTTTGCAAGCATTGCTACCACTCAACAGAACAGAGTGTCCAACAGCTGCAGCAAGTTTTTGGACCTGGTTTTCGCTACTGATGTTTTACATTCGGAGATTTCATCTTGTGAGGATTTCACTGGCTGTGCGAGCATTTACCACACTCCTATTATGATAAATATATTTCATGGAAAGTGTGTTACTAATTTTATTTACAATAATGGTTCTCATTTTAATTTTAGATGTGCAGATTATGTCTCTTTAAACGAATTTCTAGCCAATTCGGACTGGAGCTTTCTTCAACGAGGAGTGGACTTGAACAAGATTGTCCGTCTGCTGGACGAGCGGATCATGGCTGACATCGAAATGTTTGTTCATGGTATAATGATAAACTTGAGGATAAGTTTTACTCTGCGTTCAATGCAGCCTCTATGGAGTTTCGAATTTTAAACCGGTTCCTTTATAATAATTATATTTTGCATATTGAAGAAGATCTTACTACTAATCCTAAAAATTTCTGGAATTTCATCAACAGCAAAAGAAATGTCGTTGGATTTCCGTCACCTATGATTTATCAGAACTCATCTGCAAGTCGGCCCTCAGATATCTGTAATTTATTTGCCAACTATTTTAAGTCTATCTATAAGTCTCACACTACTATTACTAAATCTATTGACTGTTCGGAATTTAGTCTGTTGAGGTTTTCTGTAGATGAGATCTCCGATAGTTTGGCGCGACTTGATGTGAATAAGGGCTCAGGACATGACGGCATTCCACCCATCCTTATGAAAAACTGTGCGGATGGTTTAGCTGTTCCTCTCGCGTTTATTTTTAACGAAAGCCTCCGTACAGGGGTTTTCCCGGAGCCTTGGAAGATTTCCTTCATTCGCCCGATTTTCAAATTGGGCAAAAGGTGTGAAATCAGCAATTACCGTAGGATCGCTATACTCTCTACTATGCCGAAACTATTCGAAGCATTGGTACAAAAATTTATATTTTTTCATTTGAAATCGTTAATTTGTCCTGCTCAACATGGCTTTTATCCTGGAAGATCTACAGTGACCAACCTGATTTCTTTTTGTGGTCACTTACATAGCAGTATTGCAATCAGGCAACAACTGGATGTTGTGTACACGGACTTCTCAAAGGCTTTTGATAAGATTGATCATTCGATACTTATCAATAAGCTTGAGAAATTGAACTATCAATTCATTCCAACTAAGTGGCTTCAATCTTATCTTTCGGATCGATGGCAGTATGTTAATATCTATGACTCGTCCTCAGTTTTATTTCGAGTTACCTCTGGTATCCACAGGGAAGTCATATTGGACCTCTTCTTTTTTCACTATTTATTAATGATGTTGTTCAGTGCTTTGAGTTCGCGCATTGCCTGCTGTATGCAAACGATTTGAAATATTTGCACCATTTTGTAGGGTATCTGACTGTCTTAGGTTGCAAAGGGATTTAGACAGATTTTGTGTCTGGTCGGCTAACAACAAATTGTCCCTGAATATAGCTAAATGTAAAACTATTTCTTTCTATCGCATTCGCTCTCCGGTATTTCATGGGTATTCGCTGTTTAATGGAGTCGTGGAAAGGGTAGAGTATATGTCCGATCTTGGGGTAGTATTTTCTTCCGATCTGACTTTTGTGAGGCACATTGATTCTGTTATAGCAAAGGCTGATATGATGTTGGGTTTCATAAAGCATAACTGCAAGGACATTTGTGACCCGCTTACATTAAAGTCGTTGTATGTTGCCTTTGTCCGTTCTCCGCTAGAGTACGCCTCGCATTGGCCTCCTTTTTATAAGTGCCATTCTGATAGAATTGAAAGCGTTCAGAAGCAATTGGTTTTATACGCACTTCGCAGTACATCATCAATGAATAATTATGATATGCCACATTATCATGAGCGCTGCAACCTTTTGGGATTACAGCGGTTAGAACAGCGTCGGGTGGCGGCTTGCGTTTTATTTGTTCGCGACATTTTATTGTATCGTATTGATTGTGCTGAATTACTCGCACGACTCAATATTTATGCTCCTGAACGTTGTCTGCGTCGTCGTGATGGTTTTTTACTAATCGATTCTGGCTCAACAAACTATCAACTTTCGGAGCTAGCCTTGACCACGTCTCGACTTTTCAATTATACATACTATGTTTTTGATTTTAATTTGACTAGAGATTCGTTTAGACGTGAGCTTTATAAGACCTTATAGGCATTTCATTGTTTTTATTTTGTTATGTACATACTTTTCATATTTTGATTTAAATTATTGTTGCCGATTGTATACCACTGTAGGTAATATATTAAATATTAAATAAATTAAATTAAATTAAATAAAAAAATAATAAACGAATAAATAAAATGAATTATATAAAAAATGATACATGAAATTATTTTGTTAAAAGTTCACTTTATGTTATAATTATAATATTATATCTTATGTAGTATTTAGAACTTAAGAAGGGGCGGGTGTGGTGTATTGATATTAAATAATACACATTAGCATCTTGGGCACTTTGCTACTTGGTACAGAAAACAAGGAAGTAATAGATTGTAATGATTAATTATAAGAAGGTAACAAAAATAGAGTAGTTGTTGTAACCGAGCTGTCACAATGTGCCGTGAATAAAATTATAAAAAAGAAATATATATTGTTACGTTTTTGCCTTGTCAATCAAGGTTCGTATCACTGGATTGTGAATAATACAAACTCAATTCAATTTATCACCAACCAATTTATTTATTTCACAAAATTTATTACAACACAGTTTATCAATAAAAACTTCACAAAATCACTTTATATAAATTATTCTTAAATTTTACTGATCACTTTTACTTTATTTATCGCACTACAACACTTTTTTAAATCACTTTTTAATTCCTTTTAATCTTTATACTATCGCTTACCAAATATTACTCTATCGCGTTCCAAATTCTACTAATCCAATTCGATCTTGTTCGCCTTTTTATATACACAAACCAAGCTTCTCGAAAGTTCACGACTTTTCCAGTTGGAATAGCGTAGAAACATTACGTAACAATTTTTATCATGGAAAATTCCATTTAGTACAGTAAAACATTGAGCTATTAGTTTTACTTATTCTATTACACACTAGGTGTCACCGTCACAATATTGAATAATTAATAAATCTTGGAATATTGTGACGGTGACACCTAGTGTGTAATGGAATAAGTAAAACTAATAGCTCAATGTTTACTGTACTAAATGGAATTTTCCATGATAAAAATTGTTATGTAATGTTTCTACGCTATTCCAACTGGAAAAGTCGTGAACTTTCGAGAAGCTTGGTTTGTGTATATAAAAAGGCGAACAAGATCGAATTGGATTATTAGTATTTGGAACGCGATAGTGTAAAGTTGTAAGAATAAGTAATTTTTGGTAAGCGAAAGAGTAAAGATTAAAAAGGAATTAAAAAGTGAATTAAAAAGTGTTTTTGTGGAAATAAAAATTATAAGTGAACAGTAAAATTTGAGAATAATTTATATAAAGTGATTTTGTGAATTTGTATTAATAAACTGTGTTGTAATAATTCTTGTGTGAAATAAATAAATTCGTTGGTGATAAATTAAATTGAATTGGTTTTATTCACAATCCAGTGATACGAACCTTATTTGACAAGGCAAAAACGTAACAATTTGGTGACAGCGGTGGGATTGTGAATAAAAAAAAGAAAAAGAAAATGATTCTCAACGAATTAAAAGTTCCAGAATTAAAAAGAGAACTAGAGAAACGGGGTTTGGCTACTGATGGTACTAAACCAGCTTTACAAGCGCGACTACGTGAGGCCATGCAGAACGAAGGGCTGGACGCGGAACATTATGATTTTGGAGAGAAAGTAACGGATGCAGCAACCATAGAGCAGAAAGCAGAAGATAAACAACCGTTGGTCGAAAAGACACAAGAACATTCTGGAAGTTTCGATTTGTCGCAGTTAATAGCTGCTATGAACCAAATGACAGGACAGATGTGTCTAATGAAACAGCAAAACGAACGACAAATGGTGAAAATTGAGCAGTCAAACCAAGAAATTAAGAATGAAATGGAACAACAAAATCAGTCAAATCAAGAAATGAAACGACAAATGGTGAAAATTGAGCAGTCAAATGAGCGACAGTTGGAGACTATAAACCAGTCTAACCAAGAAATTAAAGACCAAATTGCAGATGGGCAAAAGAGAACGGACGAGAAAATTCTGGAATTGTCTACAAATGTACAAGGCGAAATAGAGAAACTGCAAACGAATTTTAAGACGGAGATTCAAAAGGTTGACGAAAAATTAGAAAGGAAGGTTCAACATGTTGAAGAGAAATTGCAAACGGAGATTCAACAAGTTGTGGAAAAATGTCAACGTCTCGAGAAAGATCTAACTGATGTCAAGGCAAGTGGAACAACGACGCAAGTGGTACAGACCGTTCAATCAGTTAAGTTAAAACCACCAAACTTCGACGGTACATCATCTTTCGGCATTTTCAAATTTCAATTTGAAACGGCAGCCAATCAAAACCGTTGGAATGATGAACATCTTGTCGCAGCGTTAATAGTGGCCCTTAAAGGTGAAGCAGCGGAGGCCTTACAAACAATCCCGGAAAAAGATCGCAACAGTTATCTCGAAATTATGAAGGCGCTGGATCGGAAGTACGGCAGTGACCACAAGCGGGAAATCTTTCGTATGGAATTGAAAAGCCGCTATCAAAAGGGAGGAGAATCGCTACAGGAATTTTCATCGGCAATCGAGCGATTAGTACATCTAGCACATACCAGTACATCGGCCGATTATATGGAAAGGCTAAAAATTGACGCATTCATTGACGGCATTCGAGATCCAGAGACACGCAGGGCGGTGATGTTGTCACCTAAAGCAACCTTTGCGGAAACCATCGCTTGTGCGTTAACAAATGAAACTGCACAAGCCATCACCAAACCGTCAATGAAAATACGCCGAGTAGAAATCGATACAAGCATAAACAACGAGCGGTCAACACCAAGATACCGAGATGGAAGCGGCAAAATCAAATGTTGGGCATGTGATAAGGTCGGTCACATCTCTCGCGACTGCTGGGAATTAAGAAGAAAAAGGGGAAGATCACCATCTCCTATGCAGCGACGACCAAGCGGGGAGCAGGCGTTGGCTAGGCAAGAAGGCCAAATGACGGCGGAGCCGTTAAACTACAACGAGTCAGCTTAAAGGGGCAGAAGCTGACTCCCACAACCGATTGCCCCATAACCTCCATCCGCGTTTCGAAAGTAGCAAGGGGTGGTGACAGCTTAACAATCAAAGGCGACATTGATGGCACGGATTGCATCATCACTCTGGATACGGGAGCAAATCGCACGATTGTCCGTAAAGATCTGATCGATGGAGATGTACAACCAGCTAATGGATTGAAGTTACAAACAGCAACTGGAGATAGTTCAATAATAAAAGGCAAATGGCTTCGTGGTGGATGTTGGACGAGGAGTTTTAAGTTACGATAACATCGAGTTGCCACTTCAATCTAGCAGTGCTGGAGCAACTATCAGGCGAATTATTATTGATCATCGGGAGAAGCTGCCACCGAATTCGGAGACGATCCTATGGGGAAAATTGGAGGGAGGTTCTGGGTCACCCAGGTTGTGGGTTGTGGAAGCTAACGAAGAGGAGAACGGAGCCAAGGAAATTATAATCGGGAAAGCCCTAGTTAAACCAAACAACGACTATAGAGTACCAATTAGGACTCTAAATCTCTCGGATAAGACGAAAACCATCAAGAAAGGGACAGTCATCGGAAAATGTAACGAGGTTTCAACTATAGTAAAGTGTGAACAGAGAAGTCCGGTTGAAAAAGCCGACATGCAAGGGCAGAAAGAAATGGTAGAACAACTTATGCAGAAATGGACCGAAGATCTTACCGAGTCACAGAAAAATTCTGCACATCAACTACTCAAACGGTACACGTCCATATTCTGCAGTCCATCGGATAATAACGGAAGGACCTCAATGGTAAAGCACCGCATTGATACGGGAGAAGAGATGCCAATTCGTCAACCACCCAGGAGACTACCTTTGGCAAAACAACAAGAAGTCAATCGAATGGTAACAGATATGCAGGCAGCAGGAGTAATTGAACCATCTAATAGCCCATGGAGCTCACCGGTAGTATTGGTCGAGAAGAAGGACGGTAGCATGAGATTTTGCGTTGATTACCGAAAACTCAATGCTGTGACGAAAAAAGATAGCTACCCACTGCCAAGGATCGATGACACGTTAGACACATTATCGGGTGCTCAAATATTTTCGACATTAGATCTACAAAGCGGCTATTGGCAGGTGGAAGTCCATGAGGAAGATCGCGAGAAAACAGCGTTCAGTGTGGGTAACGGACTTTGGCAATTTAATGTTATGCCGTTCGGATTATGTAATGCCCCTGCGACTTTTGAACGATTAATGGAGCGCGTGTTAAAGGGATTACATTGGAAGACTTGCCTAATATATCTGGACGACATCATCGTTATGGGGAAGGATTTTGACGAGCATCTAAAGAACTTGGCGGAAGTTTTGGATCGGATACAGGCTGCCGGATTGAAGTTAAGTCCAAAGAAGTGTAAGCTGTTCAGAACTGAAGTCAAATATTTGGGTCATCTCGTAACGATTAATGGAATTCACACCGACGAAGAAAAGATCGCCGCGGTTAAGAACTGGCCAAGACCTAAAAATTTACACGAATTACGAAGCTTTCTCGGATTGTGCACCTATTATAGACGCTTCGTGCCAGGATTCGCCAACATCGCCAAGAGTTTACACGAGTTGACCAGGAAGAACAAAGCATTCGAATGGAAGAATGACCAGGAAGAAGCATTCGTGGAACTAAGGAGACGGTTGTGTGCCGCGCCAATCCTCGCGTACCCTATACCCAACGTGAAATTTATTTTGGACACCGATGCAAGTAATGACGGTATAGGAGGTGTGTTATCACAGAAAATTAATGGTCAAGAAAGAGTTATTGCGTACTTCTCCAAAACATTATCAAAACCGGAGCGTAATTACTGCGTGACACGGAAAGAATTGTTGGCTATAGTGGAGTGTGTCAAGCATTTCCATAAGTATCTTTATGGCCAAAAATTCCATTTACGGACAGATCACGGCGCTTTACGGTGGCTGTTACAATTTAAGAATCCAGAGGGACAAGTAGCACGCTGGATCGAACGTCTTCAAAGCTACGATTTCCAAATTGAACATCGGAAGGGAAGTGCACACAGAAATGCCGACGCATTATCAAGACGGCCGTGTCCAGTAGAATGTAAACATTGTGGCCATGTTGAAGCAAAGGAAGGCATCATCGACGTTAGGCTTACCCAAGTGCTGCCTGATGAGGAGTGGACCGACGAAATGATCAGGAAAGAGCAATTGGATGACACGGATTTATCAGTTATAATGGAATGGAAGGAAAAGGAACACCGGCCAACTTGGAGCGAGATCGCGGACAAAACTCCCATTGTCAAGGCTTATTGGGCTCAATGGGATAGCCTCCGTCTTGAGAATGGCTGTTTAAAACGATTGTGGGAAAGCACGGATGGCAAAGTGAAGCAATTGTTGCTGGTGATACCAAAGTGCCGGATTGTAGAAATTCTGAATGAGTATCATGGAGGAGCAAGTGGGGGCCACCTTGGAATTAATAAAACTCTAGCAAAGATACGTCAACGATTCTACTGGGCAGGATGTAGGCAGTCTGTGATAGAATGGTGCCAAAAATGTGACCAATGTGCGGCGGTGAAGGGACCCGCACGCAAAAGTCGTGGAACCATGAAGCAATATAACGTTGGAGCACCATTCGAAAGAATTGCAATGGATGTAGCGGGCCCATTTCCCACCACTGAGAGCGGCAACAAATATGTGCTAGTAATCATGGATTATTTCAGCAAATGGCCGGAGGTGTACCCCATTCCCAATCAGGAGACGACAACAATAGCTGATGCCGTGGTAAACAATTGGATTAGCAGATTTGGAGTGCCGATGGAGATTCATACCGATCAAGGACGGAATTTTGAATCGGTGGTGTTTCAAGAAATATGCCAGATGCTCGGTATAAATAAAACGAGAACAACGCCTTTGCATCCACAGTCTGACGGTATGGTGGAAAGATTCAATGGTACATTGGAGGAATATCTAGCAAAGGTCGTTGAGAAAAACCAACGCAACTGGGATCGACATATACCGATGTTTCTGATGGCCTATCGATCAGCTATACATGACACAACCGGAATGACACCAGCTAAAACGTTATTTGGAGATAATCTACGGTTACCTGGAGATCTAAAGTTTGGGGCTGTACCATCATCGGCTTTATGTGGACAAGATTACGTAGACCGAATGAAAGGGGAACTTAATGAGATTCATCAATTTGTACGGGAGAAAATACGGATGTCAAGTGACCGGATGAAGGCTCGATATGACATACGAGCAAATAACCAGGGCTTCCAGGAAGGGCAATTAGTATGGCTTCACAACCCGCAACGGAAAAAGGGATTATCACCGAAGCTGCAACCAGCATGGGAAGGACCTTATATTGTCATCACAAGGATGAACGACGTGGTTTATCGGATACGGAAGGGACATCGAGGTAAACCAAAGGTGGTGCATTTGGAGAGGCTGGCCCTATACAGAGGAGGTGATTTGGGTCCTGTTCGGGACGAACAGGCTTAGGTGAGGGGTAGTGTGACGGTGACACCTAGTGTGTAATGGAATAAGTAAAACTAATAGCTCAATGTTTACTGTACTAAATGGAATTTTCCATGATAAAAATTGTTATGTAATGTTTCTACGCTATTCCAACTGGAAAAGTCGTGAACTTTCGAGAAGCTTGGTTTGTGTATATAAAAAGGCGAACAAGATCGAATTGGATTATTAGTATTTGGAACGCGATAGTGTAAAGTTGTAAGAATAAGTAATTTTTGGTAAGCGAAAGAGTAAAGATTAAAAAGGAATTAAAAAGTGAATTAAAAAGTGTTTTTGTGGAAATAAAAATTATAAGTGAACAGTAAAATTTGAGAATAATTTATATAAAGTGATTTTGTGAATTTGTATTAATAAACTGTGTTGTAATAATTCTTGTGTGAAATAAATAAATTCGTTGGTGATAAATTAAATTGAATTGGTTTTATTCACAATCCAGTGATACGAACCTTATTTGACAAGGCAAAAACGTAACAATATCGTTGTTTATTTAATCCATCTGATGGTCATACACAACAGTATGTTTTTAAACTAAGATTTATAGAGAAATTATTAAGTAGAGTAATACAAGCCCGTTAAACTCCTCGTCCACGGATACAAATGCAGATGCATGAAAATAATGAAAACAATGAAAATAAAAGAAAATGTTTATCGGAGCTTTCTTGGTCTGAACCAAAGTGAGGTCTTCGAGTTTAGCTAGTAACTGTACAACTGTAATAGGAATGATGAACTTGCCTAAAATTGAAAGCGCAGGGACTTGCAAAACTGCAAGCGAACCAACATAGAACAATGGCGTTTAAGGGTATTTGATACGCCTTTTTTGAATATACTAACAACTCTGAGATACCTCAGCCACAATAAAGCTCCACGAGAAACAAGCGAACATGTTCCGTAAGCTTTGATAAAAGTTGCATTGGCTATAAAACGCACTCATTTGACACCAAAAAACCAAGCATATTGTTACGTTTTTGCCTTGTCAATCAAGGTTCGTATCACTGGATTGTGAATAATACAAACTCAATTCAATTTATCACCAACGAATTTATTTATTTCACAAAATTTATTACAACACAGTTTATCAATCAAAATTCACAAAATCACTTTATATAAATTATTCTCAAATTTTACTAATCACTTTTACTTTTTATTTCGCACAAAAACACTTTTTAAATCACTTTTTAATTCCTTTTTAATCTTTATACTATCGCTTTCCAAATATTACTTATTCTTACAACTTTACACTATCGCGTTCCAAATACTAATAATCCAATTCGATCTTGTTCGCCTTTTTATATACACAAACCAAGCTTCTCGAAAGTTCACGACTTTTCCAGTTGGAATAGCGTAGAAACATTACGTAACAATTTTTATCATGGAAAATTCCATTTAGTACAGTAAACATTGAGCTATTAGTTTTACTTATTCTATTACACACTAGGTGTCACCGTCACACTACCCCTCACCTAAGCCTGTTCGTCCCGAACAGGACCGAAATTACCTCCTCGGTAGAGGGCCAGCCTCTCTAAATGTACCGCCATTGGTTTACCTCCTTGTCCTTTTCTTGTCCTGTAGGGTGCCGTCCATATAGGCTGCACTTTCGCCGATAAATCCCCCTTCTTTTGTTGCGAGTTGTGATGCCACACCAGTTGCCCCTCGTGTAATCCCTGGCCATTTGCCCGTATGGCACATCGAGTTCTCATCCAGTCGCCCGACACTCGCACTCTACCTCGCACAACTCGGCCCTTCTTATCCAAAGTCTGCTTAACCTGGTGTTCTTTGGTTTCCTCAACAATTGTTTCAGATTTCGATGGCAGCTCCTCGTAATGACTGATTGTTACTCGCCTTACTGTCGCATCCGTACCGTTAAACTTAAGTTTCAGCTCGATGTTATCGCTACTCAATATTCCTCGGCCAAAATCCAACACAAAGCCATTCATCCTCATGAAGTCCGTTCCCAAAATGACCTCGTCCACAATGTCGGCGACTAGAACTTCGTGTGGGAAAAGAGTTTCGCCGATCCTTATGCTCACGATCTTTTTCCCTTTAATCATTGCACTCTCCCCATTTGCCATTCTTAATTTTAACCCATCAACCAGCTGCACTGCTCCTGCGATCAAATCTTTCCGAACAATTGTGTGGGTTGCTCCGGTATCCAGCGTAATAATACACCTCCTCCCTTCAACACCGCCCCAAACTGTGACGCTGCTTCCGCCTCGTGCTTCACTCGTAACAGGGATGAATGTTATGGGGCAACCAGACGGCGAAGCCAGCTTCGGTTCCTTCAAACTGACTTCTAACCTTTCCAGTTTACCGACTGTTGCCATCCGCTCATCCGATTCCCGCTCTCCTCTTCGTGCTCTTTCCACGGAAGATGGTAATCCGTGCCGCTTTCCTCCTGCTTCCAAACAATCTCGCGTGATGTGGCCAATCCTGTTACACACCCAACATCTTCGCTCGCTGCCTCTAGACCTCTGTCCCGACCGTTCCGTGTTTGCTCGTATAAAAGGAGGCGATCTTCTCTCTCCATGTATTACTTTCCGACAGTCCATTGAGATGTGACCCAACTTGTCACATTTCCAACACCTAAGCCTGCCTCTTCCGACTGTCGGTACCATTCGCTCCATGCTGCCGTTCTTGTCTGAGTTCATTTGACGCCTAAATACTGATGGTCTGGTGAAGTTCTGCACAGCCTCGATGGTTAACGCAAACGCAACGGTTTCCGCAAAGGTTGATTTAGGTGACAACATTACCGCTTTGCGTGTCTCTGGATCTCGAATGCCGTCAATGAATGCGTCAATTTTTAGTCTTTCCATATAATCAGCCGATGTACTGGTATGTGCTAGATGTACTAGCCGCTCGATTGCCGATGAAAATTCCTGAAGTGATTCTCCTCCCTTTTGGTAGCGGCTTTTCAATTCCATTCGATAGATTTCCCGCTTGTGGTCACTGCCGTACTTCCGATCCAGCGCCTTCATAATTTCGAGATAATTGTTGCGATCTTTTTCCGGAATTGTTTGTAAGGCCTGCGCTGCTTCACCTTTAAGGGCCACTATTAACGCTGCGACAAGATGTTCATCATTCCAACGGTTTTGATTAGCTGCCGTTTCAAATTGAAATTTGAAAATGCCGAAAGATGTTGTACCGTCGAAGTTTGGTGGTTTTAACTTAACTGATTGAATGGTTTGGACCACTTGTGTTGTTGTTCCACTTGCCTTGATATCAGTTAGCTCTTTCCCGAGACGTTGAACCTCCGCTTGTAATTCAGCTTGTAATTTATGTTCCACATCTTGAATCTCCATTTTAAATTCCGTTTTAGCGTGTTGAATTTCAGTTTGCAATTCCGTTTGCAATTTTTCTACTTCTTCACGTAGCGAAGTGGATAACTCGATAAATTTCTCGTCCATTCTCTTTTGCCCATCTGCAATTTCCTGGATTGGTTGTTCAATTTTCTCTATTTGTTGTTTCATTTCATTCTTAATTTCTTGGTTTGACTGCTTCAATTTTCACCATTTGTCGTTCGTTTTGTTGTTTCATGAGACACATCTGTCCTGTCATTTGGTTCATAGCAGCTATTAACTGCGACAAATCGAAACTTCCAGAATGTTCTTGTGTCTTTTCGACCAACGGTTGTTTATCTTCTGCTTTCTGCTCTATGGTTGCTGCATCCGTTACTTTCTCTCCAAAATCATAATGTTCCGCGTCCAGCCCTTCGTTCTGCATGGCCTCACGTAGTCGCGCTTGTAAAGCTGCTTTAGTACCATCAGTAGCCAAACCCCGTTTCTCTAGTTCTCTTTTTAATTCTGGAACTTTTAATTCGTTGAGAATCATTTTCTTTATCTTTTTATTCACAATCCCACCGCTGTCACCAAATGTTACGTTTTTGCCTTGTCAATCAAGGTTCGTATCACTGGATTGTGAATAATACAAACTCAATTCAATTTATCACCAACGAATTTATTTATTTCACAAAATTTATTACAACACAGTTTATCAATCAAAATTCACAAAATCACTTTATATAAATTATTCTCAAATTTTACTAATCACTTTTACTTTTTATTTCGCACAAAAACACTTTTTAAATCACTTTTTAATTCCTTTTTAATCTTTATACTATCGCTTTCCAAATATTACTTATTCTTACAACTTTACACTATCGCGTTCCAAATACTAATAATCCAATTCGATCTTGTTCGCCTTTTTATATACACAAACCAAGCTTCTCGAAAGTTCACGACTTTTCCAGTTGGAATAGCGTAGAAACATTACGTAACAATTTTTATCATGGAAAATTCCATTTAGTACAGTAAACATTGAGCTATTAGTTTTACTTATTCTATTACACACTAGGTGTCACCGTCACAATATTTTTGGTTTTATCTGTCAAAAAATGTGTTGTTTGTTTATTCAAAAGAAACTTAATAATTTAAAATATATTTTTATTGTTAGTTTTAAATTATAATTAATTATGTTTAAAAACCAATTCACAATAAATTAAATTGTTTCACATTTCCATTTTTAATTTGTTTTTTTTTTTTTTTTAGTTTGGTCGTTTTCTCGGGTTTGAGAGAAAATTTAATAGAATGATATTTTATCACAGCACTCATTTATCACAGAACAATCCAGTCTGTTCTTTGTGTAATTAAATATTAAATTTGGATAAGTTTATTTAAATAAACCGGCTCGATCAAAGCAAACATCAAATTTCAATGAAGAATTCAATATAGAATATCTATATAGAAACAATTACCCGTAAATAACATAGTCCCAGACCCGAACGACATTATGTCTAAATTTATAGCAAAATCGGCTGCACCAAGTACCAGCTATATTTCACCATCAACTATACCAATTAACTATTATAATCCACCAGTCTCTACACCATGTATATCATCAATTGAAAGTCAATGAAAATAATAATTCACTACAGGAAAACGCAATTTTAGGTAAATTAGAAAGTATTTATAGTGGAATTAATACGTTAATTGATGCACAGAATGTCACCATCAGTAAATTCCAAGATCAGTTAGTTAAAAATAATTCTGCAATAGAAGCTTTGGTAACAACAACAATAATCAGGACACAAAACTTAAAAAAAAATCAATAAAAGTAAAGATTTCATTTATCCATCAGTTCCTCTGAAGACAGTAGCAACGAGCACCGAACACCGAATATCAACAAATCGGGGAAAAATATTTTAGAACACCTAGTTGAGTGTAGCGTTATAAAGCTTTTTTCGTCGGCCGGACAGTCTGGTATTGCAAAAGGTAAATTTGAATTATTTAAAGTGTTTTTTGATGTTTGATAATTTTTTATTTATTAACTCTTGTAAAGACAGGTCATAACGTTCGCTTGTCGTTCCAAGTACCAACGGTTCAACTTCCCTGACTTGTCTGTGGTTGAGTAAGCACGCTGAATAAGTAAAAAGCGCGGTAAAATTACCTGTTGTTTGAAGGTAAAAAAATTGCGAGGACTATGCGTTATGTGGTAGGATGGGGATCATTGTTCCATTGGCTATATAAGGATAGACAAAAAAAACGTGAGGGAGTCGGAAAAGAGTTTTTGGCTGAACGTTGATGAGTTCAGTTGTAATCAATTAAACAATGAGTTAATGATTATTGATTTTTTAATAAAAAAGGTCGAATAAATTAAGTCCATTGTGATGTAATTTGACCATCATGAGATAATACAAAAACCCAGTCGTTCTAGAAAATAACAAATAACAAAAAATATTAAATCGGTAAATGAAAAGTGGTTCGAAAAAAAACTGTGCTAAATGTTCATGCTAAAGGCTCTTGAGTGCTTTTACAAATACAAATTTAAACAAATATAATAAAACAACAAAAACAAAATTATATAGAAAATTAATTAGTATCAAATGTGTTTCCTTGTGAACTAATAGTGGAACAAAGGGTAATACCCTTAAAAATTTAGTGAACTTAGTGAAGCGGTGCACCTAAAACATGAACCGTTATATGTACATATATTTAAACATAAGTTTAATCATCAAATTGAATGAGTCGAGGGCCACAAACATTCTTCAAGATAAGAATTTTTATACTTTTATATAATTATATATTTTTGTTATTAAATTATCTCTTTAGTATATTAGTGATCATTTCGAAATATTTTAACGTTATATCATAGATAAGAATAGACAGATGTGGATCTTGTATGAGCCATATTTAGATTCCAAATTTCAATAGCAAATCTGTTTAGACCAGGACATATATATAATTTACAGTTCTATCCCTTTTTATCCTTTTACCCATGACTATTTTTATTACATCAAAACAAAAACGAAGCATTTCCCGGGAATCCCCACGCCCACCCTGAGCTCTAGTCGGCTTATTATGACCAAGCCGAGGCTCTGAGTATATGAACAAACTTTTTTCAGTAACGATTGGCATTTTTCTTGTGACCAAGGTTTTTCGTGAGCCACTTATGCCACCACGGTCTTAACACTCTATTCACAGGACTAAATAAACTAACTTTTTCCGATCTGACGATGGTGAACCATTTAATTATTTTTTTTTTTTTTTTAAATGTTGCCAATGGCTTTATTCTTGAATCTTTCTACATAAGAAACTCACAAGAAGTAATCAAATCTTACGCTAAAAATTATTACATATTTTAAGTCTTAACCAATGTTAATACTTATTGTTAGCGCTCACAATTTAATTAATTTAGACTACACTTATATGTATGTATATATCGAATTAAATTTACAGGTTCACAGGTTCATCAGTTCGAGTGGATCTGTTCTTCTCAGACGTCTAAATCGCGGCTGTTCTAGTATCTCCCTGGCCAATTCGTTGGGATGTGCTTCTAATTTTGAATAATATTTCGAACTGAATTCTTGAATAGTTTCTTTAACGGTTTTAATCCCAAGATCGTGATGTATATTACTATTTCGAATGTACCAAGGAGCATTGGTAATACTGCGAAGTATTTTCGCTTGGGTTCGTTGCAGGAGTTCTCTGTTTGAAGCGCTGGTGGATCCCCATAACTGAATACCATATGTCCATATGGGTTTAATTATCGCTTTGTACAGTAAAACATGAGAGATTTTCTTCCCATCAGCCAATACATTTTGGAAAATGTAATTTTTATTTGGTTGCGCTTTGTTTCAATATGATTTTTCCACGTTAACCTTCTATCCAGATGTAAACCTAAGTATTTTACCTTCGTTTGTTGAGGAATATTTTTATCGTTTAATTTCACTGGTGGGCAGGTGCGTTTGTTTAGCGTGAATGTGATATGAGTTGATTTGTTTTCGTTCACTTTTATTCGCCATGCCTTCAGCCAGTCCGCGACCTAGTTTAAATGATTCTGTAAGTCATTTGAGGCAATTTCAGGATTAGTGTGAGACACCAGGATGGCCGTGTCCTCGGCAAATGTTGATATTAATACTTTGTTGGTTACAAGTAAGTATATCAGCTGTGTACAACAAGTATAATATTGGTCCTAGAACGCTGCCTTGCGGGACACCTGCATTAATATCATTTAAGCAAGTAGTTGCGCTGTTTTGTTTGACAATGTATTGCCTTTGAAAAAGATAGTTTCCCAAAACTGAGTGAAATTTCTTCGGTAGAAGCTCCTTAATTTTGTACATTAGTCCATCGTGCCAAACTTTATCAAAAGCTTGAGCGATATCCAAAAAGGCAGCAGCACAATATTTCTTTTCCTCGAAGGTGATTTTGATTGCATTTACAATTCTATGTACTTGCTCTATAGTACCATGTTGGTTTCGGAATCCAAATTGATGGTCTGGAATAACGCGCCGTTCTTCTAATATTGGTTTCAATTTCGTTAGTAACATTTTTTCAAATAGCTTTGAGATTGTGGGCAGCATACTTATTGGACGATATGATGAGATTTGCGTTTCATTTTTCCCTGGCTTATGAATCATTGTGATCAAAGATATCTTCCATTTCTGAGGAATATAACTGGTTCGCATGATCGTGCTGAATACAAATGTTATTAGTTTTATGCATTTATCTGGCAATTCCCTTATCATTTTTCCAGTAATGAGATCATGTCCTGGTGCCTTTTTCGGGCTTATGCAAGTTTTAATTGTATTCTTAACTTTCTTCCAGTTATACTTTATAGGTTTGTAGAATAAACCATCATCCGTTGGCTGGGGTAGCACGAAGTAATTATCTTCTTCGTGCGGGACGAATACTGTTGCTAGATGAGCAGCAAAAGCATTGGCTTTTTCTTCATCACTTCTCGCCCAATTTCCAGTTGGTAGTCTAATCGGTGGATTCGAATTTGTTGGCCTTTTTAAATTTTTTGTTGCCTTCGATAAAGAATTATCTGTCCTCTCGGTTGCCGAGAGATCAATTAAGTAGTTCTTTACGCGCCGGTTTTCTTCTTCGCTCAAAGCAAATCTTAGGGCCTTAATAGCTCGATTTAATTTCCATTTCAATAACGGTGATTTTGTTTGCTGCCATTGTCGGCGAATTTTTCGCTTTTCCTGGATTAGTTCCTGTATATTATGTGACAGTTTATTAACTTTTTCCGAACTACTTATGCCGGGTGTAGCCCTTTTAGCAGATAATGTCATGACATCTTTTAGATTTTCTGCCGCCGCATCAATATCAGCTGGTGTGATCAGAGGAATATTAAGTAGACACGTTTGTTCGACTAGCCTCCTATATTGATCCCAATTAGTTTTCTTGTTTGTAAGACGGTTCGGTATTTCGTTCCAAGGACATCAGTACTCAATGTTACTATTACCGGTGAGTGATCAGAAGACAGATCATAGCAATCGGTGGCCTTAGCGTATGTACGTGGAATGCCCTTAGTTACACAAAAGTCAATTAGATCAGGAATTTTCTTTTTATCTGTGGGCCAGTAAGTTGGATTACCGGCAGATAAATAATCCAGGGACTGTTCCTCTATAGCATCATAAAGTTGTTTGCCTTTCGGCGATGTTAATCTGGAACCCCAATGAGAATGTTTGGCGTTGTAATCACCGCCCGCAAGAAATTTATTAACCAGCTGGCTGAAATAATCGAAGAACTGGTGTTTTTTTATAGCATGTTTTGGATGGCAGTACACTGCCGATATGACGCAATTTCCAGACCACTCCTGCAGACAGATGCTCGTTGATTGTATATGTTCTTTCTCATACTTCGTAAGCTCGTAGTGTTTTAATCTTCGCTTAATCAATACAGCAGTGCCTCCATATGCTTTACCATCTGGGTGCTTGGTGTCATAAATAGAGTACCCATTAATTTTGAAATAGCTATTTTTGGTGAAGCGTGTTTCTGATATTAACATTATGTCAATATTGTGTCCAGTGAGGAATGCATGTACCTCCGCTTTATGTTGTGTTAGGCCGTTTGCATTCCATATGGCTATTTTGATGATGGCCATTTAATAAATCATTTAATAAATAACATCCTAAATTATTTGAATTTAGACGTTCCGATAACGTCCGATGAAGCCAAAAAAGCGATTCAGCTGTTTTTGAAGAGATCATCGAATGTGATGGCTCGGAATTCACGAAAAATACTTTTAAAAACTTAAGTATGATTATTTAAATATGAATTTTAATTTAAGATTTATTACTTATAAAAAAGATTGAATTTTTATATTTTAAATAGTTAAAATGAAATAAAAACCGCTCATCCGTATTTTGAATAATTAAATTACAAAAAAAAAAATTATGTCTTTTTGTCTAATATAATATTGTCGTATTTTCTCTGTATTCTAGTAAAATGCTTTAGGATATAAATTCACTATAGTTTACCCTACGTTTGTTGGAAAGTTATTGAACGATATAACATCTTTAAACGG
Source organism: Tipula vernalis (assembly GCA_958295665.1). Lineage (NCBI taxonomy): Eukaryota > Metazoa > Arthropoda > Insecta > Diptera > Tipulidae > Tipula > Tipula vernalis. The sequence continues at coordinate 168,397,057 of OY282559.1, forward strand.
ATTTGTAACATCAACTTTAATTACTAATTTTTCTAGACTTAAATTTAAGTTACTTCAATTAAAAAAGATACTATAGAGTTTCCGAATAATTCTACTTAAAACTAACCGTAAAATGTCACTTAAAACTGTATCGCCATTGTCCTAAAGGGATACACTATGAAAACAGCCATATGCGTACTCGTACCTGTTTCTTTATTTTTCAAATATCGCTAAAATTTTTAAGTGGTGGGCCCACTCTCGTCTTTGTTGTATTCTAGATATTATGTTAATGCGACGGACATTAACACGACTTAAGCATAACACTACACTTTACTGTTTTATTAAAGTTTCTTATAAATTATGTGCTATCATCTACCACTACACATACTTTATTATTTTAGTTAGCTGTTGCTCTTTTTAACCACTTTTATTAGCTCGTAATCGGCAAGATCGCCATGTAAAGTTTGCTTTACTTCATCAAATAAATTTTACCTTTTTTATTGTTTTTATTACTTGTATTTATTGATAGCTTTTTAATTTACATCTTTTCTGTTTGGCTTCTATTTTTCGACTTTTTTTAATTCTTATATTTACTTAAAAACTAATATTACTTGTGTACTATTTCCCAATTCAATTTTTAATTAGTAAGCATGTTCTATACCTATAGTCAGCACAAATGAAAATATATTTATATTTAATTTGTGGCCTAAACTACAATGCACATTTCGACAGTAAAATATACTTACTTTACAAATACTAATTTAATGGTCTAAAGCAAAGCATTCCTAGATATACAAGCCGTCAGAATAAAATTCGAACTTAATATAAGGGCGATAGAACAAAGCTTACCTAAATATACAAGCCGTCAGGTGCAGACCAATTTTAAAAGAAGCTTAATTTAAGGGGGATACATTTTACGATTTCCCATAAGAACCCATGTAAAATTGAACATTTTTGATTAAAATTTTGTTAATGAAAAATACTTGTAACAGAAAATATTTTTAGGTTTTTATTTAAAGCAAACCTTTGAGTATAATATATTTTAAAACCAATAACTTAAATTTAGTAATTTGATTAATATAGTTAAAATAAAATTGTCTAAATTTACTTTTTCTTTGTATGCCTATGTGAAAAATTTGGAAAAATACAGATAAACTTATAAAAACCAAATGAATGACGTAAGATCTTGTTTTGTAAAAACAAAAAATTTTTTTTTAATATTACAAAGTTGGCTACACAACGTTTTTTTAAAATTTTGAAAATATTTTTAACAGTGCAATAATTCTGTTAAATGGCAAACTAAGAATTTAGAAGTACATAATTTAAACTAACGTATGTAGTTCATTTATTTAATGTTTTATTTTATTTGGTGTATTTTATGCTTTTCAAATATACAGGTCGATTATAGAATCCGCGTGGACGCGGAAAAAATAAATTCATTAATAAAACTTTTTACATTTATTTTAATGTTCTACTACTTTTGTTTGTTTGTTTGTTTGTTTTTTAAATTTGCTCAGGTCAGATCTTTCAATCCATAAGACCAGTGAGTTGAGAACAGCCCAAAATTTCCAGAGACCACTCAGGGGAGGTTCTGGAGGGTTGAATAAAGTGTACATAATTAAATTGGATTTATAAATTAAATAATAAAATAAAGCATAATTATATAAAACAAAGTTCAATAATTAAATTAGATTAAATGAAAGTTATTAAATAAAGAATATTAGAAAGAAAATGAATGAAATGATATATATAAAAATAAAAGTTTTGAAATTAAATATAAATTTAAAATTCATAAATTTTTTTTTTTTTTTAAATTATATAATATTAATAAATCTTAATATTATAATAAAAATAAAATAAAATGAAATGATTCCAAAAGAAAAATCATTGTATGAAACAAAAAGTCAATAAAAATTAAAAGTAGTCTTAATTCATAGTTTATAATTTATTCTATCCACAAAATCACACAATATTTTATATTCTTCCATTCTTTGATCCTTTAAGATATCTAATAAGGATTTTCTGTATAAAAGTGGGAAATTATTTCTTATATTGTTATATATGACAAAATCGTTAATAATATGTTCGTTATCTTCAACGGTGTTGCAAATCTCACAATTAGATGTAGATTCAAGTCCCAAAAGGAATTTAAATTTCTTGTTAACTGTATGACCAGAGATTAATCTGTAAATTAACCTGGTTTGACAGGATGTGAAATTAGAGTCTTTGAATAGGAAAGATAATCTTGGAGAAGGACAAATTTGTTTATAAAAATGACCGGATGAATTACACATTAATGTGTAGTTTTCCTTCCACTTATTATTTATAGATCTGGAGGTATCGTTAAATAGGTCTGTGAGAGTAGGTTCATTATCAAGAAAGTGAGTAGGAGAAAAAACTGCTTTTTTTGCTAAACTATCTGCTATAGTATTTCCTTTTAAGCCACAATGACCCGGGAACCAACGAATGACAAAATATTTAATTTGGTTATGGCCGATAGTATCAATAATTTGATTTTCATAGTGTCTAACTGTAACTTTGAGAGTCAGTAATAATGATAATATTATTGTTTTTGATGATTAGAGATATAGTAATTCCAATTTTAATAGCAATGGTTTCGATATTTTTAATATAAGTAGGGTTTTTTAGTTGGATGGCAAATTTCCAATTTTTATCCTCAACAAAAATTCCAATTCCTGGTTTATTGTTAATTATAGAGCCATCTGTGTAAATTTTTGCGAAATTATTACATTTATTAATTTCAGCCATAGATAACGCATATTGTTCAGAATGGTTTATAAGATTTTTGTTTGTGATTCCTTCAATATTTGTTATGATGAATTAGTGGGAGAACTTTTTTTTTTATATGAAAAGGTTTAATTTTGGAAAGAAAAGTATAATTAGAATATAAGTCATTAAGTTTATGAAGAGATATATTGTTTTTAATGTCGTTACCGATTTTGGAATTATTATATAGATTTTTTGAAATATAAATTAGTGATTTTTTAATAAAATCTAGATCTGAAGATGTTTCTAAGGATTCAGATAAAATAGCCGGAATTGGAGTAGTTCTTAAAAAGCCTAGACAAGCTCTCAGACAAGCATTTTTAATAGATTGACAGATATTATCTTTTTTATATTTAGTGTCTGTAAAATCATATGTGTATTCAAGTTTTGATTTAACTAAAAATTGGAAAATTTTTGTATAGGGGTTATTGATGTCGTGTAAAGAAGTGGTATAGATATTAAAAAGGGTTGGACTCAAACAGCTACCCTGAGGAATGCCTTTATTAGTGTAATGAATGGAAGCTTGATTGATATTTTGAATAGAAATAATTCTATTTGTAAGAAATTGAGAAATCCAATGTGTAATGTTATTAGGGAAATTGAAGTTTTTAAAGGTGTTTAATAAAATATTTTTATCTACAATATCAAAAGATAGAATAACGATATCAATATGATTGGATTGTATATAATGGTATAATAGATCTTTATTACTATTTAAACTACGAATGTTAATTTGTAAAATTTTTAAAGGCAACATAATGAAAGAATAAAATGAAACAAAAACTGGAAAAAGAAAAAGTTTATGTTTTAATAAATTTATTTAATTTAATTTTAAGTGAGTCTAAATTAGCTGGATTTTTATTAAAGTCATCGGAATTATTTAAAAGTGATTTGACGTCATTAAACATAGAATCTCTTTCATTTAATTGATTTTTTAATTCGTTTACTAATTTATTTAGGATTTGAATTTTTCTAGCATCAGAATTCATTAAGTTTTTATTGGTCAAGGCTTGATTTTCAACACAGATATCATTAGCGAAATCTATTTGTTTAGGGACTTTTTATTGGCTACCATAAAGGTGGCTTTTGGATTCTCTGAAACTAGATTTATTTAAAATCATATGTTCCCTAATTTGTTTCTGCCTATATCTTTCATTACATCTGAAAAAGTTAGTAACATGACCCATTCCACAAAATTTACAAGAATCTTTCATGTCACAATCGTGTTCGTGTTCGTCCTCGATAGTTCTAGCACACGTTAGGCATCTATTAGTTTTAGATTTACATTTAGAAATTGTATGTCCGTTATTTAGACATTTTTTACAAAATAATGGATTAGGTATGAAATATTCTACCTTTAATAAGATACTGACATATAAAATGACATTGAATGGAATAATTCCAGACTCGAAAGTAAGTTTAACCAATGCAAGTTCCTCAGCTGTTTTTGTGACATTATTAAATTTAGTCATTCTTTCTATTTTTGAGATAGGGTATTTAGATCTAATATTTTCTTGAATTTCTTCATTAGAAAGCCCGATAGGAATGTTCCTGATTATGCCAATAGAAGATGTGAAATTTTTAGGAATGTATGTCGTATAATTATCAAATTTTTTAAAGATATCTGATTTGACACAATTATTTGCGTCTTCAAAATTATTAAAGATAACTTTAGCAACATTTTTGCTAACGCTAGAGATATTTTTGACATTTTTGAAATTATTTAATTTAAGTGCTTTACCTAAAAATACAATATTTAAATTCTCTTTACTGACAAATACAGTAAATGGGCCATTATCTGATCGGTTATATAGATTAATTTTTTCTGCAGTAACTGACGGCATATTTGAGTTATTCGATGAATCAACAGATAAAGTTGAAGATGATGTGGGAGTTACTACTGTATTTTTCGAATCTGCGACGTGAATTTTATTATTATTATTAAGTTTCCTTTTATTTAACTTATTGGGACTTTTATCAAATTCACCGTTTACTATTATTTCATTATTAAAAACAATTTTTGATTTTTTAGTATTTATTTCATCTTCAAAATCAGAGAAATCAGTAGAAGTAAATGGTGGAGGTACAAAGTACTGCGTACTTTGTCCCTCCTTGCTTGTGTTATGTGGATTTATTATTTTGTGGATAGAAAAGACTATGATAAGACTTACCCGACTGATAAAGAACAAACAAATCAAAATAAACTATTAAGATATAATTAAATGAAATACAAATTAATTAAAATTAAAAGAAAATTGTAAAATTTATAACACTTCACTAAAAAGAGACGCTCACACAATAAAGTTTCGAGAAAGAATGTTCTACTACTTTTCTCCAATGACAAGTATGACATTCGTTGAGAATATGTCAAAAAATTAGCTTTTCCATTTTGTACACTGTCAAGTGTAGTGAGGAATTAGTGACATCTGTAGTTTACCACAAAAAATACATATTTCGGTTACTATTTCTGTTCGAATGAGTTATAAAAACTAATAATCCGTTTTATTTTGTTTTCCCCGGACTTAAGGTGCTATCACACCAAGCGTGGCGCGTCGGCGGTAAATTTAAATAAATTTAAATACACGCTTTTTTGCTTATGTAGTGATAGGAAATCGTAGCTTGAACAAAAATAAAATTATTATTCATAAAACCATTTACAAACTTTATATTTTTAATAGAGAAATTACAATTTTAGTAAATGGTATCAAATGAAATTTTATCTGCCGCCGCGAAATACGGCGGCAAAAACAATCGTCGTTTATCGCTAGTTTATATTTTTACACAAACTACGATTTCCAATCACTACATAAGCAAAAAAACGTGTATTTAAATTTGCCGCCGACGCGTCGCGCTTGGTGTGATAGCACCTTTATTATGCTTAATAGAGCAATCAAATGTCAGAGTGGTTTTTATGTGCGAAATTTATGTGCTTTAATATTAATTATTTAAAAAAAACAACAATTTTATTAATATTCTTTAGTTTATAAAGAATAAACAATTTATCAGAGCCAATCAAAACTCGAAAATCTTTTGTGAAAGTGTTTGATTACGACCTCAATTTGAAAAGTACTTAATTGATATGTATTACAGTTTATTTTTATAAATCATTCAAATCATAATTGCAATTTTTGAATGTTGAAAATAAACGCATCGTCCGAATTTTTCGACTTCAAATCAATAATGTCCGGATGAAATAGATCCGCATGCTCGTTAAACTTTTAATTTACTAAAGTATACTCCTAACTTGCTAAAACATTATTTTGAATTGATTTTCTGAAATGTGAATTTATTTCAATTTCTTATTACCGCCATCTGATTTCAAACACGAAAACTACACGGCCATTTTGTTTTTTTAAACTTATTTAATTAGTCGAGTTTATAAGTATGTAGGTGTCACGAATGGCTTATTACAAACAAAAAAAACATGAACGAAAGGTATGACGTCATGAAGTGTAAAGATGTGTTTGTAAATAAAGGGGTTTTAGTAAAACATTAATTAAATATCTATAAACAAGATTTTATTAATTGATTTTCAAATCATATACATATTTATCAATTATTCTTCTTGATAGCGTAGGAATCAAAATTCATTTTTGTAAGACTTTTCATTTAAGAAAAACGATATAAAAAAAACATAACTTTTCATATGATTTGTATGAAAAATTCATTTTTTTTTTGTCTTTCTATCCCCCTTATATTAAGTTCGAATTTTAACCTGACGGCTTGTATATTTAGGTAAGCTTTGATTTAGGTAAGCTTTGGATAGAAAGACAAAAAAAATGGATTTTTCATACAAATCGTAAGAAAAGATATGTTCCTTTAATATCGTTTTTCTTAAATGAAAATCTTACAAAAATGAATTTTGATTTGTACGATATCAAGATGAATAATTGATAAATATATGATTTGAAAATCAATTAACAAAATCTTGTTTATAGATATTTAATTAATGTTTTACTAAAACCCCTTTATTTACAAACACATCTTTATACCTCATGACGTCACACCTTTCGTTCATGTTTTTTTTTTTTGTAATAAAAAAATGTCGATAAATAGCCAAGAGGTTAAACTAAAGAGGAGAAACAAACTTTTTTTTCTTACATGTAAAAAAACCATTTAGGACGTGTTCGAAGTTTGTGATAATTTTGTTTTTGTAATAATTTTGACAGGAGTGAAATAATTTTGTGTTTCATATTTTGTAATAAATTTTATTTGTACTATTTTTTTTCGAAATAAATTAACGTAGTACGGCTTAATTATTGTTATTGCGCGCTTTTGTTTATACATTAGTGTCAAATTTACAACACGTAGTGGCTGTAATAATTTGGTTGCATACAAAATTATGTCATAATTATTACAGCTGGAACAATTATCACAAACTTCGAACACGTCCTTAGTTTTTATTGTTGTTAAAGAGTGGTTGTGCGTAGTTTGTTTATTTCTGGTCTATTGTATTTTAAAGTCTTTGATTAAAATCTTACGTCATTGATTTCGTTTTTTTAATTTTATACTGCATTTTTCACATAGCCATACAAAGAAAAAGTAAATTTGTACAATTACTAAATTTAAGTTATTGGTTTTAAAATATATTATACTCAAAGGTTTGATTTATATATAAACCTAAAAATATTTTCTGTTACGAGTATTTTTCATTCATAAAATTTTAATCAAAAATGTTCAATTTTACATGGATACTTATGGGAAATCGTAAAATGCATCCCCCTTAAATTAAGCTTCTTTTAAAATTGGTCTGCACCTGACGGCTTGTATATCTAGGAATGCTTTGCCTAAAGCAACATATATTATTTATTATATTCTATTATATGATGATGGCATCACAATGATAACGCCAGGAGTGATAAATCGGTTTTTAGTAACAAATGTTTGATTGTTTTATGTGGAATTTTTATATTAAAAGGAACTCATTTTGGAAATAATTTTCATTATGCTTTTGACGATAATTCCGAATTGGGATTAAAAGCTCAAGCTTAAATAAGTAAAAATAAAGAGCCCTGTATCAATAAAATAATTTGTTTAAATATTAAGAATTGGCTCAATATAAATAAAAATAAAATAAAAATGACTAAATCACAGTTTAATTAACCAAAAACAGTTTTAATTTTAATAGATTTACTATTTTGTTTTTAATTTTTCCATATTGCAAAAAAAAAATTTTGCGTGCACAAATTTTGTTAAAAACTAAATTAACTGTAATTTTTCTTAGAATTAAAATTTAAAACATTTTTTGATTGGAAAATAAATATGTACGTATCTATTCCTATAAAAAACAACCAATATATATTAATAGGATTATTTAGGATTTTTCCTGATAAATTTGAAAAAATACCAAAATTAGAAGGTGGCTCTAAGTCAATTAGGTACTGTATTCGGAACAGTTTATTAACTATTTTTTAAGTGACTAATTTTACCACATAATTTAGGAGAAATCAGTGAATCATTTTTACTTTTTTTTTTTTTTTTTTACTTGGTGGTTTGGCGTCTATTGGAGGGGGGGACCAAAGTTGAGTACATTAATCTACCAGCTCCGTAACCTTCTAGTAGGGTGCGTTTCACCCGAGCTGTTCTGATCTTGCCATTAGGCAGCTGCGTGATGGGTACCATTGTGGAAGGGGTAACCTGTTCACAATTTGCAAGTGTACGTGCTGCCTCCTCGTGGCAACCACTGGTAACTAAGGCCATTTGGCACAGGCTAAAGTACGGCGCTATAAGGGGAAAACCTTGACAAAAAACCCTAATCTAAGGTGGAACAGCATATGCCGATGGATGAATGGCTGATAGGTTAATCAGTCTAAAATATGCGGACTCTGGATACCAGGCACCCTCCAGTTTTATTTAGCCTTCCTGTAGTAAAGCTGGGTGACCTACAAGCGATTTGCAATTCCCAGCATTTCTTAAGAGTAAAATCAAATGGAATACGGGGCAGGAGTAGGAATATACGGGAGTCGGACAACCCTCTCGAAGTCCTTGGGCTCCAATGTTACCATCTTTCTAGCGGAACTACATGCTGTAGTAAACATCTAGGAGGGAGAGTAATAAGCCCAGATAGTATGTATCACATACCGGGAAGCAGTATTGTCAGGTTCATTAAGAACCTGAATATTGACTGGACGGATAATTAAGCAGGGTCCAGCACAACAGATCTTTTAGGTCGCAGTGCGAGGTGGCCGATCGCCCGCATGGCCCTTCAATAATAATAATAATAATACTTTTTTACTTGTATGAGTAAAATTGCGATTCATGTGAATAGGCCATTCGACTGTGTACTCCGAAATAACGAAAAAAAAAAAATTGAAAATAATTTTCTACTGCCAGGGAAAAAATTGAGGTGTGGCCAACACAAGACTTTCTTTTAAGATTTTTCTATTTTTAATTTTTTTCATGTTTCTCGAAAATTGTATATTTTTGAGATATTTGCAAAATAAATTTTCTGGTTCACGGAAGCTGGAAGCTGGGACCTCAAAATTTATGAAAAAAGTTTAAACATGCAGTGTGATCGGTTAAATATCCGGGCTACAAACTGACAGACGTATAGACCAACAGACATCACTTCGAAACCCAATTTTTCGAGCTCAAGGACTCCTAAAAATCTCAAGGACGAAAATTAACATAACAATTTTTTTTTATTTTTTATTTTTTTGTTTGGAAACAATTTGTATCTATTAGTTTTTCTGGGACCTCCCAATTTATCAAAAAACCTTAAATCTGAAGTTTCAGTTCGATTGGTTAAACCATATGGGCTATAGAGAGGACACAGACTGACCGACAGACAGACACCATTTCGAAACCCACTTTTTCCGACTCAGGTAATCTCAAAACAGATACATCTCAAAAAAACTCAAGGTCTACAAATTAAACGATTACAACGTTTTTTTTTACTTACGTAAAAGAAAGTAAAATGAGTTAAGCACAATTTTCACATTTTTGATAAACAGTCAATCATTTGCTCGGGAAAAACATTAATAATGGACCCTTTTTAGCTATGCGCAGGATAAAATTGACTTGACTGTACCCATTCCAAATTTGATAGAAACTGAATATAAAAAATTCCACATAACTCCTTTTTCTTTGGCGGTAGTAAATTATATAAATATTGCATAAAGCGACATCTTTAGTTAACTAGTTTTCCAGGACCCAAATCGAATTGGTACAGTGGTTATTGTAAAAAATAAGTTATTTGCCCTTAGTATTATGTTAAATTGATATTTAATTAGAAACTAACTAGCAATACGTAATAATAGTTCCTAAATATAGGGCCTAAAATAATAGATCAAGGAAAAAGTTTGTGGCGTTTTTTTCAATAGATGGCATTGACGGAACGGAGACGGAATTACGCACAAAACGCAAAAATTAATTTAGTACTGTAAAAATAAAAATTTTGCTGACAATCTCGACGCACGTTTTTGACATTAAAATAATCTTAAACTATCTAACATTAACTAAATCTTTTTGATTGCCATAAATCCATACTTTGATGGCTCTAAATCCTATTTTGTAAACCCCTTTTTTAACCAATTTAAATTTTCCGTCGTAGTATAAAACCCACTAATCTAGTTAACTACTAATAATTTAGTTACATAAAACCGTTTAATGTGATTGGCATCACTTTAACTTGTATAACTTTGGTTCCCAACAATATCTTTCATTTTGTATTTTTTTTTCATCACAAAGTGACATTTCAATACGTTCTTGCGTGCAATATTGAAAATAATTTAATTTTAGTACTTGGTCTAATGCACTCCGTCCGTCGACTTTGTCAATTCGCATATATTTTGATGTAATTTAACTTTTGCGCTAATGCGTGACTGCGCTACAGCGTCGAGACTGTCTGGGGGGTAATACTAATCCTATCAGAACATACTATAGAGCGTTTGAAAAAATGAAAAGTGACAGTGCGTAGATTATTACAAATAAACAATGTGACATTTGTCAATTCAGTCGATCGAAAGTAATTTCGTTTTGAAAATGAGCCAAAATTCGGAAAAAATTCGCTACATTTTACAATATCACTTCGACCAATGCCGTAACGTTTCACAAGCTTCTGTGGTGTTTATGATGAAGATGATTTTCGATGTTAAAGACGCATTGGATTGGCTTTGACTTTCACGTCAATCGGACGTTTTCTGTGAAAAAAATATTTTTTTTAATTTTTTTATTTTGAAATTTTAATCAAAAAGCTATGGGGTACCCCAACCAGGGAATATTATCCAAATTACAAAAGATTAAAAATCGTGATCGTCCTGCCATTGATGATCGAGCGATGCGAGTGAAAAATCCAGGTGAAATTGTATAATTCATGGTCCGTAATGAATGAGGCTGGCCGACCTAAAAATGGATTTTTGTCTAATTGAACCATCCTTCTCGTTTGGCACGCTCTGTTGTAAATGAGCTTTGGCTCAAAATGGAGTGCGCTAAAACTTAAATAAATTTATGTGTAAATCAAATAAATAAAATAAACACCGCGTTCTCATCGACCAATCGGTTTAAAAGTCGATGAAATTCTCCAAAAAATGGAGGAAGACTGGCACATTTCATCGACATAGCTGCTGAACTAAACATTGACCAAAAAACAGTTTTGAACCATTTGCATAAGGCTGGATACAAAACGAAGCTCGATATTTAGGTACCACATGGATTAACAGTGAACAATTGAATGTCTAAATTTTTTTTTTTTATTTAAAATAAATTTTATTTATTTATTTTATGTAATTACAATCTAGTCTCCTGGACTAATGAGCAATTTGTTTCTGACTTAATTTACTAACTTAAGTTAATCTATGGCTTCTTCCCATTGGCGTTCCATAGTGTTTGGTAAATTGAAGTAAACCACATCTTTGTAGTGGATTTTAGATCAGCACAATGCTGCTTAAACTGACAATCACACCAGCTCAAAAGGTTTGGTTCTTTTAAGTCTGCGTACTAAATTATTGATGCTTAGGAGCTGAGTTGCCTCAATGTTCACATGTTGGCGAAGCCTTGCTTCATGTCTCCGTGCTTTTTCCTGGATTTCGTTTAAGATGAGGTTCATTTTAAGGTCCCTGTGTCATTGTTCCTGACATACCAAGGTGCATCAACGATGTTCCTTAATACCATATTCTGAAATCTTTGGATGATATTTACGTTGCTCTGTTTGGTACAACCCCAAAGCTGAATACCATAAGTCCAAATCGGTTTCAATATTTGCTTATAAAGTATAAGCTTGTTGTATGTTGATAAAGAAGAGTTCCTTTCCATCAGCCAATACATTTTTCTGTATTTAAGTCTTAATTCTTCACTTTTCTCCTTGACGGGTGCTTTCCATCGTAGTTTAGCATCTAGGGTCATGCCGAGATACTTAGCTGTGTTCGCATGCGGTATTATTTCCCGATTTATGGTAATCGGAATATGTTCGAATTGTCTGTTTGTAAAGTTGATGTGAACTGGTTTAGCTTCATTTAGTTTTATTCTCCATCTTTTTGTCCATTTATATATTTGAGTTATAGCTGATTGTAGCTTTTGTATTAATGGCTAAATTGATCACATTAAAACAAACGACAATAATGTGCGAAAAAGATCGTTGTCCAAGATGGATGAAGTTGATTGAAAGGGAATCGTGCATCATGTGCTGCTCAATAATGTGCGACAATAATGTGCGAAAAAGATCGTTGTCCAAGATGGATGAAGTTGATTGAAAGGGAATCGTGCATCATGTGCTGCTCCAACCTGGCCAGACGATTGATTCCACTTTTCTACTAATGCGATTAAAGCGCGCAATTGAGGTGAAGCGACCAGAATTGATCTGTAGGAAAGACGTCGTCTTCCATTATGACAATGCCAGACCACATATATCTTTAATGACTCGGCAAAATTTGAGAGAGCTTGGCTGGGATGTTTTGATCATCCACCGTATAGCCCGGACCTATCCCCAACCGGCTACTATTTGTATCGCTGTTGCAAAACTCTCTTAATTGTGTAAAGATAACTTCAAAAGAGGCCTGTGAAAATCACTTGGTTTTGTTTTTCGCCCAGAAATCCCATAAGCTCTACAGTGATGGGATAATGGTTTTACCAGAAAAATGGGAAAAGGTTATCGATCAAAACGGCACATATTTGATTGAATAATGTTCATTTAAAATATAAGAAAAATGTGCTTGAATTTTGATGAAAAACGCCACACACTTTTTCCTTGTCCCAATATTTCATAAAGTTAAATTATCCTTTTAATTTTTGCTTATAGAAAATACGAAAGATAGAAAGAGCCATTCCAAAACTTAAGAAATGTATATAATAGTTTCGTTCAGATCGAAATTGAAATCGAATCAAAATCCATTTTATTTTTCATACAAAATACTCTTATATTAACACAGTCGTTCATACAAAATACTCTTCTATTAATATTATGCCCAGTAGTAAAAATAAAAATGCTTACCTACTTTGCAATATTAAAAATAATTAAAAAGTGATCAAAATGTATAAGTACCACCTTATTCCTAGAAAATTTAATTAAAATTGATTTAATTTCTGAATTTAATTTGTTGACAGACAGATTTTAGCTGGGCGGCCGACAAAATATAAAATTGGATTTTTTTAAATGAAATTAAATCAATGTTAAATAAAATTTTGAAGATTTAATAATTTTAATATTACAAAGGAAAATAATTGTGTGAACAATTTGATTTGAAGGTTTAAAATGCCGATTTGCCATTTTTGAGGGGGCAATGTCTTTGCCTACAAGAACTAGTCACTAGGTAATTTCTACACCATACAGCTGTGGTATTCTTCATTAACTGTAGAAAAATACTTCTTCGAAAAGTTGTATATTACCTCGAAAACAGTTCAACCAAAGGTTTCTGTTGTTTTTCGTAATTACCACCATTGAGTATTTCAAATGACTTCAAATTTTGAAAGTAGATGTAATTTGATTGTCTCGTTTAACATCAATATAAAAAAAAATCCTCAGAGCCGTTTCTGAGAAAAAAAAGTTTTCCCTTCTAAGACAATTCATTCTATTTTAGATTGAATGGATCAAAAAATCAACGAAAGGAATAAAGGTCTGCCTTTTTGCGGTGATCATGCATTTAGTCTTTGCTTCGATGTTCTGAAGGCCAATTTGTTTAATCGTGATATATATTATATGTTTGTTGTACGTTATATTATACGTTCTAATTTTGTTTTCAATTTTTATTACATATTTACATTTGGATATTTCAATCAAGAGGGCTTAACAAGCGCAGGTGATGAAAAAGAATTAGAGATTTTGACGAAGGAACTTAATTTAAATAGATCAGCCCACAGTTTCTTTTGGAACAAAATTAAAGAAATATAAACATAATTGTAAAATTAAGCAACTGATGACCTAAAAATATCTGTCTTACCTGATTTATGCTCTTCGAGTGGCTGATAAAAATCGTCATCGTCCAAATCTTTTTTATATCCTTTCAATAAAATTGGCATCACCCACCAAAAACTAAGATATGATAAAAAACTGGCACTTTTTCGTGGACATTCCGGTAATTGTTTTATATTTTCATTATTCTCCATTTAATGTAAATACTTATATCTAAACAACCGAACTTTTTCGACTAAAATCTTTCTGATAATATTATCTGCACTTAATAAAAATACAAGAATAGAATTTAGATAAGAATACTATACATTTGTAAATATTATTGTGGTTCGAGCACTTTCTGATCACATCAACAGCCAACCTAAGTAATATGAAGATTATTAAAATAGCTTTTATGCATTCTAGGTACTAGTAGTACATTTAGCTTTGTGTAGATTAAATAAATAAATACATATTCATTTTTAAGATTATTTTTGAGATAGTAAAATACAAAATAATTTGCATCACTCATTACTCAGTATTCTCTGCTAAATCTAATAAAATAGACCTCACGTTTTTGCTTCTCGCGATGATGAGCACATGAACAATGTAAAGTCGGTATTTATTTAGTAATAATTTAGCATTGTTGGTCATAAATAAATCAGCTATTTACGACCATTACTCCTATGGGACGGTTCATGTCCTTTGGTTTCGACCTTCTAAAGTTAGACGGAAATTGAAATATACATATTCTGTTAGCAAATCCTGCTTTCGGGACTATGTTTGTATCCTAAATGATGACAGCTAGATATTTAACAATAAAAAACGATTTAATTAGGTTGAAGTAATGAGCCAAATTTTCTTTTATTTTATTTAGATCTTTAACTAAAAACAATTAATTTTATAAACATTTCTCTTCTTCATCAGATTGAGATAATTACAAGGTAATTGAACACGACAATAAAACAAAATACTTTAAATGAAGGAAATTAAATTAAAATTAAGTACCTACTTATAAAATAAAGAATCTGACAAAACAGAAAAAAATCAAATTAAAACATAATTTAATTAATTAAATAAATATTTTCTTTAAATTTTAATGAATTATTATAAAAAATATATATAATTTCTTAAATATATCCAGGCACTTGGGCAAAAACAAACAATTAACACACTCCAAAAACAAGTTAATTTTGAACCAACCACTAATTGAGAGCACCGCGTTTTTTATCTCCAGGATCAGTACGAGTATGTATGTATGTATTATCAATTTATCATTAATAATATAAAGTACCAAAATTAACCTTGTTTTGTTTAAATATTAGTACATTCATAGGAATTTATTTGTTCTTATATATTTTATTTGACTTACGACTAAGATTCTGTTGGTTTCTTAAGTTTTATAAAAATTAACATTTTTTACCTAATTATTTAATTATGTACTAGAATAATTATATTACATTTAGCATAAAAAGCGAATTGTTAATTTCTTATGTGAATGTGTACAATAAGTAGCATAGGAAAATAAATTATTTTAACTAATTCCAGCCGCCGCCCTCCTCCTTCTTGGAATGTTATTTGTATGATTGTTGAAATGTTATTGATTTTTCTTGAGTGCCTGAAAACAATAACCATAAATAAAATGCATACCATCGGATTAAAACTGAGCTAAAACTTAAAAATAAAATCAAGTTTAATCATCTAGTCGAAATATTTCCATAAGACAAATCATACATGAACGTTGATTTAAAAATGCTATAGAATTAATAGAATTATGTGGCAAGAGTTTTGTCTTACTTAAGATCAGAATTGGCTTAAACTTGAATAAAATCTTCGCCACGGCTCAAATATAAACAGCATTATAAAGCTGACTAAGAGAGCCCAATCGTGATATTCGTTTGAGTGGAAATTAGTTTTCCACCATAATTTACGTACTCTAGCTTTAGGTCAGAAAATAATAATTTTCGATTACGAAAATATTCTATTTCTCCCCGTGACAGTATTTGTAATACTATGACCTTCAGTACTATTTAGGTCAGAAAATAATAATTTTCGATTACGAAAATATTCTATTTCTCCCCGTGACAGTATTTGTAATACTATGACCTTCAGTACTAATCTCAATTATTAAAACTGTGCTGCTTCCGCAGTATTTTCTTCCATCTAAACAACTAGGCAATCAAAAATTCTAGAGGCTCAAAACGACTCGCGTAACGAAATTCCAAATTTCATATTGCTTTACGCGTCACATCTAGTAAAATCAAGATCGATCGAATAATTTTAAGGCAATGCCAAATGGATAACTTTTAATATCCTACCGTTCACAGGGGCCAAATAGAGGAAGCACGGCTACAGGTTCGTTTTACTTCTTCAAATTGCATAGCTCCATGCCAGCCTATTATAGCCCTGAAGAGAAAAATGGGTTAGCCCATGAATTCTACACTCCAAGATGGAGGCATAGTTTTATGGGAATTTGCCACCAGTTACTCCAAATCAAAACGTTGACAATTTAACCACTGGGCCGTTGCTTATTGTTTATGATATTAGTCGTATTTACTTGAGAAAAATGGAAGGGTTTTCCGTATCTATTTTGCATTCAATGTTTTCCCGAAAAAACGAATGCTGGAATTAATTTTTTTGAGTTGGTAACACAAATAATTAGTTATCAAATAAATACAGACAAACCTGTTAAGTTGGATGCAACTTTCTCCTGGGAAGCTGAGCTAGTTCACCGCTTTTCCTTAGCACTAACAATATTTTGCCCAACTTAGACAATTTTATTTTTATATTTAATATATTTGTTAATTATTTATTTCATGCTTGAAGAAATACAATACGAAAATATTGGGGAAAAATTGGAGAAGTAACTACATATAAGATAAAAATTAAATCGAAAAAATAATTCGAATTAAATTTCTCATAGAAATATAAGCCGCGTTTTTTTATTCGTTCCGGATAGCTGCTATCGAGAGCCGTCATTTTTCTACGCCTAAATTTAAATTTGACGCGCTATTTATTGGTAAACTAAACTTATTTAACATCAAACTATCATTTTTAATTCAATTGTTTACCAAAAACTTCATATAAAAAATATTTGGCTCTACCTATTTATACGGAGCGCTATTATAGGGAGCCATTTTTTATATGATGGCTCTCGATAGCAGCTATCCGGAGCGAATAAAAAAACACTACAATAGCTTATAGCTGATTTACATTCAACGACATTCGACGTCCGCAAAAAAATTGAAACACAACATAGGAAAAAGTACAAAGACAAAAAGAGAAAAAATAATCTGCTATCAATTGAAACCCGAGAAACAAACCCAAAAAACCTCGTCTACATTTTTTTGCAGATGTCGAGTTTTATCTTTTTTCTGTAAAATCGTCGATGCACGAAAAAATAACTATAGTAAGGTTACATAAACAAGAAAACCAATCATTTGTATTGGTTCAAGACATTTTTTGTTTAAATTTATTTTTTATGTTTAAAGAAAACGAATTTTTGATTTGACATTTGGGTCTGCGAAAATCTTTGAATGATCAGTCTTAACGCCTATTGTAAATGATTCGCCTCAAATATGTTTGCAAATATTCACTACCAGGGGTGCTATTCTTGAACCATTACGAAAATGAATTAAAATTGTAAAAGAATTAAAAAAATCCTAGTTTTCGTCATACTTTTACCCTAATCGTGAGGGTTACAGGTTTACAGGTTTGTATGAATTTCCAACATAACGAACAAAAATGTTTGCTCGTTAAGTTCAAAATTCATACAAACCTATAAATAGCTTTTTCATGCTGAAAATGCACTGTATGTTGTTAAATTTGGCACAAAGATTAATTTCGGAATTGTAAGGTTCGTTGGAACTTGGCTAATTAATACTACCTACACCTATTTCCTAACTCTGTAAGTTTAAAAATTATGCTTACCCCTTCAGCTATTTTGAGCAAATTTTCATAGGTACCCTTCCCCATCTGTTTCGCCATTGCGGCCAATACCCTTGGCCCGGTCTCAGATGTAAGTAATTTATATGGTGTTCCAAATTCCACAACACGACCAGCATCCATCACCAAAATCTAAATATAGAAGGAAATATAATAAATTAGAAATGCTCTAGAAGCAATTTCGAATCCATAAACATGCCTTATCACTATCCATAACAGTATTCAAGCGATGCGCAATTGTTAATACAGTGCAATCTCTAAATTTACTTCGTATTGTCTGCTGGATCAGTGAATCTGTTTGTGGATCTACATTAGCGGTTGCCTCATCCATCACTAAAATTTTATTTTCACGCAGAATTGCACGCGCTAAACAAACCAGTTGTCGTTGGCCCACACTAAAATTACTGCCACCCTCCGCGATTCGTGTTTGCAGGCCAGCTGCTAACTCGGATACGACATCTTTCAGTTTAACTTCATCTAATGCTCGCCATAATTTATCATCCGTATATTCATCAAACGGATCCAAGTTGTATCGCATTGAGCCAGAGAAGAGAACCGGTTCTTGTGGTATTATGGAAATTTTTGACCGTAGGTCATGTAACCCTATTGATTCAATATCCCGATTATCAATTATGATGCTTCCCTCGTTGTACGATAATCTAAATATTGCGTTAATCAATGATGATTTACCAGCACCAGTACGACCAACAATTCCAATTTTTTCTTTTGGCTGAATTTCAAATTCGAGATCATTAAGTACATATTCGGCATCTTCATTTGGGAAGTATTTCAAAGAAACCCGATCGAATTTGACATGACCTTCTTCAGGCCACTCTTTTGGAGGTTTTTTGTCAGGTTTACTATCAAATTCCCCTTCGGGCTCGATCGATTGATATTCAACCACCCGTTCTACCGCAGTCATATTATTTTCCAACTCAGCCGATTGTCTCATTCCCCATTGCACCATTCCTGTCATACCCATTACTTGAGTAATTGCAAGACCTACATTTCCACCATATGAATCGCCGACAACAAAGAAGCTTAATGTTACGAATGCAATGTAGATAACACACCAAACATCTAGCCAGTAGCCGAATGCACGACTCGTGGAGATCGACAGATAAAAGGATGAACTATTACGATCCTGATGGTTGTCGAATTCACTTATTAATATCTTTTGTGCATGAAACGCTCGAATAGTTGAGAGCCCAGTCAGCGATGAAGATAAATGCGAGTACACAGGCGATCGAGTTTTCGCCTCCATACGTTTAATATTTCGCGACGATTTTAGATAAAAATTTCTCATGTAGTAGAATATCACACTGATGGCGATCATCGGCAGTAACAGCCAATAATTCACAATCGTTACAACCACTATGATACCAGTTAGTGTCAAGAAAATTTGCAGGACATCGATCATAACGGATGGTAGAATTTCGTCAACCTGGCCGATGTCTTTGGAAAATCGATTTAAAATTCGACCCGAGGGGTTCGTATTAAAGAAATACATTGAGGCTTGCGTCAGACCGACATACATAGAATTATGTAAATTTTTCGACGATCTCATCGCTACGTTAAAGAAATGAAAACTGCGAGTTAACGTAACGCATACGGTTGACACAATTAGAATCGAGAAAACATAGATATCGTAGTATCGGTCGTTTTGTATCTTCCTAATAAACTCTTTGGTCTGATCGAAGAAATTTACTGTTGTTACATTGTCGCTTTCGAGGGCCATTGCGCTTGGATATGACTCGTTGAGTGTGAAATTAGACAGTACGCTGTTATTGGACGTCGTCTCATTTTTTATCATCGCATTGAAATGTCCCGCCTCTGCTTTATTTACCCTAAATCATAAAATTAGTTTAGTAAAGAATGGAAGATCCAAATTACATTGCTTACCAATATGTCACATAATAATCACCTCCAGATGCCAGTAATTGCGCTGATATGAAGAAAAAAGCCAAAATTGTGAATGTCACATAACCACCACCTGCTTCCACATATTTCTTATAAACATTCCAAGAGATTTCACCAGTCGAAGTTTTCTCCTGTACGACCATGGGATTATCTTTCGGCTCTTTTTCGTCAACCGAATTCAAACTTGTTTCACTTTGCTGACGAATATATAATTTACTGCCCTTACTGCTTGCCCGTGATAAATTTGACGTAGTTTCATCGTCATCATCACCCTTGTGTACCCCGTCTGACAGTAATTTTGCAAAATCCAGCCCACTCTTCTTGAGGCTCTCATAAGTACCGACAGCTTTCATTTTTCCCGCTTCTAATATAACAATTTGATCG
The DNA here is from genome assembly GCA_958295665.1 of Tipula vernalis. Lineage (NCBI taxonomy): Eukaryota > Metazoa > Arthropoda > Insecta > Diptera > Tipulidae > Tipula > Tipula vernalis. The sequence continues at coordinate 168,417,395 of OY282559.1, forward strand.
ACATTTTGCAAGTATTGTAACTGATGGGTCACTAAAATCACGATGCGATTTTTCAGGAAATCTTTCATACACTGATCGAAAAGATGTCGGCCAACATGAGTATCGACAGCACTTAATGGGTCATCCAGAAGATATATGGAAGCGCGACGGTATACCGCCCGGGCCAAATTAATACGAGCTTTCTGACCTCCAGATAATGATTGTCCTCGTTCGCCAACCACAGTTTTATCACCATACGGAAATAATTCAAAATCCCGCTCTAATGCACATTTTTTAATAACTTTCTTGTACCGCTCCCGTTCCATGGGCATGCCAAACAGAATATTTTGCCGGATTGTGCTAGAAAATAGCCATGGTTCTTGTGATGCATATGATACTGTACCATTTATTTTCATATCACCCGATTCAATTTGTAGCTCGCCCAATATCGATTGAATCAAACTTGATTTTCCTGCTCCAACCGGCCCGATAATCGCCACAATAGTCTCCGGCTGTACTCGTAAATTTATATCGTTCAATGTATATTCAGTCACAGTTGTATCCCATTTCGCTTTTATATTACTGAGTACTACACCGGGTTCAGATAAATGTGACATTGAGCGACTCAATTCGAAATCTTTCTCAAGCGGCGGTAGAATAGGCTGTTTGGCCAGCATTGAATCTGTTTCTTCAACCGATTTAGTTATGGTCGATTCTGTACTGTAAACACTTTTATCTGAGAATAAAGTCAAATCGGCATCATCAGCGTCCGACAATTTTGTGTCCGATGGGATTTCATCGTACATCATAAATTTCTGAATACGTTTTATTGATACCAATGTTTCGGCCAATTGGCCAATCCCTTGCGGGAAAAATACTGTCATCGTCTGTCGAATGATACTATAAAACGATGTTATAACGAAAGCTTTCTCGGCGGTTATCGCTTGACCCAGTAAAACGTATGACACCAAACTAATAAAAACTGAAACCCGTGTCGTAAACAGGATAAACGAAAGAAGGATACCACGAATGTAAGACGTGTACCTGATGACATGTATTTCTTTCCGACGTGCTAATTCAATCATTTTGCCAAAAGGTTTCTCCCAAGCATACATTTTGATGACCTGAATACCTTGGATGATCTCATTCATTAGGCGTACACGTTCATCGGTTCGTTGGGCAGTGCGGAATCTTAGTACAGAAGTCTTTTTACCAAGCCAAGCTTGGAACGGTATAAATGCTAACAAAAATAGAACACCAAATATGGCGGCCAAGCCAATCTGAAATAAAAAATAAAAATTATTAATAGAAGTTTTAATACAAATTTTACCAGAAAAAAAAAATTAATTCAATGAAAATTAAAATTCTTACTTCACGGTACATAAAATAAGTAATGACTATGGTCTCCAGAGGTCCGAGCCATAAGTAATGTAGAAATATCACAGCTATATCTAATCTAATTTAAAAATCAAATAATAAATTATTTTAAGGTTGTTGTTATCATGTTTCAACTAAACCAAACCTACCTCCCAACATCATTCGACAACAGATTTACAACTTGCCCAGCTGTTGTATGGGTTAGCGCCGTTTTGCTAAGTCGCAGCGATTTACGATATATCATACTACACATGGCCACCCGTAATTTCATACCCATATGTATAGTAGACAACACAAATGGATGGGTTGTTATAACAATTAACGACGTACAAAATATAACAGCTCCCGCATACAAATACGCCTCGGAAACATTACTTTTATCCCCGCCAGCGGAGTAATATCGAATAAGCCCACCTAAGAATAATGGTTGTGATATTCTATTAAAATAAATAAATTCATGTGAGATTAATAATAAAAAATCGTTTTTCGATTTTCGCAAATATAGTTTTGTTCAACAATTATTGAAAACACTCTAAGAATCAAACTTAAATCGGTTAATTATTATAAGAAAACTTATTTTGTTGAACTAAACTAAATTTAGTAATATAAAATCGTTAACAAAAATTGAATTCACGTGCAAATAACCGATATAAAATTCCCAACCCAAAAATTCGCAAGGCAATAACCAAAACAACAAGAATATTTACGTGATATTCTTATTTGAAAAATATAAAATTAAATTTCTCAAAAGAAATGGTTGTTGTAATCTAAATTTAATTTTAGAATATTTTATATTTAAGTTTCTTGTCATATTTGTATCAAATAACTGTGGATCCGTTTGCAACTTACTTGAATAGAAACTCGATTAGAAATAATATCACACCCATGCTCATGATACGCCAACCAAAAACGCGTAGTGTAGCTCGCAGTAAACTTGGCTTCTTTCCTTTTAGAGCATATTGCTCAATTTCGTATTCCCATGATTTGCACAATTTGTTACCTAGAAAATCTGAAATTAGAGATAATTAAATTTATTAAATATATCAAATAGTTTTAATTAATCAGAGATAGGAGCATAAAGATATTTACCGTGGAAATTACAATTTCCACGGGAAGGTAACATCAAATTTACTAAGCTGTACGAAAATAAGTTGTAACCTCATACGAATGTGATTGGTTATCTGGCCACATGTCACAAGTACCAATTGTATTCCCTAAATTGAGAAAATCTAGATTTATATTTGAGTTGCTAGTTTTGAACGGGACAAATGGAGATTTTTAGGATTTCAGAGTTCAACATACCTCAAAGAAACCAACTTGGTCGGATTTCTACTTTCTGGCCATTATGAACTATCAACTATATACAAACACTTAAACAAATTAGTAAAAGCTCAAAGTAAGGAGCTTTGATTTTATTTATAAGCTTATCTTAATTCAGATAAGAACTAAGGGAACAAATAATTGAAACGATACCTGCATTTATGCCACAACAAAAATTAATCTGATGGCTGATTTAAATTGGGTTGCAGCATAGACTAATAAATACTATAGACATTGCATATTAGTAAAAAAGCAAAAAACAACAACAAACTAGTTTTACAGTAGACCCTCTCAATTAAATACTTAAATAAAAGCAAAATAATTTTATTTTGTAATCTCAGTATTACCTGTTTTCTCTATTTCTCGCTCTCAATTATTTTATCATCGAGTGTCGTGAATTAGTATGTACATTGTACATATTTGTAAAAATTGTAAAAAGGAATACAAATTTATGAATGATAATAAATGAATGAATTATTACAACAAACATCCGAAATAAAATTAAAACACAACCGAAAAGCGGTGAGTTTGTTCATAATTTCTGTGGGTATTATTAATACTTGCTAAAAGTATATTAGTAGTATGCACATTATATTTGGATGTAAAATATACATCGTAAATTGAACGAGCACCATAAACTGGTCTCAGCTCAGCTGCTCAGAACAAAAGGATGTGATAAATTGTGGGAAGAAGTACTTGTACGATTAAATTATAAAATATTAATTCATGCAATAATACAGTTGTGGTTGTGCCGTATATCCCGTACTTGATACCTTTCAGCAGGTCCAGCGTATTGTGTAGGAGAATTTAGGAAATAAATAATAAACCAAATTTTAGCATCAGCAGGTTTAATAAAAAATTGAAGAATTTGTATAATATCAACAGTTGACAGATAATGTCTTCAATATAAATTTTTAAAACATCAATAATAAAAAAAGCTTATATAAATATAATATTCATTTTATTAATAATAACAATAATTTACGCAGCTAATTTAACATTAATTTATATGAAACAGAACAAAAATATTTCAAAATTACATATGTACGAGTATATGGTATATTTAGTATTTCAATCAATATTTTTTTTACCATTATGCATAAAATTATTAAAATTAAGTAAAATTAAGATTTTATTATTTTAAGTTTGCGATGAGAATGAGAATTTTGATGAGGATTTGTTTTGTACTTCTTAGCATTCCACTTACTATGTTTTCTTAGTAGAACAAGGAGCATAAAATCGAGTAGGTCTAAATTATGCGAATTACATGGATTCTGTTCTTCAAACCAAAACTTAAATTCCACATTATTCTTAGTAACTGCTATACAATTTTCGGATATAAGTCTCTTAATATTTATAAAGTGTGCTTTTGTTTTAAAAATGTTTGAAAAAATATTTATATGAAGTTTTGCAATTTTAAAAAATAATTCAGTTGGTGGATGAAGGGATCCAAATTGCGTGTTACACGTATAATTTTTGAAAAATATAAATGACTCATTTTTCATTTTAATTGATTCATCTTGTTTGAATAAAATATTCCTGCAATTTAAACATGGTTTTTTTTTAACATTTTGTAAGCAAAATATTTTAGAGATGAATCATCTATTTTTTTAATCTGACTATCACAAGGAGTTTCGATTATAACAGTATCTAATTCGTCTTGTTCAAAGGTAGAATCATCGATGTTACTTATTTCATGCAGTGGAGACGTATTGCAGCTTTGTTCAGGAAGGTTCGAAAATTCTGTTACCAATAGTTCATCTTGATCTGCTTCACAATTTGTTAAAAAAGAATTCTCCAAAAATTTCATTGTTATAATTTTGGCGGCAAGATGGTTAAAATCATAAATGGAAGGATTGTTACTGTTGCCACCCCGTTGTCTAATTAAACCAAAAAAAATTTCGATCAGGTCTTGATTTACTCGAGATGTCAAAATATATTCAACATCCGAATTTTGAATTAATTGTTTTAACATTAATAATAACCCTCTAATTGTTTGACGCATTCCAGTTAAGCAATATATAGGTTTTTTTTTGTGCGGCTTGATGTTTTGGAAATAATCCAACATCATTTCCAAATTATTGTAAATAGAATTATTTAATTGTAATCCGCATTTTTAGGATTCCGATGGAAAAGGTTTCTGCTATTTAAATTATCGAATAATCTATCGATTTTCTCTATAAAATTTGCCGTTGAGAGAGCAAACTTGCTGCAGTTATTCGAGAATGTGCCGAACTCATGCATGGTTCTTATGCCGGCGGCTACTGTGCGACTTAATGCTTGCGTTGCTAGTTTTACCCTCATTTTCTCGAAAGCGTTAGGATAAATATGACGAGATGTCAATTTTGGGCATAATTTTGTGCTACAATTTTGTTCATATTCAAATAGTTCTTTTAAAATAGCCCAACTGGCAATTCCATCCGGAGTTTCTAAGTCTCCACTTAATAAATTATTTCTGACCGACTTGATCAAGTGAGGTGGATCGTATAGCGCAAAAATTTTCTGTTTGTTTAATTCAAAATAAGGCGAAATCTCAGTCACTCCGAGTTGGCTGTAACATTTTCGATTGTTTGGACCCTGATCGCACACAATGGCTATAACCTCGAGGCCTACATCAATCAATACCTTAATAGTGCTTAAAAGAACTTCAGATATTGTTACCCCATCCATATTTTTATCTGTAGCATGATACGAAATCATGAATTTGTAAGGTTTTAGTAGCCCGCGAATCATGAAAACAGTTAAATAGTTAGCTAAGCTGTCGAACCTCTCATTATTTGTTTGGCTGAAACCATCGATTACATCGCAAACTGGATCATACTCTAAGCCTTGCCGAATTGAAACTTCATCGAAAAATAAAATGATTTTTTTTGACTTTCTATCCATACTCGAGACCTCATTTTTTAATGCCAATAGAATGGACTCATTTAACCAGGGTTTTAAATTTTTTATTAATGTCCATCTGCATAACGACGATTTGGATGGCATTTGGAAATTTAAGATTTCCCTAAAAAAATTATAACACGCAGGTGATTTAAAATAAATTTGTTGAGCCAGTTTTTTCTGTTCCATCGGCCATTCTTTAGGTTTTTTGGATAAAATCATTTTCCCAAACTCCTTTGCATGTGAACTTAAATTGGGCAAGGTTTCTATTTGTAAGGATACCGACTGTTTCCTTAGCTGATTTATTTTATTCTTGAGACGTTGCATACTAAGACGATTAAAATTAAATTTTTGTTTTCTTCTAAGCACGATTTTGTCTTTTAAAGATTGAATTATTTTTGCGGATTCCTCATACTTCCGTTTATAATAAAAACAGTTTTTTATGTTTATTAAGCAATTATTGCACGTTACTGCTATATTTTCTTTCTCAGTCATTAAAGAAGAAGAAATTTTATCATATTCTTGGAAGGAAGAAACCATAGCTGAACTGCAAGCATCATCTTTGTGTTTGATTAAATAGGTTTTTATATTTTGAAAACGTTCCGGAACTTCACCGTCAGTTTTCAAGTCTTGATATTTTAAATAAAATTCTGGAACTGATTTCTTTTTAAGCTTACGCTTTCCGATTAATTCAGGATTGAAATGTTTTTCACAAACCTGCAGTCTTTTTGGTAAATTGCTCTCGTTTAAACCACATTTAGCAATCCAAACATCAAATAGATCTCTATCCGAAGGAAAAGCAAAAAATTTTCTTTCAGGATTACTTTTTCTAGAAGCCTTACATGAATAAACTGCACATTTTATCCCACAAACTTTATATGTGCTTTTACGGTTGCCATTCATCATCTAAACCTTGTGTTAATGATCTAAATATTTTTAATTAAATAAACAAGATTATAACATTTTTAAAAATTGGTTTGCAAATGGTACAGATCAGATACAAACAATTCAAACAAATACATTTATAAATGTAGATATAGAAACATGCAATTATTGAAATTAAAGTTATAATGTTATGAAAGTTATAAAAGTTTGTGCAAAAGAAACATGGCCGAACTATTGCCAAATTTTCCCAATTTTCAGTTTATCCCAAAATTACGCCTACTTTTAAATTTTACATTATAACAGCACATCCTGTTTAATATTATGCGTTTTTGCACCATTTACAAAGTATTGATATCCGACTTTAGTTCTAAAAGCAATAATGGAATTCAATAATTTTCATCTTAAATCCTGGAACATATATTTCCAGGTAAAATAGAACTGCACAGATAATTATGATTTGACGTTAAACGGAAATTTGCTAATAAATAATCTGACCTTATTTCCTACAGTGACAAGCAAAAATGATGACGCTTTTTTATTTTTTTTAACCATATTTTGGCAGTGGGTTTAAATTCATCATTTTATTAAAATATAGTGCACTGTAATGTTTTTGATTTGTGTACACTTCTGATTAATTGAGTTGTTTAAAAATGGTCTATGCAGCTACACTGCGCAATTTAAAATTTCTCTGCGCCCACTCCTTGTTGAGTTATTGATGTTTTAGGGGAAACGTATCAAAATGGGTATACACGTTACCAAGTACATTTTTTTAACTTGTAAACTTAGCACTAAACGATAAAATTTTAAGTATCTTCAAAAAAAGCAGTCCAAAGAAATTTGAAATAATGTACCAGTAAAAAAACAGATATCAAAACAGATGATAATAAATCGGTTGAAAGCTTATCGATTAAGATTTTGCAAAAAAAAAAATATGGTTTGAAAATAAAAATTTAAGGGAACTCAACTAGCCTTCTCAAACCGATTTTATATCTAATTTTTAAGATAATTCCCAAAAGACATATATCACTAATCTATTATAAATATTGAACAACTAATGGATCCTCCTGCCACGATAAATAATTTCAAAATTTCCCAAAAAATAATGACAAGTATGTTGAAGCATATTGAAGAGGTTTTGAAAGAAAAAGGCAAGGTAAGCGAAATGTTAATTGATATTAATTGCAGACATGCAAAGGTCATCAGTGATCACTTTCGCTTGTCACTGTATATTTAACTCATTGCTATAAAATACACACACCTAAATCTTCTACAAATTGTTCTACAATTTACTAAAACAAATTAAATTTATTACCTTACCTATCTATTGTTATATTTATTAATTTTCAATAAATCAATTTAAAAGTATGTAAATGTAATTACAATGTTATTCGTTTCCACAGCTGGAGCCGATCACTCAAATCAAAAATTTAAACTACTAAACTAAAACAAAAGGAATAATAACTAAGTGTTGTTAATTTGTTATTTGTTTTGTATTCTCTTAATTTGCTGTTGTTGTTGTTGTGTCGAGTAATAAATGAGAATATTATGAGAGACTATGTATTCTGTTTTTTGAATATTTTATTTTGCGGTTTTCTTCGTTCGACTATATTGCACATTACTACCTCTCGACTTAAAATGCCTACCTCCATAGTATTTTAACCAGTTTGTTCGTGACGCAATGTCTGTATATTATTTAGTTTGAGGTTGCAGCTTTAAAATTAATTTAACATTTTCCCATCTAGGTGTTGCAGAAAAGGGTACACTAATGGATATGAATTTATTGTGAAATAATTAAATACAAATTTTTATGCTTATTATATAGAGTAAATCAAAAAAACAAGAAAGCGCAGTGTAAACAAAAAATAAAACAATAATAATATAAGAAAAAAATTAAATTCAATAGTTTAAACTATCAATGTTCTAGTCGATAAAACTTGGTGTACACCAAACGTAACGCCGCGGCACACATCAGTAAGTCGCGGTTTGCTGGTTTGGAAGTGTTGAGCGTTTCTTCACGTTAATCTAGCCAACCGACATTAATCCAACCTCCTGCACAAGTATCATCACCTTGGTTACATCCTACCATTTGCAACAACACAAAGTCAATCTCCTGTAACTGCAAGCAATACATTAATTAAAACATTACTCGTGCCATGCTGCCCTTAGTTTGGGGCATGGATACATTTTCTTAAAAGGGTTTTAATCAACTTGACTGTTGCTTTTGTTTCACTATTCTAGCTACTTAGTTTGGTTCGAGAGGTGTTTACATTTAAAAGGTGTTTTTCACTATGCTTACGAAAAAGTAAAAAAAAAATCAAATGTTTCATGGTTCACGAACTCTGCATTGTAACAATATATCAAGAAGCGTTCATAAACTAACATTGTAATTTTTTACCCTGCTAGATATTGCCTTCCTGGCTGTCATTAATACTGTATCAATGTAGAGTTTGCGAACGCACTCCTGTGTATTTGGACAGAATAAACTATATACAGTCAAAACTCGATTTTCCGGGATCCGATTATCCGTAAACCTCAATTATCCCTGATTTTTATTTTACACAGTCGATTTTTTTGAGTCACTTGTTTATCCAGATTTTCAATTGATTAACCGTGATTTTTCATTTTTATTTTTTTCGTTAAATTTTGGCAACAGTGTCGTTTCTGTGTTAAGCATATACCTACATATGTATATTGTGTATTTTTTTATAAAACTCAAAAATTCGATCAACCGGGATCTTTCATTATCCGGGAAACGTTCGGTCCCGAGCATCCCGGATAATCGAGTTTCGACTGTATATTCAAATTTTCTGAAAGGGTTTCTACTGTATATTGTATTTATATTGTGCCTTGTATGCAATAAAGGCACACACCCAAAACCTGCTAAAATTCTCTCTTTAGAAAGCCTGATTGTGTTGTACAGCTAACTTATACACATTTAATAATATACTATATACTGAACAGTGTATTGGTTGCTACAAAAAACCATATAAAAAAAATTCGAATTTTTTTGTTTCTTACCACTACTACTTCCAGGTGATATCACACACTACTTAATATCAATTAACAATCAAGATATAAAGAAAATAAAGGTATAATAGCGCATGCTGTTAGTATCTTTTTTTCGCAATTTGACGTCACGTGTAGACAAAAATGCTGATATTAATATGGAGTTTCGTGATATTTTTATTATTTTTTTTAAATAAATGGAAAATAAATGATTTTTTTTTTATTCTTGCCATTAATTATTTTTCGATTTTATGTTATAATTAAACATTTCAATTTTTATTTTAGTTATATACTGCAATACTTTTGGAATTAAATCGCGAAAAGACGTATGTATGTTTTGATATTCGTGTCTAGAGCAGACTGTTTGAGCACATTGCATAACAAAACTTTGGTGTTGAACCATAAAGAAAATAACAGTGCATCGTCGCCAAATATTGATGATAGTAAAAACATTGAAAATGCATCGACAACAGATGACAATAAAATAAACAGTGATGTAGGTTAGTGTTTAGTGCATAAATTCACAAGCGCGAATAAATTCACGAAACTAGCTAGTGTTGAATTAACGCATGGTAATAGGAATTTTTGCTTGGTTGTTGAAGACCCGCCGCCCGAAAAAACTCCAAAAACTGAGAAGCCACCACCAATCTATTTGAAGGAAGAATCAAATAGATAACTTGTAAAAACGATCGAGTTTATTACGGAAGTTGCATTTTATTTTCCAATTTTATATTGCTACCCCAATATAGAAAGAAAGTTAAGAATACAATTAAAAATTGCATAAGCCCGAAAAAGGCACCAGACATGAACTCATTACTGGAAAAATGATAAAGGAATTGCCAGACAAATGCATAAAATAAATAACATTTATATTCAAAGCGATCATACGATGCAAACCAGTTATATTCCTGAAAAATGGAAGATATCTTTGATCACAATGATAGATAAGCCAGGAAAAAATGAAACGCAGATCTCTTCATATCATCCAATAAGCATGCTGAAATGTTACTAATGATATTGAATCCAATATTATAAGAACGGCGCGTTATTCCAGACCATCAATTTGGGTTCCGAAATCAACATGGTACCACAGAGTAAGTTCACAGAATTGTAAATGCAATGAAAATCACCCTCGAGGAAAAGGAATGTTGTTCTGCTGCCTTCTTGGATATCGCCCAAGCCTTTGATAAAGTTTGTCACGATGGACTAATACACAAAATTAAAGAGTTTGTACCGAAGAAATTACACTCAGTTTTGGGAAACTATCTTCTCCAAAGGCAATTCATTGTCAAACAAAATAGCGCAAGTACTTGCTTAAATGATATTAATGCAGGTGTCCCGAAAGACAGCGTTCTAGGACTAATACCTGTTACCAACAAAGTAATAATATCAACATTTACCGATGATTCGGCCATCCTGGTGTCACACATTAACCCCAAAATTGCCTCAAATGAGTTACAGAATCTTTTAAATAATGCCGTGGACTGACTGAAGATATGGCGAATAAAAGTCAATGAAAATAAATCAACTCACGTCACATTTACGCTGAACAAACGCACCTGCCCCAAGCGAAGGTCATACACTTAGATTTGCACCTGGATAGAAGGCTAACAAAAATCATATTGAAATAAAGTGGATCCAAATAAAAATTACACTTTCCAAAATGTATTGGCTGATCGGAAGAAAATCTCAGTTGTCATTAGCCAATAAAGTTTTACTGCACAGCGAAAATACTTCGCAGTATTGCCAATGCTCCGTAGTACATTCGAAATAGTAATATTAATGATGATCTTGGGATTAAAACTATAAAAAACAATTAAAGAATTCAGTTCGAAATATTAGTCAAAACTAGAAGCATATCCCAACAAATTATCCATGGATACACTAAAACAGCCGCGATTTAGGCGACCGAGAAGAACAGATCCACTCGGACTGATGAACCTGTGAACCTGTAAATTTAATAAATATTTATGTTGTACATATAAGTATAATCTAAACTAATTAAATTGTGAGCACTAACAATAAGTATAAACATTGGTTAAGACTTAAAATATGTAATAATTTTTAGCTTAAGATTTGATTACTTGTGAGTTTCTTATGTAGAAAAATTAAAGCATAAAGCCATTGGCAGCATTAAAAAAAAAAAATTAACAATTGAAAGAAAATTGTAGCTTTAGAATTACAGGATTGCCCACCCGGAGCCCAGCCATTAAAACTCATTAAATTTTCACAATCCAACAATAGCTGCATTTCTTGACGCATAGTGATCCGGATCAGATCAAAATTTACATGTGAAGCAACAACAACATTTGATCCAACATTCGTTTTAGATCACAAATGGTGATCTAAAAATAGTTGAAAAATATTTTGTAGTTGAACAATATTTTGTAAAGACAAAGAATATAATGAATATAGTACGAGTATGAAGAGGCATTCAAAACGAAACGAGACAAAAAAATTGAATTTTGGTGTTTGTTTGTTTTCGCATTTTTGTGTCGTTTCATGAGACATGATCTGATCCGGATCAGATCAAACGTCAAGAAATGCGGCTAATAATGATATTGCCGCTTGGAGGTCTTCGGCAGAGGTTAAAGCATTTTCGATTTTTAAAATAAATGTACATATGTAGCTACAATAAATTATAAAAAGTGTTTTAAGAAAATAAATAAGTTCGACTGACTTTAAAGTCAAAGCCGACATGGATGAATGTGTTTTCGTGGCAGCATGGTGGCATGGTTGTAGGCTCAGTGCGAGTTTACGACCATTTTCTGAAGAAAAATTTTCAGCAGATTCAATATATTTTAAATGGAAAACAAAAGAATTATGTTCGGAAGGGGAAATTTGTTTACAAAATACACTACGTCGATTGGTTGCCTGTTGAAAATTTTTCTTCAGAAAATGATCGTAAACTCGGCATCAGGCGTTTGTGTAAGATATTTGTGTGAATGTTGGGGTAATAAAATATAATGTTATAAGAGAAGAAAAAATGGCTGCGGATACCTGACTCAACATTGGATTTCTTAGAGGGATGTTCGGGAAATTGAAGCAGTACGTGAATTTGGAGAGGTGATACTGCGTTTATTCTGTTCACTGAGGAGTTACTTTAATTGTTAAGAGTTCTGCAAATCCAGTTTCGAACGGACGAGTATTACGAAAAATGAATCATAAATCATCTCATCAGGCGCATAAAGTGCAAACTTATTACTTAATAATTAGAGTACTAAGTCAGCAATTTAGTCGCTAAAGATAGCCTGAGGAAATGATTGAAAAATGATTAAGTTTTCGTTATCCGAGTCAGATCGATAGTGAATTCGCAGAACTTTTAATAATATTTTCTCTTCGTAAAATATTTATTATCTATTTATTTTTTATTGGTAATTAATTATAGTATTTTAAAGCAGTTTATAGAAATACCTTGGATTAGCGATGAATGATGATTTATGGAAAAAATTGGGACTAAAATTGCAATTGTACCATCAAAACACCGCCGGAGTGAGGCACAAATATCAAGATAGTGCAGGTCAAGTCAGGAAGATACAGAGGGAATTCTCATGACTGCTGAAGAGAGGTCACTGGAAAATTTAGCAACATGCCATCTATAAGAGATGCATCTGCGCAAGTCTTAACAACAGTTGAAGCACAGTTAAAGAGGTGAAAGGAGTATTTTGAAGAAGACAGCACCCAAGATAGTGCCCAAAGTCCTGAATTCTCAAATGACACTAATAACGAAAGAATCAACACGCACCCACCGACGCGACGGAGCGGGAAGTTAAAACTGTCTTGGAGAAGCCGAAGAAAAATGAGGCTGCTGGAAGCTGATACTGATAACAAACCAGCCGAACTATTCAAAGGAGACTCATCTATGACTGCAAAAGCTATAACACCAATAATAGTAGAAGTTTGGAAGTCTGGCAAAATACCAAGGGAATGTAAAAACTGGCGTGTATTTCCCTCCTTAATACAACAGCAAAGGTATTGGCAATGATCATTCTACACAGAATCTCACCTAGCATCAATGTAAAATTAAGAAATGAGCAAGCAGGATTTAGAAGAACATCAACTTAATCCATATCGTCATCGAACAATCCAACGAATGAAATTATCTACTATACATGCTTTTCGTGGATTGAGCAAAGCACATTTGACACGATAAAAAGGAACACAATATGGAGGGCATGTAGTGAAATAGGCATCCCAACTAAAATTATTGAATTGATACAAAAAGTATATCGGGATGCTGGACATCGATTTCAAGAAAAGGGCAAACAAAATGAAATATACTATAACACCCAAGGTGTAAGACAGGGATGTGTACTTTCGCCACTACTGTTCCTTGTACCATTAGACGGCGTCATGCGAAAGTTGGACAACGAATCCCACCCCAACGGCATTCAATGGAACCTATCCGGAAAACCAATGATCTGGATTACGCCGACGATATATGCCTGCTGAACCACAAGAACACCGATATGTAGTAAAAAGTACAGAAGCTGGTAGTTCTAGCTAACGAAGTAGGTGACGAAAACGATGAGACTAAACACAAATATAGCTATACCGATACACGGTAATCAAGAACTAATAGGAAATGTCAACGAATTCGTATACCTTGTACACAGTAGCAAAAACAGGTGGGACGCAATAAGTGACAAATGTACGTCATTAGAAAGGAACCCGCAAGCGAAAGGAAAGTTGGAAGACCAGCAATAACTTGGAAAAGAACTATGCTAGCAAGAGCGAAAGAGCTCGGCAAATCATGGGTGGAAATAATAGCAATAGCCCGCAACATAGTTCACTCGTCCAGTCTAATAGACACACTATGCTCCTAAGTGGATTTAAAGCGGGAAAAATAGCAAGAACTAACAGCAATTACAGAAATCTGAATATATAATAAAAATTTGAGAAAAATATCCAGGAACTTGAAGAACCAAGAAAATACGAAAGTGCTGGCATGAAATCTTTTGTTCTGAGGGGTTAATTTATATTTTTTTTTCAGAGATATAAATTAATTTTGGAAATTGATTTATTAATAGAAATTTTCAGAAATTACTTTCCAAAAATTATAAGCAGCTAATGCACATGTAGTTTAGAAATTGTGTTGTCTTGTGTTAACTAATTTCTTATATACGGGGTGTTTGGCACATGGACCGACACAATTTTTTAGTGGATTGGGTGTAGATAGACCCTACTTCCAAAGTGTCACGCCGTGTCACGGTAATTAAAATATGATTTTTTTTTTCGTTTTTTATTTAAATTACCCGAAACCTCGCCTTAAAATCGTCATATTTTTTTGCTTGATTGTAATACCACAAAATAACTTTTATTGTATTCTGGAAATATAAAAAATACATTTTTATTCTAAATAAATCATTATTTGGTAAAATTGGCTTGAGAGAGCTTTTCTATAAGAAGTAAATTTCTTTGAGAAATAAAAATTTTTTTTTTTTTTTATTTAAAATAAATTTTATTTATTTTTTTTTTATGTAATTACAATCTAGTCTCCTGGACTAATGAGCAATTTGTTTCTATCTTAATTTACTAACCTAAATTAATCTATGGCTTCTTCCCATTGGCGTTCCATAGTGTTTGGTAAATTGAAGTAAACCACATCTTTGTAGTGGATTTTAGATCAGCAAATGCTGCTTAAACTGACAATCACACCAGCTCAAAAGGTTTGGTTCTTTTAAGTCTGCGAACTAAATTTGTGATGCTTAGGAGCTGAGTTGCCTCAATGTTCACATGTTGGCGGAGCCTTTCTTCATGTCTCCGTGCATTTTCCTGGATTTTGTTTAAGATGAGGTTCATTTTAAGGTCCCTATGAAGGTCATTGTTCCTGACATACCAAGGTGCATCAACGATGTTCCTTAATATCATATTCTGAAATCTTTGGATGATATTTATGTTGCTCTGTTTGGTACAACCCCAAAGCTGAATACCATAAGTTCAAATCGGTTTCAATATTTGCTTATAAAGTAGAAGCTTGTTGTATGTTGATAAAGAAGAGTTCCTTCCCATCAGCCAATACATTTTTCTGTATTTAAGTCTTAATTCTTCACTTTTCTTCTTGACGGGTGCTTTCCATCGTAGTTTAGCATCCAGGGTCATGCCGAGATACTTAGCTGTGCTCGCATGCGGTATTATTTCCCGATTTATGGTAATCGCAATATGTTCGAATCGTCTGTTTGTAAAGTTGATGTGAACTGATTTAGCTTCATTTAGTTTTATTCTCCATCTTTTTGCCCATTTATATATTTGAGTTATAGCTGATTGTAACTTCTGTGTTGATTCTTCGTTGCTTTTTTCAACAGCTAAGATCGCCGTATCATCTGCAAAAGTGGCCACTGTGTTGTTTTCTAATGTAGGAAGATCATAAGTGTATAGTAGGTATAAAACCGGCCCTAATACACTGCCCGGCGGAACTCCTGCATTGATTTCTTTCAATTCAGAAAATGTATCATCTATCTTAATCCTGAAGAACCTATCTTTCAAGTAAGATTCCAGTATCTTAGCAAATTGCATTGGTAGAAGATTCCTTAACTTGTGGTTAAGTCCTTCAGGCCACACTCTATCAAACGCTTGTGCAACGTCTAGAAATACTGTTTAACAGAGTTTTTTCTCCTCTAATGCTTTCTCAATTATACTGATTATTCTGTGTACCTACTTAAAAAAACTTAAATAAAAAATGAAAAAAAAAAAAAAAAAATCATATCTCAATTACCGTAAAGACTGATTTACATTCAACGACAATCGACGTCTGCAAAAAAATTGAAACACAACATAGGAAAAAGTACAAAGACAAAACAGAAAAAATAATCATCGGCTTATTAAAGTCAATTGAAACCCGAGAAACAAACCCAAAAAACCTCGTCTACATTTTTTTTGCAGATGTCGAGTTTCATCTTTTTTCTGTAAAATCGTCGATGCGTGAATAAATAACTGTAATTAGGTTACATAAATAAGAAAACCAATCATTTGCATTGGTTTATGACATTTTTGGTTTAAATTTACTTTTTATGTGTAAAGAAAACGAATTTCTATTTGACATCTGCATCTACGAATTTTTTTTAATGTAAAGACTGATTTACATTCAACGACAATCGACGTCTGACAAAAGACAAAAAGAGAAAAAAATTTCATCTAGTTAAAAAAGTCAATTGAAACCCGAGAAAAAATCCAATAAACCTCGTTTGCTTTTTTTGCAGATGTCGAATTTCATCTTTTTGTGTAAAATCGTCGATGCGTGAATAAATAACTATAATAAGGTTACATAAATAAAAAAACCAATCATTTGCATTGGTTTATGACATTTTTTGTTTAAATTTACTTTTTATGTGTAAAGAAAACGAATTTTTGATTTGACATATGCATCTGCGAAATTTTTTGAATGTAAATCAGTCTTAACACTTGGGACGTAGGGTCTATGGGTTAAAACTAGCTATTTACCCACCCAATTCCCCTAAAAATTGTGTCGGTCCTTGTGGCAAACACCCTATATATAAGGTTAATTCTTTAATACTAACATACCTTTCATATCCTTCGGTTTTATTATGTATAAAACGGTGTACGCCAGGCATCTTACCAGGAAACTATATAGCTTAGATACATTTTTGGTAAAAAAAAATGTGTACCACGAAGTTAGCTACATAAGCTAATCACGTAACAAATTGGTTACTATAACACTGTGATCAAAAAGTAGTAAGACTTTCTAAATAACACAAAACCGGCTTATTATTCTTTCACATTTATTTCATCCCTCCCCTTCAAAGTAACTCCTTCGAATAGAATACACTTATGCAACATTTTTTCCAGTCTTCGAAGCAGTAGTTAAAATCAATTTTCGGAATGGCCTTCAAAACCATCTGTTTGTATCTCTTCAATCAAGTCAAAACGATCTATACTGAGCGGTTTTTTGAGTTTCGGGAATAGCCAGAAGTCTTGCGGAGCGATATGGATCGAATTTTTGGCCAAGTAATAACGTACAACCTCATTAGCTACTAAAGATCTGCCGAACTAAGAAATAAAGTCACAAACGCAAAAAGTGGAAAATGCGATAAGGGCATATTGGGATTCTGCAAACAAATACCTGTTTTTCTGCGGTTTTAAAAAGCCAAATATTTTTCATTAAATGCTATAAAATCACGTTATTTAATAGTACAGATTCATATTAAGACATGGCAAACAAAAATAGAAAAATTGATATTACTCAAAACTACAAAAAGGCAAATGTGACTGTTTTTCCTAACACGGCAGAGATATAGACAAAAAATTTTACACAGATGTCTGTTAGGGTGCTACTTACCTAAGAAAAAAACAACTCTTTTGAATAAACCCACGCGATTTAAATGGAAACGCCTTACTACTTTTTGAGCACAGTAGTATATTCGTTACTATTATATTCGTAGCCCTGCGGGTTAAATATATACATATTTGGTTACGTATAGTTTGTTAACACCGGTTCAATTTTCGTTCGAGTTGAGAATAATTCAACGCATTTAGCTAAAACCGTGTGTTCATTTTTTCACCAGAAATGTACCATTTACACAACTTCAAATAGTCAATACAAGTCTCAAGGTTATCTTAGTCTTTATCTGTGCTCACTAACACTAACTAATTAAACTACAATCTAGAATAAAAAAGCTCGTTTATTGACAAAATTAAGTGTATTCATTGCCAAAATTTGTGTTTTTCAGTTTTCAAACTAAAATGATTGCAGAATATTTTCAACAATTGCTTTATGGTGTTTTTCATTCTACACTATCCAATAAAAGCTCGAATATTTTACAAATAGAATTCTTAAAATAAAATAATTTAAATTTGTATCTTACCTGATTTATGTTCTTTGAGCGGCTGATAAAAATCGTCATCGTCCAAATCCTTTTTATATCCTTTTAATAATACTGGTATCACCCACCAAAAACTAAGATACGATAAAAAATTGGCACGTTCTCGAGGACACTCTGGTAGTTCTTTTATATTTTTATTATTTTCCATATTATCGAGGATCAACTAAACCAAGCTCTTTTTGAAAATACTATCTGCAATATACAAAAAAAAAAAGTGCAATATAAACAAACATAAATTAGATTTTAGATAAGAGTATATTGTTGTTTACATTATTATTATTATTATTATAGCATATTGAATTGTTTATATTCAATAAATACATTTTATTGTTCAATAAATAGAATTGTATTTACATGTAGTGCTCGAACAATTCCACCAAACCATTCGAAGACTTAAAAATGCTAAGCAATTGACGATTGGAGCACCATGGAGTCCACCTAGCAGAAACATTCTAAACTGAGCTTGCTGATAATTTGACGTTTAAGATTATTGATAAAACACTTTTTTTTAAATTAAAACATGCTTTGGAGATATTTCTACTTACATAATGCCGTTCATTTTCAATTAGATTATAATTAGAAAAACAAACACTAATTACCTGATGGTTAAATTTTCTGTCGTCGCATTCCAGGCAAGTGTCAGTTTATCAGTGGCATTATTTTCAATTTTTTCCTCGAGAGGCGTTTAGCCTGATTCGACAATACGCTAAGTATATATTAAATCAAACTATTGCATATTCTACCCTAGGATACGATCTTTGATAATTAGCAACACGTATGTAGGTGGAATCTAAAAAACTATTTTACATTTCATCGCCTTATGCAGTATAGTTCAAAAATTTGTTGACAGGTATTAAAATATTTCATAGGTAGTGATAACGTCAAAAATGTGTCATGATCAAAAATGTAAAATTCTACTAACTAAACCACACTTTACTTAAGGGACTATATTGTTTTCCCAACTTTACCCTGGTTGGAAAAACAATATAGTTTCGAATTTTTCTATAAAAAATCGCTTAACCAATTTATTTGAAATTTTGTACATTGCATTGCCGTGTCTGATGAAGGCAATGTCGATTGCAAAATGACTTTCTTTTAAGAAAGCCTTTTGCGGTTGACAGCAAAACAGCAGTATGCAAAAATTACTGTGTCTATGTAGTTATCGTTTGACGTAGGGAACTGAAAAAATTTGAAAACGAAACAATTTTCAGAGAATTTTTTTTCAAATGTATTCCTTAACCCACTCTTAATTAATGTGAAAAATCTCAAATAAGTAAAACGAGTTTTACGTGTTAAGCCGAAAGTAATTTGACTCAAAGCTTCAGAGTTAAATTGAACAAGTAAAAAGCGACTTGAATGAAAGTTATCTAAAAGTAGTCTGAGTTCGGTTGACTTAAATTTGGTTGGTTGAGTCAGTTTGTACATAGAGTTAAACAGGTAAAGTTTAATTTAGTTGAACTGACAGATTTTTCCATACTGGCTAAAGGCAAAAAGTTTTTTTTTACATTTTCGAAGTGATTTTAAAATCATTTTTTAATAATTTAAATTTAATTTTGGAAAGTGGCTTTCAAACAGTAAATTTAGATCAAATAAAAGAATCCCACGTAACCATGAACCCAAAATTTCAGTCAGGTCACTTTGACTGAATTGTGTCAATCTTTGGTTTAACTTACATCTCCGTTAGCACACTCCGGTAATATGTGCAATAAAACATTAAATAAATACCCTGGAGCTTATCGTATTCCAGAAATATGCATGCCCTGCCGTCATCCTTGACGTTACCGCATAACCGCAACCGATAACCGCAGCAAATTTCTAGTCTATCTAGTTACACAGTCAAGTTATAAAGTAAATGAAGCCAGATTTAGTACGTACCATCTAATGCGAGGGGGTGTTGGGTGCGTCTCAATAGGGTAGGGGTTGACCGTCTATAGCCATGTATCTCGTGGTCTATATTCCAACGCTGCAACTATGTAGAAACCACCAAATGTGTCTAGTATACCTCCACGTGGTAACACCCGGGCAACGATGTGAAGCATCGGCGAAATACTAGAGGCGAGTGCAATACACTATAAATCAGCAATGAGCAGAACAAATAAGGAAACTAATACCCCAGGTGGTACACCTGTTGCTCAGGTAAATCCACCCTCTTCGGAGGTCGGTCTCATGGATTCTGGGGGAGACCAGCCATTGCTATACTACAATTATTTTAACCAATCCCAAGACATGTTGGTGAATAAACAAGCTCATTTGAGTGAAATAGAAAAGGATAATTCACATCCCTTCCAGAGGAGTAACAAAGTCGCGGATTCTCCGAAAAGAGGCGGTAGTCCCTCCATTGAGGCCAGCAGCCACAACACTCGTTTTACAAACGAAGAAAAGCTTCACAATGAATTGTGTAAAGCTAATAATGCATTAGTTGAAGCCAACAATATAAATAAGCAACTGAATGTTACAATTGCATGGATGCAGGAGCGTATGAAGACGCTTGAAAACGAAGTTAAAGCTCTTAAGCCAAAGGAGGACATCGATTCTACTCCTAACCAGAATACAACTCCACAAGAGTATCATACGGATGAAGAAGAACTAGCTCGAGAAACTGAGTGGATTAGAGTTAAAGGTGGGAGAAAAAAAAGGAGACGGAATAATACGCCCTCCCCACCTCAATTAAAGGATAATGTTCCAAATATTATCCAGAAACAACCAAAAAAAATACCTCCACCACCACCAATAGTAATAGATGAAGTCAAAGACTACGATGTACTCTATGAAAAAATAAAAACCATAACTGCTACTGATAAGTTTAATGCAAAGGTGATGAATGGAAACACCATCAAAATAAACTTAGAAGATGCTGAAACATACAGAAAATTGACAAAAATGTTAAATGAAGAAAAACGTGCTTGGCACACGTTTGAAGATAAACAAACCAGACCAATTAGGGTCATGGCTAAAAACTTACACTCTACGTGTAAACCAGATAAAATAATTGATGACCTGAAAGCAAAAGGATTTAAGGCAACTGAAGCATCGATTAAGCTAAAACGGAGAGGCAAAGTACCTCTCAACATGTTTATGTTGACCTTCGATACTGATGAAGATATCGAAAAAATTTATCAAATTAAGTACATCTTGGGGTGCAAAGTGGTTATTCAGCCTCTAAGAAGGTCTAAGCTTATACCACAATGTAAACAATGTCAAGCCTATGGACATACACAAAAATATTGCAACAGGGAACCTAGGTGTGTCAAATGTTTAGGTAAACATCATACCAAAGATTGTGTAAAAGCCCAAAATGTTCAACCTAAATGCGTTCACTGTGGAGAAAACCATCCGGCTAACTACAGAGGATGCAGCGTTGCTATTGAACTGCAAAATATCAAAAATAAGAACGTGATTGCTAAAAATCCAAGTTCATTCAGGAAACAAGCGGTTAAGATGAACCGACCCGAAGTAAATCGTAGAGTGTCGGGAACTACTCAAGGACAATTTGGTAAAATGACTTATGCTCAAGTAATGATGAGCAACGGAAATCCAGGAAAAACTGCTCAAAATGACGATATAAGTCAAACACTTAAATTAATTTTAAGCAGACTAAATACATTTGATGAGCGATTACAGAAACTAGAGTACAGCACTAAGGGAGCCATCCCTAAACAGAAAAATGGCCCAAGATCTTAGAATCTTATGTTGGAATGCCAATGGACTGATGCAACATCAACAAGAACTGCAAGTGGTCCTGGACACAGAAAAAATCGATGTATGTCTCATCACGGAAACACACTTCACTAGACAATCAAACATTAAATTTAAAAATTATCAAATATATCACACTATTCACCCTGGAAACACTGCTAAAGGAGGTAGCGCTGTTATAATTAGAAATAGTATTCATCACTATGAGGAGTTAAAATATGAAACGGAAGAAATACAAGCAACTGCTGTTATTGTCAAATCCAAAAGTAGTTCTATTTGTATTGCTAGTATTTACTGCCCACCGAAGCACTCAATGAAAGAAAAAGATTATCTCGAGTTCCTCAGTAAATTAGGAAAACGATTTGTACTTGGAGGAGACTTTAATGCAAAAAATGTCCACTGGGGATCCAGATTAACAACAACTAAGGGTAAAGAACTCCTAAAAGCTATCAGAAAATGCAGTTGTGAAGCCCTCTCAACTGGAAAACCAACCTACTGGCCAACTGATCCAAACAAAGTGCCAGATCTGATTGATTTCTTTATAATAAAGAACATATCTGTAAATTATGTACAAGTAGATGAAAGCCACGACTTAAACTCTGATCATTCACCAATACTTCTAACGTTAAGTGAAAAAATCATTCAGAAAGAAAGAAACCCTTTCCTAGTAAATAATCACACTAATTGGGCATGCTTTAGACTATCGCTAGAAGAAAAAATTAACTTAATGGTTCCATTAAAGTCTGAAGAACAATTAGACAAAGAAGTTCACAAATTTGTAAACGATATACAGCAATCAGCTTGGGAAAATACTCCTGAAATTAAAACGAAAATCAAGGGAAACAATTACCCTATGGAAATTAGGGAACTCCTCGCAGAAAAAAGAAGAGCGAGAAGAGTATGGCAACAAACAAGGGCCCCCCAAGATAAAACTCATTTGAACAACCTCACTCAACAATTAAGAAGAGAGATCAAAGAATTGAAAGATGAATCAATCAGCAACTATTTAAGAAAATTAACTAATGATAACAGTACTGATTATTCTCTTTGGAAAGCAACCAAAAGAATCAAAAGACCAATAATGCAGATTCCCCCAATAAAAATAGCAGGTGAGAAATGGGCTAGAAATAATGAAGACAAAGCTCGAGAATTTGCCGAACACCTCGAAAAAATATTCCAGCCACATGAAGACCAAACGTTGGAAGCCGAGATAATAACTGAACAAGCTGTGCAAGAAAGTAAAGAAATCCTACCCACAACACCAAAAGAAGTCATGCGTGAGATAACAGCTAATATGAATACGAAAAAAGCTCCTGGGTACGATCTTATTACTGCAGAAATCTTAAAAGAACTGCCAAGGAAAGCTCTGGTGAAACTCACCAATCTTATAAATGCAGCATTTAGAATCAAATGTGTACCAAGCTTATGGAAAATTGCAGAAGTAATTATGATCCCAAAACCTGGGAAACCACCACACATAACATCGTCTTATAGGCCAATTTCGCTATTGCCAGTCATGTCCAAACTCTTTGAGAAGCTTCTGGTAAAAAGATTAAATCCGATAATCGAGAGTAAAAACTTGATCCCAAATCATCAGTTCGGTTTTCGCAACCAACACTCAACAATTGATCAAGTACACAGAATAACCAGTATAATTGAGAAAGCATTAGAGGAGAAAAAAGTCTGTTCAACAGTATTTCTAGACGTTGCACAAGCGTTTGATAGAGTGTGGCATGAAGGACTTAACCACAAGTTAAGGAATCTTCTACCAATGCAATTTGCTAAGATACTAGAATCATACTTGAAAGATAGGTTCTTCAGGATTAAGTTAGATGATACATTTTCTGAATTGAAAGAAATCAATGCAGGAGTTCCACAGGGCAGTGTATTAGGGCCGGTTTTATACCTACTATATACTTATGATCTTCCTACATTAGAAAACAACACAGTGGCAACTTTTGCAGATGATACGGCGATCTTAGCTGTTGGAAAAAGCAACGAAGAATCAACACAGAAGTTACAATCAGCTATAACTCAAATATATAAATGGACAAAAAGATGGAGAATAAAACTAAATGAAGCTAAATCAGTTCACATCAACTTTACAAACAGACGAATCGAACATATTCCGATTACCATAAATCGGGAAATAATACCGCATGCGAGCACAGCTAAGTATCTCGGCATGACCCTGGATGCTAAACTACGATGGAAAGCACCCGTCAAGAAGAAAAGTGAAGAATTAAGACTTAAATACAGAAAAATGTATTGGCTGATGGGAAGGAGCTCTTCTTTATCAACATACAACAAGCTTCTACTTTATAAGCAAATATTGAAACCGATTTGAACTTATGGTATTCAGCTTTGGGGTTGTACCAAACAGAGCAACATAAATATCATCCAAAGATTTCAGAATATGGTATTAAGGAACATCGTTGATGCACCTTGGTATGTTAGGAACAATGACCTTCATAGGGACCTTAAAATGAACCTCATCTTAAATGAAATCCAGGAAAAAGCACGGAGACATGAAGAAAGGCTCCGCCAACATGTGAACATTGAGGCAACTCAGCTCCTAAGCATCACGAATTTAGTTCGCAGACTTAAAAGAACCAAACCTTTTGAGCTGGTGTGATTGTCAGCTTAAGCAGCATTATGCTGATCTAAAATCCACAACAAAGATGTGGTTTACATCAATTTACCAAACACTATGGAATGCCAATGGGAAGAAGCCATAGATTAATTTAAGTTAGTAAATTAAGTCAGAAACAAATTGCTAATTAGTCCAGGAGACTAGATTGTAATTACATAAAATAAATAAATAAAATTTATTTTAAATTAAAAAAAAAAAAAAAAAAAAAATCTAATGCGAGGAGTGCTTTATATTGGTAAAGACCCGACAGCGTTAAATTATACGTCAAGATTATCTGGAAAACGGTTTAAGTCATAATAAAAATAAAAATTGCTTTCTCAGTAGTTAACTCTTCAGTTAACTATTTCTGTTTTCCTAACATTCAATTAACTATTTACAGATTCAAATATAAAAATCTAAAATTACAAACAAAATTC
Organism: Tipula vernalis; assembly: GCA_958295665.1. Classification (NCBI taxonomy): domain Eukaryota; kingdom Metazoa; phylum Arthropoda; class Insecta; order Diptera; family Tipulidae; genus Tipula; species Tipula vernalis. Next base: position 168,442,450 of record OY282559.1, read on the forward strand.
CATTTATTTCCCATTGTGTGAAAATTTCATCTGGCTATACGAATTAAAAAAGGCTGAATTAACCCTACAACTCTTGACTGAGGCCTAAATGCACCCCATGCGAACTTTAAACTATGCTTCTGAGCTGGCGAGCAATATTAGTGGTGTCAGGTCGGTTGCAGCTTGGTCGCTGGCTGTCACGCAGTGTGTTACGAAATCATGTGTGAGGTGTGAACGAACCCCAATCATGAGTTGACGTTTAACTTTTGTGGTGATAAGCTAATTTTTTTTTTCCAAATTAATAAACTAGGCATTTGATTATAAATCAATATTTAGACGCAAATGTCAAAATATAGTTTATTTTTATAAAGATAGATGGTTTTTATCTTGCTAAGAAACAATATGCCTACTAAGTTTTCGAATTTATTTTCGCAAAGCGACGAACCAAAATAAGTTATTTTCTATCATTTTATAAGTTGTATTAGCAGAGATATAAACCAAAAATGTTGTTCGAAAATTTTCCGGTTCGCTAGTGATACAGCATCGCTTCAGAATTTTTAAAGCCTGATTGAAAGTATATTTTATAAATGATTTACTTATTTGGCAAGTGGGGTATCGTTTTAAGCGGCTTGAAGATAAATACAACAAGTTTTATAGAACATTGTATAACCCCTTGAAGTTATCCCAGACTTCCATCCTAGGAAAATTTGAAATTACCTATGACAATACGAGCGTAATACGAGAAAATTCATCCTACACTTTTTTATCTACACGATTTAAAGTGTACGAACTTTAAAATCAATCCCAGACTTTTTACTCGAGCGAAAAAAATCCATCCTAGGATTTTAATTAATTATAAGATATTTTTGTCGTAGTTAAAAATGAAAAAAAAAAAAATATAATTCTTAATGTAAAGATTATGACTAGCCTGAAAATTTATTATGACAGTGTAGTATAGCGTTCAAGTAGCCGCCTCTGGACCCATTTTAAACCAGGTTTGCTTGTTAGAATTTTTGCTACATCAATAAATGTATTGCCTTTCCATAGTTAAAAATGAATTTAAAAAAATAAATATGTGAATAAAAATTCTTCTGCTCAGGATTATGGAGGCCCTGCAAATTTGTTATATCCATTTAGTAGAGAGTTCTATTGGCTACCACTTGGCCAATTCTGAACGCGGTTCGCTTGTTAGAATTTTCGCTACATCAATAAAAGTGTTGCCTTCCCATAGTTAAAAATGAATAAAAAAAAAATTAAAACAATTGTTTTGCTCAGGATTACAGTGGCCACACTGCCACATTTATTGATGTAGCAAAAATTCTAACATGCGAACTGCGTTCAGAATTGACCAAGAGGTAGCAAATGGGACCTCCCTACTGAACTGACATAGCAAATTTGCAGGGCCTCCATAATCCTAAGCAGACGAATTCTTCTGAATTTTTATTTTATTCATTTTTAACTATGGGAAGGCAACACGTTTATTGATGTATCAAAAATTCTAACAAGCGAACCGCGTTGAAATTTGACCAAGAGGTAGCCAATAAGGCCCTATACTAAGTCGATATAACAAATTTACAGTGTCACCGTAATCCTGAAGATTTTTTTTTTTTTGATGTAATTTTTATTTAAAAAATAAAACAACAAATATATTAAAAAACAGAGAATATGTTTTTACTTTCTTATAGTGATAATTTTTATTTTATAAAGTTGACAAAGAGCTTGGTGCTCGAAACAAGTACTAAAAATAAATAAAAATTATCACTATAAGAAAGTAAAATATTCCAGTAAGGCATATGATACACTACGACATATTTTATTAATTTTGCGTAGTGAAGTAATTCTATGATGATAAAAATCATTTTAGAATACCATTTAAATCGCATTTGTCCAATTTCAAAATACGCCATTTTGAAACTGGCCGTTTCGTGCTTTTGTGAGTTTCTTATTCGTGTGCACCATATAAACGCTTGACCATTTTTGATCGGGAAAGCGTCCCCACAAAAACAACAAAATAAAACTAAGGAAAAAAAATAAAATTTCATAGCCACCATTTTTAATTTTTTTTAACCATATTGAAATGTGTCGTTTTGAAATATGCCATAGGTATCATATTGCCGTAGTGTAACATATGCATACTGAAATATGCCATACTGAAACACTTCATTTTATTTTTATATCGTAGTATTATATTGCATAATGAAATAATAAAATGTCGAGTTAGTGATTAACCAACTATTCGTGCTTTTTGCGTTATAATTATATAATTTGGGGCACCCTAAGAATGGGTGGCTGGAAAATTTACTGCTGCTCTCCTACCTCAACCAAGACGCATTACTGAACATGCTTTTTGGATTAGTTTTAGCAATAAATTATCAGAATCCATTTGTAAAAAATTCTTAATTATTGTTTTGAAATTCACGCGATGACAGTTAGTGTGTACTAAATTATTATATGTGTCCGGTATTTATTTTGGATTCTTCACCCAGATTTTGCTGTGCGTTCTTACTATGTATTCTGGTCGATGCAGTTAGCCCTTCAGGACGTACGATTCACATCTTATAAAAGTATCAAAAATTGGCTTGCCGAATGGATCGCTTCAAAAAACGACGACTATTTCAGAAAGGGAATCCTTGCATTGCCTAAAAAATGGGCGAAGGTTGTGGCTTCTGATGGAGTATACTTCGAATAATGTACGACTTTTATATATTTGCTAAATAAACATGTAATTTTAACCAAAAAACGGAACTTAATTTTACATATACCCAAACATCTAGTGTCCTTTGGACTATTCGAATTTCACCTCCTGTGAACGTGTCAAACAGCACTCAGACAGTATATACTGTATGGACTGTTCGAGAACATTGTCCGACAGAAAACCGATCCCATGTGAATACTTAATTTATTAAACTGTTAAACACCGTATTTGAAAACATCGTATGAAGATTGTATTACTCCCTTGTCGCGGAAAAAATGATTTAAAAAATTACTTTGTTCATGGTATCAATGATAATAAGAATAAATTGAAAACTATTAAAAAAAGGTAACCTTCTCATTATTTTATTTTGTAATATATATTTATTGGTTTTTTAATTACAAGTATTGAAATTTCGTAACAATTATTATCAACATTTTTATATGGTATTAACGCAACTGCGAGCTAGGACCAAATTGAGTGTCTTATTTGAGTGCCAATTGCGAAAAGTGTAAGTTTTATGCACGAGATTGAACTATGTTAAACGAGGCGCGAGCCAAATTTATCAATCAGCTGTATAACAAATTTTGCGTCCAAGGATTTTTGTTTAATGTTATATTGTGACGAACTGACGATCATGATCATGACAAAAGTAACGCGCATCTATTTTACTTCTGTCGCTGATAAACATAAAGAAGCAGTACATCCTGGGGTGTTGAGATTACCGGTTTCAAGCGTCATCAAGAGCTTGAATTGTTTATTATTATTTGGACTAATGAACGATATGTTTATGTTATATTATGACGGTCATGATTATGACAAATGTAGCGCGCATCTATTTCAATATCGTCGTTGGTAAAGGTAAAGAAGCAGCACATCCTGGAGTGTTGAGATTATACATGTTTCAAGCGTCATCAATCGCTTGAATTGTTTATTATTTTTTGGATTAATGAACGAAATTTCTGGGGTGTTGAGATTATCGGCTTGGAGCGTCAACAAGACCTCAAATAGTTTGATATTATTTGGACTAAAAGACGAATGATTCATCGAATAGCAGAATGAGAGAAGGAAGGCAAGAGAAAGAGAGTGCAATCGAATAAGCTATTGCAAATATGACATCAAGGATCTGTCTTAAATTTGCCTGTTTACAAAAGTATGCAGCATAACTACTTACTTATTTCTACTTTCTCATTTCTTTGCTCATATCAAAACACACACAAAATTTCCGTTTTTTTGCTACATCTTCGCTTTTCGGGTATTGCAATAAATTCACCGGTTTTTTATGGATTATAAATTTTTATTTTTTGTTTTGTTTTAATGCGGTTTTAGAAAGTTTCTTTAATTAATTAAAATGTTTATATCCTATTGGCCCTGCTCCACTCCGCTCACATGTCCAGTTAAAATATTTAGTTTCGAAGTTTTCCGGAGCAGAAGGAATATTTTGGGTTGGTAGAATATTTTTCTCAATTGGCACGACATGCATATGGGTTGGTGAAATGCGGAGCACTGGTCGAGACATCTGAGATCCTTGAACAAGAAAGGCCAAAGTGTTTAGTCTATAATAAAAAACACAGGGTTCAAAATTAAATTTGGGCTACACAGCGCAAAAACAAAATGTTAGTAAAACATTCGGACAAAACAAAAATCATTGAAACTGTATTTATGCTTTTTAATTTAATATGTTCCGAAGATTGTAAGAGAATTCAATCCAGTTTCGAACTGATGAGCTTATGATTATGAAAAAATCAATCCTCTCATCAGGCCGCGGCGACTGGACTGACTATACCACAATTTACATTCTATATATACAGAATGTCCTGTGCTTTATATACTAGCGGATCGTACTAATACAGATAAATTCAATTACAATTTTTTTCTTCTTCACGACAATCACATAAGCTGTGAACGCTAATTTTACTTTTTTTTTAAATTTTTGTTCAATGTTAATTAATTCTTGTAATTTCTAAATATGCTACCGGTCTTACGACACTTTTAAATGTGTTTTTTATTAACACGTAGAAACATTTTAGTATTTACGAACGGTAATTCAACGAAAACCGGCTAATAGACAGAATTCTATTTATTTAATTTAAAAAAAAAAAAGGATTTATGCATACATTACATACAGTCACTGGCCAAAAAACTTGCACACCTATTGAAACCACATAAATATTTTTTTTAAAAGTCGATTACCCATTTTAAATTTAAAAAAATATCCCCAGTTTTCTGGCTCGAGCACTATAAGATTGTTACTCAATTTCAATGAGAGCGCTGGTGTCCCTTCCACCCATTACTTCAAAAACATAGAATTTGATAATCTTAAACAAAATGTCACTTTAACACCATTTTATGTAAGTTAAAAGTTTTATAGATATGTACCTCAAAATATGACGAATTATTGCGTAAACAAAACACAAAAAAAAACTAATTTTTATTGTTGAATGGTACACTTACAGTCGTTGGCCAAAAAATTGCGCGACTACATCATTTCAACGTTTTAAATACAATTACATTTTGTTTTCTGTTCTTCTTTATGTTTGCTTCTACTTTTTTATGTGACATGCAATTCATCTTCGTGCTCTTGTTTATAAGTGTGTTAAATACGCGATCGCTTGAGTGTATCTGTGCGTGTTTTCTTTTACAGCGAACAGGTTAATTAGTTGTTATTTAAGAGTTTTTTTGTAGATAGTAGGTAAGTGTCTACCATTCAACAGTAAAAATTCGTTTTTTTGTGTTTTGTGTACGTCGTGTGTGCACGTCGTAATTCGTCAAATTTCGAGGTATGAATAAAATTTTTATCTTACGTACAGTGATATTAAAGTGAAATTTTGAGTAAGATTATCAAATTCTATGTTTTTTTACGAAATGGGTGGAAAGGAGATGACAAAGAAAAGTGATGCAGCCGCTGTCATTGAAATTAGGCAACAATCTTATAGAGCTACAGCCAAAAAACTGAGGATATTTTTTTTTAAGTTTAAACTGTGTTTGAATTCAAAGGGTGCGCAAGTTTTTTGGCCAATGACTGTATACTAAATCGTATAAGCAATTAAATGGATGTTTAAAAATGTTGTCGATTTCCTTGTCCGCCTTTATTTTATAAGGAGCGACTAGAAAAACAAAGTTTTAAACGACCGTGCATACATATGGGCATTACAAATATTAGGGATAGACCTGTTAAGCCACGTGCAGTTTGAGCGAAAGAACACCGAATTTCAAGCGAAAAACGAACACCGAATTCGCTCGATGTGTACTATGTAACGTATGTATATAACAAACGCGCTTCTGTTCGCTCCAAGAGCAGGAATTTAGTGTTTAGTACGGACGGAAAAAAATCAGAAATAATACAACGAATGACGAATATGACACCGATCTTTTTGTTTTTGTACAGAGAGTTTTATTTTTTTTAGGGTTAAATATCACTTTTTGTTCTTACATATTGCCTTACTAAAGTTTAGTACTTTTAGTATGTTTTATAGTTTTCAAATTAATCACTCCTATTATGATTGTCGAGTCGATAAACAATCGACACGACTTTGTATTGCCTTTTCATTTTTCATATTGTTGTTTGTTAATATGAAATGAAAAAACGAAAAACGCAATACAGAGTCGTGTCGATTGTCGATCGATTCGACAATCACAATAGGAGTGAATGTATTTTACAGCAAAAATGAAAACTGTTTTTCTTATTAGGTGTTTCTCAATTTAGTTTTAATTATTTTTTTAATTTGGCCATAAATGTAGTTAAGTATGTAAAATATGTTTAGGACGGCAGTATAGATATTATGTAAAATATTTTTCTCGATACATTTAATAGAAACTATGCAAGTTTTCACATCTGCATGCAAGTGAACTATAAAATGTCATCCTGCAAGCGAACAGCAAACTTGACAGACACGGCAAGTTCTCTTTCTGTTTGATGTGTACGACACTCCGAATCGGCAATGAACGTACAACAAAGCTTCGCTGTGGAAGAATTTAATAATTATTTTTTGGTAGAATTTATATTTAAGCGTAAAGGAAGGAGCCTCTATTATTACACACCAAATCGTTGCGGTGCTGAATAATTGACGATATGCGGATGATCGCCTGCTTGTCTGTATAGTAGCCTCCTAACTAAGCCTTTTTTTATTTCTCCTATTAACTTAATTAAGGACATCGCTAACAATTTTGGTGTTTTCAACCATTGTTAATGTTTTTGCTGAACCTATTTTTAACACTTTCGCCCTTCACTGTGCTGGTGCACGGAATATAATATTGGAACTAGGGAGGAAGTATACTAATAGATTAGAATTTTAGAAATTTACAGCACAAAATCTATTTCTCTCTAAGGCAATGACATGGTTCATAAGAAATACATTTCTAGATTGATAAACGTATTACAAATATAATTCTTCAGGTATTTAATATAAAAAAACGAATTCGCGAAGAACTGATATATAAACAATGTTAATAGGAAATCTTGCATCGTCACGATTTCTTTTTACAAAACTATCGGGATATGATTTTTCATTTTCGCTTAAACTTCTTAGAAAATTAAGAATTACGATAAAATTCATTAAAAAAAAACTCGTGTCTCATTTATGATATAAAGACGGAAGTTCAAAACAAGAATTTCATTAGAAGATGTAATAATTTTTACAGATAATGTAAATTAGTCATCCTTCAAATAAACATATACATTAGTTAATCAACATCAAATTATTATTGTGCTCAATTTGCAAAGAAAATTAAATTTTTCCTTGAACACAAAAATACGACATTAAATATCTGCTTATTGATTTGCCGACCATAATTCAATGTGTCTTTCATTGTAGACACATTATCAAGTTCACACACGTTTTATAATTGTTCGTAACTGTAAATATACAGTATAGGTAAGACTAAATCAAATTCATCTTTCTTTTATTTATTCGTATATATGTTATGAAATCTTAAGCCTCAAAGAATCAAAACATACAACCACACGTACTTCGTTCACAATAATAAAAAATCGCTTGCCACCAATAAATACATATACAGAAATAAGGTTTTAATTTAGTTTGATAAGATTGCTGACTGAACAACTAATCAATCAGTAATTATAAAATCATAAATAATAGTTCAGCAGTCACGAAAAATCCCTGTGGTATATTTTAAAGCCATACACATACAACAAACACAATATAAATTGACGTTAATGAAGGCCAATTCAATTTAAACTCTTGTAAACGATTGATATTTAAATAACACAATCTGAGAACTTGCGATGCGATTATACAGCTTTAGATTTCAAATATGCTTACGAAATATTGAATATGGTTTGGTTTGGATGATTGGCAAGCCACTGGTTTATTTATTACAAAATATAATAATACATACATCGGGTAGGGTTGGGAAACAACAAAACAATTTAAAAATGTTGCTATTTTTAATCAGTGTAGTAAAAAACTAAAAATTACTTTTTTAAACCGTCAGAAATTTCAACATCAGCTGTAACGCATCAAATTATTTTCAGTAGAAATAAAAAATGTAAATTATTATTTCATGCACTTAAACAAAGTATAGATAACAAAAATAAACTGCAAGAGTTAGGTATGCCTCTCGAACCACAGGAAGGTTTCAAAATATAACCAAACAAACAAATAACCAGTGTGATATGATTCCCACATTTTTTTCATATAACTAGTATCTTTTATCACTTATTGACAAAGTCTGTTAACAAGGGCCAGTACCAATGGGCTTGTTATCATAAATATTGATAATATGTTTTACGCACTTGAATTGTTAGTATACTAAACTGTAAATAAATGTTCGATAATTTATGGCGTAATATTCATTTGATTAAATTTAAATGTCAACAAAAACGGAAGCCTTGTTTGTAGTTATAAAAAAAGAATTAATTTTATATATAGTATATGCTGTAACATTCTGGAATTTATATGGTTTGTTATACTAATTAAATTTCATAGAGCCTTTAGAAATTATTTCATCTCTTTTTATGAAAACATCTCTACTAAAATGTATAAAGGCTGACCAGACCAATTTTGAAATTGGGTTACTTCTCAAAAATTGTTGATAGCGCAAAGAATGTTAAAAGAACGTATTTGATTTAAATTCATAATACCTTTGAAATTTAAAACAGTTTACAAATTTGATAATTTTGGCATTTCCTTAATTAGAAATCTTCATTTAGTTTTTCTTAATTTATTTCACCAGCCTAATCAAGTCACATGAATGCGAAAAAACGATCAAAAACAAACTGTATTTAACCTTTATCCGGTTAAATAAAAAAACAGTAACTAAAAAAAAAAACTTCAAAATTACGGTTGACATCTATTATTGGCATTATTGTTACGTTTTTTCGGAATGAAAAATGATGTCAGGTAAATGGCCAACTCTAGCATTGATGCAAATCCGGCTCGTGTTGGAGCATTTTCCATGACGATGTGCAATGTTTGACATTTTCTTACCGAATGTTGGCTTTAAGATCGAAGGCTGTGGATGGTTGATGTACACCTTGTTTTTCAAAAAGCCCCACAAAAAAAAGTCTGATGGTAGCAAATCGGACAATCTGAATGGCCACATGATATCGCCGAGTGTCGCGATATGTCACATACAAGAAACCTATGATGCAAAATGGTCATTTATTCACTATCCTTGTGAATTGTAGCACCATCCAGTTGAAAGTAAAGACCCTCCACATCAACTTCGTCTGCTTCTTGTGTCAAAAACCACGAAGCATAGCTCTGTGCGGTCACCCTTAACAGTTACCGCCCTGCCCGCACTGTCTTCTAAAAAGTACGATCCAATGATTCGTTCCGAACAAACCCCATACCAGACAGTCACTTTTTGTCAGATTGAACTTTCTTGTGGATAATTCGAAGTAATGACTGTTTTGCTAATCAACACTGCCGTTGAGACAAAAGTGCGCTTCATCCTGCCAAAGTTTGTTTCGATTTGACGATGTTCGCTTTGGTATGAGCGTAATTTAAACTTTGTTGCTGGTCTAATAGCATCAAATTGCTTGTTAATTGAATTATATACAGTCAAGGACAAAACTATTTGTGTCTCGCAAAAAATGACAAATGTTTGAGAAAAAGTAAAAATTTCAGGTAGAAACTTAATTAAATAAATTTATATTTTGTTGTTAGATTTATTGTCGTTTATTTAAAAAAAAAAAACGTTTTAATTCACATGTATATAAGCAAAAAACAAATGGACCAAATTATTTGAGTCTCATACATATTATTGGGACAAAATTATTTATACCTAATCTGTACTTTATTAAAACTAACTGAATTATCTATAATTCATTTATTTTTCTGCTAGGATAAGTAAGATGTACTTCCACCTTTGTTTTTCTAAATTTGGTCTGGGAATATGCTCCCGAATGCTTTTTATTTCTGCGAATGTTTCATTTGGCTGTCTACCAATAAATGTCGTCCTTTTCTGTTTTATATAATGCTACAGATTTTCTACAGGATTAAGATCCGGGCTCTATGCTGGCCAGTCTAACGTTTTTTTAACAAAATCTTTCAGAAATTTAGTAATAAACTTACTTTGATGGATTGGTAAAGTAAAATCAGTTCCAATCAAATCACTCCCAGAAACAAAAGCAACAACATTAATGACATGCAGATACGAGCTTGACGTCCCCTTTTCCGGCAGCGTTTTTAGTTATCCTACGCCATTAAAGCTGAAACACCCTCAAAACATTACTTTGCCTCCTCCACTAAGGCGCGTTGGCATTGTAATATTGCAATTTTTCTTGTTTTAGGGTGTTGAGTAAAAAAATGTTTTCCCATAGGTTCCATCTAAGGAAAAACATGATTCGTCCGCCCACAACACCTTGCGCTAAAACACGACAGGCATCGCTAAATAAGTACGTGCAAATTTGAGTCGCTGTCGCTGTACTTTATTCTTCGAGTTTAAGAATGGTTTCTTTTGCACCACATAAGCTTTAAAATTTTCTTCACGGAGCCGCCTCCGAACAGTTTTTTCGGTGACTTTTTTTTTCCTTGAGCTGTTTATTTCATTTAGCACAGATTTTATTTAATTTGCAGGATTTCGTTGGATACGCTGAATAATCCTTCTGTCTTCTTTTGATGTGGTGACTCTTTTCCATCCCCTTTCTTGGATGTTTATTAAGCTGTTTTGGGTTTGAGGTTTCCCAATTTGATACGTGATTGTATTTTTATGGCAATTGTACATTTGGGCCAATTCGTTAATTGGCACTGCAGCATTACAACCTACAACTATAGCGGCCCGAACTTCTAAAGTTAACTCTTTTATTTTTGCCATTTTTTTTAAATATTACTCATCCCTTGGCGGTGAAAATTAATACTAAATGAACACTTGAACATACATACATATTTAAAAACAAAAGAACCACTTTTAAAAAATAAAACCAAAAAAAGGAAAGGATTCCCGTTATTAGCTTATTCATGTGAAGTAAACGTTTTTTTTTTGTTTTTTTCTTTGAAGGGTTAATAAACGACAGTAAATATAACAACAAAAATTAAATTTATTTAATTAAGTTTCTAGTTGAAATTTTTACTTTTCCTGAAACATTTTCCATTTTTTGCGAGACACAAATAATTGTGTCCTTACTGTATGTATATGCGTACATTTTCAAATATACTTCAAAATTCGACGCAAATTGGTGCGTCTTTAGTCCCAATAGTGAAGTAAACTTTCTTGTTGATATTCTCGTGTTTCCACTCGCACTTCAATATTCTCACTTAACTCAACCTCAACTCAACCCAGCCCTAAACTTAACCATAACTCAACCCGAACTCAACCTAACTCCCAACTCAACCCTCATTCTACCTTAAACTCAAAGTTAAATTCAAACTTTAAATCAACTCGGTTCGAAAACTACATGCGTACATGAACTCAGCTTAATCTAATCTCGACTTCAAACCCCGACTCAACTCTCAAATAAATCTCCAACTGAACCCCATTACTAAACCCAAACTCAATACCCTATCGACAACAACTCAATCTTCCTCAAATCCCTCAACTAAATGCCCGACTCAGTACTCAAATCAACACGTCGTCCGGAAAACTACATGTGTACAAGAACTCAACTCAGAACAAGTGAAGCTAACTTCCGACTCAAATTTATTCAATCCCAAATATATCCCCAATTAGAAGGTTAAATGAACCCCGACCCCTAATCAACCCCAACTCGAACACAAATTCAGCCTTCAACTGAAACTTCCAACTCAACCCACAACTCTCCCCAAATAAATTTACCGAACCGATTTACTGAAACCCTCATTAAACCTCGACTCAATCAACTTACTTTTTTTTATTACCACATGTTTATTTTCCACAAAAATTTTACATGAAATACAGAAAGAAAAAATAGAATATATTTACAATAAAATAACATATGGTGTACAAGTACTACAGTGAACTCCTGTTTTTAAAGAAAAATGTATTGGAATCACGATTCAAAAACAAAAAAACATTATAATAAAAATAAAAATAAATTCTAACTTAATTATTACAAATAACCATATATACGAATACAATTATTTTTACGGTATGTTTAATTACTGAGTGACAGACGATTAAAAAATAAAATATGTAAAACTGACGAAACATTCTCATAGCAAAACACACTAGGCACTTTTACCTTTACCAACAAAACTTCAATGTTGCTAACTTTGAATAACCACTCCCTTAATAAACGACTAAATTCTTTAATTTTTTTATTATTAATGCAACTCAACTCCCAATTCAACCCCCAACTCAACACCAAACCCAATCCCAAAACCTACAGAGGCCGAAAACTGCATTTGTCTATGAACTCAAATCAACCTCTACGCAGAAACACTAAAACCTAGAATATTAGGGGAAAATTAATTGAACCATATTTTTATGAAGGAATATTGTAATCGCAGCAATACCCGAAATTGTAAATTTGTATTGATTGTAAAAATATTTATAAAAGGTAAATTTTTCTACAAAAAGAGATACGGAATCAAATTGTTTGATTTCAACACCATCTTCACAGGTTTGTAATATATTATATACAATACATAATCATTGTCGATCATAAAAGATTGAAATATCTAAAGAAGCCAAATTTGGTAAAATTAATTAATTCATGTATTGACCAACAATCCCTCTCAACAATTTATTGCACGAACTATTTGTTTGTTTATTTTATAAACAAATAGTTTACAAATTTTATCACAATTAAAATACAGATAAAAAAGAAAGAACTCCAATTATATAGGTTAGTTAGCAAATCATTTACACATATTCAATGACTCATTCAACATCACATTTTTCTTTCGAATTAGTTTTATGAAATATACCTCGTAATCGTATCGTATAGTATACTTAGGTATATACGCATCGTATATACCTAAGTATACTATAAGATTATGTAGATCTAAAAGTCGACTAAACATTATTACTAAAACTCACTATCAACAAATTAGTATTTCTCAACATGTAGCATGGTAGGTCAGCTAAATCATTAATAATTAGAGCTGACAGTGTTTACTGTATTATGTCTAGATACAATATACCATAAAAATTGGAAAAAATATTGATGTATTTTTAGTCTTATTCAGAACTTAAAATTTTTTTTAATAGTTTTGCGCAGCCTTCAGTGATTTAAATAAAAAAATTATAAAAACTTAAACTTTAAAACTTTAAAAAAATGCTACTAAATATTTGATGCAACATAATATATATGCCACGAAATTATATAAAAATCTTGAATATAATAATTTGTCTTGGCCAGGGCAGGGTTTCGATTTAAACTTGCGGAGGTTTAAATTAATGTGTAAGATATTCATGATCTAAAAGTACCAAAAATTTGTAGCAGGGTGTCAAGAAAACCGAGCGGGATAAGATTCTAAGTGATGTTAACAACAAATTTTTGAACCACTTGCTAGATGTTATAGATGCTAAGCAAAAACTGACAATCTGCATACAAAATATGAGTGACTGACTATATCATTATTTAATTAGCAAAAAATAATCTTAAATTTAATTGATTTACTATTTTATTTTGATTTTTTCTATATTGCACAAATAATATTGAGACCAAATTTGTGGGTACAAATAATTTTGGCAACAACTAAATTAACTGTAATTTCTCCTAGAACTAAAATTTAAACAAAAATTTGATAGAATTGTAAAGCAGGGTAATTAAATTTATTGAATTAAAATTAATGTTTTCAAAAAGTTTATTATTTATATAATTTTTAAAGTTGTTTGCGTTATGCAACAAATATTTAGCATGTACAAATAATTTTGATTAGGACTGTATTTCAGTTTTAATACACAAAACATACAAAATGATAATGATTTTATGCTATTAAAATCATATTTCATGTGAAAATTAATAGGTGTAAAAAAAAATGTCACGCCTATGGAAACAATGTCCACATTTAATTTTGGCACCGTCTAAGGAACATATTATGAATTTTTTCTGCGCAAGAACTGTCAGTTTTCAAGCGAGATTTGAATACTACTATTGACGATTGGAGCATACCATACGTTTATCAATTTTGTTATTATAGCTCTATATAACAGTGTAAAAATTACTTGTTTTTCTCTATTAAAAGTGACATATTATTAGTTGTATATAAATTAAATACTATATTTAAATTGTTACCTACAAATATAAGTACCAGTTTGAAGGTTTAGCTACTTATTTAGCAGTAAAACTTGAAGAAAAAAGTATTTTTTTGCTTGATTTGTGTTTATGTTAATTCAACAATTCAAAACGACAAATCATTCTTGATTTTTTATCCCTCAGCAGTTTTTACGAGTTCGTTTGATTATTACTAACTAAATTGTGTTATTAAAATAATAATTGATACAAAATCTGTGTAATTTTCTAAAAAATTAGACTATTTATTTAATATAATGTCAATAAAATATTCATATATCCATGAAAACCTATCAAAATTTCAAGCAAATCGTTCAAAAAAAGTATTGCCAACGCCTATGATTTAAAAGCAAACCAATAAACGTCCACCCTTTACAAGTGCCATTTTCATAGCTCCTATTTCCGTTTACTTGTTTTGAGTCACTTACACTACACATTCATAATTTGTGTTACTTTTGCTCGTATGTGATTTTCATTTTCAAAAAAAGCTCGGGGCGAGGTGTTTTGCGTGATAACGTTCATAAGCGGTGAGAGAAATGGTACGCTGTGTGGGTTTGTTAAAACAAATTTATTTACTATTAATATTAAGAAATGAGAGTCCAGTAGCGATCTGCAAACGAGTAAGTACTACACAATGGCAAGAAAAGTACGAGACGAACCGCAGGTTCTCAGCAGCAAAATTTACGAGTGCGCGTTACAAGTTTTTTGAGAGAAAAATGTTTGGATTTCACTGAAATTACGGTGAACACTATTTTGCAGTTTGTAATTTTAATTAAAATGTATGTGAAGATTAATTATTTTAATTTAAAATACATCTGCCACAGTTTTTTTACACACAAATTGACACTAAAATCACTCAGATGGGGCGTTCTCTCGCTTTAGCCCTCTCAAGAATTGTAAATTGCTATTTTGTGGATTGCAATTTTAATTAAAATTTATGTGAAGATTAATAATTTTAATTTACAATTAATTATCTACCACAGTTTTTTTATGCAGAAACCAACACCAGAATTGATAGGAGCAAGCAGGCGTTCACTCGCTAAAGTGCTCTCAAGCACTCAAAATCGCTATTTCTTAGTTCGTAATTTTAATTAAAATTTATGTGGAGATTAATTATTTTAATTTAAAATAAATTAACCACTATTGTTTCTTTACGCAAAAATTGACACCAGAATTGCTACGATCAGATGATGTACTCTCACGCTACAGTAGTTCGAGCATTTAAATCGCTCAAAATCAGAGGTTCGCGGCGCGGCTTTCCCTGCCGCCCGGTAACGTCGTTGCGATAGTATTATGCATGAGGCATGAAGCCCAAGGACCAACCTAAGCAATCATATATTTAAAATATTGGTAACAGCAAAATTGCGTGTCACTCATTTTCTGAATATGCGGTGTAAAGGCATTGCCCCATACAAAAAGGAAAACCGACATTTAAAACCGTCAAACCCAATTTTTGGCTAAGTTGTTTCACTTTGCAATATGAAAATTATTAACAAATAGTTCAAATTTATAAGTTATACCTTATTCTAAGAAAATTTTATTAAAATTGATTTAATTTCATTAAAAAAACCCCAATTTTATGTTTTGACATCCGTCAAGCAAAAATTCGTCCTTCAAAATATAAAATTGGGGGTTTTTGAATGAAATTAAATCAATTTTAATAAAATTTTCTACGAATAAAGTGGAATTCCTACTATTTTTAAATAATTTTGATATTTGAGACTCAAATAATTTTGTCAAGAATTGGATTTGACGGTTTGAAATGTCGGTTTGCCGTTTGTGCATGGGGCAATGTCTTAAGACGTTATCACGTCAAAATACTTGTTGCCATATATAGTAGATATTTTCACAACAAAATTAAATAAAGTAGGTGGTTTTTTTTAATTCTTTTCGTATTCGGCTCACGATGATTTTGAAATGCCGGATGCTGTTGTATATTGCATGTGTGTACATAGATTTTATGTTGATTGTAGGTTTTCTTTTTTGCTTTATTTTTCTGGTGGATATTCACTCATACATGCAATATTATTTGTTCGGCACATATGTGTGTTTCCGTAACATGATTAGGTTAAGAAGCCTCTTCTCATGTTTAATGGCACATTCGCGGATGACGTCGTCTATCAATTGTATTTTTAGATCATTGTGTATTTCTCTGTTAGTCACAAATCGGTAAGCGTTGGTGACCATTCGAAGAAATTTATTTTGGCTACGTTGTATAATGTCTCTATTGGATTTATGAGTACAACCCCATAGCTGCGCACCATACATCCATATTGGTTTGAAGATAGTCTGGTAGACTAGTCTTTTGCAATACAGGTTCATTTTGGAATGATGCCCAATTAACCAGTACATTTGACGTTGTTTTAATCGTATCTGTTCAGCTTTTTGTCTCACATGATGTTTCCAGTTGAGCCTTGAATCTAAATGCAGACCAAGGTATTTAGCCGATTCAGCCTGCGGCACTTGCACCCCATTGAGGTATATATGTAGACTGTTATTTTTGTGTCGGAGCGTAAATGTCACATGGGTTGATTTGAGCTCATTAAGCACTATTTTCCAGTCAATTGTCCATTTAGTAACGTCGTTCATTGCTCGTTGAAGATTTTCCACTGCCCTTGGTTGTGATTCGTCTACTGACATAATTACAGTGTCATCAGCGAACGTGCCGATGAATGTTTTATTCGTTGTAGGTATGTCCGCAGTGTAGATAAGGTAGAGAAGGGGTCCCAATACGCTTCCCTGCGGAACTCCCGCTAGAGTTGGATAAAAGTCAGAACATGTTTCTTCATGGATGACTCTGAATTGGCGATCAGAGAGGTATGATTCAAGCAGCTGGCAATAGTTTTGTGGTAGCATTTTGCTCATCTTGAATGTCAATCCCTCGTGCCAAACCCTATCAAAGGCCTGAGATACATCCAGAAATATGGCGGGGCAATATTTCTTTTCTTCTAACGCTTGCTCTATTACCGTAGTTATTCGATGGACTTGATCTATTGTAGAGTGGTTATTCCTGAATCCAAATTGAAAATCAGGAACGTTTACCATTGGCTTTAGACGTTTTAGTAGTAGTTTTTCAAACAGCTTTGATAAGGTCGGAAGCAGTGAAATTGGTCTGTATGATGTTACTTCTTCATCTGGTTTACCTGGTTTCTTCAACATAATTATTTGAGCCGTTTTGAAGCATTTGGGTATATACTTCAATCTCATATATATTCAACATGATTTTTATACAATTTTTTAGTTAAGGGGTAGCCAGCGAATCAGTAAGAATCGTTACAGAATTTGATGAAAGTATTTCCTTACAGAACATTTGACATATCAACCACCGAATCCGTAATAACCACCAGTCAAACCTCTTTTATCCGGACACCGATTATCCGGGCCATCTATTATCCGGACAAATTATTCATACATTTTTCGTTTTCTATTAACCGGAAATTTCCAGTTATCCGTAATAATTTCATTTCATATTTTCAATTTTGTTTTACTTGTTACGCAAAAAATGTACCAAATTACTTGTTACGCAGAAAATGTACCAAATTAGAACATAATGAAAAAAAAAAAATCATATAACTGGATTTTTAAAAAATATTGCATGTGGTTATATTTTGTTAGTTTAATTTTATATTTGGAGCGATTCTGATTAATTTGTGCCGTTTTATTTTACATAATAAAAAATTAAACATGAGGTTCAATAAGGATTCGAATAAAAGACAGCGAATTGTGCTATCGATCAAAGATAAAGTTAGCATTATTATAGATATGGAGAAAGGTAAAAGCGTGAGCTTGATCCAAGAAAAATACAAGATAGGAAAATCAACAATTTATGATCTAGTTAAAAATAAAAACGCTATTTTGACGCGTTTTAATGAGAGTGATTCCACAACTGGTATGGCGCAAAGAAAAACTTTACGAACGGCATTAATCCTCAGGTAGATAAAGCCCTACACACGTGGTTCAAACAACAGAAGAAGCCGAGGTTTACCAATTTCCGGTACAATGTTGATAGAAAAAGCTAAACAATTTCATACGGAAATGCAAATTAAAACACACTGTTGTTATTCCAATGGATGGCTCCAAAAATTTAAAAGTCGATACGGAATCCGACAGCTAAAAGTATCTGGTGAAAAACTGTCTGCAGATGAAGTAGGTGCCGTTTTGTTTGTCGATGAGATGTCTTCTCTTATTGCGCAAAAAAAATTTAACACCCGAACAAATTTATAATGCAGACGAGACCGGAATATTTTGGAAATGTTTGCCGCGTACTACTTTGGCCGGCCGTGATGAATCAGTAGCCAGTGGGTCGAAAGAAAGCAAAGAGCGTCTTACAGTCTTAGTTTGTTCAAATGCAGCTGATACTCATAAATGTAAATTATTATTGATCGGAAAAAGCCAAAAACCACGAGCTCTTAAAGGAATGAAAGAATATCCAGTAATTTATAAATCTAATAAACGGAGCTGGGTCACCCAATCTTTGTTTATTGACTGGTTCAAAAATAATTTCGTTAAGGAAGCACGTCTTCATTGTAATCAAGTAGGTCTTCCTCTCAACTGTGAAATATTTTTGCTTTTGGATAACTGTCCAGCACATCCAGATGCAAGTTTACTGAAATATAATAACGTTTCCGCATTGTATTTACCACCGAATTGCACATCTCTAATTCAACCGATGGACCAAGGGGTAATCCGTAGCTTGAAGTGTCATTATCGAAAGGAGATGATGAAAAAACAATTAAATTTCGAAGACCAAATTGAACTTTTTCCAAAAAATTTACGATGAAGCATTTCATGTGGTGTATTTATCGAGCTTGGGAATCTGTTTCACCTGACGTTCTAAAAAACACCTGGCATAATATTTGGCCTCCAGATGATGATGAAACTGATAAAAATGAACCAGACCAAAATCATCAGGACGCAATTACAAACGAGATAGTCAATTACGCCGCTGAATTAAATTTGCCTCTTAACCTGACAAATTTGTCTGAATGGATCGAATGTGATAACGAAGCTCCAGTATTCGGTATGTTGACGGATGCTGAAATAATATCAGAAGTTTTCAATTCTAATGCGTCAGAAGAAAATTTAGAAGATGGCAATGAAACCGAAGATAGCGAGGGCGATGTGTGTCATCAAGTACACATGTCCACGAATGAAGCAATACAAGCTTGCAGTGATCTTCTAAGTTTTCTGGAAAAGCAACCTTACATATCAACCCAGGAAACAATGCAAATTTGTGCAATACAAGCCAAACTAAATGCAAATAAACCGAAGTTAACTCAAACTATGTTGCAAAATTACTTCAAAAAGGCCTAATTGTTTTAATGATTTATTTGATTGAGCAAGTATTTTTATTTTGTTTTGTACATAAATAGGTGTATAGTATATGTACATCATGTATTAAAAATGAATTATTTAAATAAATATGAGGACATTAATACATACATCCTTTTGTATACGAATAAACTTGTGTATTCATTTGTTCGGGAATATTTAAAAAAAAATCTATTATCCGGAAAATCGTTTTTCTGGAATTCTTTTAGTCCCGAGTTGTCCGGATAAAAGAGGTTTGACTGTAGTATTAAAATTGTAATGTGAATGTCAAAATTACTATTTTTAAGAAAAGTTTGCCGTGAAAATTTTGATGTATTTTGACATTTCCTTCAGTTTACACGTTAATATTCGCTCTGTTAAGTGACAGCTGAACTGAACGAAAAGTTCTTAAAGATCCGCTGGTCAGTAATATGCACTTTCTGTATATCACATTCTTACTTAAAGTTGTTACTGACTCGCTGGTTCACCCAATTCTCCTGCCGCTAAAGCTGTTTTCACATCAAAAAGTAGGACGTCAACGATCTTTTACGTCCTACTTTTAAATTGTACGCCCTACTTACACAATAGAATAAACTTGATTTGTTTTTTATTTGTCTGACTTTTTTTAGTACATATACATATGTTTTGTATTAGCGCACAATTGAGTAAATTTGATTTATTTATGGAATCAATATCAGGCGCTCTCGATGAATGTGTTATAATTACATTAATTTCTGTACAATCGAATAAAAAATAGTGCATGACAATCGGCCGAAAATGTTTCTCGAACTTACTCGGTTTGCCGTACTCGCTGCACTCATGAGAAATTACATTTTTCGGCCTTATATTGTAATTAACTACATATATAATTATGTACATATGTATTTTCATTTGAATTTGTGTGTAAGTGTTTACTTATTATGTATATGTAAGCAAATAAATTAATCGAGCAAATCTGTTTTGACAATTTGTTTAATTTATGATTCATTACATGTATGCTGATAAAATTGATTGAGAAAATTTTGCATTACGTTTTTGTTCGAGAGTTTTATTTAAAGCGATTACTCTTATGTCAAAATCTATATCTAGGTATAATCTATTAGTACAAGTTACATCCATTGAACAAATTTGGTATCTAACTATGACGGCGTATTACAATTTAAAATGAACAAGCAAGAATTTAGCTACAGAATTTCTCATAAGTATATAAAATGAATTTTTAATTTTAATTATCGATTATCGATTGTTATTCTTATTACCAACTTAACCACTACTAGATACATGTGTTATAATTTAATCCATTTCTTGTTATCTGTTTTCAATGCAAATAGTTAACTGATTTATCTTGAAAAGTTTTGTTTTATGAAATAATTAATCTACAATCTACGGTGAAGCTGATCCTGGAACCACCAGTGAATAACCCTTTCAAATAAAAATAAAATCATTCAATCATGATAGTTAGTAATTTCATTGTATGGTTTACATTAACTTCAAACTTAAAGAAGCGTTTAATTAGCATAATCATTATGGAAATAGATGAGCTTTGGTCATGCGCATCCTGTAAAATATGTCTGAAAGAGATTGAATTTGCGAAGCGAGCAGAAGCGGAAACTTGGCACCCATAATATTAAGAAGCAAATTATCAAGCTACAAAAAAAATGTATACATGTGATATCATTGAAACCTTGTACTTCGTATCGTTCCTAAATCACAAATTACATATTACATACTATAACATAATAAGTTTACAGCCTTACCTAGCCATTGCAAATAATTAAACAAGGAAGTTTATACATAATTTAAAAACAAAATTGAACATAGTGTATGCATGCTACTTATGCTAATTACCATTTTATCTTTATTTCTTTGTATTAAATATGTAGTTACTTGGAAGTAATAGTACTTTTAAACAAGGACGTAGGCTTTATTATTATTGGCATTTATGCTAAATTAATTATTTCTTATGAACTTTGATCATATTGTTATTTAATTTAATAGTCTAGTAAACTTTAAAATAGTTTGATGGTTCGTAAACTGATCTAAAATTTTAATTAATAAATTGAACCATTACACACTTCTGAAAGATAAGGTTGGAGTAACATAAATCTTTATGCATAAAAAACGTTTTTACACTGTTTTTATGCAATATAAAGTTTATATTTAAAGCCTATTATGTAAGTCGGACTGTTAAGAGTTTTCATTTTTTTTTTTCTTTTTTCAATACACAACTCAATGGTAAATATACTCGTATAAGCTGCAATAAAAATATTAACTTCTAAATTATGATGTTTGATATTTGTGTAATTTCAAAATATGGATATAAATTATATCTACTATTCCGTGGGTATTTTTATTCGTATACAAAAAACCGTAAATAATGAATTGCAGAAAATAATAAATATTGTAAAAGGGAAAAATAATCGATTTTCTTAGTGACTTAAAAGGCAAAACGAAAAGATGGCTCCAAAACAATAAAAAAAGAATAGGCTTTTTTTGCTGGATATCGATTGCCCCTAAAGCGGCTACTCTACTAACCAAAATACTCTAGGCAAAATTAATTTTGTCATATTTATATCCCGATTTACGATATACATTCTGTCATACACAAAATTTTTATCGGTTTCAAATTGTAAACATAATTATCCAACACAAGCAAACAAATAAATATTATGAATGAAACTTGTTCGTGCTATGTGAATCCGAGAACTAGTGGTGGGTGCGCCGGAAAATTAATTAGTTTATACGATTACTTTATTATTTTGTGATAATACCAAATATAGTACACACACACACATATAAACAAACAGTTCGTAGAATAACGAAAACAATTTAGATAATTATGTATAAATAAACATTAATACAAGTTATAGAACGAAACATTCTAATTTGCGATATACCTGTAGCTTTAATAATCTTATCAGTAATCTTGTTCAAACTGGCTCGATAAGAAATTTAGAACACTTAAATAAAAGGTCAACGCAATTGGAATTTAATTATTTTATTTTATTATTGGAATTATTATTTAATATATTAAAATAATTAGGCTGATTTCGCGCGCTTTATAAATAAATAAAATTAAAGCTATTTTATAAATATTTGCAAACAGCATTTTTCCTATTTTTATATTAATATTAAATCGAAATTAACTTTATAGGTTAGAGTCGTAAAGTATCTATAGCCTTTCCCTACAACGGTGATGTCCAACCCAAATGAGTATTTATGACAAATGTTTCATGATCGAATATAACTATTGCGGTACATTCAGACTTATTTCAGTTTGTTAAGTTTAGGGGCTCTCGGAGCTTTTTCGAAGTTGCTAAGTTTTTTATTTACTTATTTATTTGGCAAATTTGCCATAAACTCTTGTTTGGCTTAGACAACCGCCCTAGAATATAATCATGGATTCGATCTTTTAAAGTTTAACCATATTCCATTTAAACTGAATTCAAATTTTTTATTCTAACTAGAATAATTCAAACGATAATTAACAAAAGTAAATCAAATACACGTTAATTCTTGATTTTACATCTTATAAATTGTTAAATTCTTCCAATTTGGAAGCCCTTCTATTTGTTTTACTACGTTTGAAGCGATTTATAAAAACTGTTTTACAACAGAGAATATAAAATTATAAAAATCAACTAAACCATTAAACATCGATATTTGAAAAATATTAATGAAGTAAATTCCCGAACAATTTTTTATGTTTATCTATGAACTAACGAAAATTTTATGGATAATTTTAAATTTGTTCACTAAAAGCTAAAGCTTCGTTTACAGGAAGCAGTTTGGGTCCAGTAGTTTGGGCCTTACTGGGTATCAAGGCCGGTAAACATTGAGAATGAGCAACGAGAACGAGTTTTCCTTTTTCTCCAAATTATGTAAAATTATTAAAATATATTAAGTTATTTATATTTTCAAAGAAGGCGAGAAAAACCAATCGGGTTTGCAAAGAAGATACTCTACAATGAACTAACAAAATTGAATAATTGTTCACGTTTGAACGTTTTGTGGTCACAAATTTAATTGAAAAAGGCAGCATAGACTAATTTTCTTACCGATAAGCCGCGTTGCCATATTGTCAATTTTAACTGAAAATCGCAGTTTTTTCTTTATAATAAAAGATTTTCAGTTTTTCTGCAAAAAAAGTTTTTTCGAAAATTTTGAAAAATTATAAGTTTTTAACATGTAGTTGGTTATTTTACTATAAGTTTACCGCCTAATAGTGTTTATGGATATAAACGGTTCAAAGGACATATTTTAAGAGCCAATTGTCAAATAATTTGAGGTTAAATTTATAAATTATCTTCTCGCCATTTTTGAAAGTGTGTAAGAACTAAGAAGTGTACGAGTACGTTTTAAATTAATAATAACTACTTGTAAATATAGAAAAGTATTTAATTCGTACACATGCTACTTCAACGGGAAATAATAAAACAAATAATTTTAATGCTGTTACGCCAGCAATACAAAATACAAACAATGCCCCAATTCCTCTGTAAAAAATTGACTGAGCTGACTTGAAGTTGGAAGAAAACAAAAAAAAAATAATCCATCAGAGTGACAAAGACAAAGTATTTTGTTATTGTTTTTTTATAGCAAATTTTATGGATACATTTTGACAGCAAACAAAAACATAACCAAGAATTATTTAAAAAACAATTAAGAATTAGTGTTAATTCGATTATTTACACGATTCAAAATAATCTAAAAATATTAAAAATATTTTACAAAATCAAAAAAAGCTTTCCCATAAAAATGCCAAACTATTAAAATTATCAGTGTGTCCGAGAAATATTTTTCATCGTTACACAATATTTATGTACATGTATTAGTTGGACTGCCATAAAATGTTCTCGATTTGATACTTTTTTTAATTTCGATCTCAGTGCACTACCACAGACACGCATTTTTTGTAAGTAAAATCTTGACTGACTCCGTTGTGTGTGTCGTTCAAACAAACAACCACCGATTTTATATTTTTACTGGCAAACTTTGATTCGCAATGGAATTGAGGCATAACCCTGAAACTTCAACGGTAAAACAAAAAGGGGCAATACGAAAAGGAACTAATCCTGCTACAACACCAATATACAATGATAAAAAAGCAGCAGTTAGTAGACATTTTTTAATGTTTTATAAAAAGAACCGTATAGGTTTACCTTATTAGCATATTAATGTCATTTTATTATATTTTTTAGAAAAATAAAAAATCGAAAGGCAATTATTCTATTTTATGGGAGGCAGATTTATTGTTAAAGCCATGGCTCAAGAAAAGCAATAACAATTTCACTTACTGCCAAATTTGCCACTACGAAATAAAAGCATTTGGATGCATTACGGATTTAAAAGTACATGCCAAAACAATGAAACATCGAAGGCAATTGATTTCCAATCAGCATTCAACAAAGTACTCCATGAATTTATAAGTACCAAAAAAAAGGTATACAAACTTGAAATACAGCTGTCAGGATTTTGCGCTAAGCATAATTTAGAATTCCAAGCAATGGACGACTTAGTTCCATTTTTAAAAAGTGTAATTACCGATTCGGATATTTTGAAAAATGTTTCATGTGCTCATACGAAAACCATGGGAATAGTAAAAAACGTTACTGGACAGAGCCATATGGAGTAATTGTGCCTTATTTTGAGAAATAATTTTTTATCCTTATACATTGATGAGTCGACTGATATTTCAACGACAAAATTGCTTTCACTGGTTGTAAGAGTGGAATTTCGACGCAAGATCCAAGATCTGTTTTTTACTCTTGTTAAAGTAGAAAAATGCGACGCCATCGGCATACATACTCGTATATTCGAAAATTGTTGATGTTTTTACAGAATTTGATATTGATTATAAATACTAGTTAATTGAATTTGCAGCCGATGGCGCAAATGTAATGACGGGTGCAAAGCACTCAGTTGCACAGCTGCTTAAAAAGGATTCTCCCAATTTGATAATTTTGAAATGTACGTGCCATTCTTTTGCAGTTTGTGTCAGTCATTCTATTAATTTTTTACCTTCTTATGTCGACAGCTGTGCGAGAGTCCTAAGCGTATAATAAGCTTTTCTCACAGATCGAAATCTTGCTAAATTATAAGCCACGAGAAATGTTATATCCATCCCAGACACGCTAGCTTTCATTAGAGGCGACCGTTGTAGAATTATTAAGTCGTATCGATGCTTTAAAACTTTTCTTTATCCAAAAGGATTTAGAAAAATTCACTCAAACGCAACGAATAATAGACAGTTTGCACAAGCCTCAATTTGAGCTTTATTTAAAATTTTTAAAATTTATTTTGGGTTATGCATGTGTAAATAAATTAAACCGTTTATTTCATTATTGTTTTGGAAGAGATCCATTTGTGTGTGCACTTTTATCACTTATTATTAATAAAAATTTTATAAAAATAAAATGAAATAAAACAATGAATATTTTTTCTTCTTAAAGTGATAATTTAAAATTTTATATATTTTTACATATACACGGACTAGTTTCGAGCAACCAAGCTCTTTGTCAACAGTCTTAAATATTCTAAATTTTAATGTTGAAGGTTTGCCCTATTTATAATTAGCTCGTATATTGCGTTAAAAGGCATTCGGTCATTTAGTAGTTTTGGATTTCGCCTGTAGTTGTAAATCTCCAACTCTTCAGCTCTGTTCAATTTTTCCCCTTTGGGTATTCTGTGTAAAATTTCTACATTATTGTCGAAGCTGGAACAATTGTGGTGTTTTTGTGTCAGATGTTGTGCGAAGTTAGACGTTATGTTGGGTTTTCCTATTTGTTTCATATGTTCAACAAATCTTGTGGTGAAATTTCGTCCAGTTTGGCCTATGTAGAACATGTCACAATCATCGCATTTTAATTTGTATACCCCTGATTGATACTCGTTATATGCTTTGTTGGTGTTGATGAGGCGTTCTAATTTGTTTGACGTTTTGTATGCTGTTTTGTATTCGTATTGTGTGAAAATTCTGCGTGTTATATTGAATGTGGTTGTGTCAGTGTCATACTCTAACGTGATGTATTTGTGGTTGTTTACTCTCTCCGTGATCAATGTTGTGAGCGATCTTAAATATTATTTTCTTCTGAATCTGTCATTCATATCATCAATCATTTTGTCTTTGTATCCATTACTGGTTGCTATGTGTTTTATAATTTGTATTTCGTTTTTGTAATCTGTATTGTTCATAGGAATGTTGTTTAATCTGTTAATCATATGCTGCTGTTTTGTGTTGTTGGGGGTGGTTCGATGTGTGATGAATAGTGTGGTTGGTTTGGGTGGGTTTTCGATAAACTTTGAAGTTGTGATTATTGTTGTTTTTTGTGATGGTGATGTCCAGGAAATTGATCTGGTTATTATCTTCTGTCTCTAAAGTAAATTTGATGTTTGGGTGAAGATTATTTATGTAATTGTGTAATATTTTTAGTTGTCTTGTGGTGCCGGTGAAGAGGATTAAGATGTCATCGACATATCTGTACCAATATGTTATGTTTTTTTGAGTTGTTTAATTGGTTTAGGATGAATTTTTCTTCTAGATTAGTAATAAATATTTCAGCAAGTGTGCCCGATAATGGATTACCCATGGGTAGACCCTCTGTTTGTTTGTAGTAATGGCGATTGTGCGTGAAATAATTCTGCGAAATTATTACTTTTATTATATTTATGGCTTGAACTATTTCTGTTTTTTGAATCTTTTTGTGTGTTAATAATTGTGTGATGATGTCTATTGTTTCTTTAATCGGGATATTACCATACATGTTTGTGATGTCAAACGAAGCTAATTTTGCATTGTTTGTGATGTTGATGTATCTTATGTTGTCTATTAGTTCAATGTTGTTTTTTATGGACTTTTTATGTTTAGTCTATTATTTAAATAATTGTTCATATGTTTGGATAACTTATATGCTGGTGCTGTTCTGTAATTGATTAATGGTCTTATAGGTGTTCCTTCTTTGTGTATTTTGGGAAGACCTTTAAGTTTTGGTGCTGTGGGTTGAATCATTTTTAGTTTGAATTTGTTTCGTGTTTCAATTATTTTGTCACTTTTGTTTATTACGTTGTTCACTTCAAGTTTGTATGTGGTTGTTGGGTCAATGTTGAGTTCCTGTATATTGTTGTCACTGATGTATTTCGCTATTTTTTCATCATATTCATTGGTGTGCATTATAACAGTTGTGTTGCCTATAACAGTTGTGTTGCCTTTATCGCAAACACAAAACAGCAGCATATCACCATATGATTAACAGATTAAACAACATTCCTATGAACAATACAGATTACAAAAACGAAATACAAATTATAAAACACATAGCAACCAGTAATGGATACAAAGACAAAATGATTGATGATATGAATGACAGATTCAGAAGAAAAGAATATTTAAGATCGCTCACAACATTGATCACGGAGAGAGTAAACAACCACAAATACATCACGTTAGAGTATGACACAACCACATTCAATATAACACGCAGAATTTTCACACAATACGAATACAAAACAGCATACAAAACGTCAAACAAATTAGAACGCCTCATCAACACCAACAAAGCATATAACGAGTATCAATCAGGGGTATACAAATTAAAATGCGATGATTGTGACATGTTCTACATAGGCCAAACTGGACGAAATTTCACCACAAGATTTGTTGAACATATGAAACAAATAGGAAAACCCAACATAACGTCTAACTTCGCACAACATCTGACACAAAAACACCACAATTGTTCCAGCTTCGACAATAATGTAGAAATTTTACACAGAATGCCCAAAGGGGAAAAATTGAACAGAGCTGAAGAGTTAGAGATTTACAACTACAGGCGAAATCCAAAACTACTAAATGACCGAATGCCTTTTAACGCAATATACGAGCTAATTATAAATAGGGCAAACCTTCAACATTAAAATTTAGAATATTTAAGACTGTTGACAAAGAGCTTGGTTGCTCGAAACTAGTCCGTGTATATGTAAAAATATATAAAATTTTAAATTATCACTTTAAGAAGAAAAAATATTCATTGTTTTATTTCATTTTATTTTTATAAAATTTTTATCGTTTATTTCAATCTGAAGAACCACAGATTCATTTGTTATATAGTGAGGTAACTTGACTTTATTTAAACATTTTTGGATATTTCATTAAAGAAGAATATGTTTCTAATGAAATATTCAAAAAACAAAAAATAATATCTAACGAAAATGTGAAAGATTTAAAAGAAATGTATTATGGAGCTGAAGTCTCTGTAGCGTTAGAATCTACCCATTGTCTAAATTTCTATATGCTTGCTCTTTAAGTTTTGCAATAACCTATTAAACAAATTTGATTTCGACAACGAATTTCTTAAATCCATTCAAATGATAGTGCCTAAAAATGTAATAAATAAAAATAGTTCCACAAAGATAATATTAAAATAACTTTCTTTTATTCCCAATGTCGTGAGCCTTGAAAATTTTCAGGAAGTGGGCGATGAGTGGCACGAATTACGTCAAGTAAATTTTAATGAGCTAGACTTAGATAGCAGCAAAGTACAAATATATCAGATCGTAGCGAATGTTTCCCTAATTTAAAAAAAAATTGTTCTGGCAATTTTATCGATTCCAGTTGCAACCAAAGAACATTTGAAAAAAACGAATATAATTTCAAAAGATTTTGAAGATGATTTTAATGTTGAACAAACTTAATTCTAAAATATATGAAGATAAATAAAAAAGATAATTTAAAAAATTATCTATTTAATAATTTTAATTTATGGTTCATTGTGATGAATTTAAATAAACATTTTTATTTTATTTTATGAAGTAAGACTACTTATATATGTATACCATAAGAATATTATTATTTATGTTAATTTTAAATTGAATTGTTTGTAAATGAGATAGGTAATAAAGAAATTATTTGCCAAAAAATGTTACTTTGAACAGTTTTTTTCCAAAATTTTGTGTATTTAGTTCCTTAGCCAAAATTCGGTTTTTTATTCAGTTTTTCCTAAAAAAAATATAGCTGCCGATAAGTCAATAAAATGATTTTGAAAAATTTTGTAGATACACGATAATCCATTGTAGCCATCGATAGGTTGTTAATTACCGATAGCTGAAATATCATGCATTTATTAGGTATATGTAAAAGGTTCCATTTTTTGGTTAAAATTACATGTTTAGAAAAATGTTTAAATAGTATAGAAAATTCTAGAAGATAGAACTTCCCAGTCCTGCCCTTCTAGGTAGTTTTTAACGACTAACTACAATTTATTGTGTCTATTCTCCCATTCTGATCGATTTTCTTGAACAACTCGCTTCAAAAGTATTAATAATTGCCGTCCGTAGACTTCGCCATTAATAGTTTCAGAAGATTACAGTAGCTCGTAATATACAACGCCTTTAATACTACCTTGATCAACAAGTTCCCGGAATAACCACCGTGTGCGCTCCCATCGTTTCGATTTGAGTTCTGGTATTTTTGTTGAGTTGGTACATCTGTTGTTGATATTCCCTCTAAATCTTAGCGTCATAGCTTGACATTTGCAAAAGTTACGTAGTCAAGGGTACATCTATCTCTGTGTCTGTTGGCGATTTTTCCATTATTTCCTCTCGGCTGCTGAAACGCGTTCCCCGTAATGGTTTTTTAACTCGATTGAACAGAAAGAAGTCACAGGGAGCCAAATCAGGTGAATTCGGTGGCTGTTGGATGGTATTTGTTGCATTTTTCGTCAAAAAATTACGAATAATGATGGCACTGTGCGACGGTGCGTTATCATGGTGCAAAATCCACGAGTTTTCTGCCCACAATTCTGGTCTCTTTCGGCGAATTACTTAACGCAAACGTCTCATAACGCCCAAATAATACTCTTTGTTTACGGTCTGGCCTTCTGGCAAAAATTCATGATGCACTACACCGTTGTAATCCATGAAAACCGTGAGCATTGCCTTCTTTTTTGACTGAAAACGGCGTGGTTTTTTTTGGTGAGCGCCATTCACTTGCCTGATGTCTGGATTGCGTGTCGTACTCATAAACCCACGTCTCATCTCCAATAATGATCCTTTTGATGAATGTGGGATCGGATTCAGCCTCGCAAATCATGTCTAAAATTGTAAATAATTTCTAAAATTGTAAATAATCGCCAACACACACAGAGATAGATGTACTCTTGACTACGTAACTTTTGCAAATGTCAAGCTATGACGCTAAGATTTAGAGGGAATATCAACAACAGATGTACCAACTTAACAAAAACACAGAACTCAAATCGGAACGATGGGAGCGCCACACGGTGGTTATTCCGGGAACTTGTTGATCAAGGTAGTATTCAACTAAATAAAGAACCTTATCACAATGAACATTTTGCTTTGGCTGTGATAAACTAGCTTCACTAACTAGGCTTTACAGAAGCTTATTTACGTTTACGATTACAGTCACAAGTCGATGCAGACAAACCTTTTTTTTTTGTTCTCTTTAAAGAAGCGTTTCAGGAAGTGATTTTTCGACATTCCATCTGCCTTTCCATTCACATTCCATGTAGATGTCTACTGATAACGGATTGATCAACATTCAATGCGCCAATTCTTGTTGCGTTTATGTGTTGTCTTCATCCAATAATCCTTGCAATTTTTCATCTTAAAATTTTTTCGGTCTACCTTCACGTTGTGCGTCTTGAACATCGAATAACCCTTTTTCGAATTGCCTAAACCATCTTCCATATATTGGCTTTTAAGTACAGATATACATATAAGTAAAATTTAGATTAAGTAAATTGTGAGCACTAACAATAAGTATTAACATTGGTTAAGCCTTAGAATATGTAATAATTTTAGCTTAAGATTTGATTACTTCTTGTGAGTTTCTTATGTAGAAAGATTAAGAATAAAGCCATTGGCATTTTGGCAACATTTACAAAAAAAAAAAAAAATATTACAATACATATAAGAACAATTACGCCAGCTATTTGAAAAACGGGACTTACTTTTATATATACCCAATACTAAAACAAAAAGGGAAATTTTAACAGTTTTAATACAAAATTTCAATTTATCGTTGATCATTTTTAACTTGAGACGATAAATAGAAGTTTTGTATTAAAACTGTTAAAATTTTATATTTTAGGAGTCGTCGAATAAGAAAATCAGAGGAAGAGATACACGGTTAAATTATGAATTTTCAAATTCCACATTTCAGTCAGATTCAGAACATCGATATTAAAAAATGTTTACAGGTCGACTGTGTCCTATATTCTTTAACTTTGTTTTATTAGTAAGATTTAAGGTAGACCAACATGTTCAAAAATCGTTCAAAAAGCTCTTTTCAAACGTATTTTATTCAACTTTACTGTTTTCAACAATTAGCAGCATGGTACGATTTTCACAGGAATTCATTTTTTGGAATTTTTTCGGTTTAATGTACAAATAACAACCGTTTTGAAGTAATAGTCGACCAGATATTCCACTGAATTGTTATCTAACGTGTTTGTTCATTTCCAAATTGCACAAATAATATTATAAATTAACAGAATTTTTTTGATTTTGCCAATAAAATAATTGTTTTTTATATATGTAAATGTAAATTAATTTGTCGATACGTACTTGTTTCATTTAAGGTTTGTGTGCGTATAAATAAATATTCATGTAAGTTGAAATTTGATTAACTCATTACGGTCCGCTCACGCAAAAACGGGTGTTACGCGCTGTGCTTCTGTAAGTCCGTTCATGCGAAAACGTGCGTGTTTCATTGTATGAATTTTGAAGGTACAAAAGAAATATAAACGAGCTAAAATGTTTTTTCGTTTCATCAAGAGTTTGTGGTACTATGTATATTAAAAATACTGTTTAATAACTTAAAATATGAAAACCTTTTTTATTATTATCAAAAAAGGTTTTCAACACAACTGAATGGCGATTTCTATGTCGTGCCCGGACTCCATAACACATAACATGCAAAATAAATTCCTATTGTTAACCCTGCAACTCATGACATTATTTTTTTACCTTCAATCGCATAACTGTGGTCCGACAGCACCCCACGCTTTTCTTGATCATAAAACCTGTCCTATGCTGATAAAAAGACTTTCTCTAAGTTAATGAAAAACCCATTCGAAGACTGAAAATCGGAAATAATCAGCAAAAAGCTCGTTTTTTTATAGAAGTTTGTAAAACATTTTAACTGTTCAACTGATCTTAACATCTCAAGCGGACTTTTGAAGATGAGACATCATACTATTGAAAAAAATTACTGCCACTTTATTCAGTTAAAATAGTATACTTATTTGTAAGTATAGTTATATTTTTTATAATGTTAAGCATAATAAAATGAATTTAATATACATACGTATGTACATACATATGTGTATTTAATTTGGAAACATAAAACAAAATGATCAAAATAGTTATTATTACGAAATTTAACAAATTCAAATATAGAATTTAAGAACTCCGCTTATAACAAATTTGGTTTGTAGTTCCGTTTATAACAAACCGATGCTTATAGCAAACTATTGCGACGGTCCGTTGGTGGTTTGTTATTCCAGTTGCACTGTATTTGACTATTATCCTCAGATTACGTAATAATATGGTATATATATATAAAATGTTGATTTCAATATAAAATATAAAATTAACTTACCGTCACAAAAGTGAAACATCAACTCACGAGTGGGGTTCATACACACTCCACACACAATTTCGTGACACACTACTTGACAGCCAGCGACCAACTGAAGTTACACCCGGCCTGACACCACTCATAAACTTTCGAATTGAATTATGGTTCAGATCAGGAGTCGATAATATT
This sequence comes from Tipula vernalis, assembly GCA_958295665.1. Classification (NCBI taxonomy): domain Eukaryota; kingdom Metazoa; phylum Arthropoda; class Insecta; order Diptera; family Tipulidae; genus Tipula; species Tipula vernalis. The sequence continues at coordinate 168,475,837 of OY282559.1, forward strand.
GTTTGCTAGCTCAGGAGCGTAGTTGAAAGTTCGTATGGGGTGCGTTTGGACTCCAGTCATGAGTTGTAGGCTTAAAATAAAATTAATTCCTAACGTGCGAAAACGGAAAGGAAATAAGAAATGGGGATTCTGCGCTTAATATGTATAAAATTAATTCATGTTGAAACATCAGCTCCTGGATTTTCGTAGTTTATGAATAATTTGGCTAGCATTGGTTTTAGCTGTCTCAGTCAAAGTGGCGCCATTTATTTCTTGGTGTGGAAATATTAATAACTAAAAATCGCTGTTTATTTAATTAAAAAAACATTAAATTTTCCTTTTCCAAAATTTGCAAACATAATACACAATTGAATAAACATTAGAAAATTCCTATTTTAATTTAAAAACAAATTAAATCTTCCTTTTCCAAAATTTGCCATCGTCGCCTGTCAAGTGAGACAGCTAAAACCAATCCGTGCCTTTTTTAGTTGTATAATTAATCATTAATTTGTTGCAGTATAACGAAAAACCTCTTCTCTGATACTCTAATATAGACTATTAAATTTTATATTTTTCTTTTTCATTGGGTGGCAGCAAAATGAAACGATTTCTATCAGGGACTGCAAAGAGGCAAATTGCAAAAGACGCTGGCAAGTTGCCAACCAATAGAAAGAAGCATTCGACAAATTTATAACTGACCTTGCCACTCTGGCCAATATAATTCGAGCAACAAAGAAAATGAAGAAAAAGGAACTTCCATCATTGAACAAAGAGAGTAGTTGAAGCTAGGTGGCACATGCCAGAAGTCTTTAGGTTTTTCGGCACGCCTGCTACACTAAAAAGTTAAATTGTTTCCATCTCTCTTGTATAGCTTTTCAGAATATGTATAACATAAAAGTTATGGAAAAAATGTATATTTCTAGAGAAGAATGCGTGTCGAAAAATCTATAAACTTGTAGCATGCGCCTACTTAGAAGTTGAAAATCAAGGAATAGAACAAAACAACAGGAGAGAGATTCTGCGAAGAATTGTATCCATAATAAAATTCCTCTAAATTTGGACATTGATCTTAAAGTTCTTCCCTAAGAAAAATGGTCTTGCATAAAAAATGATGCAATGGTCTGCAAACAAGAATAAGACCCACCTTATTATATCTTTACGTTAAAGAAACTAATACAAGGTGATCTGCCAGGCCTGATACAGTTTTAGCGTTAAAATGTGGCTACAAAAATATAAAAGAGACGTTAGATGAGATGTACAATTCCACAACAGAAAAACCAATTGTTGTTATTCAAGCAAAAGCATTACTTCAAAAAATGACTGATGAATCTGCTGTAATGGCAGTCGTTTGGAATCAATTATTGGAAAGAATTAATGGAACAGATAAATCTTTACAATCTATTGACTGCACAATTGTTAAAGATGCGTCATTATTAAAAAGTTTATAAAGGTTTATTAGTGAAAACATAGGGCATAATTTCAACGAATAGACATATATAAAGATGGCGTTGACAACGAATAGACATATATAAAGAAGCTATCAATTAACAACATATACAAAAAAGCATTGGATGTGAGAACAACTTTTCCAAATGTGGAAATTATTTTGAAAATTTTAGTAACCAAGCCAATTTCAAACGCATCATTTTCTTGTCGAAAGAGTAAAAAATTAACCAAGCAATTCAATGTCATAGGAAAGACTAAATAATACGGTTATTTTATATATAGAGGAGCAATTTGCCAAACAAATTTGCCAACCGCAAAAAAAAAAATGTATTTAAATATTTTCACATTTTTAATTTCATGTAAAATTCTATTATTTTATTATGCTAGAACATAATATTTTTTATTTTTTAAAAAATATGGTTAACATGTATTTTAATTTTGCCCTGTCTCTCTCTCTCTCTCTCTCTCTCTCTCTCTCTCTCTCTCTCTCTCTTCAAAAATTTGGTATATTTAAATAATGAAACGAATTAAAATAAGTTTAAAATTTAAAAAAATTAATTTAAAAAACTTGCTTTTTTGGAATTGATTTTTTTGAGATTTTTTTATTTGTTAAATCGAGGATAATCTGTGCAATAACCAGATGCAAACAAATGCGACCAAACAAGCACTTCTATTATACATACATAATTTAAAAAAATTAAAATATAATAAAATGGGAATTCCGGAACGAAATAAAAAGTCAATGTCAAAACTATTCGTAATAAATGCTATGATTGGGCATTAATTAAGCAGAACCAAACTCTATTATAGTTGACATTAAAAATAATCATATTCACAACAAATTTTAATCGGTTTGACTTTGAGCCAATTTTGTATTTTGTTCGTTTTGAACTAGTGACTGATTCAAAGCTCACGAATTTTTTCAGAAAGTAGAAGAAAGATAAGTATAAATATTGTTTGGTTGGTAAAGACGAAGAATTTACGGTATTTTTATTGCAATAAGTATTGTGGTACACCAAATGAAATGTATTTTTATTACAAAAATAATAGAGTAAATGATTTTTTTATACAACCGTAAATTTATTTATTATTGTTAAAAAATTGTTAATTTTTTAACTATAGGTCTTGGTCATTAATTGCATATTTTCCAAATTAAAGGTCTTATAAGAAATTAAGTATTCACTCCCGACCTGTTGATTCGTTCCCAAGTATTAGTTTCATTATTTTCTTCATCGATATAGTTCCAATTTCTTTCGGGAATTCTTCTAATGTTCTCCAAAAGGTCTTGTCTGCCTTTTCACTATTACCGTAAGTAACCACTCAAATTTAAATAAGGCATTAGTTTTTTGTCGCACATTCAAATTCAACCACGGTCATTCAGTGTTAACCGAGGCGTTGGGAACAGTAAGTCAAAGCAACTGCAATAACTACATCACAAACTTGCTGATGAAGCTACCGCAAGCAGTTGGCAGGCACTCTCTTCATTAGACTATTAAAACTAATACGGCAAACCGAGAATTTTATTTTTTTTTTAAATTGTATAATTTAATTTTTTAAAAGTTTAATTTGAATTTGAAAACGTTGAATTTCTTATATGAAAAGTTTAATTTGAAATAGAAAGAGTCGTTTTTGAATTTAGAAATATTTTATTTGGTTTTGAAAAGGTTTATTTTAGTTTGGAAAAGTTGCCAGAGAACTTTAAATGGTTCAATTTGGAATTGAAATCCTATAAATTATTTACCGTTATAAAGATTATACTGTCATATTTGTTGTGATTATTTTTCGCTTTATGCCCGATTTAGATGAAGAAAAATGTTTGCCTTGCAAAAAAGAAGATATTAGTATATTACAATTTTCGTTTGATTGACAAAAACAAAACATAAACATGCAAAATTATGTTAGCTTTTTTTTTTTTTTTTTTTTGACCAATTGTTACTATAAAAACACTAAAAATAAATATGATACTATAAAATATACTCGACCCGACTATATTTTTTGATATTTTATAGTAACAAACAAATACAAACACAATAAAAGTATATGTATTATGAAAACCTGAACGATGACCAGGACAGCGAATTTGGTCGCAATTTGAGGATTGAGTTGAGAATTACCGGAAGGCAATAGTATTGGAAAATTGTATTGGTGTCCAAAGAATAGAGAAAAACAGAGAATAAACGTTTGAAATATTTAAAAAAAACAATTCAGTGTCATCTCATGCGTAAAAAAGGTTGTACATATTTTTATTTCCAGTAATTTTCTGCAAAATTTGAAACTAATAGAATTGTTACTTGAATTATGATTTAAAGATAAATAAATATTAATTAAAAAAGGCAAATAAGTCACAAAAATATTTATAAACTATAATTTTATTAATAATTTTAAGTTAGAAAAATTACACGACGTGCATACTCCCTTTCCTGCGCTTGGATTAACACTAAAAGTTAAAATCACAAATTTACTTCTTATATTTTTCACATTATTTATCCCTCTTATCCGATGTTAAACAAAAAAACCTTTTGCCATGTTATATTAAACAAAAAACTAAAAAATACGCACATTTGACAGTGCCTAATGGGCGTTTTTTTAAGTTTTTTGTTTAACATGATGCAAATAAGAGAGATAAAATGACACGAAAAAGAGGGATATAAAATATAATGTGGAAACTGGAAAATACAAGAAGTAAATTAGTTATTTTGGCTTAGTGTTAATTCAAGAACAGGAAAGGGTGGATGTACGTCGTGTGATTTTTCATCATTTAAAATTATTAATAAAATTATAGTTAATAAATATTTTTTTGACTTATTTTCCATTTTTAGTTAAAATTTATTTATATTTAAATCATTCTTCAATTAACAATTTTGTTAGTTTTAAATTTTGCTGAAAATTACTGGAAATAAAAATATGAACAACATTCCTTTCGTGCGCATGAGATAACACTGAATTGTTTTTTTTATTTTTCAAATGTTTATTCTCACATAACTAAAAAAAAAAGTTAAAAATATTATGAGTGTGGTCCACGAAGAATGTATAGATTAAAAACCATTTAGCTATTTATGCTGCTTTTTGTTTTTTATATTGAAGATCACGAGTGATTGCGTATATTGTTTTGAATTTTTGTTAACGAAGTAAAATGAGTCTTGATTACAACAACAATATATAGAAAAACATGAATTCCTTATGTTAGAAGTTAGGGAAAAATAACTCAAGGCGAGCGGAAGCAACAAAAAGTTGAACCGATTTCAACCGCTTAGCTTATTGTTGATACTTACCATCATGAGAAAACACACTAATACAATAAAAATATTTGACGGCACACAATAGAAAAATGTATATTATACTCCGTGTACATAGACAAAATTCTCAATCCTCATTTTGCGACCAAAATCGATACCCAGAAGTCAAATGTTATAGCAGAAAAAATCAAATCAAAAGCAGTTTTCCCAATTTTATTTATTAAGTTTAATTTTTGTCACTAACAATTTTATTTATTGTTATAAATTTTATTTTTGTCACACTACTGATAAATTTTTTTTTTTTTTTTTTTTTTTTTTCCTTTATTTAATATTACAACTGATTTACAAATCATTTAGTAATTTATCTTTCTTAAATGAAGATTCACATTTGACGGGCAGTAGCCCAATGGTTACTCCCGTTTGAATTTACATAGTAATTATTTTTCTCTATCCGAATTAAATACAACTGCCCAATTCCAAAGGTTTCTGCCTTTGAAGTCTTCTTACTGCATTGGTGGTATCCAACAAACTTCGTATGTCTGCATTTTGGTGCCGAGATATCCGCTGAATGTGTTTCTTCGCATGATTTTGTATTTCTTCACTTACATATTCCATGTTTAAGTCCCTATGGAGGTTATCATTTCTAATGTACCATGGTGCGTTTACAATGCCACGCAGCACTTTGTTTTGAAAACATTGAATCATTTGTACATTTGTCTTCTTGGTACAACCCCAAAGTTGAATACCGTAGGTCCATATTGGTTTAAGTATTTGCTGATATAATAGCAATTTGTTATGTATTGTAAGCTCAGAGTTTCTACCTATTAGCCAATACATTTTCCTATATTTAATGTTCAATTCTTCTTTTTTCTTTTTAACATGCTCTTTCCATCTAAGCTTGCAATCGAGAGTCATGCCGAGGTATTTGGCTGTATTTGCATTTGGAACCGGCCTTGAATTAAGTTTCACTGGAATCCAGTTAGCTTTCTGGTTCGTGAAGTTTACGTGAACCGACTTTGCTTCGTTTAGGCTAATGCGCCATTTCTTTGTCCAACTACTCACTGTGTCGGTTGCTTTTTGAAGTTTGGTCGTTGCTTCTGATATACACTTTCCAGTCGCCAGAATAGCTGTATCGTCTGCAAATGTTGCTATGGTGGCACCTTCTGTATTTGGCATATCTCTGGTGTACAGGATGTACAATATAGGACCCAGTACGCTACCCTGTGGTATGCCTGCTGATATTCTCTTTAGTTCAGAGTACTCTTGGTTATATTTTACACGGAAATGTCGGTCTGCGTTATAAGATTTAAGAATTTGATAGAATTGCTTAGGTAGATCTCGATGCAATTTAAATTCAAGTCCTTGGTGCCAAACTTTGTCGAAAGCTTGTGCTACATCTAAGAAGATGCTGGAGCATATCTTCTTATTCTCAAGTGAGTCTTCGATTATATCCGTTATTCTGTGAACTTGTTCTATCGTAGAGTGACTTTCTCTAAATCCAAATTGGTGTGGTGGAATCAAATTTCTCTCTTCTATTATTGGCTTGAGTCTCTTGAGCAGTAATTTTTCAAATAATTTTGAAATTACAGGAAGTAGTGAAATCGGTCTGTATGACTTTTTATCGTTCGCTGGTTTGCCTGGTTTGGGGATCATAATTACTTCAGCAACCTTCCATTGCCGTGGGACATATTTTAGTCTGAAGACAGCATTGATAATTTGAACCAATTTTCGTAGTCCCTTCTCGGGAATGGCTTTTACGACTTGTCCAGTAATTAAATCATATCCTGGAGCTTTTTTTGCGTTCAAATTACACTTGATCTCATTTTTTAATTCCTGTAATGTTACACATCGAATATTATATTCATCAATTTTGCTAATTGTTATTATGTTTTCATCTGCTGTTTGCCTAGGTAGCGGTTGAAAGGTGTCTTCCAAGTGAGCTGCAAATAAAATAGCTTTTTGCTTATCACTTTTGGCCCAGGTTCCTTCCCCATTTTTAATAGGTGGCACATGCATTTTAGTTCTTTTTAATCCCTTTGTTGCTTTCCAAAGAGAGTAATCAGTATCTTTATGTTCGGTGAGACCATTTAAGTACTTGTTGATAGTTTCATTCTTAATCTCTTTTATAAGTTGTTTTAGTTTATTACATAGAAAATTGAGGATTTTTTTGTTTTCCGGAAAACTACTGATAAATGTCAAAAAATATAACATACAATTATGTATAAGCCGCCAAAAAATTATAGCATCGCCATTATGGTTTACATAGTCCTTTCTCATTTTAACTAATGGATATTTTTTTATTGCGTGCAGCTCTATGCAAGGCAAACATTTTTTGCAAGGCAAACATTTTTCTTCATCTAAATCGGGCATTATGCCAATCTATTTAAATGCGCATAGAAGCACCAAACGATAAAAAGAGACATTAGAAATTTATGTTATTTATACTTTCTTTTCATAAAATCGCTCTGAACGGTTTAGATAAAGATGCAAAATTTTTCAAAATACTTCTCTATTGTTCTTCATCAATGCTTAATGGCTGGTCTTCACTTGCATATTTTTCTCTTGACAAAAAATAAATGACAAACGGCTCGTGACATTTTTTGAACAACTACTAACATAAAGAATATAACTAATTTCTCTCTTTGAGAATAAGAAAAATATTTGAATTTGGTTCGTTTTTCGAATAATACAATTTTTGGCAAATTGCTTTTGTATTCCACAATTTATTATTTATGTTTTATTATAATAACCCAAATTTTATTACATTTTCACCTAAAATTTATTAAAAAGCTAAAATTTTGCCAAAAAACATCAAAATTTCATTTTATTTGTCAAAATATTCAACATAAAATGACATTAAATTGAGCATAAAATATAATTTATGCTCAAATGGCACAACGTCATGTCATGACAAAAATATTGAATATTCTGATCTTTTCCTCTCTTGACAAAATTTCAATGCGCATGCTCAAATCAATTTTTGTGTATGTATTTTGGAAAATGTACTAAAAATTGTCACGAGGAATAAATGGACTAGATTTTTTTTTGTCAAGAGAAAAATACGAAAGTGGAGACCAGCCATAAGATTCCTGTCAATACGATACAAGTGGGTGTGTATTTGGAACGAAATAGTGTACAATTTTACTCTTGAGAAAAGAGACATAAAGCCTATTCCGTGAAAAAAATTGACTCACAGTAAAAAAAACGAAGAGAAAAATAATCTGATGATCCATATAAAAGCCAAACACAACGTTTTTTTTTATTTTCTTATTTTATAGCAAAACAATTTTTCTATAAACTAAAAAATAAAAAAAAACGTTGTCTTTGTCTCTTATATGGGGCATCGGATTATTTTTCTCTTTCCGTTTTATTGACTGTGAGTCCATTTTTATCATGTAATACGGGCTTTACAGTCTAAAATAAATGCGACCCATCAAATGTAGTGTTTTTTTATTCGCTCCGGATAGCTGCTATCGAGAGCCGTCATATGAAAAGTGGCTCCGGATAGCGCTCCGTATAAATAGGTAGAGCCAAATATTTTTTATATGAAGTTTTTGGTAAACAATTGAGTTAAAAATGATAGTTTGATGTTAAATAAGTTTAGTTTACCAATAAATAGTGCGTCAAATTTAAATTTAGGCGTATAAAAATGACGGCTCTCGATAGCAGCTATCGGGAGCGAATAAAAAAACGCGACAAAAGTTTTTCTAAATTTTTTTATCCACGTACTTCCTCAATAGGTCAGAAATGCTAAAAACTGCAAACTTTTTAAACAGCATTTTTTCAATGTAACTACTTCGTTGTAAACCTTCGGGTCTGCCGCCCCGAAACAGCCGCTTTTCCAGAATTTATACAAATTAGCTATAGGCATTATAATTTTAGGCTGTCAATTTCCCTGGAAAAATTGCAAAATTTTCTGGGAAAAATTAGTTGCACAATCGAAAAATTATTGAGATACAATTCTAACATCAAAATTGTAATAAAAATTCTACGTATTTTAAATTAGAAAAAGTGAAAAATTTTCCCGGAAAGTTAGATAATTTTCGGGAAAATTTGGCTTGCACCGCCTAAAAACTATAGTTTCACAATCTTACGTTCAAAAAATATGCTTCTTACCTGATTTTCTCGACGTGTAAATATACTTTAGTCGTTTTTTTTGTTCAGGGACCCAAGTAACTAAGCCACTGACTGGTTTAACCCTTTACTGCATGACTTTTTTTTTTTTGGTCAAAAAATTATTTTTGGATGTAAAATAGGGTTTAATAATGATATTTGGTTAAACAAAGATTATAATTTTCATGGGTTTTCCAGAATTTCCATTTTTGTGTACCGATCATATATGATGTTCCATGCAATATTTAAACAAAAACTCGTTTAAATTCAAATCTCGTTTTAATTCAAAAATTTCAGTTCTTTGATTTACATAAAATATAAAAATAAATACCTAATAAATAATTCTATAAAAATATAATAATTATCAAAATCACTTAGTTATCACATGAAAAATAAAATAGGTAACGCATATAATATATATAAAATAAATAAAAAGGTAACAAAATTCATTTGTGGAAATTTAAAAAGCAGTTTCGATCTTTGTTGAGACACAAAGGAGCGCTGCATTTTAAGCATCTAATAAAGCTTAATTTTCCACAGCCTGGTATTTTGCATGTAAGGCGAGATTTCATCCACTCTGGGAAATGATCGATTTTGTCATTTCTAATTTCCTTCGGTGGAATGTGCGTCGTATTCGGTTTTTTCCTTTTTAAATCAATCTGTTTACTAACAGTTGACGGCCTTCCAATTGTTACTCGTTCCCCGAACATGCAAAGGGTTTCCGCTACTAACACTTTAAAGTCAGCCAATGTTAAAAGAGCGGCTTCGGGTGTGCCTTTGGACCTTTCAACTTTTCTAGATACCAAAAAAAATATTAGCAAACCAAATTTATTTATGACTTTAATGGCTTACCTATACAAAATCCAGCTATTGCTTACAGTTAAGTCAAGCAGATGAAAGAATACTCGCAGATACCATTTCTTTGATTTTAGTTTTATTTTGTATCTTCCTAAAAAGCTGTCCAATAAGTCAACCCCACCCATAAATTTATTATACTCCAAAACAATTGCTGGGCATGGTATAGAGACGGGACCATTTTTCCTATCATGCCGTTCGGCGTGTTGAAGTGGTTGTTCTCCAATGAAATTTGAAATAAGATTTACAATTTTCACGTCCTTCCAGGATACAACACAAATGTTTGTATTGTCTGTTTTGGTACTAAGTTCTAGTGAAGCGCCACGAGGTTTCAATTTCCAGGTCTTTTCATCAGGAAGCTTGTAACTGGATATCCTATTTTTTCTTAAAGTTCCCAAACTCAAAATCCCATTTTTTGCTAACTCGATAACCAAAGGAATGCTGCTATAGTAATTATCGAAGTAGCACTTGTAATTTTGCAGTTTGGGAATATTTCTTGTTAATCGGATCACAACGTTTCCACTCGAGCCAATATTCGTTTCGCTTATTAATCGGTTTGACAAGTTATTTTCCTGTCCGGTAAAAAGCTCAAAATTATAGCAATATCCAGAAATTCCGGCTAAAATAAAAAATTTATAGCCCCATTTATGTGGTTTTGCTGGCATGTACTGCTTGATGTAATGCCTAGCTTTAGTGGAGCACATTTGCTCGTCAACACAGACGTACTGTTCATATGGAACTTCCCCAAAATTTTTTTGCAGCATTTCTACAAGTGGCCTAATTTTATGAATTCGGTCGTGGCCCGGATGCGTTCTAGGAACCATTTTATCGTTGTCATTGAAATGCAACGTTTGTTTAATTTTTTCAAATTTGTTGACGGACATTGTCTGTTGGATTAGCTGATTTCCGATGGGTTGACTCCAATATTTCCTGGTATTTGAAATGTGGACTACCGACGTTAGCAAACAAATACCAATGAATTTTTGAAGTTCGATGACCGTTATATTAAATGCATTATTAATATTTTTTTGAAATGCGTAGAGATTGGATTGAGTTACGATCAGTTCCAGCAGCTCATTATTAAATAAAAACTTAAAATATTCATATGGCGTTTGTAATTTCGTTATATTCGAAGGTAAAGTATCGTCTCCTTTGAATTTGATTTCATCTTCGGTAACTTTAAAAGGAATGTTTCGCCAGCGTAAATTGGAAACAATCTCTTTCATTTTTTGTAATTCGTCAACGTCTTGCTGATGTGTTCTAGTTTGTGGGCAACTCTCGGTACTTCCAACTTCTAAGTCATCAGCAAATATAACTTCCATATCTTCTATATTAAAATTTTGGTTTATATCGATATCAGTTGGCTCATTTTCTACTACCAAATTCTCATCTAGTATTAGATGTTGCACTGCTACTTCCTGAATACAATCCTCATCAGCGATGCCATCACCAAATTCATCCTCACTGTCGTCCCAGCCATCGATAATTTTCATAATTTCCGCTTCGGAAAGAATACCTGGCCTCGGCCCCCTTAGCATGACTATAATAAAAATGTTTGTTTATCTGCATGATCGATCATTTATGATACTATATCAAATATGATAAAGTTTTTTCTATTGATCCTAACGCATGCCATATCATATTCGATATGATACAATTAAACACATAATATATCAATAATTATTATTGTATCCATGTATTTCACTTATGAGAATTGAATAAAAAACATTTGTAATCACAAAAACACAACTTACCTAGCAGAAAAACTTAATTTAAATAAATTTCTGGAACAGCAAATACACTCACACACGAATCGCGCGCGCAACTTGAAAGACTAAACTTCATTATTGATTTTTTAAAGTGTGGTTGAACGTACACTGTTATAATGAATTTTTAGAACAAAACTAATGTTGCCGCAGTTAAAAAAACAAAAATTTTAGTACTTTTTGATATATTATAAAGGTTATACTTATATTTTTTGGTTATATCATATATGATGTACAATGCAGCAAAGGGTTAAATGTTATCTAATATTATGCATATCCCTACCTTTTGGCGAGGTCAGAAATGCAGACAACTTTTTAATACAACTCTGGCAGAAAAATTCGTGACGCGGCAAAGTGATTAATCAAAATGCAATTTAGCAGATGATATTTTAATTCCGGTTTCATAGAAACAATTTTTACAAAATTACTGAATAATTTATTTTATTTAACCTCTTCAAATGAACCTCTCACATAAATTGTAAAAATATTTAAATGCCGAACGTGACCATTGAATACCAACTCAAAAATGTATACCTTTTTTACAAAAATAAATCACATGGCCAATTCGGCATTGATTAATTTTTAATAACTGTCTATTTTCGAATATTGATAACGAAAACAAATTGTGATTATACAATTCTTTCAACTAATCAATTTTATCGTATTATACACAATTTTTTATCACATAAGTCACACACTTATTCCCACTCTCGCACTCAACGCAAACAAAATAAAAATAATGATTTTTGTACTTCATGTTTCTAAAATTGTTCATAATCCTTTTTGTCTAAATCGATGTCATTGACCTTGACGTCGCACAAATAGTTTCTCACAATCATGACGGTAAATTTTCATTCATAAAATTCTAAAATCGAATATATATTTCATAGTAAAATTTCTCCTTCCGGAGAATGAGCGGAACGTCGAATTTTATTCTAAATACAAAATAAAAAATTTATTTTAATTATTTTTTATACATACCTATATTATCAAACTTAATTTTTTCATATGTTTATAAATAGTTCTGTTATGTAAAACTCGTCAAAATTATTTTAATAAAATAAAACAGTAATTCACAAATAACTACGTACGTATGATATGTACATAAAAAAAACAAAACAAATAATAAATCAAAAAATAATATGCCGACAAAATACACACACACGCTAAAGCATGAAGAGCGAGATGTTATACCAAAAGGAATTATAAAAAAAATTAAAAACTTTGGCTATTATGTAATTGAGTAATAAATTTTTCTAAGAACTTAAAGTTATGTACCAAAAATCCCCTTATGTGTACCAACAATAATTTACTCACTTTAATCTTTTTGTTTTAACTAATTAATTAAATATTACTATGCGCTAAATTTATTTTCACAACATTTCACGCACAAATTATAACTTGAATCACTAAATAATTGTTATAAGCTTCACAAAAAGGCACTGTAATTATATTTAATTAAATTTAACTCAACTTCATATTTTATTTTTTCTACAAATTACATACAAAGATGTGATTTTATTTGTAAGACCCCACAAAACAATAAACCGCCTCACTACAAATAACAAATGTCAATGCAGAAAAAGAATAATAATTTATAAAAAAATGACATATGGGCCCGAATGAAATCGGATTTCCCCTCATACACTATTCCAAATGCAGTTTTACTAGTTTCGACTCAAACGGCAGATAGGAGAATTAATTTATATGGATGGGTGTGTTCGGAAATGGTACTTGGGTAACCAAACCACAGTAAATTTCGACCAATAAATAATTACACTACTATAATTGTAGTGTAATTATTTATTAATCGAAATCAATTAAATTATTAATGGTCGATATTTACTGTAATACCACAGAATACGCAGAAGCGACATTCTGTGGTAATACCATTGAGGAAGTACTTTAAATAGAGGGAGATTTTGTACGACTAGAATATGCATATAAAAATAATTTTTATTTTGTCTTAAAATTTTATTTGCAAAGTTGTGAAATACATATACTCAATAGGACAAGTTCGTATTTACAGTACAAAGCAAACAATAGCCGCGTTTTTTATTAGCTCCGGATAGATTGTATCCGGAGCAGCTATTCTGTGATAAAACTACCCGTCAAACAAGGTGTTACGTTTACGTAACACTTGTGAAGAATTTTGTTCATACAACTCTTCGTAAACGTAACAGTTTGGTGCTGCAATAACGAAGCAGTTATGTCGTTCCCGTCCTATGATAATTAGACTTTTTTCGAGGAGTTATCAATGTGGTAGTAGTTCTTAAACTATTCACTTGAGGTGTTGCATTTATGTCACGTGATTAGTGAAATAATAACGTAACATTTTTAGTGTAATGAATTTAATAAAGCATTTTTTTGCATTTTTTTTTTCTAAAAAAATAATAAGTATTTTCTTGTATTCTAAAAAAAAAATCAAGTAACAAATTATATTTTTCTAAATCAAACTTGGACATTAATTATTTGTTTAGTTATTTATTTATTAAAAAAAATTCTTCAACCCAAAAAATACGTAATGGCGATCGAAAACTCAAAACTAAATAGTTATGGTTTCTTTATATTTCCAATAATATTCATAAAGGAATTTGGTGTTATGTTTAGGTGTAGCAAAAACGAAACATTTACGTCGTTTCTGCATCATGATAATAAGGTTTGGTTGCGAGGTATTTTTATACTATGTTATTTAAATTTGAGAATGTATTTGTGACAAGCAAAAAAGGGTTATGTTTATAGTACGCTTATGCGACGTATTTTGCGAATTCGCTTAAATTGTTTAGCGGGTAATGTTTGTCAAGCTATTTATGCATATAATTAATTTATTTAAATAATTTTCATTCAATTTTTTAACTAAAAATCTATAAAAAAAAATATTTAGCTCTACCTATTTAGCTGTAGCTGCTATCCGGAGCTGCTATCGGGAGCATAGGGAAATTTGAAAATTTTTTGTTTATTGTACAACCCTAGAAATTGTAGCAAACTTCATTTTGGTTGTTGATGTCTGTCAAATTCAACTATCATACCGACGTGAAAAGTTTTCTGAATAATAAATGCATTACGTATTTATATAAATATGTATGTGTTTAAAATTTATTTGTTTACTATTTATTTGTGTATAATATTTATTGTGATGAAAATAAAAGATCAATATCCGAATCGCCTTCATTTTCTTCCACAGCTTCTATTAATTACTGACAACACACTACATAAAAAACTCACAAAAAATGTATGGTTTTATTAATTGTATTCGGAAATTATAATTTTTCATTATTTTGTTTTAATTTTCTGTTTTTTATGAATATTTTATGCGGTGTAAAACCGACTATGGCAGATAGTAAAATAGTATTATACTATTTTGCTATTATACTATCTACGGTCACAGAAGAAAGATTAACCAGGGTGGTCATTTTGTGGTGCTATTACCGATTTTCCATCGTCATAGTATAATAGTCCTAGGCCCATATTCTTGAAATTCACCAAAAAAAATTCGCCGGTGACTTTGGTATGAAACAATTTAAATTTTGGACTGAAATGATGTATTTCAGTGCGAGTTTACGACCATTTTCTGAAGAAAAATTTTCAGCAGATTCAATATGTTTTAAATGGAAAACAAAAGAATTATGTACGGAAGGGGAAATTTGTTTACAAAATAGACTACATTGATTGGTTGCCTGTTGAAAATTTTTCTTCAGAAAATGGTCGTAAACTCGCACTCACTAGAAAATAATGGGCGACTTTTTTTTATCGAATTTCAAGAATAGCGGCCCTAGGCCCTTTCCGAAAGTTATACTTATTTATTTAAGCGTGATTTACACGTTCCAACAATGTTTCCCAACAAAAAATGAAGAGATTAGTATATCGCGAATTTCATTTGAAAGACAAGAACAAATATATAAACAAACAAAATTTTGTTGGACTTTTTTTTCTTTTTTTTCCAACTTTGTTTCCATAAAATTTTTTTTTGACTATAAAATATACTCGACCCGAGTATATTTTATGGAAACAAACAACAACAAACACATTAAAAATGGCGATTTGTAAAATTTTTATAGCGCTTTATTTTTATTTTATTAAATTTTTATTTAAAAATTAAAATTTACGTTCGAACAATTTTCATTTTAGCCAAGAAAAGTCGTAATTTTGATAAATGAAGTGGTATCGCTGCGGCATTCGCCAAAAATTACATTGTCGATTTTATACCGCCAAAAAATTATAGCATGCCCGACATTTTTGTTTTATTTTTTTATAAATTTTTGTTTAAAAATGGAAGTTTACTTTCGAAAAGCTATATTTTAGCCAGAAAAGTTGTAATTTTGAAACATAAAGTTGTATTATCGCCCTATTCGACATCATAGATTTTATACCGCCAAAAAGTTATAGCATGACCGACATTTTCGTTTTATACTTTTCTCTTTTTATCGCATGTAAATATTTTCTATTGCGTGTAGCTCTAAGTCTCAACAAAAAAAAAGTTGGAAAACATTGTTGGAACGTGTAAATCACGCATAAGACATACTTATTTGCCGCCATCTTAAATAAGTATGTAAAATCATCCGAATTGATTTCACATACTTATTTTTTATTTTGACTATTTTGTAACTATAAAATAATTTTATTAATTAAATTTTTTATAAAACTTAATTACTACATAATATCACAATATATATGGAATGAAATTAACAGAATTTTGGTTTTCGTTTCAGATTTTTTTTTTTGCCAGAACTTATGCGTGATTTACACGTTCCAACAATGTTTTTCCAACTTTTTTTTTGTTGAGACTTAGAGCTACACGCAATAGAAAATATTTACATGCGATAAAAAGAGAAAAGTATAAAACGAAAATGTCGGTCGTGCTATAACTTTGTGGCGGTATAAAATCTACGATGTCGAATAGGGCGATAATACAACTTTATGTTTCAAAATTACAACTTTTCTGGCTAAAATAAAGCTTTTCGAAAGTAAACTTCCATTTTTAAACAAAAATTTATAAAAAAATAAAACAAAAATGTCGGGCATGCTATAATTTTCTGGCGGTATAAAATCGACAATGTAATTTTTGACGAATGCCGCAGCGATACCACTTTATTTATCAAAATTACGACTTTTCTTGGCTAAAATGAAAATTGTTCCAACGTAAATTTTAATTTTTAAATAAAAATTTTAAAAAATAAAAATAAGCGCTATAAAAATTTTACAAATCGCCATTTTTAATGTGTTTGTTGTTGTTTGTTTCCATAAAATATACTCGGGTCGAGTATATTTTATAGTCAAAAAATTTTTTTATGGAAACAAAGTTGGAAAAAAAAGAAAAAAAAAGTCCAACAAAATTTTGTTTGTTTATATATTTGTTCTTGTCTTTCAAATGGAATTCGCGATATACTAATCTCTTCATTTTTTGTTGGGAAACATTGTTGGAACGTGTAAATCACGCTTTACTTATTTTAAGTTACCTCGCCAACATACTTATTTAAATAAGTAGGCCTAAATAAATAAGTATAACTTTCGGAAAGAGCCCTAGTGTTCAATCGGGCAAAAATGATAAAAAATATCATGATATTTTTTATCACTTTTGGCAATAAACGCACTCATTTATCACACAAAAAAAACAACTTTTTTCTTGGTTTTTTGGGTTCCAGCTGTCAATTTTGAATTTATTTTCTTTATGATATTTTCGGTACTTAAATTAAATTAAATTTGCTTTTTTAAGATATTCATATGGTATTTACACAGTCACCTATTTATTTAAACATAAATAATAATTTATATTTCGAAGATTTGTCTGAGAACACAAACACATCAAAACAACTAAAATTATTTGTGTCTCCAATATTTGGATAAAAACCAAATAGTTTCAATATCAAAATAATTTATAAACAGAAAATAATAAAAAAATATATACATTTAACTAAAAACCTGACGACAAAATGAGTTTATTGAATTTTACAAATCGATTTAAAACAAAACGTAACATTTAAAATCAATTTATCATTTTTTATCAATTTTGGTTTTTCAATTGGGTTTGACGTACAGTATTATAAAATGAAGTTAGGGTGAGATAAAATATCATGATATTTTTTATCATTTTTGCCCGATTGAACACGCCCAGTATAATAGTATTAATACTATTATACTACAGCTGTATTTTGTTGAGAAATTTACAACAACAATTGCACGTGACAGGAATTAAATAATTGGAACAAAAAATTTGAGTTATTTAATTCTTGCTCGAACAAATAAAATACGTAACCGCTAGAATGAAAAACTAGAGAAATAACAACATAGAATATAATAATTAAATCGAAAAAATATTTCGCGGCTTATTCTGTTAAGAAAAAAATAACTCCAAAATAATTCGAATTAATTTTTTCTCAACAAAATACAGCTTACGACGATGGAAAACCGAAGTTGATAGTATAATAGTATAATTATAATATTTTGTTATACTAGCTATCAAAAATATAATAGGTAGCAAATTGTGTTTTTAATGTTAAATTCTTTTCGCCAAAAAACATCAAAAAAAATTGATGTACATCGAAAATCATGTTTTTTTCGTCAAAAAACATCAATGTTTTTTCGATGTACATCAATTTTACGAAATGTATATTTTTTCATAAATCAACTACAACAACAAATTAGAAACGTCAATTTTTAGTTGTCAAAGTTGTCAATTAGAGTTTTTGTGCCTTGATTTTATTTAATTCGATTAAAATAACTAAGTTCAACAATTAAAAGGATAAGAGACGGAACAGAACTGTTTATATTGAAAACATTTCATACGATTAAAATAATTAAACACAACAAACAAACAAAAGGATAATAAAAATCGAGACGGAGAAAACTGTTTATATTGAAAATTTTATTTAAACGATTAAAATAATTAAACAACAATTAAAATGATTTAAAATCAAGACACAAAAAACTCGTATATTCACAACTTTGACAAATACAAAATGAAATTTCTATTTTTGTTGTTGTTAGTAACGTCAAAAAAAACATCAATTTGGTTTCGTGTACTTTTCGCACCACAAAATTTACATTGATTTGAAAAAACGAAAAGAATTCGACATAACATTGTAAATTTATCTGACAGTGTATTATTTTGACAATTCATTAAATTACCATTCGATTTTTTTTTGTTTTTTTTTGTGATATCTGCATAGTGCATACATTTTATTAATTTTTTAAAAACATAACTAATTCGTACGCTTGGTTATTTTTATTTGTTTTTTTTATTATGAATATACGTGAAAATTTTCAAAATAGGAATTATACCTACGTTCACATAAAAAAAACTATAATTGGTGTTAAATTCATCGCGTGTGATGGAAAACCAACAAGGAATAATAGTATAATAGTATTATACTTGTAATACCCACTTTATTAGTAATACAATGGATATTATCTTTATTCTAATTTAATTAAACACGCGTTTTTATTCTTATTATTTTAATTTATTTCTCCACGACTCAACCTCACTCAATCACATCTGCCACACGAATCCCTTTCTTTCCTTCCTCTTTACCCTATCTCCCATCAATCAGGAATTCTCTTTCATACTCCCAATAAGCAGTATTTTGTGATACTACATTTACCGTTTTTTTTTTTTTTTTTAATTCAATTCAATTATGTAAATTCGTCTAGTACTTGTAGTATCCCCTAATCCATTATATAGCTTTTGAAATAGCCAGGACTTTTCCTTTCCCTAGCTGACCTTCTAATTTCGCTGGTTACTCCCGATAGACTTCCCGTCGTCTCACTCCCATCTGCTCGATGCTCTATTGGCTCTATGCGTCTTGTCGTGTCCGTTCCTGCATCTTTCTCCTCCACCACTGGCATATTACTTTGGTTCACTGATGCCTGTTCCTCTGCTGACTGTACTTCTTCATCTTTTTCTCCGACATTGAATTTCTTGACTTGATCGCTTCGTTTCGTTTGGAACTTACCACTGTCATCTCTAATCTTTACCATTTTGTCATTCCTGTCTATCACCTGGTACTTTACGTCATTAAAATTTGGAGTTAACTTGTTCTTCATTTGCTCGTTTTGTTTTAACACTATGTCTCCAATTCCTACATTTGATTCTACTGCTCTCCGCTTTGTATCGGCATAAATTTTTCTTTTCAGCTTTGCTACTCTATCGTTGTATCTGATATCCTCATCGAAGACTTCTGGTATTTCTCGAATATTTGGGATTTTCTCTTTGAAGTTCTTTCCAAACATTATTACTGCTGGTGAATATCCTGATGATGGATGTATTGAATTGTTATATAAATATAGCCAATCATTTAGTTCTTCTTTCCAGTCTGACTTTTCGATTTGTGCTATTTTCAGTCTTTTCAGTATCGATCTGTTCTGTCTTTCGACTAGCCCATTTGAAGAAGGTGAATATGGTATCGTGTGCTTGAAATTTATATTGAAAGTTTGACAAAACTCCTCCATCTCCTTACTTTTAAATTGTGGTCCGTTGTCTGTGATGATGATTTCCGAAATGCCAAACCGCGTAAAAATATTTTTGAAATTCTTGATAACTTTTTCGCTTGTTATCTTTCGCATAATTTCGACAAGCACATATTTGGAATATTCGTCAATTATTACTAATAAATTTTCGCCTGATGGTAAAGGTCCTAGAAAATCTGCTCTAATTTGACTCCATGACCTCTCTGGTAATTGAAAAATGTATAAAGGTTCCGGCCTTACATTCGCTGAGACAACTTGACATCCTTCGCAACACTTTACAAAATTTTCTGCATCCTTATCCATGCTGCACCACCATACTTTCACACGTAACCGACGTTTCATTAAACTTTCTCCTAGATGACCCTCATGAGCTAAGTGCAATATTCTATCTTGAAGTAGATGCGGGATTACTATCCTGTTATGTCTAAGGATTAACCCATCAACTTCACTTAGTTCGTGCTCAAACCGAGCGCATTTCTTGACATCTCCTCCCCATTTCCCCGACTGTAACACTTGTTTCAAAAGTATTAGCTCTTCATCCGCTTCCGTTGCTTGCTTTATTTGCTCCAGGCTAATTGCTTTCAATTTGTTTATTTGCAATATCTCCCTAATATATATTTCACCCTTCTCATCATGAGTTTTATTTTCCTGCTCTACTAATCTTGATAATGGGTCGGCTATGTTTTGCTTCCCTGGTTTGAAAATTACCTTCATGTCGAAACTTTGTAATCTTAACACCCATCGTTCTATTCTGGCACATGGTTTTGAAGTAGGCTTAAACAAGGTCTCCAAAGATTTGTGGTCTGTGATAAGATCAAATCTTTTTCCAGTGACGTACATCCTGAATCTTTCGACACCCCATACTATTCCTAACGCTTCCTTTTCTGTTTGCGAGTATTTCCTCTCTGTTTCCGTTAAACTTTTTGATGCGAACGCAATTATTCTGTGTTTCTTGTTGTTCTCTTGTACTAACACCGCGCCAAGTGCTACTGGACTAGCATCTGTTATTATTATGCATTTATCCTCTACATCAAAATACCCCAATTGAGCTTCATTTGCTACCAAGTTTTTCAAATTTTGAAAAGCCTCCTCTTGTTCCCGAGCCCACCGAAATGTTTCATTGTTTCTTATCAGTACTTTTAGTGGCTCCGTAATCGTTGCTAAATTTGGTATAAATCGCCCTACAAAATTTACAAGTCCCAAGAAGCTACGTACCTCTTCTTTGCTGACTGGCGCTCTAAATGATTGCACATCCTTTACTCTGCTTTCTGTTATCTTTTGTAATCAAATGTCCCATAAATACTATTTCTGCTTTTCTAAATGTGCATTTCTTCTCGTTCAATATTAAACCGTTGTCTTTCAAAAGTTTCAAAACATCGTTTAGTCTTTTATCATGCTGTTGTAGGTCTTTACCACATATTATTATGTCATCTATATACACATGTACTCCCTTTTTCCCCATAAGTAAATTATCCATTAATTTTTGAAATATTTCACTGGCACAGTTCAGTCCGAACATAAGTCTTTTAAAACGGTATAGCCCTTCGTGTGTTATAAAAGTTGTAATCTCTCTCGAAGACGGCGCTAAGACTACTTGATGAAATGCGTTTTTGATATCCAACTTGGAAAATATCGCACTTTTGGACAAATCAGGTAGAACGCAATCGAATGTTGGTAATGGATGAATTTCTCGTTCAATAGCTTGATTCGCTCGTCTCATGTCCACACATAACCTCACATCTCTTTCTTGATCCTTCGGAACAATTACTAGTGGCGAAATCCACTTGGATGACCCTTTAGCTTTTTCTATTATATCCTCTGCCAACAGTTCCCTCAATTTTTCAGACACCTTTTCTTTTAACGGTAATGGCACCCGTCTATACTGTTGAATGACTGGGTTAACGCCGCTATTAATCTGGAGTTGAACTTCCACACCCTTCAACTTTGCTGTGCTACCCTTTTCCTTGCTCTTTATCGACTCTTCAATTTTAATTGAATTTATGTTGAACTACATTATCTTTAATTTTACGGCTGTATCACACCCCAGTAACGATACTCCGTCACCTTCAACTATGTACACTTCACAGATTACTTCCACATCAGCATACTGCATCGTCGTTTTTATGACCTTTATGACTTCAATCTGCGACCCGTTGTAACTACTTAAATATTTTTCTTGTCCTTGGACTTCATTTAATACTTTTATATTTCGTTTCTCAGCTTTTTTCCACGTTGCATAGCTGATAAGATTCACCGCTGCTCCACTATCGATTGTCATTTTGATCTTCAATCCGCCCATTAGACATATGGCTTTCATGCCCTCATTGTCTCTTTGCACTTTTAATATTGTTAAGACATCGCTCTTTTCACTACCACTACTTTCTGGTTGATCTCGTTCAATAAACTTGACTCTCTCATTTGTTGCCTTGCGACACACCAACGCAAAATATCTTAATTTTTGACACTTGGCACATTTTTTATTTCGTGCTGGGCATCTAAAATCTCGTGCATAATGACCATGACGTCCACAATTGAAACAACTATTTGTCCCTTTATTGTCACTGTATCTGTTTTCTGCATTTTCTTTAGACCTGGAATGATCTCGGCTTCGGTTGTTGCTGCTGAATGACACACTGCTTCGTTCTTGACTTCTTGAATTTTTAAAATTGTTTCCGCCGTTGTATGTCTGCCTTCTGTTTATATCTACTTTATTTATCACCTCATCTGTTTCTTCTGTGTTGCCTATTTCCATTGCCTGCACCATCTTTATCAACTCGTTTAAATTTACAGCACCTTTCTCAATCACTTTTTTCTCCAAATTCTTATGTCTACTGCCAATCAAAATTTGTTCTCTAATTCGCTCATCGTTATCTTTAAATTCACACTTGGCTGCTTGCATCTTTAATCGCAACGCAATACAAAATCATTGATGTTTTCTTTATTTTGCTTCAAACATCTAAACTTATTTTTCTCTACATCCGAGCTGGACTTTGGATTGAAGTGATTATCCAGTATCTTGATCGCTTCTTCATACGTTTTGTTTTCTTCTTCTCCGGCTAACGTATAATAAATGTCTTGTAGATCCATACCGCCAAAATGTAACAAATAATTTTTTTTGTCTTTGCTTCAATTATTTTCTTCGTGTTGAAATCGAGCTTGACATTTACACACATACACATTAAAAAATATTCCCGCCAATATTATTTTCACACACACACATGTATACAATTTTTATATATACTAAAGATACATGTTAAACCGAAAGTGATCTGACTGAGTTTTATCTGAACGTGATCTGACTGAAAATTTGGGTTGGTGTTTACATGGGACTGTTTTATTTGATCTTAGCTGACAGTTCAAATGTCACTTTGTTCTAAAATTACATTTAAATTATTTAAAATAATTTAAAAACTACTTGGAAAATGTATAAAAACATTTTGCCCTTTTAACAGTATGAAAAAATCTGTCAGTTCAACTAAACTAAAGTTTACATGTTTAACTCAATATACAAACTGACTCAACCAACCAAATTTGAGTTGACCGAACTCAGAC
Organism: Tipula vernalis; assembly: GCA_958295665.1. Taxonomy (NCBI): domain Eukaryota; kingdom Metazoa; phylum Arthropoda; class Insecta; order Diptera; family Tipulidae; genus Tipula; species Tipula vernalis. Next base: position 168,499,247 of record OY282559.1, read on the forward strand.
TACTTTCAGATAACTTTCAGTCAAGTCACCGTTTACATGTTGAATTTATCTCGGACGTTTTCAGTCAGATCACTTTCGGTTTAACATGTATCTTTACTAATAGTGAGTTCTGTGAGTTCCCAATAATTGCGACACGGTGCATATGTTTTCTTATAATAATTCGTAACTCAAACAAAGGTTAACCCAGAACTACCCTCCCGGCGCAAAAATGTATACATCAAAAGTATTTCGTTTACGAACAGTTTACGAAAGGTTCTTATTACAACACACTATTACATTTATATTCTCTATACACAGTGCTGTCAATTATATCTTGCGGCTTTGTTTTATTTTCAATTTATTTTTTGTATAAATTAAATTAAAGTTGTCGTATTGTGAAAATATAAAAACTTCTAATTATTGTCAGTTTTTCGTGGCATTCAAGAGTAGCACTATATCCATAATATCGTATAAAAATCATTATAATGAATATTTTAAAAGGTATTTAAGTAATACTCGAAGTACTTCATCTATGATTGAAACATTTTATTTCATTTCAGAAAAAGATTAATTAACAAATTTGGCACGTTGTATCTTGTGTTGGGGCTCATTTGAAGAAAAATACAAATAAAAGATGATTGATTTAAAAAAATTGTTTTATTCTAATTAAATGGGGCAATTCGCACTAAACCGTTCGTCAATGTTACGCTTAAGCAGTTCGTAAACATTACGTTTAAGCATACACGTTATGAACACTTTTATACATACTAACACATACACAAGTCTTCGCAAATTTGTTTCACTTCTCATGTGACAAAAGTACACATTACGTACTATATTCGTACTGTTTTAGTGTAACGTTTACGAGCACCTTAGTATAGCAAAGTCTTCGTAAACCGTACGTTTATGATACACCTGGTCTGGAGGGTAAGTTTTGGATATATTATGGAATATTATAAAATAGTTGGATTTAAAAATACTTGGGTAACTATGGTGTTGTCATGGATGAATATCGTCACGTCGCATAATGATTTAAATGAAAAAGACCACAACTTCTTCCGTCTTACTTTTACAAGCGGAAAAAAAAATTATTTTGTTGCTTACATTTGTTTTATATGGAGTTTAGTTAAAAAATGATCTAATAAAAATATCAAAAAATGAATGAAATTTACATTGACGCGAAATATAAATGAATGATATTTATTAATAAATGATCATTTATATATGTTTGAAATAAAATTAATGGGTTATTGTTAAATATACAAGAAAACTGAAATACAAAAATCAACAATTATTTTAATTTTGTGTAGTAAATTATTTGTTAAAAATAACATTCTAGTTGCCTAGAATAACAAATTTCATCGGGAGCTCATAATAGCAAAGGACAAAAAAAATATTCTTAAACAAAAATCAACATAAACCATCTGAAATAACCCCACAAAATGCAAATATTGCTCAATGTTTAAACATCAAATTCTAACAAACCATAAGGTTTTTCTAGTTATGTTATGTTAAAAATATATTAATGGTCTGTTTTCAATCGACAATTTTATTTTGCACATGGTTTCATGATAATTTTTATTCATTTTTTTGAAACTTTAATTTACTTGTTTTTGATCAAACTCCAAATAGTTTGATGGAAAACAACTAAATTGGGGTTTTAAAAAAATGAGTGAAAATTATCATGAAACCAAGAGCAAAATAAAATTGATGATTGACAACGGACTGATTTTATATTTTTAACATTTTATTTAAATAATAAAAACCTTTGCATTAAAGTATTACTTTATCACCACACAAATAGCACTTCGTATAAATTTTCCATATAATGTCATTTGAGGTTATGTGGAAAGGTCCCTGCCGGCGCAAAAATGTATACATAAAATGTGAACCACTTACGAACAGTTTACGAACGGTTTCTTTTATGCGGCACTACTACTACTTCACAATTTCAGATTTCATATATGAATTAACAAAACCGTGTAGTTTTCTTCATTCCATTTCTAAACAGAATGTGATTTTTGATAAAATAGGGCGTGGTCCCTGCAGGCGCAAAAAAGTATACATAAAAAGTGAACCACTTACGAACAGTTTACGAACGGTTTTTTATATGCGGTACTACTACTACTTCACAATTTCAGATTTCATTTATGAATTCACATTACCTTATAGTTTTCTTCATTCCATTTTTAAACAGAATGTGATTTTTGGTAAAGCAAATAATATTTAATTAATATTTAGTAAATTTTTAATTTGTTATTAATTTTTCTTGTTTATAAATACAATTTAGTGAATGATAGCTACAGCGACATTTACAATATATACAATAGATTATTAGCTATTTTTGTTGACATATTATTTTATTTTGTTTAAATATTTTAGTGAATTAGTTGAACTTGAAACAGAATTCATAATGCTTTATTAAGAAGCACTAATCTTGTCACTTAAGAGTATAAGTAAAACAAAATGTGATAAAATGTAGGTATAATTAATAATTAATTGAACTAATATCAAATTAATAAAATTATATATTTGCTAAAAATAAAACAAAATACGTTGTTTTCATTAAAAATTTAATTAAAATTATTTGCGGAATAATACTCAAACCGTACGTAGGTAATGTTTATTTTAGAAGGCTCATAAATGTTACGCCCATGTGAGTTCAAAAATGTTACGTAAAATGTGCACATTACGAATACTTTTTTATAAACCAATACATACATAAGTCTTCGCAAATTTGTTTCACTTCTCTTGTGACAAAAGTATCATTTCTGTAACATTTCTACTCATTTTTAGCGTAACGTTTATGAACACTTTAGTAGTAGAGACTCTTCGTAAAATGAACGTTTGCGTTACGCGTGGTCGGCAGGGGTCCGCCATTTAAAAATTTAGTAAATTTATAATTTGATATTAATTTTTGTTGTTTATAAATACAATTTAGTGAATGATAGTGACGGCGACATTTATAATATATGGTATACAATACATTATTAGCTATTTTTGTTTACGTATTATGTTATTTTATTTTAATATTTTAATGAATTTGTTGAACTTGAAACAGAATTCAAATGTGTTGTATCTAATGTTTTATTAAGAAGCGCTAATCTTATCACTTATGAGTATAATACCACCCTTGTGTTCAATCGGGCAAAAATGATAAAAAATATCATGATATTTTTTATCACTTTTGGCATTAAACGCACTCATTTATCACACAAAAAAAACAACTTTTTTCATGGTTTTTTGGGTTCCGGCTGTCAATTTTGAATTTATTTTCTTTATGATATTTTCGGTACTTAAATTAAATTAAATTTGCTTTTTTATGATATTTATATGGTATTGACACAGTCACATATTTATTTAAACATAAATAATCATTTATGTTTCGAAATTTTGTCTGAGAATACAAACACAATAAAACTCAAACTAAAATTATTTGTGTCTCTAATATTTGGATAAAAACCAAATAGTTTCAATATCAAAATAATTTATAAAAAAAAATAATTAGAAAATATAACATTTAATTAAAAACCTGACGACAAAACGAGTTTATTGAATTTTACAAAGCGATTTAAAACCAAATGTAACATTTAAAATCAATTCATCATTTTTTGTCAATTTTGGTTGTTCAATCGGGTTTGACGTACAGTATTACGAAATGACGTTAGGGTGGGATAAAATATCATGATATTTTTTATCATTTTTGCCCGATTGAACACAAGGCACATTTACATTATACGTGCCTAATAAGTATATACTTTTTTGCTATTTAATTATTTTTCCGCTGCAGTTCACACTAGTGTTGCGATTTGTAGTATGAACGCATACTATAAAATTTTGTTGTTTTGACAGATAGGCTTCTGTATTCAATTCAGTTTATATGTTGTGAATTTCTTTTCAAACTCTATTAGTTTTGTCGGCAAATTATTTGATTTACACCCGAAATTGCAGTTAGAAACAAAAAAACGTAATAAATTTTTGTTTTGATAACAAATACACGAATGACATTAACATATAGTTACTAGTTATGGTTCACATTACAACGTAATATACTAACTAATACTTTTTTGATACATACTTTACCGAAATATCAAAAAAGTATGTGATAAAATATTTAAATTTGAGTTCACATGATGATTCTTTTTTGCTACATACTTTTATTCTACTAATGTAAACGTGGTATAAGTAAAAATAAATGTAATAAAATTTAGTATAGGTATAATTAATAATTAATTGATATAATATCAAATAAATAAAATGATATATTTGCTAGAAATAAAACAAAATACGTTGTTTTCATTAATAATTCAAAATTAATTGCGGAATAATTCTCAAACCGTACGTAATGTTCATTTTAGAAGGCTCATAAACGTTACGTCCAATTGAGTTCATGAACTTTACGTAAAAGGTGTACACATTACGAATATTTTTTTATAAACCAATACATAAATAAGTCTTCACAAATTTGTTTCACTTCTCATGTGACAAGAGTATCATTTACGTAACATTTCTACTCATTTTTAGCGTAACGTTTACGAACACTTTAGTAGAAGAGACTATTCGTAAAATGAACGTTTGCGTGACGTGTGGCCGGCAGGGGTCAACTTATCACTTTGGTTCATCATTTTCCCCTTAAAATTCATTTTGCAGAGATGTATTTGTAGACTTTCTCCATTTTTTATATCACAAAAAAGTCTCCACTACCGACCTAATAATTTGTAAAGTTGGTTAGGCCCTTTCCGAAAGTTATACTTATTTATTTAGACCTACTTATTTAAATAAGTATGTTGGCAAGGTAACTTAAAATAAGTATGTTCTAACAAAAAAAAAATCTTAAACGAAAACCAAAATTCTGTTAATTTCATTGCATACATATTGTGATATTATGTAGTAATTAAGTTTTATAAAAAATTTAATTAAAAAAATTATTTTATAGTTACAAAATAGTCAAAATAGAAAATAAGTATGTAAAATTAATTCTGATGATTTTACATACTTATTTAAGATACGGCAAATAAGTATCTCTAAATAAATAAGTATAACTTTCAGAAAGGGCCTTAAACTCTACTCTAAAAAATGCACTATATACTCGTAGAGTAGAGTAAAAAAAACAACAACAAAATTAAAGAAAAATTCGTGCACCAATATTAAAAAATATTCGTTTTAATTTTTTCAATTAAATTTATTAATTTATTTTAAATATCTTATTTATTAAGATTTTAATTAATTAATTTTAATAATAAATTTTTGTTTTGGTATTTAGTTTTTTATTTTTTCGAAAAAATTACTCCAACATTTCGGTGGTCTATCCCGTAATTGCGTTCACCCATAGTTTTGATTTGAAGAGTTTGATAGAAAATTACAATTTTTTAGACATAATATCGCTGGAAAAATGACAATAACATATATGGCGATCAACAAAAAGAGTAATCAATCTTATGATCATCTGAAATGATATTTTGTTCCATTGTTTTTTTAACTCGGTTTCAATCCTATTTAAACTCTGCATATGTTTAACTCTGCAGTATATACACCTAGAGTTGGTTAGAAAATAACTCGACTCCGTATATAGTGAGAGTTAAACTAGGATTAAACTCGACTCGACTCGCGGCATATACAATATAAGTTATAATAGGATTAAACTCGACTCGACTGTCAGCATATACAATCACTGTGTTCCATTGGAAACAATTTGCTACTGCCAAGTACTTGCGAGTAGACGTTCAATGGAACGCAAATTTTTGTGACAGTAGTAAAACATAACCTCAATTTAAATAAAACTGCTAGATTTGTATGGAAATGTTTCAAAATAAAATACATACAAGTTTATAACTAAATTAACATTATTTTTAAAATCGATGCATTTATCAAACGAGCCAAAAAAGCATACCTTGGTTGGATTAGGGTTAAAACTTGACGTTTCACACAACTAAAATTGGTATAGAGCCATCTATTAGAATTTTTTAAACTAAAATCCCTCTTTCGTTAATTATATGCGTAACTACTTCTAACAACTACACCATCGCATGAGTAGTTGCGAGTAGATACAAGCACTTGTGAGTAGTTTGCTAACGCCAATGGAACACGCTTATATAAATGTTCGCTGATGACAATTCCGCCTGTTCAGACGTGTATTTACTACAACAGCATCATTACACACATTTCGCGTTCACACATAAAATGTTGAACGTTTCACAAATGGCAATTTATCTATGTATGTGTGAAATTATTTTCATTTCATTATGATGTTTTGAGAAGAAATGTACTAAACAAGAAAATGAAACATTTTTAACAAACAATTTTTTTTAGTCGTCACCATTTTGACTAGCGTATATATTTATATGTATGAAAAATATATATAAATTTATATTTATACATATTATTTTAGTCTTTTATAAAGAACGATAAATAATTTAGTGGTAATTTTGTGAGTGCATTAAATCAAAAATTTCAATTCGTGGTTCTATTTCTCTTGGCTGTAGTTAGGGGCTGATGCTTCCCATTAAATTTGTTTATTTTACCCGTTAATAGGCATACTTTATTTCAAATAAATAGGGGATAATCAATCGAATTTATACCTAATCCACGTTTAAAAAACGGAAAACCCTACAACAAAATTGAAAGCATATGATTTAATTTTTTTATGTTACTCCCTCAATGGTCATGTTTCAAATGAATAGCAAAAAAAAAAAAAAAATTTCGACCCAAAAATTTTTTTATTGCTTTTCCAGTGTATTAGTGTGTACAACATTGTTCCGCAATAAAAATTTTTGAGGAAAAAGCGCAACAGAAATATCCCCACTCCAAAATTTAGTTTATAGGCAAAAACACTGCAAAGAGGTAAGAGAGGAAGAAATGCAACAGCGTAAGCGCGACTCGTGTGGAATGGCCCCACAACAAAATTTAAAGCATATGATTTAATTTTTTTATGTTACTCCCTCAATGGTCATGTTTCAAATGAATAGCAAAAAAAAAAAAAATTTCGACCCAAAAATTTTTTTATTGCTTTTTCAGTGTATTAGTGTGTCCAATATCGTTCCGCAATAAAAATTTTTGAGGAAAAAGCGCAACAGAAATATCCCCACTCCAAAATTTAGTTTATAGGCAAAAACACTGCAAAGAGGTAAGAGAGGATGAAATGCTACAGCGTAAGCGCGACTCGTGTGGAATGGCCCATTCTATTTATTTTTTGAGCAGAAAAACGAACGCATTAAAAGGATCGGTGTATTTTTAACTCTACTTTTATTTGGATTTTTTTGGAGTTTTTTTGATGACAAACGAAAATTATTTCTTTTATCGGCGTAAAATATTCTAAAATTTTTGCGAATTGAAAAATTTAAATTAAAGTAATATGAAAAGCTACGATTTAAACAATGACATTAAAAAAAATAATAAAATAATTAAAAGAAAATGTGATGTTGAGAGAGAGAGAAAAAATGTGGGAGTCTGTGTCTTGGAGAGAGAGAAAAAATGTTTATAACAAAATTATTGTATGAGTGAGTGTATACAACATAGTCATGCTAAATTAATGAAATGTCAAAAACAAATCGTAGCTCAATTTTTTTTTCTAGCAGTTAATCGAGCAATTGTAGCAGAAAATAATTCAATTTTGATTCTTTTTTTTCACATTTTATGTTTGATATAAAAAATGATTTTGGTTATGTTTCATTTACAAATACATATTTTGGTGTATGGCAATTTTTTTGTGCCAAATTTATTTATTATTTTACGTGTATCTCAACAAAATATGCGAACTAGTCGAGAATATCACATTTTTTTGTAAACAAAAAAAAACAAAAAAAATGCAAAAATATAACAAAGGTTGCATCCATACACATCAAAATATTTGTAATTTTTATCCAACAAATTATTGTGACCAAAACAACCGAAACAGCCACCACATAAATTCCCTTTTCCACGATAACCAGCTATAAATTCTTATTGACGATTAGCAAAGTTGGACAAGCACCTAATACCACGTTTACATTAGTAGAATAAAAGTATGTAGCAAAAAAGTATCGTCATGTGAACTCAAATTTAAATATTTAAATATTTTATCACATACTTTTTTGATATTTCGGTAAAGTATCAAAAAAGTATTACGATATTACGTTGTAATGTGAACCCTAACTAATAACTACATGTTAATATGTCATTCGTATATTTGTTATCAAAACCAAAATTGATTACGTTTTTTTGTTTCTAACTGCAATTTCGGGTGTAAATCAAATAATTTGCCGACAAATCTAATAGAGTTTGAAAAGAAATTCACAACATATAAACTTAAGTGGACAAAAGTGGGATATGTGATTCCACAAAACAAAAATTTGTTATATGGAAATTGTGCCTATTGAATTTGAATTTGTATTTGTTAAAATCCTAACGACTGCAAAATCTTATGAATCTAAAATGTTGTGAAAAAGTGTGTTATTTGATTGATTTGGTACCATTTTATAGTTTTAACTGTCAGAAATTTGTGCTTAAAAATTACAATTTTTTGATATTAAAGGAGGTAGTGGTACTATAAATACAAATGTTTTAAAAATATTAAATTTTAGCGTGATTATTAGCCTAATATAGTTTAGAAAATGTTTAGCAACCCATTTATAGTGAATTTAACATTAAATTTCTCCAAGTTTTACGCACCGTTTTCTGGCATTAAAAATTTTAAAATTGTAACCACTGATTCAAATTTAGATTTATAGATTTCCTCGTACATTTCCGAAAAATTTTATCGAATGAAAAAGCTTTAAATGTCCTATAATTTGTCTTTATTTGATTTCGTATTAAAATCTAACGATATCTAATTCAAAAGAATTAATGGCTGTATGATACTCACTTTTTTTCAAGTACAATAAAGTGCTGCAAAACTAGTAAAGCGAAACAGAGAAGGGTAGTGTAGACAATACTATAGGCAAATATTTTGAAGTTTCGGATAAACAAAATTTGTAAATAGAATCAAAATTTTTTTTGTGTTGGACCATATTATTGAATTAATTTGCATTAGCTGCCGCAATTAATTGAAACGAAATAATTTATATGTTAAGTTAATTTTTATATTTACCAAAAAATGCACGTTTCAAATATTTTGGCAAACAATTAACAATGCAAACCGAAAATTGTATTTCAGTATCAAAAGAAAAATCTAAAAAAGGGGGAAAAAAATCATAACAATAATGGCGAACAAAAATGGAAAAATTGTTTACTAAATTTATTTTAAAAATAAACAAATAAATTCTCTTTGGTATACAAAATACAAATATTTTCTCTAATATTTCGAAAATGTCAGAAAAAAGTATGTAATGTCAAAAAAAGAATCAAATCCAATTCTTTTTTTGCTATAATTGCTCGATTAACTGCTAGAAAAGTTGAGCTACCACTTTTTTTATGACGTTTCTATATTTTTTCCAAATCTATGGTGTATACACTCACTCTCACAAATATTTTGTATATATATTTTTTATCTCACTCCGTTTGTCTTAACTAGTCACTGAAAAAGTGGGAAAAAAAGTGAGTATCATACAGCCATAACAAAATGATGACATTTCTAAAAAGTGAACATAGTGTTGTCTCCATTGGCTATCTCTGTTTCGCTTTACTTTTTTATAGCACTTTACCGCACTTTTTTAAGTCAGTATTATAACACCATCATAAAAAAAATCCGGATATTTTATTAAAGTGAAGTTAGTATATAAAAATATTCGGATATTTGCTGTAAAAAGACCATCAGTGAACATACGGACTGAAAAACCATGTTTTTTTTGGTTTTAGCTGTCAAAATAAATACATATTTGAATACAAAATATTTGGCTTTTAATTGTGGTATGATATTTTTAATATTATTCAGGAAGAGTTATTGTTTATTATTTTATAAAAAATCGCGATAAATTGGTATTGATGTTGCTCAAATAAAGGTGGTCTACAGAAGTTTGACGTGTAAAATCACTTTTTCATTTTGGTTGTTTTGTGAGGCATGGCATAAAATACGAACACTAATACCACGTTTACATTATACGTACCTAATAAGTATGTACTTTTTTGCTATTTAATTATTTTTCCGCTGCAGTTCACACTAGTGTTGCGATTTGTAGTGTGAACGCATACTAAAAAAGTTTGTTGTTTTGACAGATATGCTTCTGTATTCAATTCAGTTTATGTGTTGTGAATTTCTTCTCAAACTCTATTAGATTTGGCGGCAAATTATTTGATTAACACCCGAAATCGCAGTTAGAAACAAAAAAACGTAATCAATTTTGGTTTTGACAAAAAATATACGAACGACATTAACATATAGTTATTAGTTAGGGTTCACATTACAACGTAATATACTAATACTTTTTTGATACATACTTTACCGAAATATCAAAAAAGTATGTGATAAAATATTTAAATTTGAGTTCACATGACGATACTTTTTTGCTACATACTTTTATTCTACTAATGTAAACGTGGTATAAGTAGCATTTTGGTATTATACCACAGAAAACCCAAAAGCGACATAACGCGGTTTTTATATGGAGAAATATGGACTAATTTTTTTGACCTTGGTTTGGCGAAGGTAAGATTTTCAGTGTTAAGTTGTAGTTCAGTGGCTGAAAATTCAAAATTAACATGTAAAATATGATGTAAAAGCATAAATTTCTTGACCCACCTAATGTCCCTTCTGTGGCCCTATTCTGGCTATTCCCTGGGAATTGGGAATTGAACTATTTTGACAGTATTCTAGCAGTTTGGAATTATTTTTTCCAAATGTGTATTCTGGCGATTGGGAATTTTTAATGTAGGGAAAAAATAATTCCATTTTATGTAAGTTTTGACGTTTGTTTTTCCCAAATTTTTTTTTTGGGAATTAGAAGAAACTGGTTGTTTTGTGTATTTTCATTATTTTATTTACAATGTAGTATCTATCGGTAAAGTTTTTATTTTATATGTAGAAAATAAAATTTTTGAATAATGGCGGCTGCAGAATTTGAAACAGTGTTTTTCCCCATTGGATAATTCCCAATTACGCCAGAATACACTTTTGGGAATTGGCGAATAAAAAATTGGGAATTATTGAAGTTTGGAAATATAGCAATATTTTTCCCAATTCCCAATTCCCAGGGAATAGCCAGAATAGGGCCACTGGTTGTTTATTATTCTGTGATTATACTATTCCGTATGTTCACTGATGGCCTTTTGACAGAAAGTATCCGAATATTTTTGACAGATATTACCCCGCTAACTTCACTTTAATAAAATACCCGGATTTTTTTTTTATGACATTAGTGAACAACTCTTGTTCTTGACTTGGTATTTTAAACATCAACATCACATTTTCTTTTGATTATTTTATTATTTTTTATTAATGTCATTGTTTAAATCGTAACTGTTCATATTATTTTTATTTAAATTTTTCAATTCGCAAAAATTTTGGAATATTTTACGCCAATAAAAGAAATAATTTTCGGTTGTCAAAAAAAACTCCAAAAAAAATCAAATAAAAGTAGAGTTAAAAATATACCTATCCTTTTAATGCGTTCGTTTCTTTGCTCAAAAAATATCCGGATATTTTTTATCCCTTGTCATCAGCGAACACTAGCATTATCGTATTATACTATCTACGGTGTAAAGGCATTAGGCATTGCCCCATGCAAAACGGAAAACTGGCATTAAAAACCGTCAAACACCATTTTTGTCTAAGTTACTTTACTTTGCAATTTAAAAATTATTAACAAATAGTTCAAATCTTTAAGTTCCACCTTATTCTAAGCAAATTTTATTAAAATGAATTTAATTTCAATCAAAAAAAACCCCAATTTTATGTTTTGCCACCCGTCAACCAAAAATCCGTCCGTCGAAACATAAAATTGGGGTTTTTTGAATGAAATTAAAGCAATTTTAATAAAATTTTCTACGAATAAGGTGGAATTTATAAATTTGAACTAATTTTTAATAATTTTGATATTTAAAATCAAACAATTTTGTCAATAATTGGATTTAATGGTTTGAAATGCCGGTTTTCCGTTTGTGCATGGGGTAATGCATTAAGACCAGTATTTTGTAGATATGTAGTCTCTTGCATATTGGGTTAGAACCCAATTTATAATTTGGAAACTGTCATAATTTTAAATCATCACTTATTAAGAGCACTTTATTGTTTATAAAAATTTTATTTTAATGAAGATTAAAGTACATAGTAATATTTCATTAGTAAAAATATAATAAAAACATACTGATTAAGTTATTATTAAATTTAAAAATAAATTTCACACAAGCCCTAGCGTTTATACGATGAACTATAAAATTACTCATCGGGCAATACGTTTTGGTATATTTCTGTAAAAAATACGATATGGAAATTGCACATTAGCCAACCGGAAGCATGACAATTTCCATTACATTATAAGTTTTTTTGATAATTGTACGCTTGTGCTTGTGGTTTTCGCATTAGAAACACAGCACTTATTCTAGTTAATATTAATTTAGAATTAAGATTAAGCGTTAATCTATAAGGTTTTAATTTTACATAAATAAAACGTTCTTTTTATATTATTAAAAAGATATAAATAGGTTTTTAAGAAAAATTCATTTAAAATATAAGGTGTAGGTTATTTGTTTGTACGTACATATAAAATAATATGCGTATGACTCAAGACATGGACGATGATGAAAAGGGGTATGTATAATTAATACCAAAAAATAACTAATAATAATATTTGGCTGAAATGTTAAATAGAATGTTTTTATTTATAAAAAGAAAATTTAATAATAGTGAAAATAATGGTGGTATAATTTGAAAATGTGACTTGATACGTCATTAAGGAAAATTTTTGCAGCAAGAAAAAAAATGAAGCGGAAAAACATTTTTATTAATTTTGTAAAGAGAAGTTGAACAATTACTCTAGTTTTTGAACTAGAACGTGAAGTGTAATTTATGAAATGGTGAAAGTTGAATTGCATATAAATTGAGCTATCTCTTCTATATATTGAGGAGTAATATTGTTGAAATGAAAATGTATGAGGACTTTTAATAGAATACAACCTCTCCGAAATTTTGTGAAAATGCCGAGAAATATAACAATCTAAATAAAACCAAGAACATTTTCGAAATGTGTTTATATAAGATCGGTTTTAATTAGAAAATTTTCTTTCATATACGTGCAAAAAAAAATTTTTTTTTCTCAAATAGAATCTAACTAGTGACACGCATCTCGTTTTTTATTTTTTTATTAAATATCTGTTCTGTGCATACATTCTTCCATTATATACATTTAAAGTTTTGGTTCATATGCTTTAACATTAAATGTACGTTCAGTTTTTTTTATATTTTGTATAGGTATATATCTATACATATTTTATGTTTGATTTTTATTATTTCGATCTAGAAAAACAACTATCGAAATATTTCCATGTCTATTTTAATAATATGAAATGATAAACAAAATTGGCGAAGTGATTTCTTTTTGTTAATTATTTTATTTCGGGTTTGATTAGGAATTATACGCTATTTAAGAAGCCGGTTTATAAAAGTAATTTTATTATAAGCATTAAAGCAAAGCAAGGGCCAAAGACCTCTTTCCTTTACTTTATTCTCCAAAAGTAACATTACTTTATTCTCCAAAAGCTTACAATTTAAAATTTGCTCTTTTACGTTTCTTTTAAATACTAAGTAATATTCCGTTCAAAATTCAATAGGATTTTAAAGAAATTATAATATAAAAATTTTATATTGAGAAACGGAAACTTCTTTCTAGTCATGGTGGCCGCTCATTTTGAATAATTATAAACTGATAATCTATGATTGTTAATTATGTAAACTTGAAATCAATTATGAAAAGTGCATTTGTCTATCATTATACAAATTTAGAGCTACATAGTATTTTATCCATGGTTTGCATAGTCTTTTATTAATACGTATATATTCTAAAAATACTTGGTCTACATAAGAAAACGAGCGATATAAACAATTATGTACGACGGTTTTTTTATTTTATTTTATCAATGTTATCATTCTAATAATTTATGATTTTTATTCACAAATCTTACGCTACGATTGTGATTTATCTTTTTCTACAATACTGTGATGTACGCTTTTTTATGTTTTGGCTACTGGTATAATTGGTAACCAAACAATTTTACTTGGATGATGTCAAAATTTTAGCATGTCAAGTTCTACGGGTTTTTTGAAATATTTTGAAAGTACACATACTACGTGCAAATTAATTTTGTGATGGAAACAAAACTTTTTTTGTAGATTTGAGGTTAGCCGTCAGGAGAAATTTTTTCATAAAATTAAAATTATAAACTTTTGTGATTAGCTAGAGTCGTAAAAAAATATAAACAATTTTGTAATTTTTATTCACGAATAACAAATTTTAAAACTGGCGTGTCTTTTGTTGTTATTATTATCACAATCACAATTGAAATCTCGCTGTAAGAAAGGTGGAGGGAGGGATACCTTTTCCACCAAAAATTTTGACAGCTAATGTCTTCGAAGCCGTAGACCAAACAAATATGAATCATTGCTTGTGAAAAAACACGTTATTCTATAAGCATTCCTTAAGTTATATTTACTGCAAAAATTTATTTTTTTTGCCTAAAACACTTAAACAAAAATCAGTATTTGGCTAGTTAAGAACAGAAGTGATCCAAGTAACATTTTTACAAAAACTGAGTTGTCACTTTTTTGACTTTGTCATCATATTAGTTAGCGCAAAAGTAATCCAAGAATTGTCATAATTTAACATAATTGTAACAGAAATATATTAGCCTCAGTGCGAGTTTACGACCATTTTCTGATGAAAAATTTTCAACAGGCAACCAATCGACATAGTCTATTTTGTAAACAAATTTCCCCTTCCGAACATAATTCTTTTGTTTTCCATATAAAATATATTAAATCTGCTGAAAATTTTTTATCAGAAAATGGTCGTAAACTCGCACAATTTTAATAATCATGAAAACACGGTTTGCTCATTATTTCTCTAATAAGAAAATGTTATTTGCATCACTTCTGTTCTTAACTAGCCAATTATGTCAATTTATTTCATTTGACAGTTGAAAAAAATCTCTATTTCTCGAAATTGATTTACAGCAAATAATTTTTTTTGATTTACTCCAAATAAACATGCGAACATTTCAAAAGTCATTTAAGTTTTTGAACTATTTTGATAGTATGTATTATCATAGATAACGTATTCACCGTAGATCTCTCATTTTACTAAAAACACGAAAAAAATAAATTTCTGATATTTCCAATGTGATTGGTGTATTTTATAAGGCAATCTTTATATATATACGCAATACAATGATAACATTGGAAATATTAGAAGTTTATTGTTTTCATGTTTTTAGTCGAAGCGGAAAGTATCCATTCCTGTCGAAAGAAGTTTAGTTTAACGAGAGGCGTAGTCTCGATGTGAACTAGTTTTCGAGATGGAAATGGTACTTTTCGCCAAGGTTTGTATACTACTTCATTCACAATCAGAGGCATTTAATAAAACAAACAACATCATAACATAAATAAATAAAAGCCTATCTCTGTAATATTATCGTTTATTTTGGCAAAATATTATTACTGGCGCTGCACAATTGACCAATACTAGGCGCTGCACAATTGACCAATACTAGGCGCTGCACAATTGACATTTTATTAATGTGTTTTTTTTTGCCCAAAAAATCAAAAACACATCAAAAGCTATTTACCACACAAAATCACCATTTTTCGCCGTTTTTTTTAAGCACATCAAAACAGAAAAATGGACATTTTTTCATCAATTTGCACTAATGCCAATAAGGAAAAGAAATGTCAATTTTGTAGAAACGTCAATTTTTGTAGAAACGTTAATTTTGTAGAATATATAATTATATGAAGGAGTTAGTGAATTTAGAAGATTATTATGTTTTATCAGATGCAAATAAAACAATTAAACTTTATAACACTATAAAATTTCACAACGAAACGCTTGAAAAAACATTTTCTATACGTCAAATTAGTGAATATAAACTAGTTTATTATTACCAATACAAACATAAAAATCTTCAATTTTGGTTGAAATGTCAGGTTGCTCTTTTTGGATCATAAAATTCAAGTAAATTTGAAATGTCGAAACAGAAATCGACCATAAATCGTAGTAGTGCCCGCTATCGTTAGTAATACTTTCAGTACTGACCAATTAAGTTTCATTACTAACCTCCTTTCTTACTATTACTGACCGCTTGAAGTGTATCCATAGAAATCGCTCACTTTCTAACCTTTAAGAGGTTAGAAATGCTGTTTGTTATCAATTGATTGTGAATAAAAATAATTCCACTTTTGACGTTTATTTTTCCCTAAATTTTTTTTGGGGAATTGGAAGAAACTGGGTTGTTTTGTGTATTTCCATTATTTTAATTACAACGAAATATCGGGAAAGTTTCTATTTTATATGTATAAAATAAAATTTTTAATTAATGGCGGCTGCAAAATTTCAAATAGTGCTTTTTCCCATCGGAAATTATTCCCAATTACGCCAGTACACACTTTTGGGAATTCAGGAATAAAAAATTTGGAATTATTGAAGTTTGGAAATATAGCAATATTTTTAACAATTCCCAGGGAATAGCCAGAACAGGGCCACTGCGGGGGCTATTTGTGAGTTCGATTCGAACTTGTTCGACTCTTCGAAGTATAAGATTCATATTTTATTTAAATAACGGGTGTGATTATGTAAGCATTATGATTTTCAAGTTTTTCGAAATTGCGATAAAACGCTTTAAAATAATCTTGTACCATACTTAAAAAGTTGTACGAGTAAAAGAACAAGTCGCAATTGCGAGAACTCATAATGTTTAACATAATCGCATTTTGGCGCAATTTCGAGAAACTCGAAACTCGTAATGTTTAATAATCGCACCCTAGAAACGAACGAATCTGATTCAATTCAAATAAAAATCCATTACTTCGAAGAGTCGATTACGTTCGAATCGAATTCACAAATAGCTCCCTAGAATGATTTTCGTGAAGTTTAAGTATTTGTAGGCACCTCTTCATTAAATTAGTTGTGAGAATAACTATAAATACATATTTTATTTTTTAGGATTTTAGGAGAAGAATGCTTAATCTTTAATTACATTTTTGGAGTATGATTATTTCCGAGTCTAATACGAGTAGAGAAACGGAAAATGTACATAAAAACCAACGTAAAGTTTTACCCTCGTCTTTACGTAGATTGCTTTATTTGCCGGTATACACGGTAATTAATTTTAATGTTGTGTAAAATCTCAAAGAAATGTTTTTATAAAACAAGTCTTATGCTGCTACTTGAAAACTTTTTTCAACAGAAGAAAACGGAATTATTTTTTTCTTACTTTTTTCAAAAATTACTAAAAAACTTTTCGCCGTCAAGTTCTTCTGTTGCGAAATTACCAAAAAATGTATTGACGATATTTTTCAAGTATCCGGCATTAACACTAATTTTATAAAAACGTGTCCAAGTTATTCCGCGTGTACATTGAAAAATTTAGCATCGTGTTCTGTGCACACCGGACGATCTACACCGGTAGACAGTAAAATTTTCGCTTTAAGGCGGATGAAAATTGGGACCAGGGGGCCTATTCTCGAATTTCACATCCATTTTCCACATGTGGACATCTGTCAAAGTTGTCAAAAAATGGTTCGAAAATTGTAATTCGTATATAAAACACATGCGGCATGGACATTTTCCTATATGGGGAATTTTTCCACATGCTTATACCCATTCGGAAATATTCCCTTAGTACCGAAAAAATTCAATTTTTATGAGTTTTGACAGATGTCCACATGTGGAAAATGGATGTGGAATTCGAGAATAGGCCCCCAAGGGGCGTTTGGCGGCAAAAAAATTACATTGAAATTCTCGTGAACTGCATTTAATATTTCTGCTCCCGGATGAGATGGTGCGTTATCGAGGATGAGGAGTACTTTGCCTTGTTTGTTTTTTTCGTCTTGATATTTTTGTACATTTCGGATAAATTCGTTTTTATACCAATCTATAAAAACTTCACAATCCATCCAAGCACTTCTCTGTACTTTATAGCATAGCGGAAGGCAAGATACGTTCTTAAAACATCTTGGCTTTCTAGATTTACCAATCATTAGCAGCGGTAAGGCATGAGATCCGGTGGCATTTGCAGATACCATAATAGTAACTCGCTCTTTGCTGACTTTGAAGCCGGGAGCTGCTGCCTCACGCTTAGATGCAAGTGATTTACGGGGCAATGATCTCCAATTAAGACCAGTTTCATCGGCGTTATATACGTTATCTAAGGAATAACCTTCGCTTTTTAATAGATCGAGGAATGTTTTTTTGAATTTTGCAGCGGCCGGTGCATCTCCAGATAATGATTCTCCTTGAACTTGTAATTCCCTTATGCCATGACGAGATTTAAAATTTTTTAACCAACCAGTGCTAGCCCTAAACTCAGATGGACCATCAAGCTTTTTGTTCATGTCAAGTGCCTTTTCACACACTAACGGTCCAGAGATCGGTTCACCACGATTTCTTCTTTGCACGAACCATAAATACATAGCCTGTTCTAATTTATCATCATTAGCTTTCCTCATAGTTTTCCTTTTTTTTGACCCATCTTCGCTATCTAGCTTTGACGCAAATTTCAAAATTTCATCTTTCTTACTTTTTATTTCTGAAATTGTTGCTTTACCAACGTTGAATATTTTGGCCAGAGATGATCCAGTTTCACCCTTTTCAAGTCTGTTGATAATTTCAATTTTTGTTTCAATTGATAAAACATTGCGATTCCGTTTTGCACTTGTAGAAGCCATATTTTATAATAATAAAACACGAATGAGATTTTAATTCACAAATTACATAAAATAAAGGAACACATAAATCGTGTCAATACACGTCGATTTAACGGTTGACTAAACTAAACTGATTAGGAAATAGGACTCTGAAATTAAACAAAAATTGCAGCGTAAAGCGCGTGCGCACAGAAAAATAGAATACAAAAACGTAAAACAAAAGAAGAAATGTTAAACAAAAGATGCACGTGTGCTTAACTTTTTTTTTTTTTAATTGTCGTAGTGTTCGGTTAATTGACGTTTCGGATAATTGACGTTCGGATAATCGACGCTCTACTGTATATAATAATACCAAAATAGTTTTGGACGATGCTGGTTCCCCAATCATCCTAGTAAAGAGCTAACCAGCGAATCAGTAAGAATCCTTAAAGAATTTGACGAAATTATTTCCTTACAGAATATTTGACATATCGGCCACCGAATCCGTAAAAACTGACAAATATAGTATTAAAATTCTAATGTGAATAGCAAAATCTATTATTTTTAAGAAAAGTAGCCTTTGAAAATTTTGATGTATTCTGACATATCCTTCAGCTTGCGCGTTAATTATCGCTCTCTTAAGTGACGGCTGAACTGAACGAAAAGTTCCTAAAGATTCGCTGGTCAGTAACATGCACTTTCTGTATATCGCGTTCTTACTTAAAGTTGTTACTGACTCGCTGGTTCCCCCAGAACTTCGAAATAGGATAGTCATTTTCAGTTTTAGGTTGACCAACTTTAGGCACATCAGCGAAGCTAAAACTTAGGGTCCTATTCCCTTAAGGGCGTTACATAAGTAACGTAAATGAATGGATTTTTCAGAATTTTTTACAAGAAAATTTTAATAAAAGACAATTAAAGAGTACAGCATTTTTTGTGGCCTTTTATGCATACTATACTTCCGGAAGATAGCATCCGAAAAAGATCACTAGGTGGTTGACAGTTTAACTCCAGTTCCCATTTTCTGAAATTAAAATTTCAAAAATATTATTAAAATGTAGGTGAATATAGAGAATAAATGGCGGCCATTTGAGAAAAAAAATGATTTTTTCAAGTAAAATCACGTAGTAAATTGTTAATAAAAAAAATTGCAATTAAAAAACTGTACGATGCGGCGATAACGACACATTCCCTGAACAGAATCCATTTCGAATTGGCTCGATCGGACGAAAACTGTCTGCTATGCTGTCATGCGTTAATGTCCTACCAAGACAAAAAACCTGCTTTTGAGAAAAATGCGTTTTAAGTTTCCGAACAAGGAAGGTTGATGAAAGTTTATCATTGTTAATTTACCTGTACTTTTTAAAAGCCGTTATTTCGTCATTTTCGCTTTGACGGCATATTCTAGGGATAATATACTATCGATTTGATCAAAAAAAAAAATCGATTTTTTGTGGCCGCTACACTAGAGCGAATCGTAATGTCTTTTCGATTCGCTGTTTACACCTTTTACAAAAATTAATGCTTAAATCGAACAAGAGTGTGTGTGTGTTTGATACGTTGAAAAATAATTTGAGAAATAATTGATTTTGAATTGAGAGTAACAAAAATAAAAAAAATGACAGTTCTAGTGAAAGCGATAGCAAAATGACAATACTAATTGTTGGTATAAGTAAAATAGGGGTAAATATGTCAAAAAATCGAGATTTGTCAGTATTTGCCGTGCCAAACGATACGAATAAATGATTAAGGGCCTAAGAATATAGCGCTTTCCATTCACATTTCAGTTAACGCTGTTAACTAATAAAGCAAACTGCTCATGTTCTTTAGCTTAGCTGTGGTGTGTAGTGGGGGCTATTACGAAATTTTCGACGCGCGCTTTTTTTCGACAACGTCGAAAATTAGCTATTTTGAAATTATTCGACGTGCTTTTTTTGCGATCATATCGAAAATTTTCCTATTATGAAACTTTGTTTTCGACAAAGTCAGACAATATGCGACTGCTCTTGAGGTGACGAATGCATACGCGTGTTCAATAATAAATCGTGAGATAAAAAAATTTCAGTTATTCAGTTCGTAACGTATATTTTAATTTTAATTTTTTTTAAATTTTTTTGCGATATTGTTGAATAATTCATAATAGCTATTTTCGACCTTGTGAGTTGGTCGACAACGTCGAAAATTTGCGATGTCGAAAATTTCATAATAGACCCACCCCCTGACTTACCGTAAAAGTAAGAACAATTTTATTATCTTATTCTTCTTATCTGACTACATTCTTAACTGACATCGCCTTTCATAATAAATTTAAGCAACATTAAATTTAACCATACAATGAGAATGTATAGGTTTAATTAAAAACCGACAAAAATGTAATTGATAATTTCTATTGTTATTGTATAGCTAGTAATCGATGAAAAATTGGTTTATCTGGGGTGACATGTTGTAATATCACTTTCGATTCTTTATCGATAATGTTTATCTCTTGTAATAAGAACAAAATTGTACTCTATTTCAGCTTACTCGAATAAAACAACGTTCTATTTCTATTTTTATTAATCACTCTTATCACCCAAATTTTTGTTTGCTATATTTTATCAATGTGAACAAAAGGAACAGTATATGTACAGTAGGCTGAGATCGCATTTGAAAAATCGTTGAAAAACGAAATAGAGTACAATTTTGTTCTTGTTACAAGAGACAAAACACTATCGAAAATGAATCAACAGTGATGGTACAAAATGTAGTTTTAGTATCCTTTGAATGAACGGGTCAAAATTTGATTATACACCATAATTTCGTTATATTTATTTCGTTTGGGTGGAAAACACGAACTTTATTTTTGATTAATATTTATTTTTATTTTGCTTTTTAGAAAATTGTTCGTTGGTGGATTATCTTGGGAGACGACACAAGAAAATCTGCAAAGATATTTTAGTCGATATGGTGAAGTAATCGACTGTGTAGTTATGAAAAATAATGAATCGGGACGATCACGAGGTTTTGGGTTTGTTACATTTGCCGATCCCGGAAATGTAAATCACGTGTTACAAAGTGGACCTCATACACTTGACGGACGGTAATATTTGACTGTTAATTTTATGCAATGATGATAATATTTAGTTTATTGTTATTTTTAGTACAATTGACCCAAAACCATGTAATCCACGAACTCTACAAAAACCTAAAAAAGGTGGTGGATATCCAAAAGTATTTTTGGGTGGGCTGCCTTCTAACGTTACTGAAACAGATTTACGTGTATTTTTCGGTAGATATGGTAAAGTAATGGAAGTTGTTATTATGTATGATCAAGAAAAGAAAAAATCTAGAGGTATATTTTTTGTTGAATTTATTTATACATATTTTTTTAAAATTATTATTATTGAATATTATGTATTATGTATGTTACGAAAAACTAATTTATATAGGTTTCGGATTTCTATCGTTCGAGGATGAAGCCGCAGTCGAACGTGTTACGAACGAACATTACATTAATCTAAATGGTAAACAAGTTGAAATTAAGAAAGCTGAACCCCGAGACGGATCGAATGCCAATAAAATGAATAACGATACCAATCAATGGGGACCACCACAAGGCGCTCCGATTGGTATGATGCAGGGACACAATGGACAAATGGGTGGACCACCAATGAATATGGCAATGGGAGCACCAAATATGATGCAAGGTTATCAAGGATGGGGAACCTCGCCACAACAACAAAGTTATGGTTATGGTACACCAAGTGCTCCAGGCTCTTATCAAGGATGGGGCGCCCCACCAGGCCCACAAGGTCCACCACCTCCACAATGGGGTAGTTATAACGCAGCTACCGCTCAGCAAACTCAAGGTTATGGTAGCTATGGTAAGTAAAAGAATTTGCGTGAATTTTTTTTTTTTTTGTTAGTGCGAAATAGTTATTTTTTTGTCGCTCATATAAACATTCTTCATTTTTGGTTTTTGTATGTTTGTTTTTTTTTTCTTTATTGTTTATTGTCATTTATAGATATGTATAATTCAACAACAGGACCTAGCGCAGCTTCGAGTGGTGCTAATTGGAATACATGGAATATGCCGCAAAATTCGGCCGGAGGAGGCGGTTCCGGTAAGATATTTATAAAAGCTTGATAAAACCTCTCGAGAATGGTAATTTTTTATATAACTTGGATGTGCTTTGAGTAGTTTGGTGGTTGTTTCAGGTATTTTTTATTGTTTATTACTAGAACTGCCGATCCGTCAAAATGACGGATTGTACGTTTATTGATACGCATAAATTTTTTTTTATGTGTAGGTATTGTTTTGGAAATTTCTGAAGATGTTTAATATGACACCAAATTAATTATATTAAAATTCATAAATTTCCAAAACAATATGTACAATAAAACAAAAGAAATTGAATTCAATAAATGTACAATTCGTCATATTGACCCCGGTAGTTCTAGTTTTAGTATCATTACTGAGGTTTTATTGTATCATTAAATAATTTACTGTGAGAAGCGTAGTAATAGCAATTCAACTTTTAGGGGATATGTATTCTCGCGCTCAATCGGGACCAGGAGCTCCATCTGGTTCAGGCCAAGCTGCTGGTATGCCACCAACAGGGCCAGGAAACAGTGCATCAAAAGCCGGATCCGATTATAGCGGTTATGGAACAGGATACGGTAAAAAAAATATTAAGATGTTTGCTTGTAAATAAATGTATTAATAAAATTGTTTGTTTTAGGATTTTTAGGAAATTACACGAACGATCAAAGTTCATCATATGGACCACGATCCGGTTACGGAAACGAGGGAACATCCCAACCCCCTTATCCAACACCCCAGCCACAAGGTAGAGTTCTTATTCCTTTGTCCCAAGTTTAGAACGGTATTTTTGATGATGAAAAATTTATAATTGATTGAAAAAACATTTTTCAGACGAATTCTTAAAGCAATATTAACGCGAAATTAAATGGGGCAGCTCTTCTAAATCAAACCAAACATTAAACGTTACAAAAAACTAATAAAACAACTTATAAAAAAAATTAAATGACGGAAAGTACCAGCCTCTGTTTTTAATTATATATAACTTCTTAATTTATATATAAATACTGCATACATTTAATAACGACATATATGTAACGTGTCTTAATTTTTTCTAATTATTTTAAAACAAACATATACAAATACATAATAGAAGACCATCCACCTAAAATGTTACTACTATTATAAACAAATCAAATTAATTAGTAATTCTTTTGTTCGTTTAAATTTTATTATCATCAAGATACTTTTGTTTTGTTCTGATTGAAATATGAACGAATTTTCTAACGCAAAAATTAATTTTGAAAAAAACGCAAGGTGGCAAATTTATTTTATGATTGCATATTTTTTGTTTCCTATTTGTAATAGATCTTTTTTGTTTTTAGAAACTTAAAAAATAATTAGTTAAAATATTAACAAAAAGAAAAATATTTACACAAACAAATAACCTACCTAAAAATATATATTTAAATGTAAAAAGTATTTAATATACAGGATTACAAATAATTTAATATGTTTTTTTAGTTTTTCATTGTTTGTGAAAAACGGAGTAACATAATAATTAATTATTATATATAATATTATATATCATAAATTTTTTTTTATCCATATAATATATATATATATATATATATATATATATATATATATATATATATATATATATATATATATATATATATATATATATATATATATATATATATATATATATATATATATATATATATGTATATATATATATATATATATATATATATATATATATATATATATATATATATATATATATATGTATATATATATATATATATATATATATATATATATATATATATATATATATATATATATATATATATAAAATAAAAATAAGGATTATTTTAATGTTGCTCAATTGTTAAAATTGGTTAAATTCGCGCTAAATAAATTTAAAGTATTTGTAAATATATATTTTTATTCGATCCAGTCAATTAATTAAAAAAAGATATATAATAATAAAATTTAAATTAATGGTTAGATAAATAAAAAAGGAAACATTTCCCTTTTTTTCGGTAACATAAATTAAAAACATGATAAGCTGTTAAATTTAAATGAAACATAGAGAGATTTGTTGATTAATTAAAATAATAATTTTTTTTTTTATTTATTTGTAATAAGATGAGAAGAAAAAAATTCATTTGAAATAGTTAACTATTATTTTTTAATGAGAACACGTTTATATAAAAATAAATATAAAATAAAATAAGTTATATAGTTTAGAAATGAATTTTTTTTTTATTTATGACTAAAACAAATTATCAAGTTAAATAGGAGTGTTTTTTTATTAACTAAATATTTATTGATTAATTTATTTAAACAAGTAAAAAAATGAAAAATACAATAAAATAGCAATAAAACAATAATCATAAAATATCTAATATGTAGATTTATTGTATAAGGATTTTTAATTTTGTGTTAATTTAATTTACAAGTTAGTCTATTTTCCAGAACAGTTTTAGTGAAATTTATATTAATATTATATTGATAATTTGTTTTATATATAACAAAACTGAGATATTATGTTGCTCTGATTAAAAATAAAAGAACATATTAAATTATTAAGAAACAAAATACTTATTGTAGTAATAATTAAAAAAGAAACCTGCTTAATGTTTTTTGACCTAATTTTTTTCTTTTTACTAAACTAAAAAATGAAATTTAGATCAATTATGGTATTATATATTATTAAAAAATATTAATATTGAATGAAATTGTTTTGTTTGAATTTGAATGCTTTTCGTTTAACGCGCTTAGGTTGTTTTGTTAATTTTCTTTTTAAATCATAAATTCTCTTTAAATTCAGTAATGAAATAAACATAAAAGTTTTGGATAAGGGGGTATTTATTTGGAGATAGTTCTCATAAAATACAATTTATTATTATTTTTATTAAAGATTTGTAAACAATTATATAAATACATATATTTTTTTATATTGAAATTATTGTAATAATAGAACATTTATTAAAATTACAGTCAAATATATTAAATAAACGAACAAAAATAATTTTTATTTATAAATTTTAGCCCAAATATTATTTTCTAAAACACTGAATTTGAAGAGGATTTATTTTTAAATAATTTTTGTTTTAAATTTTTGTATATCATAAATTTTTCAGCTAAACATTTAATCAAACGAAACGAAAAAACTAATAATATATTATTGAAGCTCTTACCATTTTGAGGTTGTCGTTATTTTTTTGTTACGACGACGAAAAACAAAATAATTTTTTAAAATCAAACATGAAATTATATAACAAAAAATCAACTTCGTCCTTAAGATTATTACTTTTTTTTGAGAAAATAATTAAATAGAAAAAACACAGAATCTAAAATAAAATGTCTAGGAAACTACGGTTTAATATGGTTTTAATAAATACGAGTTTTTCTTGTAACGACAAGAAAATAAAAATTAATTAAAATTTAATGTATAATTTTAAAAATAAAAAACGATTTATCTCCAACCTAAAATAAAAATAGACTTAATTGTGTTATCGTTAAAAAATTAAATTTAAATAAGGGGATATTTGAACTGATTAAATTAAAAAATATATTTTTATTTTTACACTTTATTAATTAAATTAAAGAACGTATATAAATTTTAACTATTTTTTTTATGTTTTTTGTTGCTTTTTTAATTTTTATAATTTTAAATTTAATAAATAAAAACACTAAAATAATTACGCGATTAAAAAATAAACTAAAATACACAAAAATTAAGAAATTATTATTTGTTGACTATTTTTAAGTGAAAGTAGTTTTAAAAAAGAAAATATGAAATAATGCTTAAAATTATACATTAACTATTTAAGATTAAATTACACAGACAATTGGAATTTTTGAACTTAAATTATCAACTTTTTTGGTCGGTTTTATGATTTTTCTTATCAGTTTAAAAGAGTTGTGCTGCGCGCGGTTTTAAGCAAAGTTTTTTCGTGTAAAGGTGAATTTACGCGCGAAAATTACACATCTTGTATTCTTGTCTGCCATTCAAAAATTTGTTAATTTAAGTTCGAATCAAAAATATCAAATTTAAATTATTATTATTATTAATTATTATATTATATAAAACAAATTATAATATTTCTTCCATATAATTAAAATTAAGAATTTCATTTTGTTATTTAATTTTAATTTTTTTTGTACAATGGAACGAAAATATATTATTAAAATTGCAAAGGATAAATAAAATTAATTTTAGAAACAAAACAAATAAAAAAAAAATCTTAAGGAAATTAGAAAAATCTATTAAATTTAACTGTTAAATTAATGTTAATTTGTTCGAAGTGTAAGAAATAATTAAAAAACAAAATTTAAACAAAATAATAAAAGTTTATTTTAAACACATAATAAACTGTTAATATGTAATTGAAACACGAAGTACCTAATTAATTATATAAAAGAAGGAACTATAATTATATTTAAAAATATTTATGTACTATTTAAATAATATTTACTATAAAAATCTATATCACAATATTAGAATGACTTTTTAATTTTTAAAAATTTAGGGAAACGTTAAATGATAAATAATTAAAAAAATAAAATCCTAAAATTAATTCTAATTATAATTTTAATTATATTACTTAGAAAAACAGACAAAATGAATAAAAGCCTCGATAAATAAAATAAAATTACATTTGTAGAGTTAAAATTCACGTAACACTTAAAATGGTCCGCAAGAATTATATGTAGAAATAAGGTCGAAGATAAACAATTATAATTTTGGAATACACGAAATCAAATTGTTGTTTTTTAATTTTTATTTTTTGTTTTTTTTTTTTTAAATTAAATTACCAAATATAATAGAAATATTTGAAGACTCCTGTGATGTTAATCATAAGTAATGGTCATGAAAAGTTATTTTTTCTTCTCTAGTAATACCTTTAAATAAAAAATTACAGTTAAAATTCTTAAAAATAAATAAATAAAATCAAATTTTTTTAATTACTAAAATAAAAATAAAACTTGACAGCTTTAATTACGTTAAAAATATAAACATACAAATTAAATTATTAATTAGAAAATATTTAAAAAAAAGATATTATAAATTTTAAAGATAGAAAAAACGAATGAAAAAGAAAATACTATGTGTTTTTATTTTTTATTTATTTAAATTAATTAATAATTTTAACAACAATACACATTAATCACATTAAATTAAAAAAGGATACACTTTTGACCGATTAAATTAATTTCTATTTTTATTACTCTGTATTTCTCTATGTAATTAAATTGTAGAATATTGTTATGTAATTTTAATATATAATAAAAAATAATTATATACAATTTTAAGAATTTAAAAATAATCAAAAAAAACAAAAAATATTATGGGAAGTTTTTTTTAATGAATAAATGTAATAATAATTATAATTTACATCTTAATTTTATTTTAATTTTGTTTTTTAAATTTACTATATTTAAAAAAAGAACAATTTGATTGGAAATGAATTTTTAAATTACATTACAATAATTTTATATTATATAAATGAACATAACAAAGTCTTCGATTTTATTTTTAATATATTTTTTTTATAGTATAATAATTAATTACCACACCCGTTTTTAATCTATTTTTAGTTTACACATTTCGAGGTTTTTCTTAAATTTATATATATATAATAAAATTATATATATATAATATATATATATATATATAATATATATATATATATATATTTATATATATATATATATATATATATATATATATATATATATATATATATATATATATATATATATATATATATATATATATATATATATAAAGATATATATATATATATATATATATATATATATATATATATATATATATATATATATATATATATATATATATAATATATAAATTCTATTATAATAATTAATAATGATAATAATTATTTTTAATTTATACAAAAGTATGTATTACAGTTTTGATAAAATACACAATATATAAATAAACAAATAAATTTAATAAACAAACTGAATTATTATATTGTAAATGGTAAGAGTTTAGTTCTTAATGCAGTAACTTTAAAAAGAAATAATAAATTAATTAAACAATAATAAATTTTTAAAAATAACAAAATAAATTTTATCGGTTTTTATGTATTTTATATTGAAATAATAAAAAAGTATTTGAATAAAAATAAATTGTTTTTTATAAAAAAAATTTAAATAATATCGAAAAATTAGCTTAAATATTAACTAATTTTCTTTTATTTAATTTAAATACTCCATTTATTATTAATTAAAATTACCAGCAAAAAAAGATCGAAACGTTTGTTATAAAATCACACTAACATTTTATACAAGAAAATTAAATTAAGAGAGGCCCCTTTAAAAAAAACTAAAACATAAGAATTTCACAAAATAAATTAAAACATTGAAATTAATTTAAAACACCCCAAATCAATGTAAATAAAAAAAGTTATATATTAATTGAATATACCTATAAAAAAGTAATCTTAAATAGAAAAATGTAATATTTAATCCAATGAAACAAACAAAAACGTTTTATAATAGAAATATTTTAGAAAAGAGATTTATAAATTTATTCAAAAAATGTATTAATTATACTAAAATAAACATAATAAAAAAAAAAATTAAAAAACTAAAAAAATTTTTGCAGGAAATACATTTAATTAATCGGTAATATATATTAACACAATAAATAAATAAATTTAAATATTGCTTAATTAATAAACAAATAAATTCATTTTA
Source organism: Tipula vernalis (assembly GCA_958295665.1). Classification (NCBI taxonomy): domain Eukaryota; kingdom Metazoa; phylum Arthropoda; class Insecta; order Diptera; family Tipulidae; genus Tipula; species Tipula vernalis. The sequence goes on from OY282559.1 coordinate 168,528,739, forward strand.
ATTGTATATTTGGATATTTTATAAAAAAATCAAGTATCTATTAATAATAAATATAAAAGAAATAATTAGAAAGAATTGAAAAAAAAAAAATTATATTTATTATATTTACATACACATTAAAGAAAAAACAAGAAAAATATATGTAAATATATTAATTATATAATTTTTTTTATTTTATTAATTTTTACACATTTTTTTATAAATACTATATAAAATAAAAATATAATTATACATATATTATTCATTAGAGTTTTTTGAGTATCAAGATATTAATTAATTGCATAAACAAACTACATTATATAATTAATTAATTATAATAATAATCTTCAATTCATTAAAAAAATAAACAAATTTTACTATTATTATTACTACATATATAAATTAATATATATTATATATAATTTTTTTTAAATGAAATAAATGTAAAATTTATATAAAAAAACCTATTATTATTAAATAAATAAATATAAAACTTAGAATTTACATTAAGATTAATAAAAACAGATTTAAAAAAAATTAATTAATTTAAAACAATATTTTAAATAAACAAGTAAATGATTATTATTATACTATTATTATGATTATTATTATATTATAAAAACTATTACTAAAAAATGAATTAATTATTAATGGTAAAAAAGAAAAAATTTATTATATAATGGATGAAAAACAAAAAATATATATATTATATGAAAATATTTGAAAAAATGAAAAAAAAAAACTGTTTAGTAAATTAAAGTTGTTTGTTTTTATTTATGTCGATTTCGATTCGCCTTTTACCAAATCTTTGAAAGATCACTCTCTACTGGTGTGTAAATCGAAAAGTTGCTCCGTATTATATATGTGTATGTGTTTTCGACGTTTATATAAACATAACCTATGATTAGGTAGTAGTAAATCTGCCAAAAAATCGAGATTCGTAAAACACTCGACCGAGCGACTATTCTTGACAAATCGAACAGCAGCAGAAAGAGCAAGCCGGTTTGCTCTTTTTTGGTGAATCGAAAACCACATTATTTTGAGTTTGGGCAAATAAATTATAAATCTATTCGCCTTTTAACGCAAAGTGGCCGACATCTGGTGGACCTTATTCGAACTAGAGCCAATGGTGGTGAAAATTTATTTATTTATGTACAATATGTGTCAAATTGATTAGAAAAATCACTGTGTTCCATTGGGAACAATTTGCTACTGCCAAGTACTTGTGAGTAGATGTTCAATGGAACGCTAATTTTTGTGACAGTAGTAAAACATAACCTCAATTAAATAAAACTGCTAGATTTTAACAGAAAATACGTTGATCTATTAATAATAATAAGTAATAGAACATTAAACAACAAAATAATTAAAATATTTGTACGATTTAACAATTGCGCGTTGTATCACAAACAAACAAACATTTTTGTTTTTCACCCTAATCGAACCAACATATTTTTGTTATGTCAGTAAATTCCAATTCTAATCAAATAATTTACGAAAATGTTTGCAGAGAATGAGTAGATGTCAAGTACGTTGTATGGAAATTTTTCAAAATAAAATACATGTAAGCTTATAACTAAATTAACATTATTTTGAAAATCGATGCATTTATCAAACGAGCCAAAAAGGCACACCATGGTTGGATTAGGGTTAAAACATGACGTTTCACACAACCAAAATTGGTATAGAGCCTTTTTAAACTAAAATCCTTCTTTCGTTAATTATATGCGTAACTACTTCTAACAACTACACGATCACTGAGCATGAGTAGTTGCCAGTAGATACAAGTACTTGTGAGTAGTTTGCTAACGCCAATGGAACACGCTATAGTCCTGTGCCTATAATTAATAAATTAGTTGGTGAAATACAACATAAATAATTTAATATCCAAAACCTGTTGGATTGGTTGCATAAGACTACACATATGTGCACTATTTTTTTTATAATTTGAGAAATCAATTCATCAAAAGACAGTGGAGATTTTGTTGTATTGACATCGTTATAAAACAGCCTACAAATTTTGTTAAAATTTATTTTAGAATTGCTAAACCTAATAGTAAAAGAAAGTGTTCTGTGGCTGGATGTCATAATTATTGCGAGCAAATAAATAAAATATCCACCGCAATAGTCAATTATTCACTGTGTTCCATTGGAAACAATTTGCTATTGCCAAATACTCCCAAGTAGTTGTGAGTAGATGTTCAATGGAACGTTAATTTTTGTAACAATAGTAAAACATAACCTCAATTTAAATAAAACTGCTAGATTTTAATAAAAAATAGGTTGATCTATTAATAATAATAAGTAATAAAACATTTAACAACAAAATAATTAAAATATTTTTACGATTTAACAATTGCGCGTCGTATCACAAACATAAACAATTTTTTTTTATTTTTAACCCTAATCGAACCAACTGTTATGTCAGTAAATTCAAATTCTAATCAAATAATTTACGGAAATGTTTGCAGAGAATGATTAGATGTCAAATACGTTGTATGGAAATTTTTCAAAATAAAATACATACAAGTTTATAACTAAATTAACATTTATCCCTATTATGATTCAAGAGTCGATCAACAATCGACACGACTGTGTATTGCGTTTTCGTTTTTTCATTTGATAAAAACAATAAGAAAAAGGAAAAAGCAACACAGAGTCGACTCGATAATCATAATAAGGGTGATTATTTTGAAAATCGATGCATTTATCAAACGAGCCAAAAAGCACACCTTGGTTGGATTAGGGTTAAAAAATGACGTTTCACACAACCAAAATTGGTATGTAGAGCCATCTATTAGAATTTTTTAAACTAAAATCCCTCTTTCGTTAATTATATGCGTAACTACTTCTAACAACTACACCATCACTAAGCATGAGTAGTTGCGAGTAGATACAAGTACTTGTGAGTAGTTTGCTAACGCCAATGGAACACGCTTATTAATGAAATTGAGATGTCAAATGTTTCATACGTCGTGTTATTGTGACGATTGCTGTGTTTTTTTATTCGCTCCCGATAGCTTCTATCGAGAGCCGTCATTTTTCAACCCCTAACTTTAAATTTGACGCGCTATTATTGGTAAACTAAATTTATTTAATATCAAACTATCATTTTTAATTCAACTGTTAGCGAAAACTTGATAGAAAAATTATTTGGCTCTACCTGTTGTATTTATACGGAGCGCTATCGGAAGCCAGATTTTATATGACGGCTCTCGACAGCAGCTATCTGGAGCGAATAAAAAAAAGCAGCTGATTACGGCCATCATACAATAAGTCTACGTTATGAAAGGTCGATGTTGGTGGTTTGATGCTCGTCATAGCCAATGTTTTTATTACAATTATTTATTATGGACATCGAAACATGTTTACACGCCGACGCACAAATTCATAATGATCTAGCAAAAACAAGAATGGCCGAGATGTAGCGTACAAAGGAAGTCGTGGTTTAGTGATTCTAGAATAAATGAACAACAACACAAATACATGCACATCTCGCGTCGACGATTAGGAATGATGATGATTATGACAAGCCATAAAACAGTATTTCCAGATGATTATGTGTCATAAATAGAATAACCAAGAATAAAGATGATTTTGTTAACAAGTGAAATAAATCTGTTGTCATAGCCCCCACCAGTGGCAAGCGGACAGATTTAAAGAAGTAAAGTAAAAGTAAATATTAAAGTGTATAAAAGTAAAGTGAAATAAAGTCAAGTCGTAACAATATTATGTAAACAATTACTTTCAAGGCACTTTTGTAATTAAAGCTTAACTGACTTAGTGAAAATAATGTAATGGTGTTATGATACTGACTTGAAAAAAGTGCTGTAAAGTGCTATAAAAACAGTAAAGCGAAATAGAGATAGCCAATGGAGATAGCACTATGATTATTTTATTTCAGTTGCAATTTTGCTGCCACCGAGTAAACATTTAAATAATTTACTTATTACTTGTGTGAAAAGTTGAATCAGCAGTTTAAATATTTTTTTTAATTTTTTTTTTTAAATATTGTGATGTAAAAAATAAGTGAAATCGTGATGTCCTCACCTCCGCCTTAAGTAAAAAAGGCTGGGCCAAATCTGCAGACAGCGATGTCCACAAGCGATTTGCCAACGAACGTCACGATCTTAGATATTTTTAATAAAAATACAAAAGTGCAGCATAGTCCAAAGCGACAGCAAATTTTAAATGTTCAAAAAATTACCTTACCAGGCAATTTAAATCAAAGTGAAATTATTAATTTAAATAACATTAGTGTGTTGAACCATAACGAAACTAAAAGTGCATCGTCGCCAAATATTGACGATAAAACAAACAATGACAGTGCATCGACATCAGATGACATTAAAATAAACAGTGATGTAGGTCAGTGTTTAGTGCAAACGGGAATAGACCGGTATATTACTGTCCGATCAAAAAGAAGAAGAAGCCCTAGATCAGCGGCCAGTGCAAGCGCGAATAAATTCACTAAGCTAGCTAGCGTTGAATTAACGCATGGTAACAGGTATTGGTTGTTGACGAGCCGACGCCCGAAAAAATTTCAAAAGCTGAGATGCCGCCACCAATCTATTTAAGGGAAGAGTCAAATGGAGAACTTGCTAAAACGATCGAGTTTATTACTGAAGGTGCATTTTATATTTCCGGGATCAAAAGAGGAGATATAAAAGAAACAAAAATTCAACCATTCAATATTGATGCTTACAGAGCGTTAATTAAACATTTTGACCAAGTTGGTAAACATTACTACACGTATCAACTAAAGAGCCAAAAAGGATTGGTTGTTGTATTAAAAGGAATAGAGAATTACGTGGATGCAAACGAAATTCAAGCTGCTCTCGCTGAAAAAGGCTTCCAGTGCAAAAGTATTACCAATATTTTTAATCGGGAGAAGGTTCCTCAGCCATTGTTTCGTCTGGAATTAGAACCAGCCAGTAAAAAGGTTAAAGGCAACCATGCAATATTTGACCTAAAATATCTACTGCACAGAAGGGTTACCATCGAGGAACCCAGGAAAAGAAATGGGCCGGTACAGTGCGTTAAGTGCCAAGAATATGGGCACACTAGAGCATATTGCACTTTGAACGATGTGTGTGTTATATGTGGTGACCTTCATAATTCAAAGGTTTGTAATAAAGCAAAAAAGGAAGCATCAGTGAGAAAATGCAGCAATTGCGATGGAAATCACACAGCTAATTATAGAGGGTGCCCAATTTATCTAGAATTGAAAGGAAGAATCAATCCAAAGCAGCGAGCAGAACAACGAATCCTTAACCTTCATTCTTCAGCTAGAAAAGAAGCACGACCAGAAATTCTAAACACAAACGCCCAAAATGGAAAACAGTACGCAAATGTAAACGACAGCGTGCACGAAGGGGTTTCATACGCAAGTGTTCTTAAAGGTACCGCTCCTAAAGTTCAAGCAAGTGAAGAGGGAAACATCTCAACAGCTTTAAATAAATTGACTAATATGATGCAAAGCTTCATGGCGATGACGGAGAGAACCATGGATCTAATAATGCAGAATATGAGCACGCTGATGCAGATAGTCGTAAAAAGCCAGAAATGACCATCATCAAAATAGCCATATGGAAAGCAAACGGCCTAGCACAACATAAAGCGGAGGTAAACGCATTTCTCACTGAGCACAACATTGACATAATGTTAATATCAGAAACACGCTTCACCAAGAATAGCTATTTCAAAATTAATGGGTACTCTATTTATGACACCAAGCACCCAGATGGTAAAGCACATGGAGGCACTGCTGTATTGATTAAGCGAAGATTAAAACACTACGAGCTTACGAAATATGAGAAAGAACATATAAAATCAACGAGCATCTGTTTGCAGGAGTGCCCTCCAAAATATGCTATAAAAAAACACCAGTTCTTGGATTATTTCAGCCAGCTGGGTAATAAATTTCTCGCGGGCGGTAGTTACAACGCTAAACATACTCATTGTGGTTCCAGATTAACATCGCCGAAAGGCAAACAACTATATGATGCTATAGAGGAACAGTCCCTGGATTATTTATCTGCCGGTAACCCAACTTACTGGCCCACAGATAAAAAGAAAATTCCTGATCTAATTGACTTTTGTGTAACTAAGGGCATTCCACGTACATACGCTAAGGCCACCGATTGCTATGATCTGTCTTCTGATCACTCACCGATAATAGTAACATTGAGTACTGATGTCCTAAGGAACGAAATACCGAACCGTCTTACAAACAAGAAAACTAATTGGGATCAATATAGGAGGCTAGTCGAACAAACGTGTCTACTTAATATTCCTCTGATCACACCAGCTGATATTGATGCGGCGGCAGAAAATCTAAAAGATGTCATGACTTTATCTGCTAAAAGGGCTACACCCGGCATAAGTAGTTCGGAAAAAGTTAATAAACTCACATAATATACAGGAACTAATCCAGGAAAAGCGAAAAATTCGCCGTCAATGGCAGCAAACAAAATCACCGTTATTGAAATGGAAATTAAATCGAGCTATTAAGGCCCTAAGATTTGCTTTGAGCGCAGAAGAAAACCAGCGCATAAAGAACTACTTAATTGATCTCTCGGCAACCGAGAGGACAGATTATTCTTTGTGGAATGCAACAAAAAATTTAAAAAGGCCAACAAATTCGAATTCACCGATTAGACTACCAACTGGAAATTGGGCGAGAAGTGATGAAGAAAAAGCTTTTGCTGCTCATCTAGCAACAGTATTCGTCCCGCACGAAGAAGATAATTATTTCGTGCTACCCCAGCCAGCGGATGATGGTTTATTCTACAAACCTATAAAGTATAACTGGAAGAAAGTTAAGAATACAATTAAAACTTGCATAAGCCCGAAAAAGGCACCAGGACATGATCTCATTACTGGAAAAATGATAAGGGAATTAATTGCCAGATAAATGCATAAAACTAATAACATTTGTATTCAACGCGATCATGCGAACCAGTTATATTCCTCAGAAATGGAAGATATCTTTGATCACAATGATTCATAAGCCAGGGAAAAATGAAACGCAAATCTCATCATATCGTCCAATAAGCATGCTGCCCACGATCTCAAAGCTATTTGAAAAAATGTTACTAACGAAATTGAAACCAATATTAGAAGAACGGCGCGTTATTCAAGACCATCAATTTGGGTTCCGAAACCAACATGGTACTATAGAGCAAGTACACAGAATTGTAAATGCAATCAAAATCACCTTCGAGGAAAATAAATATTGTGCTGCTGCCCCGCTAAGCGGGGGGGAGCGCAGCGACCTCCCGCGTGCCCGTGAGTGTTACCGAAGCCGTTAGCCTCTACAATTCCAAGTTAAATTAGTCGATGTCATTTTTCTTCAATTTATTTTCCTCAGAATAAGGAAAAAATAGTACGGGAAATTGTTATGCAAGATTTTATATTGCAATATTTTATAATTGCAACTTTTTGTAATTGCAATATGTTGTAATGCAAAATTTACATACCAAAGTCAGTTTTCCTATGTCCCTTATTTTAAGTTGATTTTTTATATGGGTAGGCATTTATCTGCTTACATCAAGATGGTTCAGATTCAATTAATAAAAAACAAATTGTAATAATTACACAAATTTTATTTAAAATTATAATTCCGGAAGTTAGTTTCTCTTCTTGAGCTTTTCTTCTTTTTCTAGATATTTTTGTCCATGATGCAAATAGGTATATAGAATAACCAAAACACATAATACAACATTATTTATTTATGATTATGTTCATGGACACATCAATAAAACTCTTTTTTGTAGATCCACACTTGAAAAATCTTTACATCCCTTTTTTTTATGTATTTATCGTGTAGAGCAAAATAATGCATTTTCGTATAGTGAGGTTGAAAGAAAGCCGACCGATAATTAGGATTCTTTGTTCCAAAAGACAAATTCCTCCACTTACTTTTTTTTTCTAAAACAATAGCAATAAACTATATAATGAAGAATGAATATTATCATCAGTTTAAAGAACAGAAGTAAATTGAATTTTTATGACATTTTATGACAAAATTCCGTTTTCTTATTTAAAATCGATTTACATTTGGTACGCATATTAGAAAAAAATAACCTTCGCCTTTTGTTATTATGTACGAGCGGGTTATACTACAGAAGTAATACATATGTGTATACCTACATATATATTCCATTTATATTGATATAATAAGACTCTTGGTTTTGGTAAAATACCTATTATGTACAAATATTTTTTCACTTGATAATTCCAAAAGGAACGCAAAATATAAACAACCTCAATTAACGCGATTTTTGTCGATAGAATATCCAAAAATTAAATATAATAAAATACATAAACTCATAAAAAATTAATTTATATTTGACAAAAAAAAAATTACCAAATATTTCTTAAAACAACAAATTTTAAAAATTATATTTCTAAAAACAAAACAAAACAAAAAAAAAATTCGGCCCTTCGACCCATTCGGCCCTTCGACCCATTCGGCCCTTTGACCTATTCGGCCCTTCGATATTCGGCCCTTCGACACATTCGGCCCTTCGACATTCGGTCCTTCGACATTCGGTCCTTCGACACATTCGGCCCTTTGAAATTCGGCCCTTCGACATTCGGCCCTTCGACATTCGGCCCTTTGATATCATTCCAGAATAATTCACTTGCTATGAAGTAGGAGAATTAACAATACTGTATTGTTCGTTGTAAGTATTTTTTGAATATTCTACTTTTAGACTTTTAGTAAAGTTCTATTATTGTATAATAAAAAAATGTATTTCTTTAGTTTTAACTTAACATGTGTGTTTATTAATTTTTTAGGTTTCGTGTTGCAAAAGCAGATAGATTTTTTATTAAAAACTTAATTAAATCAATCAAATATTATGTAAGTACAGTTTACATTATGTAAAGGTTACTAAAAATACTTACACTCAAATACATTCAAAATACATAATCCTAGTGTTCAATCGGGCAAAAATGATAAAAAATATCATGATACTTTTTATCACTTTTGGCAATAAACGCACCCATTTATCACACAAAAAAATCAACTTTTTTCTTGGTTCCAGCTGTCAATGTTGAATTTATTTTCTTTACGATATTTTCAGTACTTAAATTAAATTAAATTTGCTTTTTTAAGATATTCATATGGTATTTACACAGTCACCTATTTATTTAAACATAAATAATAATTTATATTTCAAAGATTTGTCTGAGAACACAAACACATCAAAACTCAAACTAAAATTATTTGTGTCTCCAATATTTGGATAAAAACCAAATAGTTTCAATATCAAAATAATTTATAAACAAAAAATAATTAAAAAATATATACATTTAATTAAAAACCTGACGACAAAACGAGTTTATTGAATTTTACAAAGCGATTTAAAACAAAACGTAACATTTAAAATCTATTTATCATTTTTTATCAATTTTGGTTGTTCAATCGGGTTTGACGTACAGTATTACAAAATGAAGTTAGGGTGGGATAAAATATCATGATATTTTTTATCATTTTTGCCCGATTGAACACGTCCAATGTAAACTGTACTTTCACAATATTTGATTGATTTAATTCATTTTAATATTAAAGCCATCAAAAAATTCTGTTTAAAATTTGATAAATTTAACCAAATCGAGAATAATCGCAATTTGTTTTAACAAGCTGTATTTGAAATTGATAATGATGTTTTACGAAACCTTTTTTACGTACAGCGCCACATACACTGTATCAAAAAATTGTCCGTACAGCACTCGGTTAAGAAAACATTGATAAAAGAAACAATTACAAATCAAACAAAAAATTCAGTTTTAATTTTTTTAAAACTCAAATTACATTTAAGAACCTGAAAATAATAATAATCATGATATAAATTAAGTTACTTTCACGTTTGATAAGATTTACTATTTAAACCGCCGAAAACGATCTCAAATAATTGTCCGTACACACAAAGAAGTTGAGGGAATTTGGTAAAAAAGTTAGGTCTAATATTTCGTGTTGTAACCTATTCATGAAATGACACTTTCCAACCTTCTTTTCATTGAGAAAGCCATCTTCCGAGTTATTTCGTGGGAAATTTTTAGCCCATTCCTCCACAATGACCCGTTTTAATTGTTCCTTGCCGCTATCTTGCTGTTCACGGATCTTTCGCTCCAAATAATGGCATAAATTATCAATGGGGTTGAGATCTGGTGGTTGGGGAGGATGAGGAAGTATTTACTTTACATTGTACAATAACCATTCCTTTATCAGCTTTGACGAATGCTTCAGGTCATTGTCATGTACGGAGCGAAAATCTTGCTCATGTCCCATTTTCTCAGCACTTATTAACAAATTACCCTTCAAAATATCCAAATAATTAAACCGCTTCATTATGAAGATCAAATGACCTACCCCCCTTCAGCTAAAAGCTCTTCAAACCATTATACTTCCGCCACCATGTTTAACTCAAGTCATTGTTGGATTTTCGCCACACCATAACTCGCCCATCTGAACCAAAAATGTTAGATTTCCTTCCATCTGAGGGAATAACATTCACCCAGAACTCTTCGGGCTCACTCACATATCCCAATGCATATTCGCATATTCGCTTTAAATATTTTTTTTGTCGGCAAATACATTTCTTGCGTGTCGCACATCGAAGATACTCTTGTTTATGCAAAATATTACGTATTGTCTGAGGTTCTATCGCTCCTTTTTTGCGTTGATAAACTTTGGCAGCGATCATTGGAGCACTTAGTTTTCGATTCTGTTTTATTGCCCTCTCTATTAGATGTATTTGATGAGTGGTCAGCTTTCGGTTGCGACCACGCCCAACAACCATCTCTAGTGATTTGATTTTTTGGGAGTTCTGGATGATATATTGAATCGAAGATCGCGGGCGATTAGTTATTTTGGAAATTTTCTGTAAACTTTTACCTTCACTCGTCAATTTAATGATCAATTTGTTAATTTCTACACTATTTTTGGTACGAGAATAACACATTTTTAATTAACTGGACAATATTTCATTCGCCATGAAAAAAGTACGACTTATGCTGTGTGCCTTAATCGACTAAACTAACTAACTAAAATACGACGAGTTAGTTAATGCAATATTTAAATAGATGGCTTTAGTATAAAAGTCTCTGTCTGTGCCTCAACTTACACTAAACTAAATTTAATCGCCAATAAACAAGGAAAATACCCAACGTAAAATTTAAAAAAAAAATAAAAATTTATTCATGATATTGCCGCATTTTTTATTTACCAACACACTTCTGATGTATTATAAAGTCTTTTAAGCAACCAGAATTCAAGAAAAAAACGGAAATATCGAACCAGAGTAATTTACAACACAATATATTTACGAGGTTATGTTATGTTGTTCAACATTTTTTTGCTTTAAATTGCAGCTTCCACGAAACCTCTATTCTTCTTATAATTCTACAATATTTCAAGGAATTATGTCGAATAATAACCGATTTATAAGACAGCATTTAAGAGTAACGGCTGACTCTTTAAATGTCATATGCGAACTATTGGTCCAGCGAGAAACTCCCAACTTGATTTTACGTCGTAAAATTTCCCAGTAAATAAACCCTCTAGTTTAATACGAGCCAAAATAAATCTCTCTGTTTCATCTTGTGTCCCTGTACAAATACATAAAAAAAATTTATTAAATTTTATTTATTGAAATAAATTTGTAAATTATAACTTACAGCGAATTGTGTAATGGCGTTTCTCAATTTTTATTTTCATTTTTCCCTGATCCGTTTTATTTTATTTTTGATTTTGATGTTCACTTGTTACAGTATAAATGAAAAGTCATTGAAAAGTAACCTCGTAAATTGACTTTTCGGTTGCCGCCTATGAAACAATAGCAGAAGCTTCAACTTTTTTTTAGTTTAGTTAGCTTAGTCGATTAAGGCACACAGCATAATTAACTTTTACGCAAAAAAAAATTTCGTAATTTACGGTTAGTTGAAAATAGGAGTACAACAAATAATAAATTGTTAATGTGCTAGTGTTAATTTTCACAAAAGTGCAAGTGTACGGACAATTATTTGAGATCGTTTTAGGATGTTTAAATAGTAAATCATATGAAACGTAAAAGTAAATTAATTTGCTTCATGATAATTATTATTTTCAGGTTGTTAAATGTAATTGGAGTTTAAAAAAAATAAAAACTGAATTTTTTGTTTGATTTGTAATTGTTTTTTTCATTAATTTTTCTTTAACCGAGCGGTGTACGTACAATTTTTTGAGACAGTGTACATATGTATGTACCTATTATTAAAACTCTTTTTTCTTATTCCTTTATTTTCTGTTTATCTTGCTAACTACTACATGCATTTTATACATTTTTCCAATGCCATATGCGTAAACAAAATCATATGGGATTTTCAAATTCATTATTTTACATCGTCTTTATTTATCAATTTAAACGAAATTTTTTTTTTATAAATATAAATAATTTGAAATTAAATATATCGAATTGCAGGTTGTACACAATTATAATTGAAATTAATAAAATTTTAATACACAATTTTGCATTATAGTAATTGATTTTTTTTTTCAAACATCGTCATCTTCGTGTCCCTTTAAAAATTTCATTCGTATACTAAACCCTAATCTCAACAAAGAGCACAAAATAACTATACGAAAAACTAAAAAGAGCATGAATAATAAAAGAGCATTCGACCGCACACACAATAACTAATACCATAACGATCCGGTAATTCTCGCCTCACCGACTCATGAGACGATCGGTGATGAAGATGAACACATCTATTACCATGTTTCCATGTACCGAGTTTAAACAGGTTTAGGTTTCGTTGAGTTGAAAATAGGGCGGCGCTAACCCGCACCGTTTCCATGAACAGAGTCAGGATTTAAAGTTGAAGAAAAATATTTCGATAGAATAAAAAAATAAAATTGCGTATTGAACAAAAACCAAACTTTTTAGTGATGTGCTAAATCGATCTTTTTCGTTCTGTTTTGTTTATTTTCTCATATATTTTTTAACAAAAAAGATCGATTTAGCCCATCACTAAAACTTTTATTTCGCTTTGATATATCGTCATAACGTTGACAACGACATTTTTGTGTATTTTTTTAGATTATTTTGGGGAAATATATTTAGTAATATGCGATGCGCCATTTATAATTTTAAAAAATGTTTGACAGATAGAATCTAACTCAAACAAACAAAATTCGTCGAGTTTATTTGGAGTTAACGAAACTCTCTAACGAATTGAACCTAGGTTAACTCTATCATGGAAACATGATACCATATATGAGTGACCCCCTGTTGAGAGTGCAGAATCGATGGGCCGATCCATTTTTCATGTCAGGACTATAGGTTGGCATGAAGCAATGCAATGTGCAGGTGGTTTATACAGAAACGGGTCTATAGCCGTTCGTCCTCGATTTGGCTTGTGTTGTTGTTGATTTAGCAATTTTTAGTACGTAAATATAAAATAAACATTTTTTTCTAAAATTCATGTCTAGTTGTCATTTTTATTCGTGTTGGTTGCTCTGCTATTTGTTCGATAAAATTATGTAGTGCTATGGTGGGTGGATGGTAATCTGAGTTGACCTCACCATAAATTTTTTTCTTCGTTACGACCGAAAATGGTCGTATCTATTTTATTTACGTTCAATATAAAAAAACACAAAAGATTTCGGATCGAATATATCAAAAAATCACTTTATTTACTTCAACTTTGTGATAAATTAATTATAAACTATTACAACTTTATTTATTTTATTTTAGTTAAAAAGATTGGTTAAACGATTTTCTAAACGAATGCACCGCGTGTGTTTTCTTTCTTGTTCCCCTCGTTAGTCCTTTTTTTCATCAACCATGACCATCAGTACGTTTTCTTTTATTTCGTAATAACGATAACAATGAGTACGTTTTGTACTACGATGACCATGAGTACGTTTTATAATATGATGACGAATCGTTTTGGTCAGCACTTATTTTTGGTGCTGCCACAGTCCTTTGGGTTCGCTATTACACCCCAGAACGATGATCACGGGCTTGGACATCACAATAATTTTTATTTATTTATTTTTTTTTACTTCTTGCCTTTTTATCACTGTTCTGGAACTATCCACAGTAGGAAAATTTATTAATTTTATATTTATTATTTCGAATACCAACGTATTTTGGGTAAGTCTAAGGATATTGTTTTCAGGAAAAAAAGCTTTATTATCAAAGCTCAATATGGTCTTGAGTTTTATAATTAGTTTAGCACTATCTTTCGATATTCTCTCGATCGGTTTTGATTTTCTGATTTCAATACTATATTCTCTTGAAATCTCCGATTAAAACTCAACACGTTTTTACTTTTCACTGATTATTCTTGTTTTTTACCTTCTGGTAGGAATTGAAATTAAAATTTCAGTTTACCGATCCAATATCAACTGCGCCAATTATATTTTCAAGTGTTATATTATTATATTTTTTTATTTTGCCAGATATGGTTTTATTGTATTGCTTCCTGTACTAATCTCATTTCGTTTGTTCATTGTTGTCTTGTTATTACAATGTAGTTTGAAGAGATAAGGAGAAGTCTGTTTATAGCTTTGTAGTGTTGATCTCGCTAAATCGTTCTTGTTCGGCTGGAAAAAAAAACTCCCAAAAAAACAAAAAAATACCAAAAAAAGGTTTTTCATAAAACAAATTTTTGGAAAGTTATTTTAATTTGTTTTATACCTTAGAGGGTGGGGGATGCCGCCCGAAACCCCCGCATTTCAATTTATTAACCAATATCACCTATACGGATTACTAATTTTTCACACACCTGTGGCCCTATTCTGGTAATTCCCGGAGAATGGGGAATAATTTTTTTTTACAGCAGTTATTCCCAGATACATATTTTCAACTTTTTGTTCCTCATTTTCCTAAAGTGGATTCTGTCAATTGGGGAATAAATATACAGGGGAAATAAAACTAATTGTATCAAAATTATTATAATAACTCTTATTTATTACAATATTATCTTTAAAATTATTAGGCAATTTAACCCTTACAAACAATATTAATATTATTAATTATTAATATCAAATACATATAATAAACAATAAACATTTTCCTTAAAAATCTATTCCCCATCAATTCTTTCATAAAATCGGTATGGAAAAACAAACGTCAAAATGTAATTGGGAATAATTTTTTGCCAATAAAAAACACCAGAATACACTTTGGGGAAGAGGGCATAATACTGCAACAAAATTTGTTAAAATTTTTATTCCCCGGGAATTACCAGAATAGGGCCACTGATCACTTCATCAAGGATAAACACTTCCGATCGGATCGGATTCGCCTCTAGAATCCAGGATTTATACTCGACTAAATAAGCTTCCTTCAATTAAAAACGACCCTTCAAAGTTTGCGATCGAATTCGGACATTTATTTTGTAACAGCCTAATACAATTTTTGTGATTTCCATAACAACAAGTTTCATTTGAGGACTTTATTGAAACCGCGGTTTCTAAGTAGTTATATTAAAAGCAAAAAAGCATTTTTACAACCTTGAATACACACTCGAAAGGACACGGCCCTCGATTGTGCGTTAATTTTGGTGTTTTATATTTTAAGGGTTAAACAAAATGTATGCGAAGTTTCAAAACTGTGTGTTTTTTTCTTTTTTTTGGATGATTGTAGCCCTGTTTTTACTGGAATATTTACTGAAGTAGTAATATGATTATTTTTAATGAATGGAAATAAAACACTTTTGTCTTTGTTATAACCGACTTGTTTTATTTTTGTTTACCTCTGACCAGTAGGACCACTTTAGAAAGTTGGCAAACCTACATTGCCCAGAAAACATTTTTGAAGGTTCTCCATAAAAAAATGTATTAATATTGAAGACATGTCTACACTGTGTCGCGTAATTTTTTTGATGGGTTTGACGCTAATAACCCTCGATGAAGAAAATGTCCACTTTAAGATAAAAACAAATGAATTACCCTAATTTTAAACACTGTATTTCGAAAATTAGATATAATAATAATAATTATAAATATAATAATCATAATAATAATAATAAACAATAATTAATATAAATTTTGAAAATATTTATTGGCTTAATCATAATAGATTTTCATTGCCATTAATCTCTCTAACTAAAAAAAAATTTCAACAAACAAAAAAAGAAATATACTTATGATATACGAAAATAAATAAATCGTAAATCATCTGTTTTCTGTTCTGACCGAAGTTAATTTACCCAATTCTATCTTTTCTAATAAGCACATATAATTTAGATTAATATGTAAGTATATAAAATTGGAATACCTGTTCAGCGTTGTTACCGATGAAGCGCTTCGTCGAGAACTTACTGGAATAAAAAAAAATTAAGATTCACCGCACAATCACAAAACTATATGCACTTAAATATTTTCAGAGCATTACCAGAACAAAAAAAAAATGAAGGACGATTTATTGTTCCTTACTTTATCAATTTAAGAAACATTTTTTTTTACCACTTAGCTCACTTATTTAATACAATATTTTTTGGTTTAAGTAAAACTTGGAACTTTAAATTTTATATAACAAAAATCATCACTATTAAATAAACGATATTCATCGTGAAAATTTGCAAAAAAAAACAAAATTGAAAAAATACACTCATTGAGCTTAATTCACTTATACCACAGAAGAAAGATTAACCACAATAGTCATAACGCTGTTTTTGTATGGAAAAATTTAGACTCATTTTTTTGACCTTGATTTGCCGAAGGTAAGAGAAAGTTGGGTTATGTATTCTTTGGTTTACTGGTTTTTATTTGAAATAATAAAAATTGAGAATCCTTAACAGTATAGTTAGTGAAATTATTGGACAAGTTTTGTTTTTACAGCATAATTTGTATTAAATATTCAAAAAATTCATAATATTCGAAAATAATTATACTTCAATGTCCAAAAAAGAAGGTAAGATGAAAAAAAAATTTGATCCACGCAATGTCTATTCTGGTTAATCTTTCTTCTGTGCTTATACTCTAAAGAACTCCACAATATTAGTAAGAGGACTACAACTCCTAATTTTAATTGCTCTAAACGCGAACTTTAACTTTAAATTAAATCACTAGTATACACCGAAAAAATAAACCAACTTAATGAAAATCAATTAAAATTAAAAATTGTAACATAAACTAGTATAATATAAAAAAAAATTTAGAAACAAAAAAAATACAAAACAAAAGATTCTTATTCTCTTCTTATTCGCCATCTTATCTCGGTCGTTTAATCCATACTCTGTATTTAATACCACGTTTACATTATACGTACCTAATATGTATGTACTTTTTTGCTATTTAATTATTTTTCCGCTGCAGTTCACATTAGCTTTGCGATTTGTAGTGTGAACGCATATTATAAAAGTTTGTTGTTTTGACAGATAGATTTCTGTATTCAATTCAGTTTATGTTTTGTGAATTTCTTGTCAAACTCTATTAGATTTGTCGGCAAATTATTTGATTAACACCCGAAATTGCAGTTTAACAAAAAAACGTATACATTTTTGTTTTGACAACAAATATACGAATGACATTAACATATAGTTATTAGTTAGAGTTCACATTACAACGTAATATACTAATACTTTTTTGATACATACTTTACCGAAATATCAAAAAAGTATGTGATAAAATATTTAAATATTTAAATTTGAGTTCACATGACGATACTTTTTTGCTACATACTTTTATTCTACTAATGTAAACGTGGTATAAGTCAGTTCATCAATTTATTATTTTTAACATACGTAGTGAGTTCGTTCCAACGCTATTATTCTCACTCGTCCTTCGCCTTTTAAAAAAAAAATTTCAATTTTTGTTTGTTTAATATTTTTTTTTTTTATAAAATTATTTTAGTTTAAGTAATTGTAATTTTTTTCAATTACTTTTATTTATTTACTAATGACGTAATAGTTTTAGGTAATCTTTATTATTCAAAAAAAAAAAAATTTTTAAATAAGACCATTAAACGGACCGTATTTTAAATTACACCACAGTCTCATTTACACAGCGGTATCAATTATAACCGTTACACTGTCGGCAGTTAAAAACACGCCACATTGTCTATTTTACACGCTATTTTATGAATTATTTTACACTAGCGGTACCACAAATCACGCCAGATTGTTCTTTGTCACTTTAGATTAGATTTAAATAACCACAAATATGACATTCAATGTACATATCTTAAGAAGCGGTTTTAGTACCACGCTGGTTATCTCTAATCTCTATAAGTACACATCACTCTTATGAGCATTGGTTTTTAACCACAATTTTTCCACTAACTAACTATATATCTATTATTATATAAATTTTTTTAACTTTAACTTCAATAATTATACATGACAATCTTGGCCAATTTTCTACAATCATCTGTCCCCGCTCTATTTCAGTCCCTCGCTTATATTAAAAGCTAACTGTTCGTCAACTCAAGGTACAGTCTACCCAAAAAAAATTAGACCCATAAAAAAAATGCATCTACATAGTAAACAAAATCAGCAGCAACAGGGTATAAAATTCTGTAAATTCCAAAAAAAAATAATTAAACACTTTGCCAAAGCAAAGAGTGCACCACATATCCCTCTTTCACAAAAAAAAAAAAAAAAAAAAAATTAATTTATTAAGTAAATTAATTAAATAAATAAAGAAAGCAAATTATTTCCGATAATTCCATTTATTTTTATTTCTATGTTAATCCATTCCACAGTAGAACATGGTCCAATTCAAAAATATTAATTAATATTTTTTTGTTTGTATTACCACTGATGTAGCAATATCTTCTGACATAAATCCAAATAAGATCACCCTCAACAAATTTTTTTTCTTTTATATAACACAAATTTCTTCTAAATTTGCCCTCTATAAAACTATTAATCACTGAACAGAACTGCTTACCAAACTATGTATATTATCAGTTGATGCTCACCACGACAAAAAAAAATTAAATGAGAAAAAAAAGAAATAAACAAAAATACCCATTTCCCGAAACAATGAGATCAAATTAAGCCAATGTTTTCCGGAAAGTAAAATAATACTAATAAGTAGCACAAAAGTGTTGACGCTAGAGAAAATAAAATATACCAGTTGAAACTCGTATCAACTGGAAAATCCGTCAACGTACTTTTACAAAAAAAAATATCGTTTTCAGAATTATCTGGAAAAATTGTCGTGGTTTTATCTTAAAGAGAACAATAGTAAGTTGGAGTGCTTAAAAGAATTTACAATCGTACATTAAAACTATAGGTTAACCGTTAAAGTTACCTCCCCCGCCACTCAGCTTAGATCACAATAAGTGTTTCGCGTAAAAAAAAATTGCTTATTAGTTCTGCTGTCGATACGTAAAAAAAATTAAAAATAATGAAAATTTTTACCAAACAAGACTGAACTAGTTTGAGGAGCATTATCAAACTCAACTCTTGAGAAAGAAAATACTACTTCTATCCACAGCTCGAAAAACAAAAAAAAAGTTATACATATATCCCTACATATACAAAACTGTAAAAATAATGAAAAACAAAACAATATAAATAAATTTTTTGTAATTGATTATAGCGACAATAATAATGAACTGTAACATAACCAAATAAAAAGTGTAAACATACAATAAATTCTTATCTTAATCCCGTTTTAAATCCTTCGCATGGAATATTCCCAAAAATTTGCCATGTTGATCTTGCAAAGCATAAGAATTTGAACCGCGACGTTCGAGTACAGTGCATTTTAAATATTCAGGTGCTAATTTCGAACTAAACTTATTAAACGCACCTGATTGAACAAAGTTCCTTTTCCACACTACGTCACCCACAGAAAAATCATATGACGCTCGCGGTCTTAAATTATATTGATGTGTGTGCTTTATATAAGCCTCATTTAACTTATTTCTTACATGCTCATGAATTTCATGAAAATGTGTGGCTCTCTTAGGGAGGCTTGAATTATTATTGCATGTGTTTTCTTCTTCCAATTTCCTTCCGTTTAACGACATATTGAAGCCAAAATTTGCGTAATACGGAGAACAATTTATTGATTCGTGCTTAGCACTTCTAATAGCACAACCAATTTGCTGAATATATAGATCCCAATCCCGTGATCCTTTTTGATGTAGGCTCTTAATGAAGTACCAATGACTTGGTTTACTCTTTCTGTGGGATTACTTTGTGGATGATATCGGGGTGTTAGCCAATGTTTGACGGAATACAATGTTAACAGATCTTGAAAATTTGACCCTGTAAATTGGCTTCCGTTATCAGAAATAAACACTGATGGAACTCCGTAGTGAAGAAACAAATTTTCTTCGACAATTTTGATTAATGTCTTTTGATTTGCTCCTCGTATGGGATATAACAATGGAAATTTTGTGAACTGATCAGTAATAACTAACAACATTGTATTTCCTTTTTTTGACCTAGGAAACGGTCCCACAAAATCAGTGGAAACAATTTCCCAAGGGCGATTTGCAATTCTTGCTTTTCCCATGTTGGGAACAGTTACATAATTAGTCGATTTAATTGATTTACATACTTGGCATTTAATAATGTATTCGTGAATGTCACTACTCATTTTTGGCCAATAGAATTCTCGTTGGATTCTGTCATAAGTTTTCGTATAACCGAAATGGCTAGCCAATGGATCATCATGATACCTTTACAAAATAGAATTTCTTTCATGCTTCGGCACGACCAATTTCCATTTTCCTGAAACTATTCCTAATTCATCCCGATGTCGACATTTTTTAAATATTTTTCCATTACTTATTTTGAAATCTGGAAACTTCTCTGGTAATTTATCAATTTGAGCGCCCAAATTACTGTACCATTTATCCTCATTAATGTCAATTAGATCGATCTTTGGTATTGACCGAGACAGTGCATCAGCTACTACGTTATATTTTCCTTTCCTGTGAACGAGATCAAAGTCAAAATGTTGTAATTTTAATGTCCATCGACCAAGACGACCAATTGGATCCTTGAGTTTAAGTAACCATAATAAAGCCGAGTGATCCGTGACCACGGTAAATTTAACTCCTTCTATATAATGCCTAAACTTTTCCACGGCATAAAGAACAGCTAAACATTCTCTCTCTGTGGCGATGTACTTACGTTCAGTTGAAGTCAATTTTTTGGACATAAACGCTATGACCTGATCATCCTGAGTTAAAATAGCGCCAACGCCTAAGTCTGATGCATCACACTGGACCGTAAAATGTTTTGAAAAATCAGGATTGCTGAGAATAGGGGCCGATATTAATTAGTCGGGATTTCAAAACAAGGAAAGCGTTATCTGCTTCCTTAGTCCAAACAAACTTCTGATGAGGTTTCCGCAGCAAATCACTTATGGGGGATACTATTGACGAAAAATCCGTAATAAAGCGGCGATACCACCCCGCCATACCCAAAAATTGTCGTATATCGCGCACAGTCTTAGGTGTAGGGTAGTTTACTATACATTCAACTTTTCCGGGATCAGTTCTTAAGCCATTCCTATCCAATATATATCCTAAATATTTTACCTCTGAACAACAAAACTTTGATTTTTCCTGGCTAATCGTCAAATGTGCCCTTTTAAGTCTCTTCGCCACCTCAGCTAACATTTTAAGATGTTCTGAAAATGTGTTTGTGGCAATAATGATATCGTCTAGATATGCAAATACGCTAGGTTGAAGGTCTACTCCCAAGACCACATCCATAAGACGAGACTGCGTCTGTGGCGCGTTTGTTAAACCAAACGGCATAACTTTAAAATGGAAAAGGCCTCTGCCAGGAATTGTAAATGCTGTCTTTTCTTTGGCTTCCTCGCACAATGGTATTTGCCAAAAGGCATCTGAAAGGTCAATGGTCGATAAAAATTCTGTACCACTAAATCGTCCCAATATTCCAGCTATCGAAGGTAACGGATACGCATCGCGTTTTGTACAATCATTTAGCTTTCTCGAATCTAAGCACAACCGAATACGCCCATTTTTCTTTGGAACGCTTACAATAGGACTGGACCACGGGCTGCATGAAGGCTCAATCACGTTTAATGTTAGCATTCGATCCAATTCGTGGTTAATTTGTTTTTGAACATATGGAGACACAGGATAATGTCGTTGTTTAACCGGATCATGTCCTTCTGTGATAATATCATGTTTTAAAACATGAGTTCGCCTAAAGTTTTCACTAGTTGTGTAAGAAAATTGTTTTAATATATCATTCAGTAATGCTTCCTGTTCTTGTGTCAATTTTATTTTTTCTGAAACTATTGGAATTTCTGTTTGTGTTTCACTATATGTTATCGTAGATATTGTGGGACTTAATTTGAATTTTGACCAAAAATCCATTCCAAGAATAAGTGTTATAGATAATGTTGGAACAAGTAAAGTAGGAATTATATGGCATTTATTTTGGAACACAAATGGTATATTTGCATAATACCCTAGCACAATGTTTTGCACCATCAGCAGTTTTGACAGATAATCCAATTTCATTAACTTTTATTCCTAATGAATCTATTAAAAGCTCCCCATTCTTCCCCAATACCGTACAATTAGTGCCCGAATCCAATAAACCTACTATAGGTTTACCGCAAACCTCCACATTAACATAAGGTCGATTATCGCCTGCTTTAGAGAAAATAATTGAATTAATCGTAATAAATGGATGGTATGAATAAGGTGTTTTATCATTTGGATTATGTGAAGCTACTCTTCCAGTGAAACCTGTAGCGCTTCGGACTCGACAAGCTTCACCTGCTGCATGTCTTCTCTCATTTTATAACGAAGGGCTCTCCGTTTTGCCGTTAATGTCCCCGCGGTGTCAATTTGCCTTATACCTAATTCATAATTAAGTTCATCTTCCTCTAGATAAACAGGATTAATTGGTAAGCTTTCCATATTGCAATTGAAATTTAGCTTATCGAATGAAAATATCTCGAACAACCTCAAAATACAAAAAAAAAGGATGGTAACAATTGTAGGTTAAAGTATTTTCTATTCTTCGGAAATACTTATAGTATATAAAGAAAACAATTATATAAATATCTAATTATTGTAATGTGAATTTGCCACCAATAAATAAATTAATGAGAAAAATAATAGTGATTTATAATTTTTCGAGAAATTGCTTATTAGTTCTGCTGTCGATACGTACCGCAAAGAGTGCACCACAACTGAAAGCCAAATCTTAAAATTGGAACAAAAAAGGAAGATGGAATGGAGCAAAGGAAGAAAAAATTTAAACTAACTAAAATTTACGGAATGGGTACGAAGGGCCGAATTTCAAAGGGCCGAATGTCGAAGGGCCGAATGTCGAAGGGTCGAATGGGTCGAAGGGCCGAATTTTTTTTTTGTTTTTAGAAATAAAATTTTTTAAATTTGTTATTTTAAGGAATATTTTGTACATTTTTTTATCAAATATAAACTAATTTCTTATGAATATCACATTTTTTTAATTTTATTTATTTTTTAATTATGTTTAATCTTTGGATATTCTATCGACAAAAATATTGCATTAATTGTGGTTGTTTATATTTTGCATTCCTTTTGATATTATCAAGTGAAAAAATATTTGTACATAATAGGTATTTCACCAAAACTAAGTCTTATTATATCAATATAAATGGAATATATAGTATATGTAGGTATACACATGTGTATTACGTTTGCAGTATAAGCGCTCGTATTTAATAACAAAAGTTAATTTTTTTTAAATAAATATGTACTCGTATACCAAATGTATAAATAGATTTTAAATAAGAAAAAAGAATTTTGTCATAAAATGTCATAAAAATTCAATTTACTTCTGTCTTTTAAACTGATGATAATATTCTTTCATTTAGGAACGATGTTATTTTCTAGAACAATATTTAGTTTATTACTATTGTTTTAGAGAAAAAAAAGGTAAGTGGTAGAATTTGTCTTTTGGAACAAAGAATCCTAATTATCGGTCGGCTTGCTTTCAATCTCACTATACGAAAATGTATTATTTTTCTCTACACGACTAACACATAAAAAACAAAGTGATGGAAAGATTTTTCAAGGGTGGATCTACAAAAAAGAGCTTTATTGATGTGTCCATTTACATAATCATAAATTACAACATTAAGTGTTTTGGTTATTCTATATACCTATTTGCATCATGGATAAATATATCTAGAAAAAGAAAAGATAAGAGAAAGGTATCAAAAATATTGCAAAATGTTGCAATTATAAAATATTGCAATACAAAATCTTGCATAACAATTTTCCCGTACATTTTTTTCTCTATTCTGAGGAAAATAAATTGAAGAAAAATGACATCGACTAATTTAACTTAGAATTGTAGAGGCTAACGGCTTCGGTAACTCTCACGGGCACGCGGGAGGTCGCTGCGCTCCCTCCCGCTTAACCCTCGGAGGGGCTTTAGATTTGAACTTCGGGGTACGTAGAAGCCGGGATTGGCAAACATGTCGCACTGCGTGCCGCACTTAGGAGCGGAGTATATAGAATCTATTAATGACACTTACTAATAGGAAAAATAATTGCACTAGTTGCAAGATTAATAAAAAAATAATAATATTATGGTAATGCAACATTTTGAAATGCAATATTTTATATCGATAAAATACATAAATTCATAAGAAATTAATTTATATTTGATAAAAAAATTTACAAAATATTCCATAAAAAGCAAATTTCAAAAATTATATTTCTAAAAACAAAACAAAAAAAAAAAAAATTCGGCCCTTCAACCCATTCGGCCCTTCGACGTTCGGCCCTTCGACATTCGGCTCTTCGACATATTCGGCACTTTGCAAACATAAACCCAACATCTTTAGTTTCAAATAACCAATCTTTGGACGTGTCCGAACTTTGTGATAATTATTCCAGCTGTAATAATTATGACTTTATTTTGTATGCAACCAAATTATCACAGCCACAGTGTCTTGTAAATTTGACACTTCTGTAATAATATTCGTAAACAAAAGCGAGCAATAACAATAATTAAGCCAGGGTTTCGAACCCGCAAAATTTTGGGTTCGGGTTCGGGTTCAGGTTCAAAGCAAGAAAATAATTGGGTTCGGGTTCAGGTTCGGGTTAGTAAAAAAATAAAACTTCACAGATATTTAAAAAAAATCTATTTCATTAAAAACATTTCGTTTAGCTTGACGAATAGGATATATCTTAATAATTCTTCTTGAAGATGGACCCTTTGTGGTGCTAAAATAAACTTTAAAGCCGTAAATGCCCATTCCACACTGACTTTCGTTGCAGGAATCGCTAACACAACTTTTGTAGCTTCGCATAAAAGTGGAATTTAAATTTGATGGTTTTCACACTATTCCATAATATTTTACTCCTTGTGGACCCGTGAAAAGGATTCACAAACAGTAAACTCCTGTTTTACATTTAGTTCAAAGTTAGTCCAGCTGTCTAAATTGTTGGATTATGATAAATAATATACAGTGGAATTCAGTTAACACGAAAATGGATAATACGAAATATCGGATAACAAGAACATTCTTTTGTTCCCAGTTCCACTGTTTCTTCATATTATTTTCGCTCAACACGAAATTCTGAAAACACGAAATATTTTGTCGCTCCCCTCGATTTTGTGTTAAGCTGTATATAATATGCGATTTTTTCTACTGTATATAAGTTGGGTTCGGGTTCAGGTTCAGGTTCGAAAAAATTACTAAAACTCTTTGAACCGGAGCGGGTTCGAGGTTCGGGTTCGGGTTCGGTTCGAAACCCTTAATTAAACCGTATTACGTTAAATTATTTCTAAAAAAATTAGTACAAATAAAACTTATTACAAAATATGAAAGAGAAAATTATTTCACTCCTGTCAAAAATATTACAAAACCAAAATTATTACAAACTTCGAACACGTCCTTAGATTAAACTATATACTCGTAATATTTACGAAATAATTCAGACGAAAATGACGGTACAGTTAAGATTCAATTGTATCAAAATATACTTCGCCCAAACATGGTAAACCGTAGCTGATGCGGGAGTTGACATAAGCAAAGTAAAAATTGAGTAAAACATTGAATGGACAAAATTTACGTACCAAATAAATTGCACGTAATGCAGAATTAACTTTATTTTTGGCAGTTTGAGCATGTGATTTCCAATTAAAATTTGCATCAACGTTCAATCCTTAATATTTGAATAAATGAAAATTTTCAATTTTAATGCAAAAGCTGCTACAATTACGTAAGTCACAATTACGTACATGATACAAAATCTCGGGGATGAAAATTTGATTAGTATCACCAATCAATTTGAATAACATTACCTTAGTTTTTTCACTTAATAGCAAGGAATGATTATCAAACCATGTGCGAAGAATTTTCATGTCAGAATTTATTTGGTTAGTTAGTTCAGTAGCAATCAAATCAAAATAACTTATTGCGATATCATCGGCAAAAGCAATAATTTTACCGTTTAAGCATTAAGGAAGTATTTTAAATGGAGTGAAATTTTGTAAGACTCAAATTTGTATATAGAAATAATTTCTGTTTCGTTTTGAAATCTTATTGGCGAAGTTGTGAAAAGAATATATAAATTTTAATTGTCGCTTTCTATACGTATTAGGACTAGTTCGTCAAGTACAAAGCAAACAATACATATTCTTTTTTTTTTGTACACAAACACTTTATATATTATTGAAATCTACCTTCTCACGATATGACAGTAGTACCAAAATGCAAAAAAAAAAGATTTTTTTATTTTTTATTTCGTATGTTTGTTTGTTTGTTTGTTTTTTAAATTTGCTCCGGTCAGATCTTTCAATCCATAAGACCAGTGAGTTGAGAACAGCCCAAAATTTCCAGAGACCACTCAGGGTAGGTTCTGGAGGGTTGAATAATGTGTACATAATTAAATCAGATTTATAAATTAAATAATAAAAATAATAAAATAAAGCATAATTATATAAAACAAAGTTTAATAATTAAATTAGATTAAATGAAAGTTATTAAATAAGGAATATTAGAAAGAAGATGAATGATACATATAAAAATAAAAGTTTTGAAATTAAATATAAATTTAAAATTCATAATTTTTTTTTTTTTTAAATTATATAATATTAATAAATCTTAATATTATAATAAAAATAAAATAAAATGAAATGATTCCAAAAGAAAAATCATTGTATGAAACAAAAAGTCAATAAAAATTAAAAGTAGTCTTAATTCATAGTTTATAATTTATTCTATCCACAAAATCACACAATATTTTATACTCTTCCATTCTTTGATCCTTTAAGATATCTAATAAGGATTTTCTGTATAAAAGTGGGAAATTATTCCTTATATTGTTATACATATATGACACAATCTTTAATAATATGTTCGTTATCTTCAACGGTGTTGCAAATCTCACAATTAGATGGAGATGCAAGTCCCAAAAGGAATTTAAATTTCTTGTTAACTGTATGACCAGAGATTAATCTGTAAATTAACCTGGTTTGGCAGGATGTAAAATTAGAGTCTTTAAATAGGAAAGATGATCTTGAAGAATGGCAAATTTGTTTATAAAAGTGGCCGGATGAATTACACATTAATGTGTAGTTTTCCTTCCACTTATTATTTATAGATCTGGAGATATCGTTAAATAGGTCTGTGAGAGTTGGTTCATTATCAAGAAAGTGAGTAGGAGAAAATACTGCTTTTTTTGCTAAACTATCTGCTATAGTATTTCCTTTTAAGCCACAATGACCCGGGAACCAATGAATGACAAAATTTTTAATTTGGTTATGGCCGATAGTATCAATAATTTGATTTTCATAGTGTCTATTTGTAAAGTGTAATAGAGCCGTTTTTAATGAAATACAAGAACTTTGAGAGTCAGTAATAATGATAATATTATTGTTTTTGATGATAAGAGATATAGTAATTCCAATTTTAATAGCAATGGTTTCGATATTTTTAAAATAAGTAGGGTTTTTTAGTTGGATGGCAAATTTCCAATTTTTATCCTCAACAAAAATTCCAATTCCTGGTTTATTGTTAATTATAACGCATATTGTTCAGAATGGTTTATAAGATTTTTGTTTGTGATTCCTTCAATATTTGTTATGATGCTAAAATTAATGGGAGAAGTTTTTTTATATGAAAAGGTTTAATTTTGGAAAGAAAAGTATAATTCGAATATACAGCCTTGGCCAAAATTATAAAGCACCCCTCCCAAATTGCAGTATCTACAAAACGAATGAAGACAAAAATTAAAACTCAATATTTTTAGGAAATACTTTTTATATTTTATTAATTTTAGTATTTTGTAGGTCCTCCTTTGGCTTTGATGACAGCCAGGACTCTTTTATTCATCGACCGTACTAATTTTTCGCAGGTATTTCTCGATATATTTTTTCATTTCTCTGTCAGCGCACGTTTGAGGTCTTCCTTTGAAGTCATACTGCGATCCTTGATTTTTTTTTTTAAAATTGACCACAAATTTTCAATGGGATTTAGGTCTGGTGACTGGGCGGGCCAGTCCATGACTCGAATTTGTTTTTTTCGAAACCAACTCATCGTAACGCGGGAAGTATGGCAGGGGGCATTATCCTGTTGATAAATTATCGAAGAACTATCCGTTTCCCCAAAGATTTGCCGAATTGAGGCATTCAATGCAGCCTCGAGGACGGTAACATAGTTGGTACTGTTCATCGGACCCTCACAAAACAACAGTTTTCCCACCCCTGATGATGCCATACAACCCCACACCATCAGTTTACCCCCTCCATGCTTTACGGTAGGCACTATACAATCAGGATTGTATGCTTCCCCGACTCTTCTTCTTACGATGGTTGCGCCAGGAGTTCCAAAAATCTATAAGAATTCCATCAAATTTAACATAAGTTTCTCTATTAATTCTTTTAAAATACATAGCACAATTTTTTATTTTTTTTTTGACTAATTATTTTTTAATATTTATTTTTTATATTTACCTCAAAAGTAGATTCATCTGACCAAACAACTCTCGCCCAATCCACGTCATTCCAATTTTTGTGTTCTCGAGCCCATCTCAAGCGACTTTTTATGTTGGTAAGTGAGAGCAAAGGTTTTTTTCTTGCTTTACAACCTTTCAATCCAGCTTGCAGGAGCCTTCTTCTAACTGTCCGTGCCGAAATGTGAACTTCTTGTTCTGTTAAAAGCTCTGCAGCTATCTCAGCAGATGTTTTTCTTCGGTTTTTGAGAGATTTTCGCACAATTTGTCGATCGTCTCTTACCGAAGTGATACGATTTCTGCCTGAGCGTAGTTTATAGGCATAGTCCCCGGTCTCTTTAACCCTTTTCAATGTAGATTGAACTGCTCCACGAGAGCATTTTAATTTTTGGGATATTATAATTTGGCTTACACCCTGGGAATCCAACAACACAATTTGTACCCTTATTCCTTCACTGAGTTGGCACGCTTTAGGCATAATTATCACAAACACACTTTTTTTCTCAAAAAACTTACGAAAACTCTTTTTGATTTAAAACACTTTATGTGAAGACTGCACACGATCAAATACAAAACTAAAATAAAAAAATTTTACGACGCTACAACTTCTTGTTAAGAACCTAAAACAAAACAAAAATTGGTGATTTTCAATAATTAAGGGTCGCATTCGGTGGGATGACTCGTTCGTTAACACCCATTGTTTAGAAAGACATAATATTAATATATAATGCTAATAGATAGGGGTGCTTTATATTTTTGGCCAAGGCTGTAAGTCATTATATTTATGAAGAGATCTATTGTTTTTATTGTCGTTACCGATTTTGGAATTATTATATAGATTTTTTGTAATATAAATTAGTGATTTTTTAATAAAATCTAGATCTGCAGATGTTTCTATAGGGATTCAGATAAAATAGCCGGAATTGAAGTAGTTCTTAAGAAACCAAGACAAGCTCTCAGACAAGCATTTTTAATAGATTGACAGGTGTTAATATCTTTTTTATATTTAGTGTCTGTAAAAACATATGTGTATTCAAGTTTTGATTTAACTATTGCTTTAAAAATATTGATCATTGTTTTAGGATTTACACCTCCATTAAAATGGGTGAGAGTTTTAAGTAAGTTAATTGAATTGGAAATATTTGCTTTTAAGTTTGTGTAATGATTTGATAATAAAAGTCTATTTGTTAAAGTTGTACCCAGTATATTATTAATGTTTAAATTTAGAGATTTGGAATTATTTTTATTAGTGAATAGTCTTAAAAAATGAGATTTATCAGTGTTAATTTGTAGTTTTAAAGATTGTAATTTATCAGTTAATGAGAGTAAAGTAGAATCTGTTATTAATTGTAAGTTATCATGATTATCGGCAGAAATTATAATGCAAATATAATCGGCATATTGAAAAATTTTTGTATAGGAGTTATTGATGTCGTGTAAAGAAGTGGTATAGATATTAAAAAGGGTAGGACTCAAACAGCTACCCTGAGGAATGCCTTTATTAGTGTAATGAATGGAAGCTTGATTGATATTTTGAATAGAAATAATTCTATTTGTAAGAAATTGAGAAATCCAATGTGTAATGTTATTAGGGAAATTGAAGTTTTTAAAGGTGTTTAATAAAATATTTTTATCTACATTATCAAAAGCTTTGGAAATGTCAATGTTAACTAAAACAATTTTTTTTTGTTGTTGTTTGAGGGAGTTGATGAAATTAAACATTTCTACAAAATAGTCAGTAATACTTTTATTTTTTCTAAAACCAAAATTGTAATAGTTAAGAATATTATGGGAGATTAGATGATCATTAATTCGTTTTAAAATGAGTTTATTGAAGATTTTTGAAAAATAGGTAACAGGCAAATAGGACGATAGTTAAAAATGTTTCTATCATCTCTCCCCTTTTTCAAAATGGCGATTGTGTATGACGTTTTCCATTTTGTAGGGTAAATTTGATTTTGCCAGATGTTGTTGAAATAATTTGTAATAGTATTGATTAGGTTAGGATTAAAGGATACTAATTGTTTGATGATTTTATATGAGATTTTATCATATCCTGGAGCGGTATTATTGGAATTTTTAATAATATCAAGAATTTCAATGTTATTAAATTCCGCAGGATTAATATTAGGATTGAGGTTATTAGAGGGATTAGAAGGGGATTCAAAGGAGAAAGGAAAATTGTATTTAGAAAATTATTAGCTAGTGTGGGATCTTCTAGAATTCTGTAGTTGGATTGTTTTTTATTTTTAATTTTATTGATGTTGTTCCAGAGATCAGAATTATTAGTTTTATGATTGATGCTTATTAAAAAAATATTCCAAGATTTTTTCTTTTCTCTTCTGATTGTTAATTTAAGTTTTTGTATAGATTTTTTTAGTTCAATAGCGGTAAAAATGTTTTTGTTAAATTATAAATTAGTTGTTTGTGTTTTTTAATGTTCCATAGTCTTTGTATAAGATCGTTCCACCAAGGTTTAGGTTTAAAAGTATTTTTACTTGTGATAATAGAAGTGTTTTCAGAAATTAATTTTTCTAGGTGTTCTTCAACATTGCATTTATCATCAATAGAGTTTAGATCAAAATCTTTCAATACTTTTGACCAGTTTGTGATTTGTTTTTTTTTTGATAATAATTTAGTTTAAAGTCAATAAGTATTGGGAGATGGTCACTTCCTAAATTAAAGCGATCAATTTTCCATGATAGTTTTTCAATTAGATTGATTGAACACAAAGTAATGTCTAGTGCTGCAGAATTATTTCTGAAAAAATCTTGTCTTGTGTGAGATCCATCATTTAGTAAAACGACATTATTAGCAGTGATTATATCTGCAATCTTATCACCCACCCTGTCGTAAGTAGGGGTCAATGAACTATCCCAAAGACTATTATGAATATTTATGTCTCCCGCTATTGAACAGTTATGGGCTGGATTAAGGCGTTAAGCGACCCGTGCTGATGGTCTACTAGGCTGGGGCCCATTTAACAAAGCCCAGTCGCTAACGGAGCCCTCTGGATACCTGGCGACCTCCAGTTGTAATTAGCCTTACCTGCGTATACGGATCTCTGCGCAGGCGGACCCTTATTTCTCCGATACTCGTGGGAATCAAATGGTAAGATCAAACACAAAAACAAAGGGCACCGGCTCTCCTCAAAAGCCGGTATCAGCGGAGGGAGGTACCTCGAACCAGACGGGTGGGGCCTCTAAGGTTGCAAAGGTGGTTGACTCTAGGGCACAAGTCCCGGGAGTCAGCGGTACCAACGCAGCACAGGGGAGTGGGACGACAGACATTCCTCCGGCGAAAAGGCGATATAGGAATCGCCGCTCGGCAATCCGAATTCTCGAGAAGTGGGCTGCGACCCCCGAGGGGCAGCTTACGGAAGAGCAAAGAAGATCAGTAGCTTGGGCAAGGAGCACTGTGGGCTGCGGAAGCTCGGAAAGGGACCATATGTCGAAAAGACAGCGGTCCCAGGACGAGGTGGAAGTAGTCAACAGCAAGCGGGCCAAGTTGGTGACTGAAAAGAAGCCGAGCTCCAACTCAGGGACAAAGCTGTTCAGCGAGGTCCTGAGGGAGCATGTGTTGATGCTAGCCGTCATTGACGAAAATCAAGAAGATGGGAGCATCACGGCGGAAAAATGGAGGTTGGTGTATAATGCACTCAACCTCGTCTTTTTAAAGGTCCTGGGTGAAAATCCGGGACCACCCTCATCCTGCAGAGATGCGGGATGGTATCAAGGGCGTGTAAAGATGACTGCATGCTGGGACTGTAGATCTGTGGATCTGTACAAAAAGGCTATAGCCAAAGTAGGGGAGGTGTGGCCAGGCGCAAAGCTTGCGGCAGTTAGCCGGGAGGAAATTCCCAGCAGGCCGCGGGCACGTGTATGGCTGCCATCCGAACCGGCTAGCCCGGACGGGGCTTTGAAAATCATTCAGGCCAGTAACCCGAATCTTCCGACAGGAAATTGGAAGATCGTCAAGCAGGAGGAGGCCAAGGGGGGCTCGAAATTATCAATCATGGTGATAAATAAGGAGTCCCTTGCCCTCCTTCACAAAACGAAGGGAGTAATTGACTTCGGTTTCGGGTCAATTACTCTCAACGTTTATAAGAAGGATGGAGCGGAAGCGCGTGCGGGAGGCCAACCGGAGGACGGTGGCAACCCGCCCAGGCCTGAAGGGGGTACCAGCAGCATGGGGGAAGAAGCTGAGGGTAGGGGGAGAGTGAGTCCGGCGACCTTGGGAGGGCAAGGACTCTCTCGAAGGATGAGGAGGTGCACATAAGCGAAGGAGCTGGTGTACCGATGGAGGAGGATGTCGACAGCCCGGCCAGACGGGGGGCACTGACAAGTCCTCCATTGGGGGGACGAGGGGTGGCGAGACGGGCGTATCCGGCGCATCCCAAATTACCGGGAATTAATATTCCTGCGGTAGCAGGAATTTATCATGGAGGTAGGTAGAGGTGAAATGGTTATGATTAAGATAACTCAAATTAACCTTCACCATTCTAAGGCTGCTTCGGCAGCTCTACTCCTCAGGCTGACTAGTTCGGGTGAGGATGTGATACTAATCCAAGAACCTTGGATTAACAACAACAGGATCTGTGGCCTCAGAACCAAGGGGTATAAAATTATATCCTCTAGTAAGTCTGGGAAGATCAGATCTTGTATTCTTGGGAAAAATAATATTAATCTTTTCCTTCTCTCTCAATACAGCAATGGTGACACTACTGCAGTTAGCCTGGAAGTAGGCACTTGTAGATTCTGGCTGGTTTCAGCCTACATGGACCGGGAGAAGGAGGTTCCTCCGGATAACCTGGAGGAGCTGATCCGTAAAGCGGAACAATCAAAGGTAGGTGTGGTACTAGGAGTGGATGCTAATGCGCATCACACTATCTGGGGAAGCACAGACATTAATGAAAGAGGTGAGTCGCTTTTTGATTATTTGATGAGTACTAACCTTTCAGTGTGTAATATTGGGCGGGAACCCACATTTATTACTAGTAACAGGCAGGAGGTTCTAGACGTGACCCTTGCCTCAAATAATATTCTTCATATGGTTAAAAATTGGAGGGTGGATAAGGAACACTCCTTTTCTGATCATCGATATTTAACCTATAGCCTCGATATTCACCCTGGTACCCGGGAAGCCTTCAGGAACCCTAGAAGGACCAACTGGAGCAAATATGGGGAATTATTAGAGGAAATGTTACCGACGAGGGCTATGGAGCCCCCGACGACCGTTGGGGAGCTGGAGGACATGGTGGCTAGCGTTACTAGCGCATGCAACCGATCCTTTCGCGCTGCCTGCCCACTGGCTAAGCCTAGGGGTAGGCAAAAACCGGTATGGTGGTCCAGGGAACTGGGAACCTATCGAAAGGCTTGTAGGATAGCCTTTAATAGAGCCAAAAATACAAGGGAGGCTCAGGATTGGGACTCCTATAAGGAGAAACTCGGAACTTATAAGAAAGAATTAAGAAAGGCACAAAAGGAGGTCTTGGAGAATCTTCTGTGATAATATGGAAGAGGTATCCGAAACCTCCCGCCTTAGGAAGATTCTTTCCAAAAGTACATCTATTCCTAGTTTTTTGATAAAACCGGACGGATCTTGGACAGCTTCTAGTGGAGAATCTCTGGAGCTTCTCTTCGAGACACACTTCCCAGGGAGCTTTGAAGACCTGTTGGTGCGTAGTAATCATCAGGGATCACTGTCAGTAACCACAGAGGATACCGTAACCAGAAAACGGATCCTATGGGCACTGAGGGGTTTTAAACCATTTAAATCGGCTGGTCCGGATCAAATTATACCAGCGGAACTTCAAAACAACTCAGTAATTATTCTTCCCTACCTGGAAGCTATATTCAAAGGGTGTTTGAAGCTGGGCTATATTCCTAGGTACTGGACGGAGGTCAATGTGGTGTTCATACCGAAAGCGGGGAAAAGCTCACATGTCTATCCTAAGGACCTAAGACCAATAACTCTATCATCCTTTCTTTTGAAAACATTGGAAAGGCTGCTGGATATATACATCAGAGATAAAATAGGTGCCAGGAAGTGGGCATCGTCTCAGCACGCGTACACAAAGGGTAGATCTGTGGACACTGCTCTGCACGCCTTAGTGTCTACGATTGAGAAATCGATTAATTCGAAGGAATTCTGTTTGGTGGCCTTCCTGGATATAGAAGGCGCCTTTAATAATGTGAAAGCGGAGGCAATCAAGGAGGGATTGTCATTTTTGGAGGTGGACGTTCCTCTGATAGGGTTAATCAACTATATGCTGGGAAGCAGGATTGTTAGCTCGAAGTTGGGGGACTCCACCTTAAAGAGGCGAGTAACTAGGGGAACTCCGCAGGGGGGGGTTCTGTCCCCTCTTCTCTGGAACATAGTGGTAAACGGGTTACTACTTGAATTGGAGAGAGAGAGGGTATTGAAGTTATCGCGAACGCAGATGACGTAGCTTTAGCTGTTATCGGGAAATTGCTGGGCACGATTTTAGACGTAATGCAGAATGCGCTTACCATCGTTACGAAATGGGCTGGCAAATGTGGACTTGGTATTAACCCGTCCAAGACTGAGCTGGTACTCTTTACTAAGAAATACAAAATCCCGGTAGTTGTCCCTCCTACCTTAAATGGCACGAGACTTGCTTTTACTGATAGAGCTAGATATCTGGGCATTATCTTGGACAGTAAGCTTAGTTGGAAGCCCAACATGTTGGAGAGAATAAACAAAGCTACTATTGCTTTGTACTCCTGTAGGAACGCTATTGGTCATAGATGGGGTCTGAAGCCGGAGCTGGTACACTGGCTCTACACCGCCGTAGTGAGACCTGTACTCATGTACGGGGTGGGTGTTTGGTGGCCAGCTCTGGACAAGATAACTTACAAAAGTAAGATTGAGAGAGTGCAAAGAATGGCCTGTATGCTTGTTAGCGGGGCATTGAGGTCGACACCGACAAGTGCCTTAGAGGTTATGTTGCACCTTCTTCCTGTCGACATTTTTGGCAAACAGATGGCGGCAAATACGGCTGTACGACTTGCAGCCGTCTCTCAGTGGAGGTGTCTTAGTATAGGACACTCTACTATCGTCAGATCGTTGAAGGATGAGCTGGCGAATCTTGACTACATTAAACCTACTCTACGCTTCGAAAAGCGATTTCGGACCTCCTTCCCTTCAAGGGAATCCTGGAGGGATAGACCGTCATCGGAAACTGAAGCGTTGCAATTCTTCACAGATGGCTCCAAGCTAGACGGCAAAGTAGGAGCTGGAGTATTCTGTGACAAATTAAATGTAAATATTTCTATTCGTCTCCCTGATTACTGCAGCGTGTACCAAGCTGAAGTCGTAGCGATTGAGGAGGTCATGACGTGGTTGAAGCATAATGTGTTATCCTCAGACGATATCACAATCTATGTGGACAGTCAAGCGGCGATCCGGTCGTTAGAATCGGTGTCTTTGGCGTCACGGGTGGCGTTGAGTTGTCACTCATCTCTAAATGAGATGGGTGAGCATTTCAACATCCAGGTAGTCTGGGTCCCAGGTCACTCGGGCGTCATGGGGAACTGCAGGGCAGATGAACTTGCTAGGCATGGTACGACTCTCCAGCTGCAACCGGAAAGGGCAAGTCTGGGGAGGCCTATCACAGCGCTGAGACAAGCACTTGGGAAGCAGGCGCTATCCTCAGCGGGGGAAAGGTGGTCTAACACCCTAACCTGTAGAGTTGCAAGACAAGTTTGGCCAAAGCTGGACTTGGGGCGCACTAGGGCATTAATATCCTTACGAAGACGTGAATTAAGAACGGTCGTAGGAATACTCACGGGACACTGCCTTTTTGGAGAACATGCAAGAAGGCTGGGTCTGGAGGCTAATGACTTCTGCAGAAGCTGCTTGGACGAAGAGGAGGAAGAGACGTTGGTCCACTTCCTTTGCTCGTGTTCAGCATTGGCTCTCAGAAGGCACAAACACTTAGGTAAGTTCAGGATGGACTGCCTCTCGGATCTCGAAAACATTAAAGTGCGGGACGTCTTACGCTACATAAGTAGCTCGAAATGGTTCCAATAGGGGTAAAAGGAGATACATCCTGTGGTATCACAATGGACCGTCACCGGTCTAAGTGTGCGTAAGCAGCCACTCCAACCTAACCTAACCTAACCTATTGAACAGTTATCTAGATTCTGAGTAGGTAATAAGATGTTCAAATTCATTAATAATTTCCTGAGGTCTAATAACAGAATTATTATAAAAAGATAAGATATTAAAATTAATGTTTTTAAATTTTAGGTTAATTTTGAAAGCTTGAAAACGGATGTAATGAAAATTTAAATCAATAATTCTTCAAGAAATCTTTTTATGTATTAAAAAACCTACCCCGCCAAAACCATCCGGTCTGTCATCGATAACAAGATTGTAATTGTTAAAAGTCAAATTGCTATTTGGATTTGTCCAGGTTTCAGATAGAATAACGATATCAATATGATTAGATTGTATATAATGGTATAATAGATCTTTATTACTAGTTAAACTACGAATGTTAATTTGTAAAATTTTAAAAGGCAACATAATGGAAGAATAAAATGAAAACAAAAACTGGAAAAAGAAAAAGTTTATGTTTTAATAAATTTATTTAATTTGATTTTGAGTGAGTCTAAATTAGCTGGATTTTTATTAAAGTCATCGGAATTATTTAAAAGTGATTTGACGTCATTAAAAATAGAATCTCTTTCAGTTAATTGATTTTTTAATTCGGTTACTAATTTATTTAGGAATTGAATTTTTCTAGCATCAGAATTCATTAAGTTGTTATTGGTCCAGGCTTGATTTTCAACACAGATATCATTAGCGAAATCTATTTGTTTAGGGACTCTTTGTTGGCTACCATAAAGGTGGCTTTTGGATTCTCTGAAACTAGATTTATTTAAAATCATATGTTCCCTAATTTGTTTCTGCCTATATCTTTCATTGCATCTGAAAAAGTTAGTAACATGACCCATTCCACAAAATTTACAAGAATCTTTCTTGTCACAATCGTGTTCGTGTTCGCCCTCGGTAGTTCTAGCACACGTTAGGCATCTATTAGCTTTTGATTTACATTTAGAAATTGTAGGTCCGTAATTCAGATATTTTTTACAAAATAATGGTTTAGGTATGAAATACTCTACCTTTAATAAGACACTGTCATATAAAATGACATTGAATGGAATAATTCCAGACTCGAAAGTAAGTTTAACCAATTCAAGTTCCTCAGCTGTTTTTGTGACATTATTCCATTTAGTCATTCTTTCTATTTTTGAGATAGGGTATTTAGATCTAATATTTTCTTGAATTTCTTCATTAGAAAGCCCGATAGGAATTTACCTGATTATGCCAATAGAAGATGTGAAATTTTTAGGAATGTTTGTCGTATAATTATCAAATTTTTTAAAGATTTCTGATTTGACACAATTATTTGCGTCTTCAAAATTATTAAAGATAACCTTAGCAACATTTTTGCTAACGCTAGAGATATTTTTGACATTTTTGAAATTATTTAATTTAAGTGCTTTACCTAAAAATACAATATTTAAATTCTCTTTACTGACAAATACAGTAAATGGGCCATTATCTGATCGGTTATATAGATTAATTTTTTCTGCAGTAACTGACGGCATATTTGAGTTATTCGATGAATCAACAGATAAAGTTGAAGATGATGTGGGAGTTATTACTGTATTTTTCGAATCTGCGACGTGAATTTTATTATTATTATTATTAAGTTTCCTTTTATTTAACATATTGGGACTTTTATCAAATTCACCGTTTACTATTATTTCATTATTAAAAATAATTTTTGATTTTTTAGTATTTATTTCATCTTCAAAATCAGAGAAATCAGTAGAAGTAAATGGTGGAGGTACAAAGTACTGCTTGTGTTACGTGGATTTATTATTTTGTGGATAGAAAAAGACTATGAAAAGACTTACCCGACTGATAAAAATAAACAAATCAAAATAAACTATAAGATATAATTACATAAAATACAAATTAATTAAAAACAAAAGAAAATTGTAAAGTTTATAAAACACTTCACTAAAATAGACGCTCACACAATAAAGTTTCGAGAAAGAATGTATTTCGTATGTTCTTTTATTCATTTCGTATTTTTTATTTCGTGTTTGTTGTGGGTTTTTGAATTAAAATGTGTCCACGCCCTTCTGTCTAATATATTTAAATGCGCACTGAAACACCATAGGATAAAAAGCGACATTAAGAAATTTATATTATTTAAACTTTCTTTTCATAAAATCGCTCTGAACTATTTCATGTCATTTTTCGTTCATACAAAATACTTCTCTATTGTTCCTCCTTAATGGTTTAAGTTTAAGTTAAAAATTGAATTTACGTAAATTAAAAACAAGATAGAACCTAGAACAGAACCTTGAACACCATGTTGAATATTAAATGGTATGTATCCTACCCATATCAAAGCCTCTCTTATCTATCCTACCCATATCAAAGCCTCTCTTAATATCAATGAAGGCTGCACCAACACACTTGTTCTCATTAAGATTAATATGAATTCCATTTAAAAATTAATTACCGCAGATTCAGCACTTTTGCCGGACCTAAAACCGCGTTGATGAGGACTAAGAAACTCAATTTTGTCAAGAAACTTTTCAATACGGGATTTCATTGATTTTTCAATGATTTTCTAAATTGATAATTTTCCTTAATAATGATTTCTCAC
The DNA here is from genome assembly GCA_958295665.1 of Tipula vernalis. Lineage (NCBI taxonomy): Eukaryota > Metazoa > Arthropoda > Insecta > Diptera > Tipulidae > Tipula > Tipula vernalis. Next base: position 168,568,342 of record OY282559.1, read on the forward strand.
TTTTTTAAACAAAGGGATAATAATTGCAGTTTTTAATGCATTAGGTACAAAACCATTTACAAAACAATGGTTAATTGCTTGAGGCAACTGGTGTAATTGCTTGAGTCACTAAATTTAGCATATTCAAGCTAATACCAAAAATGTCAACCGCATTACTTGTTTTAAGTCTTTTAATTATACACCTGTCCCTCGATTAACACGGTACTTGATTAACACGGATTTGATTTAACACGGTCAACGAATTGAGATAAAGTCGCGATTAACACGGTTAGTCGTGATTAACACGGTTTTGAGCTACACGGTAATTTGGCGGAACGTAATTACCATGTTAATCGAGGGACAGGTGTACTATATTTTCAAAATTTCAGTAGAGTAAGAAAAATCATTAGGACTCGTACTTTGGGCAGAAAAGTTAGAAGATCTCAAATCGTTAACAATTTTAGAGAAATAATAGTAAATACCAAAATCGTTAGCAATTGATTCAGAGTCTTTTGATATTAGTTCTATTTAAATTCATGCACAAAATATCATTCACAACAGACCTAGGTTTGGGTGGCGGTCCACTAGGACCAGGCATAGACACAAAAATGGTCCGTAGCAAATAACTTATAAATAAACTTTCTAAGTCTACAAATGATTTTTTAAATTGGGCTTACGACCTCTTACTAGTTTTTGGTGGGTTATAGACGGTACTGAATAAGATTTTACGACCATTAATGAAAACATTGACAAATAAAAACTCTAAATCCGATACTAACAATTCTGAAATAGAAGAAGGTATGGTAACTAATCTAGCCTTAATGTGATCGATCACCTACAAACATACATAAACCGACATCGGTTCAAATTAAAGAGTCAATCACATTCCAACAGTTTTCAGTCCAAATCCTGGACAAAAGCAGGAAAATACCGCATCTGGCGCTCGACTTGACGCATTGTGGTCACAATGCATTGATCACTGTTTTGTTCGTTTTAATAGTTGTACTACTTTGGATGTATCATTGCATAATTTACACATCACTGACCATGATTTGATTAAAACTCATATAGAGGTTCTTGGTAATTATTTAAACGAAAAAGAATTGGTATACAGCAAATTGGATATCATTAAATTCGAATCATTAATCTCGTCACTTGATTTCTCTAGCGTACTACGACAAAGTAACCCCACTATAATTTTAACCAATATGGTTTCAAGGCTTAAAAATTAGCTGATTCATGTTCCAAAAATATAGTTAGGCAATTCAAACATAAAGCTTAAATCGTGGATTTCAAACTAGTTGGTATTTAAAAAATCAATGATTCTATAGTTTCTGATAAAGACAACTATTTTAGCAAGAAATTTAATGAATGTGTTAAAGATTGCAAGAAGACTATGTAGTTATTTCTCATAGATTCGATGAAATGTATATATCAGGTAGCTTTAATTTCGATACACTCCAAAATTCCGGCTTCCCTCGGGATTATTTGAATCTTTTAAATAGTCTTAATTTATCCGTACACAACACTGTGGCACCAACGTTTTCTTGTTCAACCGCTAGCGGGGCCTCTTATTCCCTTATTGATCATATCATCTCTTTTACTAATAACTCTATTTGTTTTTTCAATCAGTTGTCTCTCGGATCCCATCATGATCTTTTAGTTTTTTCTGTCAGCTCTTACTCTCCACCAAAGAATTTTAGCTTTAGAGATGTTTCTAGTATAGACAATTTCCGCCTTTCCTTAGTTTGTAACTCGGTTCCTTGGGGGGATATTTTTTGCCTTAGTTCTGCAACTAGCCAAAAACAATTTTTCAACTCGTATATTAGTTTGGTGTTTAATAGTTGCGTTCCGCTTAAAAAGGTTACTTGCAAAGCAAAATCTCCGCCTTGGTTGTCTCAGGGAATTTCGAATGCCATAAATATTAGAATTAGTAAATATCGTTTATGGGAAAGATGTCCTAATAGTCAGTCTCATTTAGGTTACAATCAGGCTCGTAACAGAGTTGTAGGGTTAATTCGAATTGCTAAACGTTATTTTTTCAAGGACAAGTTAGACTCCTCTGTTCCTCCCAAGATTTTCTGGCGTAATGTTCGTAATTTAGGCCTAGGCAGATGCAAGATTGGTTCAAGTGGGGATTTCAAACCCAATGAAATTAATAGTTATTTTTGCTCTAGTCCGAACTCGGGCAGTAGTACCATCGATTTGTTCTCTAACGCCTCCTCGTTTTCGTTTTCAAATATTTCTCTCGAGGATTTACAATCTGCTATTTGGAAGGTTAAATCGGAATCTTCTGGTCTGGATAACGTCAATTTAAAATTCGTTAAGGTAGTTTTCCCTTTCGTCTCAAAATACTTGTTAGATATCTTCAATTTTATTCTCACGTCCTCTTCCTATCCAGATCAGTGGAAGCTAAGTAAAATAATCCCCATCCCAAAGATCAGTAATTCTTTAGAGCTATCCCATTTTCGGCCAATTAGCATTTTATGTTCTCTCTCTAAGGCTTTCGAGATAGTTGTTAAAAATCAAATTCAATCGAATTTACATACATAGCAATAGTTTAATTAGTTTCTTCCAATCTGGGTTTAGAAAATTTCATAGCACTTCTACTGCGTTATTAAATGTATGTGATGATATTAGACGTAATATGAATAATAGGGAATTAACTTCTTTAATTTTGTTAGATTTTTCTAAGGCCTTTGATTCTATTAATCACATACTTCTTTTTAATAAATTCTTATCTCAGTTTAGATTTTCGCTTTCTGCTGCCAAATTGATTTTTAACTATCTTTCTAATCGTTCTCAGGCAGTTTTTTTCGACAATTCCTTGTCTGATTTCGTTCTTGTAATTTCCGGTGTGCCTCAGGGTTCAGTGCTGGGTCCTCTATTATTTTTTATGTTCATAAATGGCATAGAATCCTCCATTCAACATTGTTCATTTCACATTTTCGCTGATGACGTCCAAATTTATAGAAATATTCGTTTAGATCAGGATTCTATTGCTAGGAATATTTCTCTGATAAATGAAGATTTAAGTAATATCGTTAGTTGGTCCGTCTCTAACAGGCTCGTTTTAAACGCAAATAAATCTCAGTCGATTATAATTTATAAAAAAACGTTAGATACCTCGTCCTTTCCTGGTATTTTTCTGCAGGATTTGCTAATTGAATATTCAAATACTGTTAGGGATTTAGCCTTAGTTATACTTGGGGCGACCATTTAGTTACTATTAGTAAGAGGGTCTTTGGCATGCTTAGTTGTTTGTATAAAGTAGTTGGATTTTCTGATAGTCAGTTTAGGAAAAAATTGTTTTTGTCTTATCTTCTTCCTCATTTTATTTACGGTGACATAGTTTTATTCGGTATGCTTCAGGAAAATATGAATGTTCTCCAAAGATATTTCAATGCTTTTACCAGGTTTATTTTTGGTATTAGGAAGTTCGATCATATTTCTACCTACCCTAGCTTTGTTTTTGAATGTAGTTTATCTATTTTTTACGAATTCCGCGTTTGTCTTTTTATTTTTAAACTTCTCAAAGCTAAGGAGCCTTGTTATCTATATAGGAAATTAATGTTTAGTAGGTTTCATTTTTCTAGCTTCCGCCTAATTCCAGCTAAAAATTGTTGTAGGTCGTTAAACAAGTCATTTTATGTTAGGGGAGTTTCCCTTTGGAATTCAATTCCATTGGAAATTAAGAGATTAGGATCGGCAAAATTATTTAGGTTAAAATTTTTGGAGTGGCGTGATTGATGGGCAATACGTAGTTTTTTAATTTATTTTTATTAACTTTGTTATTATTGTTAATTTTTAATATTATTTCACCTCGTGCTGTGCATTTTATTGTAAATGAGCTACTGCTCAAAATAGAATGTGTAAGCATGAGGTGAAAATTGTTTGAAAAAATTTAAGAGGTTTTTATGCCTAATGGAAGCAACTTCATTATTTTTTTTTTGTTTCGATTGCTTTGTTTCCATGTGTGCTTTTCGTTTTAATACTAAATTATTTATAAAATACTTGATTGATTGATTGATTTGAATGTACGATCAAGCATTAAGCAAGTCTCCCGTTTTATAAATGCGAATACCACACCACTATACCCATGTTATAACACGACACCATAACTCTCCCTCACCAAGGAAATATGTACCATCTTATTCAGCTTTTCATGAAGCCAAACATAACAATATGTATTCACCAAATAAAGAAAGTCGCCTCCTCGATAACCATATAAGTCTAATAGTGTGATATCCGCCCCTGGCCAGGCAGCCATCGTACACCTTTTTTACATTTAACAAAACCGAAGGATTGGATAGGATTATTAGTAGGGACAGACTCGACCCGGTTACAGACACCTAATAAAGCCGATAGTTAGTAAATTATTAGTATTATATATAATAAATAGGTTAGTACAAGACAGCACAATCTAACTACATTATTAGATGATCATTTCTCTGGAATCCAGGGCCGGATACTCAGGTCTCCCTAAATCCTAAATCTAAAACAGGGCTTAAAACATTATTAATTTTGTAATTTCATCCTTGTCCGTCTTTCATTAATTACCTGATAAAATAATTAATAAAAATTTAAAATAACAGCGCTTATTTCCTTATTAATTGTCCTTTTATATCCAATTAAAAATTATTACTTACTGCAACAAGAATTAACATAAACATTAAACCGTTTAAACATAAAATTTTACTTAAAATTAATCATCAATTTCCTACCGATCCAGAAAAGAAAATATATAATTATGAATTCAATTATTTTATAAAATTTATATAAAATGATTAACATGATAATATTACAGCACCACAATACCTAGATTTATTAATAATTCAATAATTCAATTAGGTACTATAACTATATTAAGAATCAACAAATAAAATTAACATACAAATTCCCAGACAACTCTGAAAACTAAATTTAATTAAAAAACATCATAATAACAAATTTTATTACTTAAATGAATAATTATCATAACAGGATCTTCAATTTTCCCGAGCACACATCGTACACTCATTTATCCATCCCTAGCCGAAGGATAAGAGTAAATTGTTAGTAATTATATTGTAAAAATAGTTAGCACAGGACAACACAATTTCTAAACTACAGCTTATTCACTACTTGTTAATCCTGGAGGGTTGATTCAAACTAAAATTTAAATATGAAATTCGGGATTAATTTTGATCCCTATAATAATGATTAATTCTAGAACTATGTTTATTCTGAAAATTGGATTATTTATTAGTAAATTAAAAAAAAATTAAGAAAAGAAATCCCTTTAAGTATTTTAAAACTAAATTAATTAAAATATATTAATGGATAAAACAGAATATATTACACATTACAAAAAAAATTAACATTTTATGAAAACAAATATGGAGACTTCCCAATTCAAGGCTAAAAATTCTAGAGGAATTGATTTGTCACAGCAACTTCATGACACAGGTGAATGCTTTCCATTGAGGACATCGAAGCACCATTACAACAAAGAAAGCACAACCACCTCCGACACTACATAAATGTGACAGCTCCATGTCCAACCCTGGCCGGGTAACACCATATTCCTTTCACACACAGCAAAATCTAAGGATAGGATAGGATAAATAGTAGTGATAGAAACAGCCCGGTTATAAACATCCAGGTATAGCCGACAGTTAGTATGATTATTCAGTAATATTTATAAAAATTGATAAAAATTATCAGCACAAGACAACACAAAAATTCTCTGAAATAAATTATAAACTAATTCCCATATAACAAATAAATAAATTTTTAAAAATATTAATAATATTAATATAGTAATATAATAAAACTAATAATTCCAAACAGAAAACAGCACAACGGTAAACCAATGGTTCTCATCGTGTTTATCCTACATCTTAAAAATAAAAGTTAAAAATATATATTTAACCATAAAATTAAACTTAAACTAATCAGCAATTTCCTACAGATCTAGAAAAAAGGAAATTAATAATAAGGTTGAAGTTAATTATTTATAAAATTATATAATATCATTTAAAAATTGATTATGTTACGCCGCAAAAAGTCTAGAATACCAATAATTTAGTTAAGCTCTACATGTATACAGGGCACCTACGAATAAAGCTCAAATAGAATTTCCCAGGTATCTCCAGAACCTAAATTAAATTATCACCGTTATACCATATCCCTACTACTTAATTAATCGAATTTAACTTAAATAAATTAGTTAGTGAAATATAAAATAAAATAGTTATCACCAGACAATAGAATTTTTACGCTACCTAACAGTTGGAAACTTGGAGTTTCTGGATGCTGAGCGAGAATTCACCAGTATTTCTGTAGCACGGAGACCATCTAACAATTATATATAATTAAGTATAATTAATAACAGCTACATAATCTTGTTGACATAGTTAAGATAAACAAAAATCAATATATACGAAATTTATTACTTATCTCCTCCACAAAAATTCAACTCCGTTTATAGACATATTACCCTGCAAAATCAAGCATGCAAAGTAAGTAAAATAATAAAACAGTAAAAGGAACCTTAAACATTATTTTCTTACAAATTTTATCTGTGTACCATATCAGTAAAATTGACGTTTGTATGTGAAAAATGCAACCTAAACTCAAATAAATCCATTAATTTAATTAATCAATTAAGTTCAAAACATTTAGCATCACAATTTGCCTTTATCTAGTTCCACGTTGTTCACATTTGTTTAATCCAAATTTGGCATGCATAAATAAATACGTCATTATGTGTTGCAAACCAAATCACAACTCAACTTAAAATTAATGTTTCAAAATTAGTATTTAATTATCTAACTTAGTTAATTTATAAACTTATAATATTAATAAAAATCAATTAAATATAATTTAATGTAGTTTATAATACCCTGTAAAAAATAAATCATACCTAAATATACTCTTAAATAAATCTAAATATATCCATAAAACTTTATCTCATTTCTCGTACATATTACCCTGCCACTAAATTATGCACACATAAATGAATACATCATTATGTATTGAAAACCAAATCTTAACTCAACTCAAATCATTATTTCCAAATTAGCATTTTATTTATATATTTAGTTAATTTATAATTTTATAATATTAAATTAAATTAATTTAAAATCAATTTGATGCAGTTTGTAATACCCTGTAAAAAAATTATTAATCATAAATAAATAAACTATTTTAAATGAATTGTATAAGACGGATTCCAATTCGACTCAAACCCATTCGATTATACGAAGTATAAGAATCCTATTTGAGTCGAATACACTTAAACTTCATTGAACCTGTATATTCATGTGTTATCAAGCCCACCATATTTGTTCCATGAATACTAAAACTCACAGAGCGAAAAAATAACATACAAATGTTGTATATGTGTCAAAGAGATATAAATGAACGCACCTTATGAAATAAAAGAACGGACCTGATGGAAAAACAAAGAAGACAGCGGCAGACATAAAGTGACACGTGGCTGAACAAGAAGCTAAAAAAAAGATAATTAATAAAAATACACGTTAATAAAATATTATAGAATCGTTTTTATTAAATAAGAAACACAACATGGTGTCAGAAGACGAAAGTGATGATAAAAAACAAACAAACAATAAATCAGGTGTATCAGGACGGATACAACCTCTAAACATGACGGGAAGTCTGTCACATAATTGGGGATTCTGGTTACAATCTTTTAAAATATATCTACGCGCTACAGGTTATGAACAGGAATCGGATCAAAGAAAAGTGGCAATGTTATTACATTTGATTGGAAATCCAGCTCTCATTGTATTTAATTCATTTAATGTGGATATTGATAACATAACCTATAAAGAACTTGTGAGCAAATTTGAGAATCACTTCGTACCAAAAAAGAACATTACCATAGAAAGACACAATTTCTTCAGCCGAATGCAGACAGCTGAGGAGTCGATCGAAGACTTTGTGACGGATTTAACAAACAAAAGTCTTACTTGTGATTTTGGTGATCTACGTGAAGATCTTATTAAAGATATCCTAATTCGTGGCTTAAATGATTCTAATCACTTCATTAAGCAACATTTATTGCGTGAGGAGAATGTTAATTTACAAAAAGCTATAGAAATTTGCAAAACGCTACAGCTCACACAACAAGGAGCAGAGCAACTTCGACAAGCAGGCAATTTTGTTGGTACAGTCAACGTCAGAGGAGTAAGTCGTAAACAGCATATTCAGCAACAACAGGAAATTGAGCCTCGATTGAGAGTTTATTCAAATAATAGAGAGACAAGCATGAAGATTTGCAACCGATGTGGTCAACAACACAAAGCTATGCGATGTCCAGCGATGGGTGCAACGTGCAACTTGTGTAAGAAGCTGAATCATTATGCTAAGGTCTGTAGGAATAAAAAAGCTCTTTTTAATGTGAATGTTGATGACACTGTAAATGCGGAAGAACAGTCAGATAATGAATTTTTTGTAGTTGGTCAGATTAATAATAAAGAAGTTATGTCAGGTTCATGGTATATAGATTTATTAATTAATAAGGTTAGAATTGAGGCAATGATAGATACAGGATGTAAAATTAATGTAATGTCTGTTACTCTCTTGAAATCATTGAATGTATCGGGTCAACAAATTGAGGCATGCCAATATAAATTAAAGGATTTTAGTGGTAGACAAATTCCAGTTGTTGGTAAATATACACTAACATGTGTATATGATCAAGATAAGAAAAATGACATTGAGTTTGTGATTGTTAATATTTCTTGTATTACAATAGTTGGTATTGAAACGTCGGTCAAATTAAATTTTATCGGAAAATCAAAGGCTGTAAAGACAGTGTACTGTAATAACATTGATAATTTTGAAACCCTATTCAAAGGCTTGGGTTGTATTAATAAAACATGTCACCTATATGTTGACACTTGTGTACGTCCTATTGTTGATCCTCCGCGTAAAGTGCCATTCAAATTAAGAGAAAAATTGAAATCTGAATTAGATCGTATGGAAAGACTTGCGGTTATTTCAAAAGTAACAGAACCAACAGACTGGGTAAGCTCGATAGTAATAGTCGAAAAGAAAAATGGTGGTCTTCGGATTTGTTTAGATCCACGAAATTTAAATAAAGCTATACAACGAGAGAGATATCCGATTCCCACGCTTGACAATATTCGATCAAGCTTGGTGGGAGCTACAGTATTTTCTACGCTGGATGCCAACAGTGGATTTTGGATGATTCCACTGGATGAAGAAAGTTCGAAACTTTGTACATTCAACTACCATTTGGTCGTTTCAAATTTAATCGCCTACCATATGGAATTAATGCTGCGCCGGAAATATTTCATAGGATCATGACAGAGGCATTTGGTGATTTACCTGGAGTATCAATATACATTGATGATCTACTTATATGGGGACAGACAATGAAGGAACATGATGAGCGATTATTAAAGGTAATGGGTAGAGCTACAGAGTTAAATGTAAAATTTAATATGTCCAAATGCAAGATTCGCCAGTCTCAGGTTAAATATCTTGGAAATGTGTTTAGTAAGGAAGGAATGCATCCCGATGAGGATAAAATCAAAGCTATTCGTGAAATGCCCTCTCCTAATAATGTCAAGGATCTTCAGCGATTTCTTGGCATGGTGAATTATATTGGATCTTACATAAAAAATTTAGCTATAGAAACAGAAACTTTACGATCGCTATTACAGAAAAAATCGGATTGGCAATGGAACGCATGTTATGAAGAGGCTTACAATAAATTAAAGAATATTGTGTGCAGTTTATCAGTACTCACTCATTTTGATGTAAATTCACCAATTGTTTTATCTGTCGATGCCTGTTAGTCAGCACTTGGTGCTGTGATTTTACAGAATAATAAGCCTGTGGCTTATGCGTCAAAAACACTTGACTCATCACAATGAAATTATGCATCAATTGAAAGAGAATTGTATGCGATTGTATTTGGATGTCAACGGTTTCATCAGTACGTCTATGGGCAAAAAGTTACAGTCGAAACTGATCATAAGCCGCTTGTAACGTTATTTAAAAAATCTTTAGCAGATGTTCCCGTACGCTTACAAAGAATGTTAATGAGACTGCAAGCATATGATTTAGATGTTGTTGACAAACCTGGTCATCTCTTATATATAGCAGATACCTTGTCGAGAGCACCGCTACCAGAGATAGAATACGATATGGATGAGGACATAATGCTTCATGTTAACTTACTATATAACAGTTTAGCAGTATCAAAGGAAATGAAAAATATTATATTAGAGGAGACATCCAAAGATAAGTCATTGCAAACATTAATTTCATATTGTCACAATGGCTGGCCTGAGAAGAGTAGTTTAATAGAAAATTCTACAAAACCGTATTTTAATATAAAAAGTGACATACATGTGATACACGGTATAGTATTTAAAGGTACTAGTGTTATAGTCCCACAATCATTAAGACAACATATGTTAAAATTGATTCATGAAGGACATTTTGGGATAGAACGTAGTAAAAATCAGGTGAGAGGAATATTGTTCTGGCCAGGCATGAGCACAGAAATAACAAATATGGTTGGAAATTGTAATGTGTGTCTTAAATACAGAAGTGCCAACAGCAAAGAACCACTAATACCAAGTCCAATAACTACATTACCATGGGAAATAGTTGCAATTGATTTTCTAGAATTTCGGAAAACGAAATATTTAATAGTTGTTGATTTTTATTCAAAATTTATTGAAGTGGCTCAATTAAAGTCCACAAACGCGGAATCAACCATAATTCACTTAAAATCTATTTTTGCTAGACATGGCATTCCATTAGAAATACGGTCGGATAATGGTCCACCATTTGAGTCTCATGCCTTTAAACAATTCCTAACGGAATGGGGAATTACTCATATTACATCAAGTCCATATTATGCAAGAGGGAATGTTCTTGCAGAAAGCTCGGTAAAAATAATAAAAAATATATTAGAAAAGGCATATGAGTCAAATGCAGATCCATACATTGCTCTGTTACAACTTCGTAATACCCCAAAAGGTGAAAGGTCCTCACCAGCGCAATTATTGATGTCTCGGCAAATTCGCTCTAAACTTATTGTATTGGCATCCAATCTAAAGCCAAAAGTTATAGAATATAGTCAGTATGCCGAATCTACAAAGAAACAACAAGAAAACATGAAAAAATATCACGATAAAACCGCAAAAAGTTTAGCAGTACTACAACCAGGTGAAAAGGTCATGTTTAAATTGAAACCTGATGGTCCATGGAGTCCGGCAATTATTAAAAAATGCTTAGAAAAAGATATGCCAAGATCATACATAGTGCAAGCTAATGATGGAACAGAATATCGGCGTAATAGGATCCATATTTTAAAATTGAACAGAACTCATAACAGTAATATTACAAAAACAAATTGTCAAACTTCTAGCATTGTAGATCATTTAATTAAATGTCATAATAATAATAATAATATTAATAATATTAATAATAATAATAATAATAATAATAATAATAATAATAATAATAATAATAATAATAATAATAATAATAATAATAATAATAATAATAATAATAATAATAATAATAATGATAATAATATTGAAAATATTAGCGATTCAGATGCAGGTTACGTAAGAACAAGATCAGGGCGTGCTATCAAACCTCCTCGAAGATTTACGTTTACAGAAGATGAATTAAGAGAGTCTCGACAATAGTTAGATAGTTTTTTTCTTATTATTTTTTTTTATTGTAATAATTCTAGAATTTTTGTATTATGATATTATTAATTTGAATTTAAAAAAAAAAAAAAAAAAGGAGCATGTTGTATATGTGTCAAAGAGATATAAATGAACGCACCTTATGAAATAAAAGAACGGACCTGATGGAAAAACAAAGAAGACAGCGGCAGACATAAAGTGACACGTGGCTGAACAAGAAGCTAAAAAAAAGATAATTAATAAAAATACACGTTAATAAAATATTATAGAATCGTTTTTATTAAATAAGAAACACAACAACAAATTCAAACCAACACCAATGCACCACAAGCCCGATTGTCAGCAATATTATAAATTTATTTTGCGCTTATACATGAAAGTATCGGTGACGATGATCGACAGATTATATAAATGTGTGAGAAAAACATACAAATTGTAGATAAAACAAAACAAACGAATTGTGGAAGGAAAATTGGGTATGTTAATAATGAAAAAAACTAATTGGGAATTTGGGATTGGTTAGATGAGAGTATTTTTATTCTATTTTCGCACCAACACTTTCAACCACAAGCGATTAAATGTCTCTTACATTCTGTGTGCTTCATCACTGAATCAGGCCCGTAGTATTACATCAGTGCTGGCCTTGTACAAATAATATAATCTTACGAGTATATACTAAACCAACAACACACATTGAAGGTAAATATTTTCTACCATCTTTCATGTGCGTAGCAGGATACTTATCATGTTTTCAGTGTTTTCCTAATATTATTCCTAATATCCAGATACTACTAAACAGGAAAATATTTGTAACGACTATACCAAAACCAACAAAAAATTTCTTTATTCTATTGTTGTTCGCATATTACAAGACAAAAACCATATAAACATATGTAGTACATTTCTTGAGAGAATCTATACAAAGAGCGAACGAGACGGCTGCACAAACCTGTTGTTGGCTTTGTTATATATCATGTTTCAAGTATATATTTTTGTCGATTGTATATAAACTACATACACAATAATGCATATAATTTTGCGTAAAAATAAACTCAAATATGAAATTAACTACGACGTATGTCTATTTAAGTTAAAATTTATTTTAATTCAATTCGATTATTAGATTTTAGTAATTAAAACTGAAATTGAATTTCATGTACATACAATCTCACTAAAGTTAAAATCATGCACTTAAACAAGAAATCAATAATTTTGATTTCTTTATCTATAAATATAAAACATTGCCTGATAAATGCATCCCGGTGGATTGCATTTTCCAAAAATTCACTTCAATTATTATTACACTTACACTTTAATTATTATTAGACTAAAATTGAATTCAATTAGGTTTAAAATGTATATACATATGTATATAAAGTATATACATAACACTACACTACATAAATAAAACAAAAATAAAGACAAAAATAAAATTAAATTAAATTTTTGAAGAGGATAGAAAAAACACGTCTATCCTCTTTGAATGTTCGCACTCGCCTCCACTAAATTATTTATAAAATACTATAAATAAATAAATAAATAAAGATGTGGACGACTCGCAGTCGCATCTTTGGACACAAATGAAAAATTGCTTGTCGGATTCCCGATACCAGTGATAATAAAACGATCTGTTGGCTAAACATTTGTTACGCCTCCATTTGTTGTCCGGGAACATTTGTGCAAAGAAAAAGAAACTTTCTTGTCTGGTGCGCGAGTTGAGTGCTCGACGTTGGACTGTATTGAATCATTACGTTCATTCAATAATAATCACCCATTCCACACGAGTCGCGCTTACGCTGTTGCATTTTTTCGTCTCTTATCTCTTTGCACTGTTTTTGCCAATAAACTAAATTTTATTTATAGGCATAAACAGTGCAAAGAGGTAAGATAAGAAGAAATGCAACAGCGTAAGCGCGACTCGTGTGGAATAGTTAGTGAAATTATATAACAAATTTTGTTTTGACAGCATAATTTGTATTAAATATTCAAAAAATTCATAATGTTCGAAAATAATTATACTTCAATGTCCAAAAAAGAAGGTAAGATGAAAAAAAAATTTAATCCACGCAATGTCTATTCTGGTTAATCTTTCTTCTGTGGTTGTACGTCGTGTGTTTTTTAATAATTTAAAATTATTAATAAAAAATAGTTCATATACATTTTTCCAACTCGTATTACATTTTTAGTTAATATTTATTTATATTTAAATCATTATTTTATTAATAATTTTATTAGTTTTAAATTATGCAGAAAATTAGCAGAAATAAAAATATGTACAACCTTCCTTTCGTACGCATGAGATAATACCACAGAATATATATAAACAGAACAATATCTTCTATAGCGCTTTAATCCTAAGTTTGTGAACAAATATTTAAAATATGATTTAGAAGAGATAGGGAAACAATTTTGTATGGAATCAATGAAACAAAACAAAAATACAAAAATGTTTGTACCCACCCCTTTGTTTTGATCAATTAAAATCAGTACAATTTTAAAAGGAAAGGGAAATCTTTACACTTTGTAATGTGTTTAAAAGAGATAGACATTCATAAATAATTTTTGATTTTGGTCTAGTTAGCTTTGCGAAACTTTAAAATCAAATCAAAAAATAAACAAAGGACCTCTTATTGTTTTCGATAATGGGATACCAAATCATATCAAACAAATAATAAAGACAAAAACAAAACTTGAATAAGGTTGTGTATGTGTTTATGTATCATTTCACTTTTATTTGTATAATTTTGTATCTCGTCATCAACAATAAGTGGTACTTTGTTTATTTTTTGATTTGATTTTAAAGTTTCGCAAAGCTAACTAGACCAAAATCAAAAATTATTTATGAACGTCTATCTCTTTTAAACACATTACAAAGTGTAAAGATTTCCCTTTCTTGTTAAAATTGTACTGATTTTAATTGATCAAAACAAAGGGGTGGGTACAAACATTTTTGTATTTTTGTTTTGTTTCATTGATTCCATACAAAATTGTTTCTCTATCTCTTCTAAATCATATTTTAAATATTTGTTCACAAACTTAGGATTAAAGCGCTATAGAAGATATTGTTCTGTTTATATATATTCTGTGATAATACTAAATAATTTTTTTATTTTTGAAATGTTTTATTGTCTGTTTCTCGCAACTCTTTCATTTTTCGAATTCTAATTGCCATCTAGGTTATGTCGATGAAATAAAAAAAAATAAATTTTGCTTTTAGCAGTATGGCTTATATATTCTAGACGGCATTGCTTGTATAAACATTTTTGTTGGTTCTGGAATTGCATGTAGAGATGTTTGCTTGATATTTTTGTGTGCATCTACGAGGCGGATGATGATTGGTTGTGTGATGATGTCATGATATCGGACCTCGGACGATTTCGATAACATTTGATTTTCTTATTTTTCTATAAACAACTCGAATTTGGTTTGTATGTAGTATGTGGCACATCACTCGAAGCAAAACCAACAAAATGTTTATACAAGCCGTCTCGTTCGCTCCTTACACAGATCTTATCAAGAAAATGTACACTACCAAAACCAACAAAAATGTTTATACAAGCCAAACAGTACAAAAACTTAAGGTATAAAAAAGTACATTAAGGCGTAGTATTAGTGATGCATACAAATAAATCAGAAAGTATATATACACAAAACAGATAAGTATAGGTGATAGATTCATAATAAATATAGTGTACATTTTTTTGATAGTATCTGTGTAAGGAGGGAACGAGACGGCTTGTATAAACATTTTTGTTGGTTTTGACACTACATTATTGGTTTTGTCCATAACCTGCTAAAATTCTCTCTCTAAAGAGAGAATTTTAGCAGGTTATGGTTTTGTCATATAATATTTAAACAACAACAAAAACAGATTTGTTCGGATTGCGTATAGATGTGTACAAATATAGTGTACTTTTTTATATCCTTAGTCTTTGTACTGTTTAGCTTGTCGAAGCCAAACCAAAACCTTCTAAAATTCTCTTTTCCGAAATAATCAAGTTTTGAGTGCGATAGCCAGAGGCTGTTGTTTTATTTTTTGGTTTAATAAAATATAATAAAATCTTTGAATAATATTATTAAATCACAATTTGTTATTTAGATAAAAAAATATTAATATTAAGATTTGCCGTGTGGCCATGTTTTTTTTTTTGTCTTTTTGAACAATATTAAATTTTTTTTTTTGCAAAAAGATATAAGAAGAAAAATTTTTATGAAAATTGTGTTAAAATATTAATTAAAAGAACATTATTAATGTCGTGTGACATTTAAAGTTAATATAACCAATTTATTGTATGAAATATACAAATATTTATTATCTATGTGTGTATGTATATATATAGATATACAAAATTTTGTGAACTCACTTTAGAATACAAAAAATTTTATAAATAAACTGAAATACATAAAAAATTTAGTATATTATGTGTATAGATTTAATGAAACGTGTTTTGTATTGATCCGCGAAATTATTTTGTGGTGATTGTATGTTTTTTCCCCTTCTGTTGGGTTTTTCCTGTGTGGCGTTGAGAACAAGGCAGAAGTCAGTCCTAGCCATCAGGCGGGGCGCTGCTTGTTTTAGAGAGGGTTCCTGCGTCGGCGCTGTTTGAGATGTTCCAGGCCGGAGTGACCGGAGAAGGTCAGCCGGTCGAATTAAAGGTACCATTTTAGCGTTATTATTATACCGGTGACAAACGACATTTATTAGTATTTTGTTTATTTCAATTGTTTTTAATGCGAAATAGTTTTCTTGAGTTATAATTATCACAGTAAATTTAAAAAATTTTCTTTTTTATCATTATTTCATTGTTTTTTTTTGAAATTTTCTTTTAAATAATTTTTGTTATTAGCAAATATATATCAGTAATTGAGTAATGTTAAAATATCGATTGTGAGCTGAACTTGACTATCGTTTTTGCTTTCGTTGTCATTTCGCGGCTATATTTTTTGTATTATATTTTTTATTTTACTACATGAACATTTCTTGCAGCTTTCGCGTGGTGTGTCACATACATACGTAACCCATCCCTTATTTCCCCATCCCCATTCCCTGTTTTTTGGTACCATATTTAAATTTTTCTATTGATACCTTTTGTTAGATTCACCGTTTATTTTGATTTTATTTCTCTTCATCTTACTTTTGGCATAGAGCAAGTTCATTGAATTACTTAAAGTAAAATGAGTAAATTCTTTTTAAGTGATCGGATGATGAAGAGGTAGGGTCCTGTTGAGGGTGGTTTTTCCATCTTGTTCCGGTCGTGTTGTTCTCTCATGGTAGGCTGCCGGAGATAGCAACACGGCACATGTGTTATTCGTTTCCGGAGGATGATGGTTTATGCCCCGGGGGATTGTTGCATGGTCTGTTGTGAAGGCGCCCTTCCTTCATAAATGGCATGGGTGACAGCCGCGATCGGAAAGGCATTTCCGATAGGCTGGCCTATGCGAGTGGAGGCGCCTTCTTAGCGGACTGGGCGAGGATCGTTTGGGGTTGAAGGTGTCGTCCCAAACGAATGCACCCTGTTATTATTTTGTTTTTTCGGCTCCTGAAGATAAGTCATGAATGTGGCTTCTTTTTCCTGTTTTTTTTTATTTTCCTTTCTTTCTATGCTGTTATACAAGCATAGGATCACGCCTGGAAATCCCCATGCCGCACCGTGAGCTCTAGCCTGATTCTGACAACGAAATCTCGCGGTTTCGTTACAGTAGCGCCCAACATGGGGAACAAACGCGCCAAACGAAATCATGGATTTCGTTACATATTCTACGTATTTACGCTATCGGTTTATACTCGTGGCACAGACATCGGCTTTTTAACAGATCATAGCACTAAGCAAGGGCTGCAAATTACGAATTGTGTACACGTTAATAAATTTTGAACTCAGAAAGTGTCAGGAAATTCCATACTATTAATAAAAATCATCGTGTGTAAGCCTCTACGCGCGACAGAAGCTATAAATTTCTTGTTACGATCATTTATCGTCTTATGTTTCGTTTCGGCTGACATATACAGTAAAATATGCAGTTTTACCGCAGCAAGATTTCAAGACAAATTCAATTGATCCTTTTTCATACCAGACGCTTCGCAATTTTTAGTTACCATAAATGTGAAGCTTATCTTTCATACCGGTGGCCTCTACTTTGAACATAAGGTTCCTATCAAATATTTTGTTTTCACGTGAATTATAGCAAGAACTAAGATATTCTGATTTTGTAAAGTACATATGGGCTAGATTCTTCGGTAAATATAAAACAGTCATGCCAAGTTTTAAATAAAGATTAAGTAGTTTTTTGTAAACCTTATACTTTTTAAGATGTTTGCAAAATAAATTTTCTGGACCAAGGGAGTGGCCACTTCCAGTTGACCGATCTGGAGTAAAATTCACTGGGACCTCCCAATTTATCAAAAAAGCTTAAATCTGAAGTTTCAGTTCGGGTTAAACCATCTGGGCTGTAAAGAGGACACAGACTGAAGACAGACTGACAGACAGACACCATTTCGAAACCCACTTTTTCGGACTCAAGGGACCTGAAAACAGATAAATCTCTAAAAATTTCAAGGTCCAAAATTTTCATGATTACAATACTTTATTTTACTAGAGTAAAAGAAAGTAATAAAGAATTTTTATTTTTGAATCTCAAAGCCGAGGCGTCTGGTATGAATAGAACTTTATAGCGTTGTACGAGGACAGAATAGAGACAAACAAACCACATAGATAATCGCACATTCTCCATTATTTCTTTTTTTTCTCAATCTGTAACTATAGGATCTTGGCAACTCGAATTCTTAACTTATTATTAAAAGATTAGATTTATCAAGTGACCACAGGCATATACTGACCACATCCTTTTGCCCTTCTGTTTCAGATCATTTTTCACGGCGCTACAATTGGTCCCGTAAAAAAATGCCTCCGCGACCATGTGGCTTCATCATACTATATCTCCGTAAATTTTCAATCTTTTCTAATAGTTAAAAATGGAAAAGACTGTCAAAATTTCCAAAAGATTCATTTATTTGTTCCTCTTCAAAAAAATTCCTAAAAATCTGCTCAATTTCGACGTTCTAAATGGTTGTCCCTCCTTAAGACTTTAGCTTGAGCTCGAAAGAAAAATTGTGATCGTGGATTCTTAGGTTTAAGGTGAATTTTGTTTAGAACGAACATTTTCTTCAAGAGAAATTCACAATACTAAATAATTTACCTAAATTATTGTAACCAGATATTGATGCATAGTTGTAGTTTCCTCACGCCGTTTGGAACTATCGCATAGTACACTGACCGGCACAGAAAACGGGCCACCCTAAAACATTTTTTTAAAGATGCATATATCTTTTGAACCGCACTAAAAACCAAATTCTAGAAAATGTGGCTGAGTTTTTTTTTTACTTATCTCACAACATGTTTTATAACTCAATTTTCAAACGTGAACACGGCTTGAACCGCACTAGCTGGTAACATGAAGCGAAAACCAAATTCTAGGTCATTCAAAATCATCTACATTATCTAATCATGTGGCTGAATTTTTTTACTTATCCCATAAAATGGCTTATAATTAAATTTGATGCAAATATCTTTCGAACCACACTTGCTGGAAACATGAAACAAAAACCAAATTCAAGGTCATTCAAAACAGACTTAGAAAATATTACCAAAGCATACTTTGTCTAATCGTGTGACTGTGTTTCCCTGTGTGAACTTAAAAAGTTGCACGTTGTTACTTCTGTTGCGTGGTTTACTCTTTTTTGTTTTTTCAATTAGGATTACTATTTATTGTACATTTTCAATAAGTTATTTAACATAATGACGAAATAGAAGAAAAGATTTACACCCCTATTATGATTCTCACCTCACCAACGAGTCGCCGTGACTCGGAAAGTCACGCGAGTTCAATTTTGGTATTATGGTTCTCGCTTTTATTTTGGCGAGAGCTGTGCGCTGTCGATGTTTGTTGTTTTTAGTTGTTAAGTTGGTGGTTTGGTGACTATTGGAGGGGGGGGATCAAAATTCAGTAGATTAATCTACCAGCTCCGTAACCTTCCAGTAGGGTGCGCATCACGTAAGCTGTTCTGGTCTTGTCATTAGGCAGCTGCGTGATGGGTACAATTGTGTAAGAGGTAACATGTTCACAATTCGCAAGTGTATGTACTGCCTCCTCGTGGCAACCACTGGTAACTAAGGCCATTTGGCACATTTTTGGCCATTTGGCACGGCTAAAGTACGGCGCTAAAGGAGAAAACCTTGACAAAAAACCCTAATCTAAGGTGGAACAGCATATGCCAATGGATGAATGGCTGATAGATTAATCAGTCCAAAATATGCGGACTCTGGATACCAGGCACCCTCCAGTTTTATTTAGCCTTCCTGTAGTAAAGCTGGGTGACCTATAGGCGATTTGCAATTCCCAGCAACTCGTAAGAGTAAAATCAAATGGAATACGGGGCAGGAGTAGGAATATACGGGAGTGGGACAACCCTCTCGAGGTCCTTGGGCTCCAATGCTACCGTCTTTCTAGCGGAACTACATGCTGTAGTAAACATCTAGGAGGGAGAGCAATAAGCCCAGATAGTATGTATCACGTACCGGGAGGCAGTATTGTCAGGTTCATTAAGAACCTGAATATTGATTGGACGGTTAATTAAACAGGGCCCAGCACAATAGATCTCTTAGGTCGCAGTGCGAAGTGGCTGATCGCCCATATGGCCCTCCAATAATAATAATAATAGTTATTAAGTTGGTAGCACTGTTTATCTTTGCATTTTTAACAGTTTATGTCAGTTGATTTTTGAGATTTGATGTGTTTATTAATTTTAATTATTATTGTGATTTTAAAATTAAGCGTATTATTTTATAAACTTGTAAAAAATAAGTTGGTCGGTTCATAATCATGCTAAGAAGTATTGATTTTTTTTTTCTGATGATGTTGAAGAGGAAAACGTCGTAAACGTCGCCCAGATTAGAAGATGTTTAAGGGATAATTCCAAACCATTTACACTACCCGATGACACGTAAGTTGCTTACGACCAAAATAATTATATAGTTATATAATTGTAATAAACAACATAGAAATCTGTTAACATTTTAGGTTTATCAGGAATTTCCGGTTAAACAAGCAAGCATTTCAGCATTTCCTCGATGAGCTCAGTAATAAATTTTTGCCTGCCGTTCGCACATCGTCCATACCACCGATCCTCAAATGTTGCGCTGCTCTTAGGTTTTTCGCAACCGGAAGTTATCAGCAGAATGTTGGAAGTGATTTTAATATCGGTATGGCGCAGCCAACAATTTCTAGGGTCATCAAAGAAGTAGTTAATTTAATGGAGCTTTATGTTTGTGACAAATCGATTGTTGGAATGAACACTACGAAGAAGCTCGATTGTAAAATTTATTTTATGTACAAACACAAAATACCTGGAGTCGTGGGTTGCGTAGATGGTACTCATATAAGGATTATCCCATCCAGCAGAGATCAGCGCCACTTATATTATAATAGAAAAGGATATTATAGCTTGAACGTAATGATAGTAAGTAACTGGAATTCCATATATGTATGTGTTAAAGCAATATTGTATTTCTTAGATTTGTGACCACAATCTCATCATACGTTGCGCCGATTCTAGATATCCTGGTGCAAACCACGACTCCTTTGTGTGGAACCACAGTCTCGTAAATACAAGTATGGCTCAAAATTATGAAAACGGAAATTCCAATAGCTGGCTTCTATCAAGTAAATTACTCACAGGTCAAATTATTTTAAGGTGATTCGGGGTATCACACCTTTTAGGCAAGCCGTTGAAGAAAGCCGTGAAGCAAAATTCAATAAAGTGTATAACTATTGGACTGCTCAAATCTTGTTCAATTACCAACCAAATAAAGCGAAGGAAATAGTGAACGTGTGTTGCGCATTACATAATATATGTAGATATTATAATGAACACTCTCCAGAAGACGAAGATGTTGATAGTGGCAACTTAGACAATGAAATGAATCCAGAGTCATTTGAGGCGAATACCAATTTGTTGCAAGAGGGACAGAGAATACGAAACGAGATTATGAATAGTTTATAGTGTATGTATTTAATAATATTAAGTTTAGAAATAGTATAGTAAATAAAATTAAAAATTAATCACATAAAATACAATAAATTCAATTCAATTCAGTCATTTTAAATTCACAGTTTTGTATCACAAATAAAATATGTACCTAATTATAAAAAATCACAATTTTTTGCGCTAGAAGAGCCAGAGTCGCGTTGGGTAATGCCCATTTTTTTCCTCTAGCGTCAACTTCCGCTTTTTAAGTTTTAATTTTTCTACGATCTTGTTTTGTTTATAAATCTCATTACTCTGCTGTCCTACAGATTCGTCTTGTAAAAACTGTAATTTTTTTTCTTTAAGTCCATAATTTTTTTTTGAAAAATATTGTAGATTGTATGTATTTTTTTTTCTATTTTCTTTAAAAGTGTAATTATTTCAGTTTGGTGGTTAGTTTGTTGTCTATCTGTATCGGTCGTTGCCGGTTTTGGTTTCTGTCTATTGCTTGTACTATTACTTCGACTGTTTTGAAGTTCCACGAAATTATCATGTTCCACGATATTCTCATTTTCATCCAAAATATTTTCGATTGAACGCAACACTGATAATGATGGGGTTGATGTTGAAGCTATAATATTGGAATTTATTTCAACCTGCATTTCAGAATTTACTGTTGTTGTGTTTCTACCCATTCCAAAAGCAATTCCGCTGGGAGCTGCAGATTTACTTAAATTAATAAGTGAATCCACCTGTTGTTGGAGAGGGCTTAAGGAAACTTGCGAGTTCGGGCCACCTCCAGTTGTAATAACTTCTCCCTTGTTTATGGCTATTTTTTGTTTCACGTTCCTTTTAAAGTCATTCACAACCTATATGATAGAAAGAGAAAATTTGTCTGTATTAAATCAATAAGAACCTTTCGGCTTTTTATAGACAAAATATATTAAAAATAATGGTACTCACAACATCCTCGACTTGTCATTGTCAATCAGGAAAAATGAAGAGACCAATCATTTATAAGTACATCCACCAGAAAAGAGTAGAAATATCAAAATCCTCACCGTACTTTAACCCGAGGTCAATAAAAGTGCATCGACCCCAAAAAATGAAAACTTTCCTTGAGCTTTCTCTGTGGTAGTTTGGTTTCGTACTGACAAGCTCGTACAAATAACAAAACGTTCGGTCCACTCATCAGGTAGCCATGACCAAACTACAAAAATACAATTCTAACTTCTTCATATATTACGTATGAGGCAAGAACGCATTGACTCATCAAAAACTCAAGGAAAACTCTCATTTCTGTGTGTTTTATGCCCACACAAACAATAGAATTGCATTGACCGCGGTTTAAAGTACGGGGGGGGGGGGATTTTGATATTTCTACTTTTTTTCTGGTGGATGTATTTATAAATGGTTGGCCTTTTCATTTTTCCTGATTGACAAGTCGATATTGTCTATAAAAAGCCGAAAGTGGGCATAAAACACACAGGAATGAGAGTTTTTATTGAGTTTTTTGATTTTATGAATTTTATAATTCGCTAAGTCAATGCGTTCTTGCCTCATACGTAATGTATGAAGTTGAAATGTTATTTTTGTAGTTTGGTCGTAGCTACCTGATGAGTAGACCGAACTTTTTGTTTGTACGAACTTGTCAGTACGAAACCAAACTACCACAGAGAATGATCAAGGAAAGTTTTCGCAGGTTAAAGTACGGGGGATTTTGATATTTCTACTTTTTTCCTGGTAGATATATTTATAAATGATTGGCCTCTTCATTTTTTCTGATTAACAAGTCGAAAATGTTGTGAAAGCCATTATTTTTAATATATTTTGTCTATAAAAAGCCGAAAGAATCTTATTGAAGATATTTAATAAGGACTTTCTGTACAAAAGTCGGAAATTATTTCTTATATTGTTATACATACATAAATCATTTTATTTGTGTAATAATTATAACTTATAATAAACTATAAGTTTAATAATATATATGTTGTGTATTTAGTTATTTTGGTATATAAACAACAACAACAGGTATCGAACACCTCGAAAACACAACAAATAGATTGGCAGATTTTAAGATCTTTTTTATATTTGGTGTCTGTAAAAACATATGTGTATTCAAGTTTTGATTTAACGATTGCTTTAAAAATATTGATCATTGTTCCAGGATTTACACCTCCATTAAAATGGGTGGGTGTTTTAAGTAAGTTAATAGAATTGGAAATATTTGCTTTTAAACTTGTATAATGATTTGATAATGAAAGTCTGTTAGTTAAAGTTGTACCCAGTATTTTAGTAGTTAATCTTTCTTTTATGTAGATATTATTAATTTTTAAATTTAGAGATTTGGAATTATTTTTATTAGTGAATAGTCTTAAAAAGTGAGATTTATCAGTCAGTGTTAATTTGTAATTTTAAAGTTTGTATTTTATCCGTTTATGAGAATAAAGTAGAATCTGTTATTAATTGTAAGTTATTATGATTATCGGCAGAAATTACAATGCAAATATTATCGGCGTATTGGAAAATTTTTGTATAGGAGTTATTAATGTCGTGTACAGAAGTAGTATAGATATTAAAAAGGGTAGGGCTCAAACAGCTACCCTGAGGAATTCCTTTATTAGTGTAGTGGGTGGAAGCTTGATTGATATTTTGAATAGAAATAATTCTGTTTGTAAGAAATTAAAAAATCCAATATGTAATGTTAACTAAAATAATTTTTTTGTTTTGTTGTTTGAGGGAGTTGATGAAATTAAACATTTCAATAAAATAGTCAGTAATACTTTGGTTTTTTCTAAAATCAAAATTGTAATAGTTAAGAATATTATTGGAGATTAGATGATTATTAATTCGTTTTAGGATGAGATTATTGAAGATTTTTGAAAAAATAGGTAACAGGTAAATAGGACGGTAGTTAATAATGTTTCTATCATCTTCCCCTTTTTCAGAATGGCAATTGTGTATGATGTTTTCCATTTTGTAGGGTAAATCTGATTTTGCCAGATGTTATTGGGTGTTGGGTGCGTCTCAATAGGGTAGGGGTTGACCGTCTATAGCCATGTATCTCGTGGTCTATATTCCAACGCTGCAACTATGTAGAAACCACCAAATGTGTCTAGTATACCTCCACGTGGTAACACCCGGGCAACGATGTGAAGCATCGGCGAAATACTAGAGGCGAGTGCAGTACACTATAAATGAGCAATGAGCAGAACAAATAAGGAAACTAATACCCCAGGTGGTACACCTGTTGCTCAGGTAAATCCACCCTCTTCGAAGGTCGGTCTCATGGATTCTGGGGGAGACCAGCCATTGCTATACTACAATTATTTTAACCAATCCCAAGACATGTTGGTGAATAAACAAGCTCATTTGAGTGAAACAGAAAAGGATAATTCACATCCCTTCCAGAGGAGTAACAAAGTCGCGTATTATCCGATAAGAGGCGGTAGTCCCTCCATTGGGGCCAGCAGCCACAACACTCGTTCTACAAACGAAGGAAAGCTTCACAATGAATTGTGTAAAGCTAATAATGCATTAGTTGAAGCCAACAATATAAATAAGCAACTGAATGCTACAATTGCATGGATGCAGGAGCGTATGAAGACGCTTGAAAACGAAGTTAAAGCTCTTAAGCCAAAGGAGGACATCGGTTCCACTCCTAACCAGAATACAACTCCACAAGAGTATCATACGGATGAAGAAGAACTAGCTCGAGAAACTGAGTGGATTAGAGTTAAAGGTGGGAGAAAAAAAAGGAGACGGAATAATACGCCCTCCCCACCTCAATTAAAGGATAATGTTCCAAATATTATCCAGAAACAACCAAAAAAAAATACCTCCACCACCACCAATAGTAATAGATGAAGTCAAAGACTACGATGTACTCTATGAAAAAATAAAAACAATAACTGCTACTGATAAGTTTAATGCAAAGGTGATGAATGGAAACACCATCAAAATAAACTTAGAAGATGCTGAAACATACAGAAAAATGACAAAAATGTTAAATGAAGAAAAACGTGCTTGGCACACGTTTGAAGATAAACAAACCAGACCAATTAGGGTCATGGCTAAAAACTTACACTCTACGTGTAAACCAGATAAAATAATTGATGACCTGAAAGCAAAAGGATTTAAGGCAACTGAAGCATCGATTAAGCTAAAACGGAGAGGCAAAGTACCTCTCAACATGTTTATGTTGACCTTCGATACTGATGAAGATATCGAAAAAATTTATCAAATTAAGTACATCTTGGGGTGCAAAGTGGTTATTAAGCCTCTAAGGAGATCTAAGCTTATACCACAATGTAAACAATGTCAAGCCTATGGACATACACAAAAATATTGCAACAGGGAACCTAGGTGTGTCAAATGTTTAGGTAAACATCATACCAAAGATTGTGTAAAAGCCCAAAATGTTCAACCTAAATGCGTTCACTGTGGAGAAAACCATCCGGCTAACTACAGAGGATGCAGCGTTGCTATTGAACTGCAAAATATCAAAAATAAGAACGTGATTGCTAAAAATCCAAGTTCATTCAGGAAACAAGCGGTTAAGATGAACCGACCCGAAGTAAATCGTAGAGTGTCGGGAACTACTCAAGGACAATTTGGTAAAATTACTTATGCTCAAGTAATGATGAGCAACGGAAATCCAGGAAAAACTGCTCAAAATGACGATATAAGTCAAACACTTAAATTAATTTTAAGCAGACTAAATACATTTGATGAGCGATTACAGAAACTAGAGTACAGCACTAAGGGAGCCATCCCTAAACAGAAAATGGCCAAAGATCTTAGAATCTTATGTTGGAATGCCAATGGACTGATGCAACATCAACAAGAACTGAAAGTGGTCCTGGACACAGAAAAAATCGATGTATGTCTCATCACGGAAACACACTTCAATAGACAATCAAACATTAAATTTAAAAATTATCAAATATATCACACTATTCACCCTGGAAACACTGCTAAAGGAGGTAGTGCTGTTATAATTAGAAATAGTATTCATCACTATGAGGAGTTAAAATATGAAACGGAAGAAATACAAATACAAGCAACTGCTGTTATTGTCAAATCCAAAAGTAGTTATATTTGTATTGCTAGTATTTACTGCCCACCGAAGCACTCAATGAAAGAAAAAGATTATCTCGAGTTCCTCAGTAAATTAGGAAAACGATTTGTACTTGGAGGAGACTTTAATGCAAAAAATGTCCACTGGGGATCCAGATTAACAACGACTAAGGGTAAAGAACTCCTAAAAGCTATCAGAAAATGCAGTTGTGAAGCCCTCTCAACTGGAAAACCAACCTACTGGCCAACTGATCCAAACAAAGTACCAGATCTGATTGATTTCTTTATAATAAAGAACATATCTGTAAATTATGTACAAGTAGATGAAAGCCACGACTTAAACTCTGAACATTCACCAATACTTCTAACGTTAAGTGAAAAAATCATTCAGAAAGAAAAAAAAACCATTCCTAGTAAATAATCACACTAATTGGGCATGCTTTAGACTATCGCTAGAAGAAAAAATTAACTTAATGGTTCCATTAAAGACTGAAGAACAATTAGACAAAGAAGTTCACAAATTTGTAAACGATATACAGCAATCAGCTTGGGAAAATACTCCTGAAATTAAAACGAAAATCAAGGGAAACAACTACCCTATAGAAATTAGGGAACTCCTCGCAGAAAAAAGAAGAGCGAGAAGAGTATGGCAACAAACAAAGGCCCCCCAAGATAAAACTCATTTGAACAATCTCACTCAACAATTAAGAAGAGAGATCAAAGAATTGAAAGATGAATCAATCAGCAACTATTTAAGAAAATTAACTAATGATAACAGTACTGATTATTCTCTTTGGAAAGCAACCAAAAGAATCAAAAGACCAATAATGCAGATTCCCCCAATAAAAATAGCAGGTGAGAAATGGGCTAGAAATAATGAAGACAAAGCTCGAGAATTTGCCGAACACCTCGAAAAAATATTCCAGCCACATGAAGACCAAATGTTGGAAGCCGAGATAATAACTGAACAAGCTGTGCAAGAAAGTAAAGAAATCCTACCGACAACACCAAAAGAAGTCATGCGTGAGATAAAAGCTAATATGAATACGAAAAAAGCTCCTGGGTACGATCTTATTACTGCAGAAATTTTAAAAGAACTGCCAAGGAAAGCTCTGGTGAAACTCACCAATCTTATAAATGCAGCATTTAGAATCAAATGTGTACCAAGCTTATGGAAAATTGCAGAAGTAATTATGATTCCAAAACCTGGGAAACCACCGCACATAACATCGTCTTATAGGCCAATTTCGCTATTGCCAGTCATGTCCAAACTCTTTGAGAAGCTTCTGGTAAAAAGATTAAATCCGTAAAAACTTGATCCCAAATCATCAGTTCGGTTTTCGCAACCAACACTCAACAATTGATCAAGTACACAGAATAACCAGTATAATTGAGAAAGCATTAGAGGAGAAAAAGTCTGTTCAACAATATTTCTAGACGTTGCACAAGCGTTTGATAGAGTGTGGCATGAAGGACTTAACCACAAGTTAAGGAATCTTCTACCAATGCAATTTGCTAAGATACTGGAATCATACTTGAAAGATAGGTTCTTCAGGATTAAGTTAGATGACACATTTTCTGAATTGAAAGAAATCAATGCAGGAGTTCCGCAGGGCAGTGTATTAGGGCCGGTTTTATACCTACTATACACTTATGATCTTCCTACATTAGAAAACAACACAGTGGCAACTTTTGCAGATGATACGGTGATCTTAGCTGTTGGTAGAAGCAACGAAGAATCAACACAGAAGTTACAATCAGCTATAACTCAAATATATAAATGGACAAAAAGACGGAGAATAAAACTAAATGAAGCTAAATCAGTTCACATCAACTTTACAAACAGACGATTTGAACATATTCCTACTACCATAAATCGGGAAATAATACCGCATGCTATGCTAAACTACTGCATGGATGCTAAACTACGATGGAAAGCACACGTCAAGAAGAAAAGTGAAGAATTAAGACTTAAATACAGCAAAATGTATTGGCTGATGGGAAGGAACTCTTCTTTATCAACATACAACAAGCTTCTACTTTATAAGCAAATATTGAAACCGATTTGGACTTATGGTATTCAGCTTTGGGGTTGCACCAAACAGAGCAACATAAATATCATCCAAAGATTTCAGAATATGGTATTAAGGAACATCGTTGATGCACCTTGGTATGTCAGGAACAATGACCTTCATAGGGACCTTAAAATGAACCTCATCTTAAACGAAATCCAGGAAAAAGCACGGAGACATGAAGAAAGGTTCCGCCAACATGTGAACATTGAGGCAACTCAGCTCCTAAGCATCACGAATTTAGTTCGCAGACTTAAAAGAACCAAACCTTTTGAGCTGGTGTGATTGTCAGCTTAAGCAGCATTGTGCTGATCAAAAATCCACTACAAAGATGTGGTTTACATCAATTTACCAAACACTATGGAACGCCAATGGGAAGAAGCCATAGATTAATTTTAGTTAGTAAATTAAGTCAGAAACAAATTGCTCATTAGTCCAGGAGACTAGATTGTAATTACATAAAATAAATAAATAAAATTTATTTCAAATAAAAAAAAAAAAAAAAAAAATGTACAACCGCACAAAAAATAAAATCATGCACTTAATCAAGAAATCAAGAATTTTGATTTCTTTATCTATAAATAAATATGAATATATCCATACAATTTTTCCCCTGCAAAATCAAGCCAACAAAGTAAGTAAAATAATAGATCAATGAAAGGAAATTGAAACATTATTCTCCTACAAATTTTATCGGTTTACTATATAAGTAATCTTGACGTTTGTGTGTGAAAACTGCAACCTAAACTTCAATAAATTCCATTAAGTTAATAATTAAACTCAATACATTTAGCCTTTCGAAATGTTTTTACATAATTCCACGTTGTTCACATTCGTTTAATCGAAATTTGGCATACATAAATGAATACGTCATTATGTGTTGCAAACCAAATCTCAACTCAACTCAAATCAACATTTCCAAATTAGCATTTTATTTATATATGTATATAGTTTAGTTAATTTATAATTTTATAATATTAATTAAATTAATTTAATTCAATTTAATAATATTATATATATGTAATAATATTAGTTTTTAATAAAATTAATCATACCTAAATAAACTATTTTATATGGATTATATAAGGCGGTTTCCAATTCGACTCAAACTTATTCGATTATACGAAGTATAAGAATCCTATTTGAGTCGAATACACTAAAATTTCGTTGTGTTTGTATAGTTCATGTTTTATCATGAACACCATAGTTGTTTCATGAATACAAAAAACGCAAAGAGAGGAAACAACACCAACATACAAATAACAGAATCTTATATACTAAACCACCAACACACATTGAAGGTAAATATTTTCTACCATCTTCCATGTGCGTAGCAGGAGACTTATCATGTTTCCGTTATATTATATACAATACCCTTATAGAGAACATACAAACATTCCTGATCTATGTATACAGGAAAATATTTGTGACGACTACACCAAAACCAACAAAAATGTCTCTCTGTTTTTGTTAGGCAGAACAATAGGGTTGCCTCATGTACGTTTATTTAGAACTAAATTAACTTATTAATGTGTATTTATTTAGAACATTAAGATACTTTTATGATAGAACGTATTCCAATGATTTCAATATATTACACCTACATCAAAAAACATTGATGTTTTTTGGAGAAATATTGGTTTACATCGATATTTTTTGTGTATTTATTTTTGTGCTTTAATGTGACTGCGTAAATTGTGCAGCCTTTATTTTACTGCATTTTAATTTGACGGAATGCACAGTTTTGGCTGCAAATCTTAATTTTTGACCGATCTACTGCATAAACTGCGTAGCGGCTAAATTCTTGACAGCATGGTGTGTGTTGATTTGTTTTCGTTACATCATTTTTTTTTTCGAATATACAAAATTATCTTACACTTACACGACCGTCACAGAATTTCATTTCAATATTCTTTTGTTTTTTTCGAATCATACCCTACCTAAAAAAGTTTTACCTAAAAAAATAAGTGATAACTAATAACTTAAAACGCAATTTTAACAAATGAAATTATCTTAGAAAACCCTAAAGTTACTCGTATATAAATCTAAGCACCTTACAGAATAATGATGGTTTAAACACAAATTAAGCTAAACGTTAAGCACAATGATAGGTGAAATCATATTATTTTTACAGTACCGGTTGGATTGTGTTGAACCAATTTCTTAGATAAAAAATTAATCTGAATAAAATTCTAAAACATTGAGAATTAATTATCGGTTTTCTAAGTAAATGTTGTAGTAATTTATTTGTGTGTGTATAATAAATATCAAAACACTTTAAAAATAATGTTGACACAATTATTATTGTTTGTAGTCACGTTTTTTATCGCCTTATAACTGGATCGATACAATGATAACTAAAATTGTGACTTAAACTGATTTGAATTTATATATTTTTCACATGTTCCAAAGAAAATTGTGATTTATTTTGAGGAGTGGGAGCTCTTGCACCTATCAATCTAATCATTTAAATTGAATGTACGGAAGTGAAGATAACGGTTTAATACGGTTTTGTTTTCGTTCCAGATTTCGATGTTGAATCATTTTTTTTTAGGAAATTCCTTCGATAATTATCGTATTTATTGCAATAACATATCGAGCGTGTGGGCTTATGTAATTATAAGTACTTTACGCCAGGATGTAACAAATTTGCAGACGAGTTCACAAAGTTTTATAAATTCAGTACTTTACATTTTTAAAGTTCAACAAATTAAATTGTGACAGGAACGAAGACACTTAAATCGACACTTATATGGTAACTAAATCACTAAAAGATATCAGAATTTGAATTGTACTAACTTAAAAAAAAAAAATCCTATTGATGATAACAATTTCGCAAATTTAAATAAACACTCAAATTTATTTACATTGTTTAAGAACAATGCCTGGCAAGGCATTAGTGCTAATTTTAACAG
This sequence comes from Tipula vernalis, assembly GCA_958295665.1. Classification (NCBI taxonomy): domain Eukaryota; kingdom Metazoa; phylum Arthropoda; class Insecta; order Diptera; family Tipulidae; genus Tipula; species Tipula vernalis. The sequence continues at coordinate 168,600,119 of OY282559.1, forward strand.
TTTGTTTAATGCTTTTGATGATTTAATATTTGATTTTTATTTAATTGTATTGGTTAGTAATTCAATTGTCTGTTAAATATTTAATTATTAATTAATTAATTAATTCGTTTGTAATGTTTAAAGACAAATATCTTTGTATCTAAAATAAGCGATAAAGAACCCGCTAAAAAGGCTAGGGCTGTGCTTCTAATCGAGATTGGCAACACGTATCGCCGTGTAGCCAGAATCATCGGTGTATACTTATCCACGAATAATCGAACTGTACAATGGTTCAGCAAAACTGGTTCTTACGTTAAGAGACGAGGGCAAGGCTGAAAACCCGTAATGCTTTAGAAATGGTCCAAAGTGTGCGAATAAGTGAGCATACCGTGAAACGAAAATTTAGTGAGTGATTGTAGATTGCGGCTCGCTTACAGTTGAACGATAGGTTTTTTTTTTTTTTTTTTTTTTTTTTTCGTCCCTGCCCAAAAGCGGCTAGCACTACGACCTAAAAGATCTTTTGTGCTATTGGGTACTGTTACTCCAGGAGCTTCTCCACCTCTCTAATAAAGGCGAGAATGCTGTTTATAGAGGCCAATTTACATTTCTCCGGGGTCAGATACCTCTCTTCAAAATGAATCCACCTCCGTGTGCACAGAGCACCACACTCACATAGTATGTGTTCTGCGGTTTCTGTCTCTTCCAAACAGAGTCGGCACTTCGTCTCTGTGGACAGGTTCATTTTGTTCAAATGATATCTCAGGTTACAGTGACCTGAGAGAAAACTCACAAGTTTCCTAATATTTCCTTTGCTGAAATTGATCGCCAAATTTTTGTGGTGAAATGGTCTGATCAAAGATTTGGCTTGTCTAAGGCCGGGAATACAGTTCCAATAAGTCAAGCACTGTATTTTTTCCCATTTACTGATTGTGTAGGTTGCAGAAGCCCACGGGATACCACAAAAAGGCTCAGGGCCAATGAGTGTAGTCGACGAGCCTGCCCGTGCAAGTTCGTCGGCTATCTCATTTCCAGTGATGCCCATGTGACCAGGCACCCACCACAACCTTACTTTGTTTTGACAAGAGAGAGATTGTAGCAGTTTATAACAACTTTGAACCGACTTGGAAACCAAGCAGTTAGAAGCCAATGCTTTCAGTGCTGCTTGGCTGTCAGACAAAATGTGGATGGATGCGCCTTTAAGACCTTTGGTCATAATAATAGAGGCGCAGATTTCGATGGCGTGAATTTCGGCTAGAAAAACACTGGGGTAAGTACCCAGTGATTTCGATATTTTGTGATTGGGTCCAAAGACACCAATGCCGACTCCACTATCCATTTTTGATCCATCAGTGTACCAGACTAGGCTGTTAGGTTCCATCTGCGGTAACCCAGTATCCCAGTCTGTTCTATCGGGGATTGTTACCACGAAATTCCTGCCAAAGCAGAGTTCTTTCGGCATAACGTCCGGGACACTAAAGAACATATTCAGGTCTGGAAGTTCATTCAAAATGTCCAGGTGACCCATATGGTCATCATGACTGTATTGATTCGCGAGCTTCAATCTAGCTGCACAGGTAGCAGCTGATTTTTTGACGTGGATATGAAGTGGAGTGAGCCCGATGAGAGCTTCCATTGCCGCCGTAGGGCAGGTGCGCATAGCACCTGTAATTCCGAGACATGCTAGTCTCTGTAATGAGGTCAGCTTGTTCATAATAACTTTTTGCTGTACCTTAGGCCACCAAACTATTGCCCCATATGTTACAATTGGCCTCACTATCATGATGTACATCCAGTAAATCATTTTTGAGTTCAGGCCCCAGGTCCTGCCGAACATACGCCGGCAGGCCCACATGGCCCTGGCCGCGCGTTCGGTAGTTGAAGTAATATGAGAGTTCCAAGTTAGTTTCTTATCTAGGACAACACCCAGATATTTGACTTCATTGGAGTATCCGATATTTATATTATTAAGACTAATTGAACCAAGGTTCAAATTACGTCTTTTGGTGAAGGGCACCAGGACTGTTTTGCTAGGGTTAATCGAAAGGCCCTCCCCAGTGCACCAATTCGAAATAACAAGCAAAGCCTGTTGCATGCTGGCGGACATCGTACGTTCATGCCCTCCAGAGACTATGATAACCAAATCGTCCGCATAACCAATGGCATCGTACCCAAGTAGATGTAAATTATCAAGCAACTCGTCGATCACGAGTGACCACAGCAAAGGGGACAGGACACCGCCCTGCGGACACCCTCTTGCTGCCGTAATCGTGACTGACTCATTACCTAATTTAGATGTAATCTTCCTACTAACCAACATGGAACTAATCCAGTGGTTAGTCGGATCGTCAATACCTCTACGCTTGATTGCCCTAGCAATTGAGTCGTATCCAGTATTGTCAAAAGCTCCCTCAATATCCAGAAATGCACACAGAGCAATTTCTTTCGAGCGATAGGCTGCTTCAATCTTGGTGACAAGTAGATGCAGCGCACCCTCTGTGGATTTGCCTTTCCTATAGGCGAATTGATTTGGATTTAGAGGTCTGGTTGCCGTTAACCAGTCTCTGATATGAAGATCTATAAGTCGTTCCATGGTTTTAAGAATAAACGATGTAAGACTGATAGGTCGAAAGGACTTAGGAAGTTCACATGGCCGATTGCCAGGCTTTGGGATAAAAACCACGTTTACTTGACTCCAAGCCTGTGGTATGTGACCCCAATTGAAGCTAGTAAAACGATACGTTAGGGACATTCTTCTGGGACATGTAGTTCCATTCGCTTCATTTATCGGAGACAGTAAACAAATAGTTGGGCTTTATACAGAGTGAATTTTCGAAAGTTATGGTCATAATACAAAAGGTGAGAAAAATATTAATGTATTTGTATCTCGTTGATATAAATGAAAGAGCATAATAGGAATACATCGTTTTGTTTCGCTCTCTTTAAGGAAAAATACTTGTACAGTAGCACGACAATAAAAATTTTATATCACCAAATCTGTGCTAAGGCAGAATTATAAAATAGAATATTCTGATAATTTATATATTGGTTTTGTTTTGTTACAATTTTTACAGTTTAAAATTTGTGACTGTCATGGAATAAATGTAATTAAATCCTGAAACTGCAACAACAAAATAACTTTTGTTTTTTGAAAACTTTTGTATTTTTTATTTATTTATTTTTATTTTTATTAAAATGATAAATTGTCAGAAGTTTTGCGGGAGCTTAAGGTGTACAGATTATTCGAAGGGGTCTTTACTTTAGTATAACGATTAATAATTTTATTTTGTTTCAGAATCTAACATAGTTCCAGAGTTAATCATTCGTAAGGGGATTACATTTTATCCTGGGTCCCTATTCTTGAGTACGATACGAATCTGTGTACGAAACGAAAGTCCAATTCGATCCGTAAATCCTTTGGTATTCCTGAATACAAACGAACAATTTTAATTTTTGTAGTGTAGGAAAATAACAATTTTGTTTTACGTGAAACATCCTTAAAATAACAGTGTAAAACTGAAAATAAACGTAAATACATATGTCAAATTTTTGACATCAATTTAGTTTTTAATTGGCTACGTGAATAAAAACGAATCCGCGCCATTTTTGATAAATATTATTTTATATCAAACTAAATTAATTATATGAAATAAAAGGAAGTAAAAATATGTATATAGCAAAATACCAGTTTGGTAAAATTTTTGTTTTATTTATGAAGTTTTTCGTGATTGAGACGTTGAGGGATCCGGAATTTAATAGAAATTCTCAGTATACTATTATTTATAAATTATGTAAAATTTTGCTAAATAAATAATATTTTAATTTTAAAAAAAATTATCTTTCAATTTGTATTGTGAAATAAGGGAAATTTGGTCACGAATCATGCTTAGACGAATTCGTACAAGAATTAGGCGTATTCGTATTCAGAAAAACCAATGACACGAATTCGTATAATTTTGATTCGTATTCGTATTCAGGAATAGGGGCTCTGATTTTTAGAAATAAAGTTATAACCTGACTCAGCTTTCCAGGAACAACAAGCAGTTAATAATCGTGTACGTAGTCCAGGAATTGTGATTTCTTTTGTTAACTAATCCATTAAATTTATTACGAACAAATTTACTAACTATCAACTGGGTGTGTAACGAAATCCAGGTTATCAAAATCCCGATTTGTCAAAATCCGGTTTTTTTTGTTAACCCTGATTTTCAAACTAGCGCGGCAGTTTAATAACATTTTACACGGCAGTATATAACATATTAGTAAAGTACTTTTCATACCAGGCGCCTCGGCTTTGAGCTTCGTGAATAAAAATTTTTTATTTCGTTTTTTAATTATGTAAATTAGTTTTATTCGATTGATACCGATTAATTTTATAGTAATAAATTCAATTTGTTGAAGACAATAAATTCAATTTGTTGTTTGTTTAAGTGAAAATTTAAAAAAAAAAAAAAAATATATTGCAATGAAGTTATCTACAAAGCCAAGGCAATGCGTTCCACACTCGACTGCGAGATTTTAAAGTAGTACAAAGCGAAGTGCTTTCTCAACATAACCTACAAATCACATTTTTTGCAAAAATATTTCATACTTACCAAAAAATCTAGCTCATATGTACGTTACAAATCTAGAATATCTCAGTTCTTGCCATAATTCACGTGTAAAATAGACCTAAATAAAATATTTGATAGCAACCAAATGTTCAAAGCCAACGCCACCGGTATGAAAGGGTCTCAGCTTCGCATTTGTGGTAACTAAATATTTCGAGGCGAGGCCCCTGGTATGAAAAGTACTTTACTCTCGAATTTAAATGTCGCAATCCATTTTAACGACGAGCTGCACCGAAGCATGCTCATCGTTTGCTTGATCTGTGGCCCTATTCTGGCTATTCCCTGGGAATTGGTAATTGGGAAAATTATTGCTATATTTTCAAACTTCAATAATTCCCAATTTTTTATTCGCCAATTCCCAAAAGTGTATTCTGGCGTAATTGGAAATTATCCAATAGGGAAAACACTGTTTCAAATTCTGCAGCAGCCATTATTTAAAAATTTTATTTTCTACATATAAAATAAAAACTTTACCGATACTACATTGTAAATAAAATAATGAAAATACACAAAACAACCAGCTTCTTCTAATTCCCCAAAAAAAAAAAATTTGGGAAAATTAAACGTCAAAACTTACATAAAATTGAATTATTTTTTCCCTACATTAAAAATTCCCAATCGCCAGAATACAATTTTGGAAAAAATAATTCCAAACTGCTAGAATACTGTCAGAATAGTTCAATTCCCAATTCCCAGGGAATAGCCAGAATAGGGCCAGTGGAGCTTTACAAGCGATGGGTCAACTAGATATAAGAGAAAATCATTATATCTTGAAGAGATGTTATTCTTAAGCTTTACTGGATGCCGATTTATATCGATTGTAATGTGTTTTAGTGCGACAGTTTTTGTTTTCAAACTTCTTCGTTGTATTGCTTTTTTGATGATGAAGTTGCTTCTGTGCTGTGATGAGTTATTAAACTTCTTTTCGGCGTTTTCGCGATAATTGTCTCTATGCCTCACCTGGTAATATTTAGAGCATTTCTATTTGATGAATGCTGAACGTGTAGGATTTAACATAGTGCCATAAGTGATTTTAGTTTGATAAAATTACGGCTATTTTTGATTATCGTATGGCATAAACTTGCGTTAAATCGTTAAATTCAGCAATTTGTCTGCTTCGTTCAATAGAGTGTCAATATTTGTACTTTGCTTGTATTCGTTGAGCACATAATTTCTTTGCCAGATTTGAGACCAAGGACGAAAATTAGGCACTCGAATTGGTCAAGTTCCAAATCTTTGATTTTGAAGAGTTTACACTGCAAATTTACTAGAAAATTTAAACTGTCAATTATTAGAAAGTTTTTGATAATTTTTGAAGGTAATTTAAACAAAATACATATTGACTACCTAATAGAAATTTAAACGGAACTTATGAATCAAATTCATGGCGTTCTATTAAAAATATATGTTAGACTTTGGCAACGTAAACATTAACGTGTACAATCCAAATTAACAGATTTATGTAAGGAGCTCTTATGAGAAACCGTTAAAGATAACAAATTTCTCACATGACGTTCGTCAAAATATGATTTTGTTGCTTAGAGGCTAAAATCGACCCTTACCGTTTGAATATGTAATTCCTGTAACATCCCTTCTAATAATAATTAGATTTACACTATGTACATAATCAGTTTACTTTGACAACATTTATTTAAACTAGATTCGTAGAAAATAAAATTCACAACACGAAAAAAAAATATTTTTATATCGAAACTAAATTAGGTAATTAGTTACTGATAAGGAAATTTATAAAAAAAGTTACTATATAAATTGACTCGACTTCTTATTGAACAACTTAGACAGTACTTAAGGTTCCAAGTGATTAATTGTTATAAATTGTGCAAATTAGAATTTAGACGCAGAAAAATGAAATTATTATTGGCAGTGTTATTAATAAATGGATATCTATTGTTAGTGCATGGTCATGGGATGGTTCTAGAACCACCAGGCCGTTCGTCAAGATGGCGCTACGATGAGACAGCTCCAACAAATTTTGAAGATAATCAATTATTTTGTGGTGGGTTCCAGGTAATAAAGTGTAATTTGTGTGTAATCACAACGTATTAAATAATTTTACTATTCCAATATTAGGTTCAATTTGATAAAAATGGTGGAAAATGTGGATTGTGTGGTGACAATTATGCAGATCCTCGTCCACGTGAAAATGAGCTCGGTGGTAAATATGGACAAGGTGTTATTGTAAGGACATACAAACAGGGTGGAACCCTTCCTGTCGGTACATTAATTACGGCTAACCATTTGGGATATTTCTATTTCCAACTATGTGATTTTAGTCGAAATGGCGAAAATGAAAATTGCTTCCAACAATATAAATTAAATGTTGTTAACGGTGATGACAAATACTATCTTAATTCGGGTGCTGTTGGTTGGTACAATGTAACGCTTCAGCTACCTAAACAACTCGTCTGTGATCACTGTATTCTACAGTGGACGTATCGCACAGGAAATTCGTGGGGTGATTGCGGCAACGGTACCGGTACTCTTGGTTGTGGTCCACAAGAGCATTTTAGAACGTGTTCGGATATCAAAATCGTTCCAAGTTGATAAACTATTATTTACATAATTTATTTCTCATATTTATTGAATAGATACTTAATATAATATACTATTAAATAAATCGTAGTTTTTATTCAATTAATAAAACATTTTATTCTAGTTCAACAATCTACAATAAACCTGGTTGAGTTGATTTTCAATCAATCGATCATGGTTTGTTATGTAAATAATATACACCTCTTTATCGAACTCAAACTATTAATTAATTAAATGTTTTGTAAAATTGTGATAATAAGTCAATCAACTAACTGTTTCAAATTCGCAACTATAACCCCGTTTTATTGTATTTCGTTAAAACAGCAGTAGTACTTTAGTTCGAAACCCCAAATTTATAATGTCGCGTTATCTACCTTATCACTAATTTGTTTACTTTCCAAAATCAAAATTATTTTATATTACGCGGAACTATGTCGAGTGTACGCTATCAGAAACTATTTATCACCGATCTAATATAAATGTTTTATGAGTATAGGCATTATAGTTACTAGCCTTTGTATTAATTTATACTTATAATTTATGTGCAAATAAGTTTTAGATAGTAACAGATGTCAAATTGGCAATCATTATACAAATCAGAAATGCTTATTTGTTTAAAGGGTGATGAGTTCAAGGTGTGAAAGTTCAAGTTCTAATGTCTTCTTGAAAAGGGTTTGCTCAAGATTCCTCCACATAAAGTCATATAATTTCGGGTGATTTTAACCTGCCCGTCTACGTCACATGCATATTAACCATTTTCGTAAAGACCAGAAACAAATATATTTAAAATGCCTTACAGACCTAGTCTCACTTTTGTGACATTACTAAGCAAACTATGTCTCAAAAATAATTTAGGTATCAATTTCAAACTGGATGTTACAATTGTGGCAAGGGCCTATTACAATCGTGAGGGTTGGATTCCTGACTGTTAGTCGTCAACTCTAGATAAAACATTTATTTTTTGGGTCGGAATGGATTGAGACGCAGAGTATTGCATTTTATAAATACATATAAACACTTAACAAATAAAATAGAGGGTACCCTTCATCGAACAACAGCAGTATTGATATATCCTCCCAAATAGAATTTATTAATAACAGCATTTTTGTGTGTGCTAAAAAAAGAATACAAGAAACCAACGAGCGAGTTCATCAATTGCGTTACATTTTTGGTTTAAAAAGTCAATAACATGTTCTAGTTTCTGTTTAAAGAATGAACTTACTAACAATAATTGTAAAATAAAAAATTGAAAGGAGATGACCCTATAAACTTTACATACACCCGTACGTCTCTTCCTCCTCTTCGCCCTCGCAACTGCGACAGTAGTCATGTGAGAAGAAACCAAGTCTACTCGCATGCCTGCCTATGAGGGTGCCCTGTAATCACTCCAAAAGAGATCAGCTGTTTGGATCTCGTCAAGTCCAACTTTGGCCGGACCTGCCGAGTTATTACGCATGAGGTGCTACTTGAGCAGTTCTCGTTCATCAACTGGCTAGCTTCCTTCTGAAGCAGCAGTTTGCATAACGCAAGAGACAATAATATCCTTTCGCTTTTTGAAATGTGGTCCGTTGTACCACGTCGCGCCAGTTCATCGGCTTTTATATTCCCTGTACTATTGAAATGTTCTGGCACCCATATAATATGGATGTTAAACTGATCTGTCATGTCATTAAGAGATGAGAGACAGTTCGACTACTTTCGACGTGAGAAGGGGTGCTTGAAGCGCTGATTGAGTCGCAGCTACTTCAGCTTGAAAAATCATTTGATTAGTAGCTGATACTAATTAAATTTATGTTTATTATATTTAGTCTGAGCTACTGTTTTATAAGGTTTAAGTAAAATTTAAATTAATTATTATTACGATTTTCAGAAGAGCCCAGAAACTTGATTCAGTAACCTAATAAGTGTTATTTCAAAATTTAGTTACCATCGAACGAGAAAGACGTGTTTTTTGTCTTTCTGTCTAAATTAAATTTTAATTTAAGACGTGTCCGAACTTTGTGATAATTATTCCAGCTGTAATAAATATGACCTTATTTTGTATGCAACCAAATTATCACGGCCACTACATGTTGTAAATTTAACACTTCTGTAATAATATTCATAAGCAAAAGTGCGCAATAACAATAATTACTCCGTATCACGTTTGAAAAATTTGCAACGAACTTATTACAAAATATGGAAGAGAAAATTATTTGCCTAACGTCAAGATTATTACAAAAAAATATATTATCACGGACTTCGGACACGTCCTGACATGTAAATTCAGTGAATCAAAAGTGCAGTTTGTGTCATTAATTATTATTCGGTCAGTAATCTTAATATTGCTAAAAAATAAATATACATATGTATGTATATTGAGTGCTGATTAAAATGATTTAGTAATAACTTATTAAAATTATATAGAATCATATACTTATCTTGTAAGCGGCTAATTTCACCAAAACTTCACCAATTTTTTATTGGTAAACAAAAATTATATAATTTTTGTTTACCAATTCAAAGACAGTAGCACTTATGATGCCTATTTGTAAATTATTTATCTTCATCTACAATTAATTTGTAATAGATTAACGCGTTAGCTTTGTATAACATAACAGAATGTGCTCGATTTAGTAAAGTAAAGATACGTGAGTTAGCGAAATTTATTCCTTTTACAAACTAAAGTCAATTAAAAAAAAAAAAAATAAACAAACTTATTAATAAATTATGAATAAATTTAATTATAATTTTCGATTTATATTTGTTTTTTTATTGTGAGCATTAAAATTAATTTGCGATATTTTGCATGGTCCTTCGAGCCGGATATAGCTGGCATCCGTAATATTAATAGTTATTTTGTTTGAACTTTGTCATACACAAACAGTCTTATTTAAATACAATTATATAAGTGAAGTGAGCAATTTAATATCAAATATTCAATCAATTATATAAAATTAAATAAGCTTAGAATTAAATATATAAACTTTAGATATAATAAATAGTGATTGTGCAAATGATTAGAACAATAGACCGATATTTCAAGTGTTCCATTATTTGAGGTGTGAACGGCTAAAAAAAACTTATATTAGTGCGCATATTTGTTATGACTTAATCTAAATTATTCACTTGATTATTCAAATCCCAATTTCGTAACGGCGGATGCTCGTGATGCGCACTCATTGCAACACAAAATCAACCGTATTTCCCAGATTAAAACATTCGCCAAAGGTGACCTATCTCACGAAACGATAGAACGGATTTAAGTTAAAATAACGCTTTTGAATCAAGAGTGGAATGATTACAAGGAAGCTGAGAAAAATTACAAGGATAATGCTTGAGATAATGCCGAGATCATCGCGCTTCAAGATATTCTTGAAACTAAATATTTTGAGACAAAAGGCAAACTTAAGCAAGTAGAGTTAAAATTTACAAAAAAAGAACAACACGATGAGTTTAATACCAGCTTTCAACTTATTCTGAATTTAATTCTTTTCGCGATTTATTCGAAGCTTCGAAGATTTCGAAAGTACACAAATTTCAATATCTTAAAGGATCGGTGAAAGGTGAAGCAGCCGCATTGGTACGCCACATTTCCATCACCAAAGTAAATTAAGATGAGTCGTGGAAAATAATCAAGAATCGGTACGACAAAAAGAAGCAGGTGACAAAAATGCTGTTGAAACAATTTATGGACCAACCGTCGACCAAGTGTCTTTCTTCACCATATGCGTGATGTGTCTGACGAAGTGTTACGAGGGCTCAAGGTTTTGGATGACAAGGCGGGGTCACGCGATCGATGGTTGATCCACATCCTGGTTAACAAGTTTGACCAAACCACGAAACACGATTGGGCCCAATACAGCTTCGGAATCGAATTCCCAACAATCTCAGAATTTTTAAGCTTCCTAAAAAAAACAAAGTGATACTTTGGAAAGTTGTGAGATTACAAAGCGTAGCACCTATCGGCAAGTAGCGTCTCCCAACCTCAAAGTGATACATTTAGATATCCAATCAATAAGTTGTTTGAAATGCGGTCTAAACCATTATCTACGCAATTGTAAAGATTTTCTGTGTCTTTCGACAAACGACAGGAGAAATTTTGTAGCCGATAATAAACTATGTTTCATATGCCTGTTTAAAAGTCATCTATCGCAAGCTTGTCGTTCGAAATTTAGAGGTGGCATATGGCATATGTCGTAACACTACTTTATGCACGGAAATCGTTCCAACTTCTTCAAAGAAACTAGAGGCAAATGCTGAATCTTTAGACGTCACCCATGCACATGTCACATTAAGAGGTTTACTGCGCTGTTGCCGACAGCTGTCATTAGGGTGTAAGACTCTTCAAATCAATTCCAACGATGCCACGTATTATTGGATTCTCGAGCGCAGGCATCTTTAATGTCTGAATTGTGTGCTCAAGGACTGGTATTGCCTCGGAAGGATGTGAAAATTGTAAGAAAAAGTCTTACACCTGGCACTGAAACGACCAGAGGTTCAATAACAATTAAGGCAGTGTGTGGTGTGTACAACCCTATCTGCAAAAGTAAACATAAATGAAATGTAACCAACTTCATGTTGTAAAAGATGTTTTTCCGGCATCTAAGTTTTGTTAGTAGTTTTTAAGTATGAATTTTGTAACACGAAGAACGAATAAAAATAAACGCGTGTAATAAACTAAACATTATTTTAATTGAACGAGACATAACAATAGCGACGAGATAAAAAAAACAAATCATTAATATCATAAAATTAATAATACAAGAATTTACGTATCACAATAATTATAAGGAAAAATATTAAATAAAAAAAACTACAACGAAAATATATATATATATATAAAAAAAAAAGATGGCGAATACACAATTTATGATGCTGCCAATTTTTAACCATCAGAAAGATGACTTCAGGATATATAAAGGTCGGTTATTAAGCAGTTTTACAGCATTAAAAATCGAAACGGAAGATAAAAAAAAAGCTACATTATTGTCAGCGCTTCACGAAACCACATACACGTTAATTTACAAATTAACATCGCCATCAGATCCATCAAGTGTAACGTTGGAGAAATTATACGAGATTTTGAACAAATATTGTTCCAAACAAACATTAGTTTGGAAGGAAAGACGAACATTTATGGAATTACGAAAGGGGGAAGGAGAATCAATCCAGGATTGGGTAGTCAAAGTTAGAGATTGTGCATCAGAGTGTAAATTCGGAGACAGGTTAGACGAAATGTTATTGGATAAATTTGTGACGGGTACCAGCGGGAAATTATTTGATCGAAGAGGACGAGAAATAAACCCTAGAAAAACTGGTGAGCATAGCAGAGAGATACGAATTAAGGAAAACAACGGTATCACAAGACTTTGAGGTTAATTTGGTAAAGTCGAATAAAAAAGGGTCAACAACGATGACTCATCAAAACGGGCCAATTAGGAGGTCCAACAGTTGTGTTCATTGTGGCTTCAGCAATCATGCCGAAAAAGATTGTAAGTACAAAAATGTTATTTGTTACAAGTGCAGTAGTAAAGGACGCATGGCGTCAGTGTGCAAAGTTCAAAGGGGAAACGATAGTACCAACAGAAAATTTATAAGAGCAATGAGCGACGAGGAAAGCGATTCGGATAATGAAATAAATGGTATACGAGTGAATGGAAAGGGCACTTCAATTAATAAAATAGACAATAAGTTAACATTAGATTTGTATATTGAAAATATAAAATTAAGGTTTATGATAGACACCGGGGCAGCTGTATCCGCGATACCGGAGCATATTTTCGACAAATATTTTAATGTAGAATCATTAGAAACAGAGGTTTCGTTTATTACAGGTTACGGTGGGGAGCAATTAAGTATTAAGGGTATTTTTCGATGCATGGTTAATTATAATAATATGACGAAAGAATGTAAATTTTATGTGATACAAAACGCTTCTTGTTGTATAGTTGGTCGAATTTTTTTTGAATTATATAAAGTCAAAGAAATTAAATTAAATAACGTGAATCATGAGGAGCTTCGTCTAAAGGAAATCGTGGATAGTTTTTCGGATTTATTTGATGGCACAATCGGAAAATTGAAAGACGTGAAAGTTAAATTAGAATTTAATCAAGAAATAGATCCGATATTTGTAAAAGCGAGGCCCGTTCCATTTGCTTTTAGAGAAGCAATTGAAAAACAGTTGCACGATCTGCAAAGCGAAGGTGTAATTACAAAAACGGAAAGTACGGAGTGGGGAACACCTTTGGTACCAATATTGAAAGACGATGGGCAGATGCAGATTTGCGCGGATTATAAAGTTACGATAAATCGGTATTTAAAGGACACAAACTACCCACTACCGAGGATCAAAGAGATAATGACAAGGCTCCACGGAAGTAAATATTTTTCAAAACTGGATTTATCAAGGGCGTACAATTAAATCGAACTGGACGATGACTCTAAAAAAAGTGTAACTTGGAGCACACATGTGGGAAATTACGTGATGAATAGATTGCCGTATGAAGTGAAACCGGCAACAGGTTTATTCCAACGAGAAATTGAGAAGGTTTTACAAAATATTCTGGGAACAATAAATTTTCTGGACGATATAGTAGTATCAGCTCCAGATCTGAGGCAGCATAACGAACGGTTAGAGTCGGTTTTTAGAAGATTACGTAACGCGAATTTGAGATTACGGAGAAGTAAATGAACGTACGCAAAAGAAAGTATTCAGTATTTAGGACATATAATTACGGAAGAAGGATTCAGAAAGATAGACGATAGAAATAAGATATTAGATATGAGAACACCAATAAATCCATCGGAATTGAAATCATTTTGTGGGTTTATTAATTACTATGGAAAGTTCATTAATAACCTAGTAACGAAAATGGCTCCACTTTACGAACTTCTAAAGAAAAATCAGACTTATGGATGGACACACGTATGTCAGACAGCGTACCAGAACATCGAATCGGAAGTAGTTTCAGATGTTGTGTTGGTGCATTACGATCCAAAAACTCCAATAGTTCTGACCTGTGACGCGTCCAATGTCGGGATCGGTGCAGTAATCTCACACTTGTATCCAGATGGTACGGAACGACCGATAGAATCTGCTTCACGAATGTTAACGCAGGCAGAGAAAAATTATGGGGTTATACAATAGGAAGCATTGGCTATAGTATATGGTCTCAAGAAATTTTTCCAGTATTTAATCGGAACGCATTTTACTCTAGTAACGGACCATAAACCACTTTTGAGTATTTTCGGGGAAACAAACACCTTCACCTTTTTTTAGTAGAGCAATTTTGAAAAATTCATAAAAACCCTTTGACGGGTCGCGCAAATATTTCATATGACCCAGAACATCCCAAAAGGTACATACAATACGATGGCATACTCAGATACGCGTAGCCATCTCTACGATAGCGTGTTAATGGCCGTCAAACGAACACTTTCACCTTTTTTTGAGTAGAGCAATTTTGAAAAATTCATAAAAACCGTTTGACGGGTCGCGCAAATATTTCGTATGACCCAAAACATCCCTAAAGGTACATACAATACGATGCCATACTCAGATATGCGTAGCCATCTCTACGATTGCGTGTCAATGGCCGTCAAACGAACACCTTCACCTTTTTTTGAGTAGAGCAATTTTGAAAAATTCATAAAAACCGTTTGACGGGTCGCGCAAATATTTCATATGACCCAAAACATCCCCAAAGTTACATACAATACGATGGCATACTCAGATACGCATAGCCATCTCTACGATAGCGTGTCAATGGTCGTCAAACCCCTAGTTATTTTAATTATATGCTTAAACTGTTGTTAGGTTTTTTTGTACAGCGTTACACTTTTACTAATACATTCACATATTTTGTCATTTGTCATAAACTTCACGTTAACGGAAAAGAAAGGAATCCCTCAAATGTCTGCGAGCAGACTACAACTTTGGGCAGTTCATTTGGCGGCTTTTAATTTTACGGTAAAACATGTGCATTCGGATAAAAATCAAGCGGACCTTTTGTCTAGAATACCAATAGAACCAATACCAAAAGAATTGGACAACGACACAAGTTATTTGTACTTTTTAAGTCAAAATAAGGATATTCCAATCCAGTACGAAACGGTATACAGCGAAACAGTTAAAGACGAGGTTTTGATATCGGTTATGAAAGCCGTTAGAGACAACAATTTTATAGATATTCCAAACGGCGGAGAGTATAAAAGATTGTTAAGGAATCGAACGGAATTAACAGTTGAAAATGAAATATTGATGAGAGGACATCGAATTGTAATACCTAAAGCGTTAAGAATGCGTATATTGCAAAAATCACAAAAGTCATTTAGGTATTGTCAAAACAAAAAGCTTACTTAGATCATACGTATGGTGGCCATCCGTAGACAACGATATAGAAGACTTAATTAAAGGATGTGATGCATGTCTTTCAGCTCTGCCAAACCCACGAAAGGCGGATTGCATTTCTTGGCATATTCCGACCAAACCATTCGAAAGGCTAGAAGATATAATAAACGATTTTCTTATCGATTACAGAAACGTAGATCATTGCACGAGTGGTATCAAACTATCAAATCAAATTTTGAATTTCAATCCGAGGTTAAGGTTTGATCTTCTGAGACCAAAAATTAGTAAAGTAAATGACTTCGATATTACGGAAAAAGGGGTATCAATTAGGAAATTTGAGGAAGGAGAGGACGTGATAATTCGAGACTATACGCAGTGAACAACAAACCGCGATGGGTTAATGCTCACGTAATTGAGGTGTTAGGTCCGAGGAATTATATGTGTCAGTTGGCAAACGGAAGGAAGATAAAACGACATGTAGACCAGATTAGGAGTAGAACAAAATCAACTATGGATCCGAAAGGCAAAAGACGATGCGAAAATAGCGAAACTTCTCATGATATATAGATAAAGATGTAAACAGTAAAACTAATGTTGAGTCAGAATATATTATGATAAAAAAGAGTAAGGTAAGGATTTCCACCAACCAAATCTGAATGAACAGATGGGAAATGATGATAATATGATTATAAACGATAATTCAAGGAAATTAAGAAGTAGAGATAAAATAGTTAAGCCAGATAGGCTAAATTTATAAAAAAATGTTAGATTAAAGAGTAACAGTTGAAGTAATGATTATTTTAAGATTTTGTATACTTGAATTGTGTTTATGTAATTTGAGTGTATGGATTACTATATACGAAGGGAATAGTTTATTTAAGGGGAACGATTGTGGTATATAAAAATATTGTACAACCCTATCTGCAAAAGTAAACATAAATGAAATGTAACCAACTTCATATTATAAAAGATGTTTTTCCGGCATCTAAGTTTTGTTAGTAGTTTTTAAGTATGAATTTTGTAACACGAAGAACGAATAAAAATAAACGCGTGTAATAAACTAAATATTATTTTATTTGAACGAGACTTTATATTCAAGTGTAAAAGCAATAACCCTAGACGTTTTAATTTTTTCAAAATTAACAAACTCTTTACATTCTTGTGAAATAAATACGTCTAATTTAATGAAAATTAAAGGGTTACAATTGGCAGATCCACACTTTAATAAACCTGGAATGGTGGATATTATTATTGGAGCAGACCATTTCTTCAAGATACTACGTGGAGGTCGTCTAGAAAATTTAGAAAATGATTTAACGGTACAAAATTCTGTTCCACTGGATAATAGCAGGGGAAGCCAAGAAAACACAATATCCAACCACGAGCTTTAACTTCCAAGTTGGTCTAAATGTTGAGACAATCCGAAAATTTTGGGAAATGGAGGAACTTCCCAGCTGTAATCCACTTTCCAAAGAAGAAAGCGATTGTGAAGAACATTTCAAACTAAATTTGGTACGACATAATTCTGGCAGATATATTGTGAAACTACCGCTCAAAGAATCGAACACAACACTGGGAAATTCAATAAACATTGCGAAAAAACGATTCGTCAATTTAGAAAATAAATTAAAACGCGAACCTAAATTGAAATCGGAATATGTAAAGATTACGCGAGAATACATGACATTAGGACATTTATGTCAGATTCCTAGAGACATTACACGCCGTTACAAAGGAGGGAAGTACCACTACAATATTGCGCGTCGTGTTCGATGGTTCCTGCAAAACTACCAACGGCAATTCCATAAATGACATAATTATGGTCGGTCCAATCATACAACCAACCCTGTGGACTATATTATTGAAATTCCGATACAATAGAATTGCGTTGACGGCGGACATAAAAAAATGTACAGGCAAGTTATGGTATCTGAAGATGTCATAAATATCAGCAAATCCTGCGGCGAGAAAATGAAAATGAACCTTTGAAATCCTATAAACTTACCACTGACATTTGGAATGTCTAGCTCAGCATTTTTAGCACAAGATCTCTACAGCAAACTGCATTTGATTTCCAAGAAGAATATCCACTCATTGCTGATGAAATTTTCTATAATTTTAATATATAGTAGATGATTACCTATCTGGCGCGGATACCGTCAAAGAAGTCCGACATCTCAAAGAAAAATTAGAGTACGTTTGAAATCAAATAGGATTTAATTTGAGGAAATGGCGATTTGAAACGAGATGCAGATTCATGGGTTTTGTGATGCCAGCGAGCGAGCATATGCAGCTTTGATTTATAGCCTATTTAAAAATGAGAAAGGAGAAACGCAAAGTGGCACCGATAAACCAAGTTTCGTTACCTCGATTGGAATTATGTGGTGCACATCTGCTGTCCAAGTTGATAGTAGAAGTTTTTGAAAACAAAAAAATAATAACGAAATAATTATTTTAAATATCCAAGTTGAATTACATGCGCGCGCCGAGTGCTAATGTTTTCCCTCTATGTTTTCAATTTTATGTTGCAAACGTTTTGTGTATTACTATTTCAATTTTTTTTATGTTTGCTTTATGTGGGGTTATCATAATTTCTATCGGTATAATAATCTTCGGAATTATAATCTTCGGAAAACAAGACAAACAAACCTTGAAACCGAAATCACTAAACGAAGGAGGCCAATAACCTGGAAAAAAAAGTCAAAGAGAAACAAATATAAAAAAAAATAAAATGTATGACCCTAGAGAAACTCAGTGAAGGGAAGATGAGAAAATATCACCAGGAAGTACAAAAACTGAATCTTTAAATTTGCTCAATTAACACTATACATAATATATTTTTTTTTAATAAAACGGCAATTACACTTTTTATGAAACAATTGAAATGTCAGAACATGTTCTGAAGTTTTCTTGTGCACCACAGCCCATTGCGCCACTTCCATTTTCACAAACACCCCAAGAGTTACCTATAAAATGAAGTATTTAGTTTTAAATTAAAATAATCAATAAAAATGTTTGAATGATCTTACCGCAATTATAAGTCCATTGTAAAATGCAATGTTTGCAAGTCAAACCGGATGGCAATTGTAAGGTGACTTTGTACAAGCCACCAGCTTTCGAATTTAAATAATATTTATCATTGCCATCGATCGTCTTTAATCGATTCTTAAGGAAGCAATCCTCGTTTTCGCCGTATTTCGAGTAATCACACAAGTAGAAGTAGAAAAATCCATCATGATTAGCTGAAACCATTACATTAACCGTTATAGTACTACCCTTTTTGTAAGTTCCAACGATAACCCCTTCGCCGAATTTTCCACCCAATTCATTTGCACGTGGTCTGGGATCAGCATAGTTATCGCCACATAGACCACATTTTCCACCATTTAAATCCCATTGAGTCTATAAATTGAAACAGCCGAACTTGAATATATAGAAATCATAATTGTAGGTTATTAAAATATTATACAAACCCAAAATCCACCGCAAAACATTCCCGAATCATCATAATTGGCCGGTGCCGTATTATTATAACGCCAACGTGATCCACGTGCTGGTGGATCTAAAACCATGCCGTGTCCATTCGTTAAATACAAGAGACCTTCGAAAATAAATACGGCGAACAAGAGCTTCATTGTTGAATCGAATTTAGAAAGTTTGAAAACCCAAAAATTGAACTGATGACAGAACGACCAACGACTTTGGTTTTTATACAAAAAATGTGTAGTATAGAATTATCTTTTCGCGCACGAGTCAAATCGGCCTCTTTAAACCTCGCCGACCAGAAATTACTGTAGTTAACGACTGATAAAATTAATCGTATTCCCGAGTAATGGAAATTAAATTTTATTATTTTCCGGCTGTTAAGTTTTTTTTTAATGCGGATAGTAAAATCTCTTTTCTTATCGAAACCCATTACAAAATAACTATAACCGGATTATTGTAGATGGTACTGTGTATTGTATAGAACTGAATTTTGAAATTAGCGTCACTGGGAATTTCGATATTTTATCACTTCAATTTTCAACACAAATAATAGTGGAACATCGTTAAGAGATATTTTATATCAACTGTAAAGCACTCGGAAGTATTAACCAAACCTATATCTGTTGCAAGATATGTTACGAAATTGGCTATTGAAAGTGAATATCAGTGAAAATTCGGTGAACAATCAACAAATAGGAGGAATGGTCATATAGTTTTGTTGATTTCAAAACAACGCATCGAATCGAGTGATACATCCGGTTAAGAAGAAAACCAATAGTCAGGAAATCAATTAAAAATATCACTTCAAAAATTAGCGAAACATTACTCGCCCTAGATAATAAACCCTCCTTTGGCTCGATACTGTTTTGATACCAGATAAATCAGACACATTTACTTTTGCTTTCAATTAAATTTGAAATGCTCCACTCTAGTTAGTGTTTCTTCGTTTATATCATCTCAATTCGAATATATTCGATTTCTATATTGCAGGGCTGCCCTTCTTTAATTTTGATTGGTTAATCAGAAACAAAATCAAGAGGCCAATTATTAATAATATAGTATATCTACTTAAAAAAAAAGTAGAAATATCAATCCCCCCCTGTACTTTACCCCAAGAGTTATACAAAGTATATAACCCTGAACCAAATCACCAACACAATAAGCTCAAGGAAAGTTGTAATTTTTTGTTCAGGGTTATAAACTTTGTATAACACTTGGGGTAAAGTACGGGGGATTGATATTTCTACTTTTTTTTGGGTGTAGATATATTATGAATAATTGGCCTCTTGATTTTGTTTCTGATTAACTAATCGAAAATCTTGTGATTGCCATTTTCACTAATATATTTGTGTATTGTCTGTATAAAAAGCCGAAGAAATCATTTGATAAACAGACATACTTCTCTTAAACTTTTTAACCAAACGTCACCAAATACTTTATATAAACTACACACCGTGAGAAGTTTTATACCGCTTTAGCAAGAAATTGACTGAAAATTATTTGCGCATATTCATATTAATGCACTTTTTTCCTCTTTAAATTGGCTTAGCAATTCTACTAGTAACGACCAGTTTATTTTTCAATGCGACTTTAAAACGATTTCAAAACAATAATATCCGTACCAACCAATAGTTCTTCCATAATAAACATTTCTTCAAAATTTAATCTTGCCACTACCGGAATCGAACCCGGAACCCCCCCTACTGGAAAGCAAGGCTCTACTCAATGTAACACAAAGGGCGAACGAACGTTAGTTCAATATGTAATAATATAATATATCGTAAATCATCTGAGTGAATAACAGCCATTATATGCGAGTAGAATACGACACTTTGTCCACGACCGATAAAAAATTGTATTTTATTATCAAATCCTTTAAAAAAAACCTAAAATAATTTCCGTCGACATTTTGACGTCTCAGTTTAATAATAATAAAAATGGCAAGACTCTACTAGATAAAATTTCAAAAATGAAATTTTTATTTGGTAGTAGTGAATAATGGAAGAAGGGACTATTAGATAAACTAGCAGTGAATAATGGATATCATTATAATTGAAGAAACAAAGGTAAAATGAGTAGATTATACGTTAGTCGTGGACAATAGTTATTTATATGGAACTAGTGAGCAAAACGAGATATTATCCATGAGGGATAAGTTTGCCCCACGAGGCGATAGCCGAGTGGGACATTATCCCGAGTGGATAATATCTCTTTGCTCACGAGTGGCATACAACGTATTATCCACTTTCGTTTAAATAAATTTCATAAATTAATAAGAAATAGTTCCATTTTGTGTTTTCACACTGGAGCATTGAATTTTGAAATACATTTTATCATAGTGACCATTCTCAATTTGGCTACAAATAATTTTCCAATGACTACTCAACATTTTGTTATACAGAATATAACTCACGTTGCCCCTAGCAGCGTGGATTATATAATAACAATGCGTTATTTTACATTTTCTTTATTTGAAATCAGCATAGTTATCGGGCTATTATATATCAAAAGTGGATAAATAATGTTATTTTCATTTTTCATTTTCAAACAATATTGAGACACAATACTTAGTGGGGGCTTCTGACTTACACAAATTATCACGTATTTGCGTGCTTTAGAATGCGCTAATACAATATCGCATCAAACAATAATTGTCACCCTCGGTGGTACAGTGAGGAGGGATTTGCTTTGTAACTTGGAGTATCAAAAAGAAATTTGTTACGATTGAGTGTTGCGTGTAGGACGGAAGATTAACATTAAAGTTAAAAAATTAAAAATAAAGACCCCAGCACATAGATAGCTACTGAATACATTACTAGCAGGAAAATCAAAGCAGATTAAGGTTTACCAAATTATTTAAACTTTTCGGTTAATCAATAAATTAACCAATTTTTATCGAGTTAAAATTTGTAGAATTTTTTATTAAATTTTGTAAAAAAATTGTCGGAAGAGAATTAGGCTCCGCAAGCAAATTGTTAGCCTGCCACACTTCACTTGTCCAGCAAGTTACAGTTAATTATAATCCATCCAAATTTCAATTTCATTTACTAGGGTTACCTCTGCTTTGATCAAACGGAATCTTAAAATGTATAAATCGACATGTATGTATGTACTCGTATTAATCGACACCATGCGTCCCATTTTCCGGATTTAGGTTATTTTGCAGTGGTTTTTCTTTAAAAAAAGTTTAGTTTTATAGAACACAATTGTCTTAATAGGGATTATTTGAGTTTCCGGGGGCTTTTAACCTTACTCGAGATTGAGTTTGCTTGGCCTTTAAATAAATATTATTCGAGAATTTACAGATTTTTCGACATTACTCAAGATTCTCGATATTTTTCAAGTTAGTTTGGATTCAAATATAAGCGTTGACATTAACATTGAACCAGGTGAGGTTTTAGAAATTCGAAGTTTCAAATAGATATGGGTTTGAATAACATTAAGTTACTCGATATCTAATTTATTCCAAATTATCAGCATTACCTAATATTTTCGAGATTATTCGACGGTTTTTAGTTATATTTTGAGAAAGATGCTTCTTTTGCTTTTGAATTGTTTCCAAGATTATTCTAGAAATTTAAAATTAGAGCTTCTCGAAATTCAAGATTTTTGGATTTATCTGGATTTCCAAATTTAAATAACGTTGCATAACTATAAACTATAAAACTATCATATTTTCATTGTCAAATTTTCTACATTATTCGAGGTTTCGCGAAAAATGCATACCATTCACATTATTCGAGGTTATATTATTTCAAAATATTTCTATGACTTTAAGTTTATCAGAATCTTTCTGGAATACTCCTTTATTCGAAGTTTTTTGTAAATATCGGGATCATTCTAGAATTTTGGAGATTATTCGTGTTTCTCGAAATTACTCGAAATTTCCAAGGGGTTTAGTTGCATCTTGTTACATAATTATAGATTTAAGAAGAATTTTGTATTTAAGCTTTACATGATTTACCTATAGCGTTTACTTACTTATAGAAGATATAAGCTGCGTTTTTTTATTCGCTCCGGATAGCTGCTATCGAGAGCCGTCATTTCTCTACGGCTAAATTTAAATTTGACGCGCTATTTATTGGTAAACTAAACTTATTTAACATCAAACTATCATTTTTAATTCAATTGTTTAGCAAACATTTCATATAAAAAATATTTGGCTCTACCTATTTATAAGGAGCGCTATCGGGAGCCACTTTTTATATGACGGCTCTCGATAGCAGCTATCCGGAGCGAATAAAACAACGCAGCTATAGTTAAGATAAGTTTGTAGGATGTCTACTAGTTAGAAAGACGACATCTTTCTAGGTTTTCCGAGATGCTGAAAATAGTTTTAATTAATCCAAATTGCGAATTTGAATGGTCATTTGGCTGCTTGGTTTCGAGATTATTACTGATGTTTAAGATTATTCAAAATTGTTGAATATTATTTTAAATTTAAAAAATTTACCGAGATTTTTCGATAATATTGAAAATTGCTCGAAGTTACTTGATAGTTGTAATCCAGTCAAGGTTTTTGTAGGTAATATTACAACATTATTGTATAAACACATAACGGCCCCACATTGTTTTCCCCTAGATACTACAATGTACTGCCAGCGCTGCTTATTTGAGCAATAAAGTCGCCAAAAACAATTTTAATATAATGTGGGGAATTTTGCTCAAGAGGGTTTCGAGTTGGACATAGAAAGCGTCTTTCATTTGATCAGTATTTCCTAAGGAGGATGTGGGGCATGAACGTTCACAAATGTGATGTTAAAGTGACGTCCATGAAACCTGGTTGTTAACAGGTCCCGCGCCAAATTCAAATATATCTATGTTATAGCTGTCAGAGAGTAATCGACGATGTCGATGCCGATTTGTCATATATCAACTCTAAGAACAGTGTTGTATCTGTTTTTGTATCTGAATCTTGCAGTAACGATATCAATGTGTCATGATCTTGATGGGGTATATCATAACACTGAATAAGTGCTGTTTGAGAATTATACGGAGGGCCGCGTGGGTTTGTTACAGCTTACAAACATGTATATCCACTAGATGGGAGAAATATTCTCCTTAATTAAAAACACAACCTCCGTTTTCTTTTTTTCTATGTAACGTTTGTTTTTATTATTTACGACAAAATATTATAGAATTGAAGGTTTTGGGGATAATATTTTGTGTGTCTCGACACACGATACGATATCTCGTCGTTCGAAGAATTGGATAGCGAATTTAGCGATTTTTCCACCATTTTTTATTATACAGCTGAGAAATTGTTTTCGCAGGTGACGCGACTTTTTCAAGAAATTTGAATTAAACTCACCAAACCACCTGAACTAAATGTTTGCTGATTTTCGGTTTGCTGAATGTCATGCCCATATCCACAAGAATGTCGAAATCGGTAAATCTTGTATGTGCTAATTGGCAGCGTAGTGGGTAGACGCTTTGTAACAGAACGAAGTGGATGGCAATTATTTAGTACATTTCTGGCTAGTACCCGTATGATTGGGATTTATGTGGTACTAACAATGACTTAGATTCAATATTAGATGAGTTTTACATGATCTTCAACCGAGGTATTGAGAAGTTTGTTTCTAAATATAACGTTTCGTGAACCAAAAATAAACAGAGGCATAACAAACAAATGTCAAACCTGAAAAGTGCAAAAATAATGCTCAAAAGAATTATAAATTGTAACCAAGTAGTACTAATTAAAATTCTTATGATATATGTATGTAGGTATTAAGGAAGACGTTTACATATATACAATACATTTGAACCGATTTCTGTACAACATTTACATTCTAGATATCAAGTCAAACATCAAGTCAAACCCTGATCGATTTTGCAGTATGATGAAACATTTCAACGAAACGATTTTAAAACTGGATTAAGTGGTTATCTTTCGAAAATGCACTTGCAGACCCGATCGTGTGACGGGCTTCAAGAGGATTGTGGCCTTCTTGCCAACTTTTTGAGAGTGTTTATACACCTAAGCAGAACTTTTCAGATTGATACAGTGGATATGTTAGTATTTCCATTAATTTTTCAATATTTCGCCTGGATAAGGAAGACGTACTAGAGTGCCGGACCGACTCGAAGACTTCCTAGAAACAGCAGTAATATGCCATCTTTTATTCTCCCGTCTTATTACGGAAGGTCGAAGTTACTAAGAATATAGTACCTCTATATCCGTAGAATTTAATTGTCTGACATTTGTGTGTTCCAAACGTTTTGGTTTCTAAAATTGACAGTGATGAGGTACTTCAGCTGTTTAATAAATATACCCCTTCCCGTGAGTTACGTAAAAAGGACGTTATGGGCAAAGTGAACCCGTTTATCATGCATGCATCGGCTGTTTTTAACAAGATTCGTGAGGCGTCCGTTTTCACTTCTCGAGGAATGTATTTCAAAAATCCGTATCTGAATTGCTTTTATATTGCTGGTAATCATTACTGTATATATTACTTTTCCCACTATAACGAAGTTATATTGGGTAAGTATTGTAATCGCGAAAAAAATTTTGTTCCAGATTTTCACATTTCTCGACGAATTAGATTACCAAGACTCCAAAACATCGACTATAGAAAAATGTCATGACCCTCCTTCCAGTCGTACATTTTTGTTTTACCTCCCATTCTCTCAAATATTGATAGTTTTGGTCGAGTTTTGTGAAAAGGTAGCTTTTAGTAATAAGTAGTTTGTGGAAACTTTTGGGTCCACTCGGACCTAGAATAGAAGGGATCATAGTGGAGGAGAAAACTGCCAAACAGATTTTCTTAAATTTTTCAAAAATATATATAATTTTCTACAGTTGATGCACCTTCCAAATTCCGACAGTAATTGTTTCATAGGTGACTTTAAGACAAAATGAATAGGTTACCGTGAAATATGAAATTTAAATGAAATTTAATTGATTGAAGAAGGAGGTTGAGGAGAGAAGCGGTTTAGATACAGAAAATGTAATACTTTGTGACAAGGAGATAGAGTATCGGTCTCAATTGATAATTGACACTACTGATTTTATATTGTTTGTGTTTTATTAGTCTGTATTGGTCGAACAGGACTGTCCTGCTCAAAATAACGGAAAATTTTTGTGAAATGTAAATGGTTGGTTTGGTGACGTGTAACGCACCCTTTGTGAAAAAAGTGTCGTTCGAAGAGTCGGATAGATCTAAATTTTTAAAATTTAATTTTAACTAGGCTTCTTTATGTTAAATTTCTATTTTTTAAGTTGTACCCTGATTTTTTTGTATGTAAAATTTGGTGGTTTTTATAAATAAATAGTCTCGTTTCCAGCACCGCTATAAGGTCGTTCGAGCTTATACTTAGATGCTTGTTCGAAGAGTTGGTGGAGGCTCTCTAGGCGATTTAAACTAAGTTCATTCCATGTTCCAAATTTAAAATAGTTGTCCTTATACTCGTATCGTGTTCGAGGTCGTTGTGAATCGAAAAATATCAGAGGCTCACGTTTATATTTCATTTTCATAACAATAAGATTTTACAGATTCGGCTGTTAACCCAACACTAACCCGCTGTAGGAGAAACAGAGCCCTCACACTCTAGACTACTCCTAGCCAGAGTAGTTTCTAGTGGCCGTCGCAAAAACGCAGTGTGAGCACTTGCGGAAGTTGTATCCAATTACGGCACATGAGGCGAGTCTTGTGTTTATCCCCCTGCATACACATCAGTCTGAGCAGTGAGCACCAACTGTGTTGGTTCACATACGGTATTATGTAACCGGAATATATTCGAGTAGTTTGTTTGTACAGTTAATGTGAATTGATTTAGTTTGAATAATTTAGCTGATTATAACTTCTTCACTGCTCTTTGGTATTTATATCTGCCTTGATTTCTTTCAATTCAGAAAAATTATCATCTACATATTTTATCCTGAAGAATCTATCTTTCAAGATAATAATTGACCGACTATTCTGCCAAATAACATGCCCATTTGATGGTCATTCAAACCGCGATAAAGTTAAGAATGTGTAAACCACCTATATTTTGGCCAATTTCAAGAAATATTATGAGAGATATATTGGTATCAGTACACAGCAAAATTTTAAGTATTTCCACTTTTTCGTACGGTTAGGGTCCTAAATAAAATTGGTCACCCAAAATAAAATAATAATAATAAATCTGTTTTTCTAAATACATTTTATAGATAGATGTTTTCAAATTTTCTAAATATGTGTATAAGTAAGTACATAAATCTTTTTAAATATTTTCTATATAAATATTCAACAATTATAATAATTAATCGGGGTAAATATCTTCTTAAGGTTCTACAGAATGTCTTTATAAAGGAATATGTGTACATGCGCATAAATAAAATAAAATCGAAAAATACAATATTGAAGTGTTTTTACTTTCTAATGAAATACCTAAGCCTAAATTCTAAACAAAATGTTTTTTATATGTTGCATAACGAAAGGCAATTATTGCAATGTATATGTGCCTTACAAAACATAAATCTTAACGTTAAGAAATAATAAAATTAATAATCAGTACATATCAAAAATAATAAATTGCAATAAGTAAATTATATATATAAATGGTGTGTGATGCCGAATTTAGTGTCTTTTATTCAAATTTTAAGCAACAATGTAAGTAGCATAATGGCATTTTTTTAGACTAGATTTCTTGGAAATAAATGGAATGCAGGAATTTTAAAAATTCCACAAAAAATATTGCTAAAAGGAATGATTTTTTAGACCCATACGCCATGTGGATTTTTACTCGTGGGCACAGCATTTTCCAATTGACGCGGTGATCCAATCATACGCCGTGTGCTACCCGGTCGATTTGAACTCTCCAACAGATGGCGAATTTCTTCGGATGGCGCAACCGCTAAACTTTTTAAGTTAACTTCTTTCATCTCGTTGACGAGCTGTTCAACCTAAAAAAGTAAAAATAAAATATAATTAATAAGATCATTAGTAAATCAGCATCGCTTTCTGATCTTACTTGCTTCTTTTTTTCGGCAATCGCACTCTCTATAATGGCTACCTCACGTTTTAAATTTTCTGATGTGCGATTTGTTGAGTCGGCCTGTTGTACCGCTTGATCAATTTCGATTTGGATTTTTTCCACCTCGGTCAAGAAATGTCGTTCAATTTGCTGCCGACTATCATACTGTCGGTTGAGAACACGTTGCTCAAGTTGAATTTCATCGAGGAGCATACGAATTTTATTTTTACATTGCAACAATTCCGTTTCACAATTTGCCAATTTCGAGCGTAGTAATGTAATCTCCGATTTAAGCGTTTTCTCTTGCTGACGAACCAATTCATTTTCTTCTTCGATATACTGCAACGTCTGTAATTGTTCACTACCCTGGCGAAACATTTGATCCGTTTTGTTAATTTCTCGAGCGATTGCCTCCAGTTGTTGCATTTGATCGCGTTCCTTATTCTCTAGGAACACAATTTCGGCATCAAACTGAAATGTAATAAAAAGAAACAAAAACAATCGTATGTAAGCACAAATCATTAATTTAGGCCAATATTAAATTACTTTTGTTAAGTCAGCTTGTTGTAAACTAATTTTCTCTCTTTGATACTTGATTAATTGGATTAGATCTTTGTAGTGTGCGTTATTTAGTAGGGCGTCACTAAATTCGCTTACATCACTACTACCGCTATTATTACTTGCATTACTGTTATTATGATTATTACTATTGTTACTGCTACTATAATTTAATGGACTACTACGCGGCGGCGGTGGATCTCGATACGGCGGCGGTACAAGCGCCCCATTCGCTGATATACCAACAGGCGCCTTAATTGTATCTAAATTATTTGTTCGACTATTGAATACAACATCTAATAAATTTTCATTACTTATATTAATTTTTCTATCGAGCGAGTTACGTACATCAGCACTGTTGAATTCAATGTCACTACTGTTATTATTACTATTATTGCTGTTATTACTATTATTATTATTATTAGCTGGTCGCTTTTTTGTAACATAAGCATATTCCGGAATATTTGGGTTATTATTTAGATTATTATTGATTATATTTAATTCACTTGATGTTTGTGACGCATTACGATCGTGTTGAATAGTTGCGGCAGACAACAATATATTGTTTATCGGCGATGGAGGTTTTTGTTGCTGAATACCCTTAACAATTCCAATTTCTTTATTATCACAATAACCATTTTTCTTAATATTATCTTTTATTTTATCTAAGCTCTCCTCTTCCGTCTTGTCCCTTACTTTCATTTTATTTTGAGACTGAACATTTGTTTTCGGTGGCGGTATTTGTTGTGTCTGAGATTGTAGTGCGTTAGGTATTGGTGTTTGATGAATTTTTGTTAGTTGATTTTGTTGATTCGTACTGGTTTGATTATTTAGTATATTGTGTGGGATGGTGGGTTGCTGTTCTGATCGCTGCAATATAAATTGGACATCACTCGAGTATTCGCCCCATTTCATGAGGATTTTTAAGGGATTATCTGTTGGTGCTAAGAGTCTCTCATTATTTCGCCAACGCTCAATCAACGTAAACCGACCAATTTTACCGGTTGCATGTGCCAGTGCAAAGACCACATCCTAATTTAAAAGAAAATTATCTTTTAATTGATTACCTAAGTTTTATTAATTCGAAAATGAACTTACCTGACAGGTTGTCGTTTCAGTAACACCACATACAATTCTCTGGATTCCTTCTACCCATATCTTCAATTCCATATTTTCGTTTTGTTTTTCTGTATTTATCGGCTGCAACTAAATATTCTGCTCTACAGTTTCTATTCATAAATAAAAAATGAAATGAAATTGATTAGTTGTAATTAATTGTTTGAACACGAAATGTAGATGCTTTATGCTAATTGAATAATTTTGTTGTTATTAAAATGATATCGAGACAACGGGGGGTAAAGTGGGGGCAATATTCTAAATTGGAGCATATACATTGAGTAAAGATAAAAATATTTGAAACATGTATTATGTCTTTATTTACCAGACATAAAAACGAAAGCGTTACTAAAAAAAATGGTTCGATCATTATTGGAAATTCCATAAATAAACGAGAAAATAAACATTGATGATAATTTTCAGAAAAACGTTTTTGGTTTACAACGAATTTATTTCTGCAAGGAAGTTTTTATGTTCACATGTTCTGTTTTCCAAAATAATGGATACATTTCACAGAATTCATTTATTCAGATTATTAAAGAGAAAAAATCCTATCGAAATAGGATTTAAACAGCGTTTTTACCAAGCCTATAAAACTAGAAAGTCTTCTTAATAATTTTCTTGATATTTCATAGGTTTCATTTTATTCCAATATGGTTATTGATGAGAAGGACAGTAGGTTCAATTCACTTTCATTAGCTGAACTTAATAAGCTATTAAATATCAACCTTTCAAATTTGAAACTTAACGAACTTGCGGAAGTTACGTGAAAGAATTTCAGAATTTTTGACCATCTAATCTTCGTTTTTTTTAATTGCGAAACATTCCAACAATCTTTTCTCTTATTCAACAAACGAATTCGCAGCCCATGTAAAGTCCCACCAAAAGATCATGATCGGCTTAGAATACCACCGCAGTATCCATTGCTTGTTGTAGAAGGCGACTAAATAATTGGATCACTGGGGTAACGACCCGCATTTGTAAGATCATTTACCGTTAAAAGTGTCAACAAACAAAAAACCGATGCGAGATTGAGGCGCTCGGCATGTGCAGACATTACGAAAGCCAGGCGCGTTTGAAAACCTTATCACAAGCATAAAAGGATATCTCCTAAAACTCGTTCCTCTCCAAGAAACTCGACGGCCTAAAATTGGAGGCCATATGTGCCAACGCTAAACGTTACTTTACAGTGGAGGTGAATTCGGGCAATGTTGGCGTTGGTTTTGTTGGGCGGCAATGCGTAAGCTTCACTTGCTCCTGGAATTAGCCAACCTGTCGTTAATCTGCGCCCACCTATGTTAGCCAATCCAACGATAAAGACTCATTTTACAATAATTTGGAAGATCTGATGCGATCTATACCTGAGCAGCAAGTCAGACTGGTGATTGGTGCCTTTAATGAGGCTAGAGCTGGCAAAAATCAGACCGACTTATGTGAAAAAATATTTTCTTACTACCAACACGAAATTGCGGCCGATAACGGTGAGAATTATGTACATTGCGATCGCGTACGATCTCAGGGTCGCTAGCACAATCTTTCAACATAAGTAGGTTCATTGAGAAACATGAACTCAATCACGCTAAATTTCTCGAAGCCAATTTGACCACGTGCTCATTTCAAAACGACGGGCTCGGGGCTTCCAAGACGTAAGATACCTAAAGCTATAGGCATTGATCTTCATTTAGTCACTGTAAAGTTACGATGGTAGTTTTCTTATAGGAAGGGGATCGCACAGAGCGCTTCAACTGTGAAGGTCTGATAAATAAAGATGTTTGGAAGGTTCTGAAAACTTTGATTGTCAGTGCTGCCCAGTGAACTCTAGGAGTAATAAAAACAAACTCGAAAATGACTTTATTATTTTGATGAGGAGTGCCGTTATTGTCGAGCAATAAAACGTAGCACAAAGAGAACCGCAAAACCGTTTTACAATCGCACGAAAAAACAACGCGGTCCTTGCAAGGAGAACCACTAAGTGAATTTATAGAAGAAAAAAGTGTGATTGGTGGAAGGC
The DNA here is from genome assembly GCA_958295665.1 of Tipula vernalis. Lineage (NCBI taxonomy): Eukaryota > Metazoa > Arthropoda > Insecta > Diptera > Tipulidae > Tipula > Tipula vernalis. Next base: position 168,631,722 of record OY282559.1, read on the forward strand.
CGAAGCTTTGAAAATACAACTCAGCAATGAGCACATTTCGCGAAATTTCTTCAAAGTAATTACCATTAATATGGAAATTAGCATTAATTTGGAGCTCTTGATATTTTGAGGGAAATTGTGTGGAAGTCTTTTCGATCTTATTCTATTAGTATGGCGAAGCGGAGTAATGCCAGATGAATGGAAAGGGGATGCAATACGCCCATCTTTAAGAAGGGAGATCGCACGAAATGCGGAAACTACCGCAGTACAGCTTTTAATCCAAATGGAACTTGTTGTGAAAAGAGGAGATTTTCAAAATATCACAGATTTTGAAAATCGGTTAAAAGTAACGATTTTATTGCCAGTTTATTAAAATCAAAAAATGTCCATTTTATTGAAATAAAAAACGATTTAGTTTAAATCTTTATCGTTTACCAAAAATAAATGCACATACCGTAAAAATAATAATTATGACCCCACCCCTAATGGAGCAATGATGACACCATAAAATATAATGGTCGATGCTAATTACAATGCTATGACCATTATGATAATTTATTTATATGGATGGTGTTCGGAAATAGCGGACGATGTTTTCGAAACTTTAATCGATTGTTGAGCAACAGAAGGTATCGAAACAGAAATACGAACTCTTAAAAATTTCACACAAAATTATTATCTGGCGAAGATCCGGAAGAGCCTAATATTTTAAATAGAAATTAATAGAGTTTAATATGTGTTGAGTATAATTACAAGAGGCGAAGAAACATTTAAATTAACAATAACAATATTAATTAAAATAAATTAAAAAACTAAGTATATATATTTTATATATGTACACACATATTTCCAATCAGTCACACCACTTAACAAATCATACTTTACATATTTTTCTAATCCTAACATCTTAATTTGCAAAAGAATTTAACTTCAGAGGAAAACTCCCCAGACAAAGAAGGATTTATTTAATGACCTACAACAATTTTTGGCAGGAAATAAGCGGAACTTAGAGGAATGAAACCTACTAAAGAACAACTTCCTATAAAGGTAACTTAGCTGGAAATAAGCGGAAGTTAGAGGAATGAAACGTACTAAAGAACAACTTCCTATAAAGGTAACTTAGCTGCTTCACTTTGAAGAGTTTAAAAATAAAATAAAACATACACGAAATTCGTAAAAGATAGATACACCGGATATAGTGTGCTAGAGTAGGCAGAAATATTATTGAATTTCCTAATACCAAAAATAAACTCAGTGCAAGCATCGAAAAATCGCTAACAGTATTTGAGTATGGAATTAGCGAAACATGCGGAAAAAGTTGTGAGTTGCTACCGAAGAGAACCAGGTAACGTAGAACTACGACGACAGTTCTAGGTGAAATTGTTAAAATGACTGTTTGGGCTTTGTTTATTTATTAAAAAGATTGAATAGTAACATGGTGTAAGAAACAGCCACATAGGTCGAGGAACGGTTCCGGTCCGGAAATGTTCCGGTCATGTATACATAATTATCATAACCAATTAAAACCAAGGCATTAACAATTCTGAGTATTTTCCTGCAGCTTACTTTGCCTATAGAAGTGATCGGACCAAACTAAATAGCACAAAACATCCGGTGGTGGTGTGCTCATTGCCGGGCACTCGTCTATTGCATGTCAAACTATTGAAAATCAAACTATGTATATTCCACCTGGATCAGCAGTTTTAGTTTATGCTTACGTTTGTGGGATAATCCTTCAAAATTGAACTTGGAGGACGAGGTGCCGATTCTGGGAGATTCCAATTTGTCGGATGTTAAATGGGAGGTGATTATGTGTGGATACCAATTGCCTTTCTCCGTATAATATAACAGAAGGTGAGGAAATTTTATGTATTGATAAGATTTTATCTCAATCACTTAGTCAGATCAGTAATATTCCAAATAGCCAGGAAACAATTTTGAATTTATTTATTAAAAATATAGCTAATTTACTGTAAACTAAAATTAATTTAAATCAATCTGAGCAGTTATCCAATTTGTATAAAAATAATTATGATTATATTCAAGCATTAAATTTTAAATGGGCCGATAGAGTTTGTCTGATTTTGTATTTAGATTTAATTGATTGGAATTTGCGCTTTTCTAATTAGAACTATTTTATGATATTTTATTTAAATGTATTGATCGTTCGGTTCCTGTTTCTTTTAAAAAGGGAAATTTTGGTAATCCTCTGGGGTTTGACGGTGTCCCAATAAACTTAAGAAATTGCAGAAAAATTATATCGGAAATGGAAAGGATCCAACAACGCTGGTGATAAATTGGTTTTTTCAGCGGCATTACCTTCCGAAGGTGGCTTTGAAGGAATTTGATAAACCGAGAGTTTTCTCTTTCTCTAACAATTAGTGCATTTCTTGACGCATAATGGCTCGGTTCAGATCAAGCAACAACAAAAATTGAGCAAATTTCGATTTTCGATCAAAATTTGAATAGCTCTTTGCATTTCTTTGTCGTTTCATGAAACATGATTTAATCTGGATCAGAACATTACGATAATCATATAAGTAGGATTGAAACGGTTTAAAAATAATCCTCATCTTTTATGGTGGAAAAACTTGTGGGACCTAGGTACCCTCTTATTAAATCATTAAAAATTGGCCACTTTGCATTGATTTCGGAATTTATTCTTGCTAATTAACCTTGGGGTTGTTCGCCTCTGTAAAAATCTAAGAGAGCTCACTTTTAAAAACCGATTTTCATGGACTACGACGAGTCTTTTTTATTTGATATGAAAAAAAATCATTATGAGATGAGAGATTATTTTAAATTACCATGTCATTAATAATTATTCGAAATCCAAAATGCGTTATATAAGTGGTAGTTGCAAGGTGTTGATCAGGCTTGTTGCCCCTGTGGCGATGAGAGGAATTACATTCACGCAAGTGAAGATAACTAGTGGTCGAACGTATATGCTGGGGTTATTGAAAACTAAATAATTGAAAGATAGAGATAAAACACTTCCTTACGAATTACATTTAGACTTTAGTGATAACTGATACTTTCGAAAGCTGTTGTTTGTTGTTAATTTGTTCAAATTTGCAGTGGAAAATCGAGTGAGACTAAACTACTCTACATGACATACGACGTTTGCTGAATGTGACCATGTTTGCCCTTGTGTAATAGCTGTATTATCGGCTCAATTTTATTTAACTAATGAATGGCAAACTTAAGGGCCGTTTTTTCTGATTATACCAATACGGATATTGTAATATTCCGTTCTTCAGCCGTTTGATTATGGATTACACAGGATTTGCGACGGTCTCTTATTGAGAAATTTTGAATATAACTTATCCATGGTAAATTTTTTTTTACGGATACTCCTAGATTCCACAAGGCTGCAAGGAAAGCGTTGAATATGAACTTGAATTTTTGTGTTTGTTAAACGATCACCTAAGCTCTGTTGTCTATGACCTAATTTCAGCAGAAGCTGATCTATCAATGCCTAACGTAACATACTATCTTAGTAGACATAAACATTGCAAAATGCAGTAGAAAAAAATTTCCCGTAGCTCAGAAGAAAATTCCATTCCATTTCCATTAGGTATTCAGTCAAAATATGTAACATAAAAAACATAAAGAAAACGAGTTTTCTCGAGAAAAATATTAGCAATCAAAAATTTAATTATTCGCTTTGTACAAGAAATTTATATCCGATCCAATTAGAAAACATTGTAATTGTATTGTTCGAAATTTGAATTGCTTGGAGCACAGTGGCAGGTTTATAGAGGCTATCAAATCCGATTGCGAAAGCAAATACTGTCGGCAAATTTATAAGAAGTTCATCATTTAATAATAAAAGATCAAACCAACAGAACTATAAGGCAATAAAGTCCGTTTTAGTAAATGTCTCTTGGGGTACATCTAAGAAGCAACCATTTAAATCAGCACTAAACTAAACACTACACTCACTTGTTACACATGCATGCCCCTCAAAAATTCATTAGCCAAATTTGTCACAAATTTCAAAGAAATAAAAATGAAAATCTACTATTTGTCACCTCAATGAATAGTAAACACTGCAGAACAAATTAAATTTTAGAAAAAAATATTTGCATTTAATTAATCTGAATTCTAAAAATAATAAAAAACATAAAAGAGAAAAATCCAAAAATGACACAAAAAATAAAAACAAAAATAAATTCCATATATGTCAAAATGGCGTCAAATTCTTTAGGACACAATTTTTTTGTCGATTTCTTTTGAATTAAAATTACACAAATTGTTCACCAATTTTATATATTTACCTTATAACATAATTAGGTTAATAAACGTTCATGTCTCTGCTAGAAATTTATACATTTTTTATTGATTAATAAACAAAACAAAAATCTATTGTATTTTTTTTACGGCACAGACAAATACTTTCACGTCTTATCAGAAAAAACGATACGCCATTTATTTTGACATTCAGGTGGTTTTGGCTGCGTTTAGTAGTTTTTATATATGGTATGGTAAATCCGTTTTTATTTGGTTATTTTTATTTGGTTGCACGGATTCGCTATTTAATTAACATGTTTGAACATGGGTTTGTTTAATTTTTTTTTTGTTCACCATTAATTCGATTCCGCTTTTTCTATCGCCTTTTAAGGATGAAACACACCAAGCAGCGGTAGCGAGCAGTAGAATTAAATAAATGCAAATTTACTTATGTAATGATGAAAAACCATAGATTTTAAACAATAATTAATACCTATTCTAATTTAAATATAAAAATTTCCAATTCTGTACGAAAAATATTTCCGAAAATTTTGTATTTGCCTGTGATAAATTTTTTTATAACTAATTAGTAGTTATTTCTTCAGTCTGTCACAACACGATTTTAAAGCTATCAGGATTACCGCGCTTTATAACATGATTTCCATAATCTAGTTCACAGAAAGTGTAAGTGAGATAGAATTATTTTGTTTTGATGTGATTTTTAAAATGAAATTGAAATCGCGATCAGAGATTATCGCGATAATCTTTGTGTCTTTCAATGGTATAAGATTATGGCCTAAAGGTCGAAATTTGTCTATAAAAAGCTGAAAAAATTATAAAATTTTCCAAAAAAAGAAAATTTGTAATTAATTAGTTCTCGTTCTATTGACAACTTCCACCGTGTGTCTAGCGGAAGGAATTGTAATCGAGAAATTGATGTAAACAAATTTGTAGTAGTTATATACAAAATAAGTGTTCAAATTTGCATAAATTTGGTAATAAGTTAGCGCCATTCATCATTATTTTATTTTTGTTACACTAAATGTATTTACCACTATAATTCCATCATATTTATTACAAGATAAAAACAAACTAACTGCAAAATTGTATATTATATTAGGTATATTCAATGGCGCTAAATTAATATCAAAATTATGTAATTTTCAACATTGTTTTTTGGCACTTTTAATATTAAAATTGAACTAAATCAGTCAAATATAGAAAAACCATACTTTACATTATGTATGTGGAGCATTTTGTGTGAAGTTTTTTCAATTTTAATTAATTAAAATTAAAATTATTTAGATAATATTTCCATATACCTAAACGGCGAAAATTTGTTTATGTACATCAATTTCAAACTTATAAACACGCTTAATGCCGTCTTCCTTTGGGGATTTTACAACAACAATGCCATGTATTTTCATTTCGGAATGAATAGTTTTAAACCAAGTTTTTGCTGGTATAGAATTATTCTAGTAATAATTTTGAAATTTTTTTTTTGTTTTTTTATTTAATTTTTAATGTCAATTGATAAAAGTGGAAAATTATTTTCTGTTTTTATTTTGAGTATAATTTGCCTATTCCAGTGACCAAAGAAAGACGGCATTTGTATCTAACCGTTGTGGAATTTTACTAATATTATTGCTAGTTCTCACCGATGAGCTATCTTCATATGACGGTTATAAATTTCTTTCCGCAAAAATTTGTATAGGCGAGGAGTTTTTTAATTACAACATCTTGTATCAAATTCATTAGGAATTTACTCAAGTACTACGAATACCTAAGTAGGCTTAAGGCGTTTCAGCTTAATTTATCCATTAGTAACCACGGAAAAAGCTTTTTTAAACTTATCTATATAGCACAAATAATCATGTTTACGTCAATCTAAAGACCAAACTGTTTGTCGCTGAAACTTTGACCACGTACAATTTATCGGCTAACTAAGCAAAAAAAAAAAATGTTCACCCAATTTTACAATAAAATACAAAGAAATCCTTGAACCCGCATGCTACACACGCTAATCTTATCAAATACGTTTTTAACATATATATGCAAAATTAAAAGAAATATACTTTTTTAAATTATTTACGCAACAGTCACAATACACAATTTTTGTCGGCAACTCTTACTGAGTATGCAAAATGCCTACAATAAAATTACTTTTTATTATCATTTCGTTAATTTTATTTCAAAGTGTTTGCGTAATTAGTGTTCAAAAAGTAACAAGTAACAAACAACCGCTTACCTTGATTGATGATCCAGAATACGTTAGATTATTAACGACAAATTTAGATGATATCGTTTCAAAGCAATTACAAGGACCTTCTACCATTTTCACGGAACTGTCGGATATAGATTATAGTAGTTATGTGTATCAAGAATAGTACAATAAAAACAAAAAACAAAAATAAATTATAAATAAAATTATTATGTATTTATTAATCAACCACTGCTTTTTGTGTTTTTGGTGATTCAAGTTCGATTGTAACTGGGCCATCGTTTTGGATGTGTACTTGCATATAAGACCCAAATTTACCATCTTTGATTTTGGACGGATCGTATGCCTTACCGATTTCGTTTAATAGTGTACTATATAAATTTTCGGCCTCTGGACCTTGCATAGCCAAATGGAAATCTGGTTTATTACCCTTCAATCGGTGGTACAATGTAAACTGGCTGATACAAAGAATTTCGAGATTTTCATCTTTAACCGATTTCATCCAACGTTTGCCACTGTCTTCGAATAATCGCAGGTTGAGCAACTTTCGCGCGATATATTCAACATCTTTGACATTATCGTCAGCACAGATTCCAACTAAGACACATAGTCCTCGGCCAATTGAACTTATTAATTCATCGGCAACTAAAATTTATAGAGTAAGTATTGCTTTAATATAAATTGGTTTAATTTATAATTTTATCGATTTTTACCAGTCACTTTAGCTGTTGTAACTCGCTGTACGATTGCTTTCATTTCTGCAACCGCACTTTTGACGTTTAGTAAATAAAGAAGGTTGGTTAATTAATAAATTTATTGTGTCTTAGGTGACATCTATTTATTAAAATATAAGGTAATTTATTTTGTAAAGAGCCTTACAAATGTCGATTAGTTGTATCATTGATAGTTTAAGTGACATCTTATGAGTGATAGGAGCAATATAAATACATACGAGATCAAAACGGTAAAGAGAAAGGCTGCATTTTTGTTTTCACATTCGCTCCACTCTGAGCCGCGGTAGAAATTATTCAAATTTTAAAAGCAATCTCAACCGTATTTTATTTGACCAAGGAATTGGAATTCAAAATTTGATTTTAAACTAAACTCGAATAATATTATGTATTGATATTGCGACCAGAGTGAACACGAATGAATACAAAACCTTTAGGCATTGTTTAAGTTCGCGATAGCAATTTACAATTTATTAGTCAATTTAGACATAAGGGGTTAGTTCTCTTCTTGATTAAAAAAAAAAATCCACCGGAAAAGTGACACGAACGCTAGATCCCCTACAAATTCTGCAACTTGGTCTCGCGAACTTGAACAACGCCGAATAACGCACGAATAAACTATCACTAATACCGCAAAAATAGAAGGATTAGAAAAACAATATTTTGAAAGCAAACAAATTTATTTATTAAAATTTAGTGTATCAATAATTTAACATTTAATTATCTCTCTCGATATGAAAAGACACCAGATCCAGCTGATCAACTGGGATATTAATGCAAATTTCATGTGCTCTATTAGAGTTCTGATTTTTGAAGCAAAACTTATCTGTTTTATAACCAGTTCCAGTCGAGAACTCATTCTCCATATTCAAATTTATTTCAGTTTTAAATGGCTGACTCGAAACCGTTGACGGTTCGGGTTGATCTCCCCATAGTTTAGATTCCGAATAACATACATCGAACGTTATAAGCGCAACCAAAATAACAATTAGAAACTTTATTGCAAACATTTTTGTATTTGGTCTACCTAAACACTTAAGCGCAACTAAATTTTAAAAAAAATATTTTTTAGCGATTAGGTAAAACTGTTGGATAGAAAGGTTATCGCAAAGATGTTACATAAATTCTTAAAATAAAAACAAAAACACTAATACATATTTTTGGGTTATCAAATTTATTTTACGTAGAACAATTTTTGATCAACCCATGTGTCCCGGCCCCATGGCTCTCGATTTAATCACATTAAACGAAATCAAATCCGCCCCGTTTATTGGTAAATTTAAACATAAAGTTTGTGGCTCATCGCGTTCATTAGTGCCCCAGTTTGAGAACCTTGAAGTTCGTTGAAAACACAATTTTGATGATTTTGTTGGAGTGGGCGACATATTCGATTCAAATTCTACGTTTGATTGTGACTCTCGTAAATTTATGTTGAAATCGATATCTGGAAATGTTGATGTTGCTCTAGGATGACCGTAATTGGAGTCGTAAGCCCTTTGTGTGGGATATCCATTTATTATTGGCGTGTAATAAAAGCACAAAATTGTTACGAACAAAATTATTTTTATTTTGGTCATTTTGTTGTAAACGTCTTATGAATACTAAAAAAAAAAATCTTCTTTAAGAGTGAGATTAAAATATTTTCTTTGGTTGTGGTTGTAAATTATTAGCCAACTCGTACATCTTGTGTTTTTTTGGGTTTGTAAAGTATAACTAACATAATGTTGAACAAGAAAACAATTCGATTTACGAGTCTAAATAAGTTTGGCATATCAGTTTCAAATATGGTTCGCTTACAGGAAAAAACGTAACACTATATCAATGATTATGACGGTATTCAACACTCTTTAGAATCTCCACGAGGTTAACAATCCTTAAAGCTTTACTTTTGTAGCGTTTAGTTGCCGTAGTTTGGCGCAAGTTAACCCACCGTTTGTGGGCGATCAAGGAGTCAAAGTTGTATGAATAAAACAAAATCAATTCAATTTATCATCAACGAATTTATTCATTGAACAATAAAAAACCTGCATCTAATTTCTTTAATTGCAACAGCTACCATAAAGCTCCGTCACCCATCCGAAAATGGAAATTTTGGCCATGAAATGTTTAACGCATTCCACGCCTATAGGCAACAATTCTTTTCGTGGTACGCAGTAATTACGCTCCGGTATTGATAATGTTTTGGAGTAGTATGCAATAACTCGTTCTTGGCATTTTTAGGTCTTGGCCAATCTTTTACCACTGCGATCTTTTCTTCGTGGGTGTGAATTCCATTGGTCGTTACCAGATGACCCAAATATTTTACTTCAGTTCTGAACAGCTTACACTTGTTTGGACTTAAGTTTAATCCGGCGGCCTGTATACGATCCAAAACCTCTGCCAAGTTAATTAGATGATCGTTGAAATCCTTGCCCATGACGATGATGTCGTCCAAATAAATTAGGCACGTCTTCCAATGTAATCCCTTTAGCATGCGCTCCATTAATCGTTTTTAAGTCGCAGAAGCATTACATAATCCGAACGGCAAAACATTAAATTGCCAAAGCCCGTTACCCACACTGAACGCCGTTTTTTCGCGATCTTCCTCATGGACTTCCACCTGACAATAGCCGCTTTGTAGATCTAATGTCGAAAACATTCGAGAACCCGATATTTCGAGAACCCGCCATTTACTGCGACAAATCTAAACTTCCAGAAGGTGCTTGGCTTCTTCTCTGCGCTCCTCGCATCGGTTATTTCATTTCCAAAATCATGATGTTCCGCGTCTAACCATTCTCCATGCCTTCACGTAGTCGTACTTGTAAAGCACTTTGGTTACTATCGTTGGACAAACCCAGCTTCTCAAGTTGCTTTTTTAATTCTGGAACTTTATTTTCGTAGAGAATCATTTTTTTTATTTTTATTATTCACTAGTTGTCACCATAACAATACTGAAATCAAACTTCTAGAAATTTCATGCTCTTCCCAGTAAGACTATCTCGTACAATGTAGAATGTTGTAGCATTGAAAATGTCCATTTTAGTACAATAAACTAATTATGAAATACCCTAACCTAGGTGTCACTAGTAGTCACTGCTAGTAATAAACTTTATGCTTTTAATCAACTTACTCTATTCTACCCTAGGTGTCATCGTAACAATAGGTACATATACCCTGTACCATAAACACTTGTGATTCATTCATTCACTCATTCATTCCATATTCATTCGATGCCACAAAATCCAAATATATTTCCAAACAAAAATTTCAACAATAAAAACGAATTTCATTTTTATCAATCGGCACCTCATCTCGCAATCGGCAATTATATTCGTAATTGCTTGTTTGAATTCGGCGCTGCTGCTGTTTCTGATCGTCACTACTCTGGTTAAATTATCATTATCCGGATGTAATTCGATAATACGTCCAAGAGGCCATCTTGTAGGTGATATTTTTGTCTGTGATCAAGACGACGTCATTTATACTGGGCTCAGGTTGTTTGGAGTTCCGCTTTTCGTGCCTTTAAAGGCTTGCTAGATAGTCGGTTGACCTTCCCCTTCAGAAGTCTTGAACCATTCTTTGAACCAAATTAAAACCCTCCAATCAGCAATTAGTATGTTCGTTATACGATGTTTAGGCGGCAGCAGAATCGGATACTTGACATCAAAGTCTAACTTGCTGTTTGTTATGCGACCTTCTACTCGAAGTATTCCTTTATCATCAATGAAACGGTTAAGTGACATGATGTTGCTTTTGAGTGAAATTGATCCATCTATGCGTATGCATCTGATTTCCCCTTGGAATTCTTCATGTTAAATTATTCTGCATATTTCTTGGGCCTCTTTAGCTCCTAGCCTGATGGAGTGGTACTTTGTGAAGGATCGTCGTGTGGTCTCCTTAAATATCTTCTACGTTGGCAGTAGCTGATGATCGGACTATTTTATTTATACCAGGGATCCTGCCTATTAACTGCTTGAAGTAGCCAGTTTTGAGTATTCAATTTAAGTCATAAAGAACGATGTTCCACCATAAACCATGTTTCTTTAATTCGGTTGGATGAACTCCTCTAGTCTCTAAAAGCACAATCAGCGGGATTCCCTTTAAAGCTTATGAGTTACCACTGTACTGGACTTGATTTCCCTTGGATTTCTGAAATTCTCTTAGCGACGAAGGTTTTGTACTTATGCGGATGCCCTGGATTAGAGGACGTTTCTGATGCGAATGGACAGGTGGAAGCTTCATCTCTTGCTAACTGTTGCAATGTTCGCACGGCTAGGTATATTGCTGATGCTGTGCCGTAAGTCACGGTGTTAAGTTTGTACTCCTTTATTTGTTGTTCAACTTGTTGACATCCTAGGACCGTTCAGCAGGACATTATTTAGAGAAGTCCCTTTAGATGTCTTGGCTGTTGCATCAAAGACGACTCTCAGTTTCGTCGTTGAACTCGCTTCTTTGAAAACAGCATGGTGTGGTAAATAATAATGCTCAGTTCCCCAATTATTGCCTACGTTTCTATGTATTGTTGGTATTGTAACGCCAATTCTGTATTTTTGGCGAGATGTTTTTCGACTTGCAGTAGTCGAGCAGTGTAGCAGTTTTTAAAAAAAATCTAAAGGTTTAGATCCCAATTGCTAGATGTTGAATGGAATTCTTACTTTATATTCTACATTTCTTTGGCACGAATGCCCTTTATGGTAGATCTCCTCACAATCAGTTTCTTGTTTTGTGAATTCTCTTTTATTATCCACTTCTTCAAGCTCCCAGAATTTTTTTAGCTGCCAGTCGATCTCTGCTGTCATTACCATAATATGAGTCATTATCATGTTTACCTTGGCAGTTGTGTTACCGGTGATGATCCATCCTAATTTAGTTTGTTGCGCAATTGGCTCATTTTGGGCAACTTTCAGCAGATTCGCCATAATTATTTGACCGTAGTAATTAGCTCCTAAAAGTATATCGATTGGACCAGGTTCATGAAAGGTCGGATCTGCCCAGATAAGGTTTTGGTGTGGCTCCAGCTGCTTGGTTCAACTATAACATCGGGTAGGCTTCCGGTTATTTTCTTGAAAACCATAGCTTTAACTTTTAGCTTGAAATTTGATGAACCTCGGTCTGATGGTGAATTCTACATTAGTCTCATGCCGGCAATGTTTGCTTGGATCGGAGTTCTTGTTAAATTGAGTTTATTTGCCACTTCTTCGGTGATGAAAGTGGCTTGGGAGCCTGAATCAATCAGAATCCGAACTAAACCTTCTCCAATGTCAGTAGTTGTATTGACCATAGCGGTTGCCAATAAGATAGTACCTTGCCTGGACTTGGAGGTTGTTTGCAAAGTTGTCTTGGTTGGAGCTTCAGGCTTCTTTACTGGCTTCTTTTGAATGTCGTGGAGTAGACTATGATGAGCTCCATAACATTTTACACATTTCTTGCGGCAGTATTGCCCCTGGTACGCCCGGAGACATTTCCTGCATAACGCTTTCTCCTTTACAGTTGCTGTCTTCTCCAAAACTAACAAGGCTTGGAATTCTTTCCAGCTTGTAATTTCATGGTCACCACTACATTGAGCACACTTTGGAGATGCATCAATCATTACAACATGTGTTGTCCTCTTAGGATTATTTTGTGGCGGATCCTTTTTCTTGTTGACCCTTTCTCTTCCCTCTTGTTGACCCTTTATCGTCGAATTGCATAGTTAGTTAGGCATCTGATTAAACAGGCTCTAACAAACTAAGTAAATAAATTACGTAAGTGTGATTAAAATAAACGAAAACCCGTTATTTGATTAACTTCCAAATTTGCATTATTGTCTTATATGGTTTTCAAGAATGGTGCCAGAAGCATCTGAAAAACTAACGAGGAATTGCAATATTATCGAATATTCCCAAGCTATTCGAATCTTTGGATGTACAATTTTCAGACAATTTTCTTTCACTGCAAGTATCTGACTACCTCTCGTCAGCGCGGGTTCTTTTCGGGCCGTTCCATCACTACTAATCTGGCCCTATTTCAAAATAATTTAATTATATCTATAACTTCAAAAGTGGATGTTGTTTATATGGATTTTGCTGAAGCTTTTGACAAACTCAACCATAGCTCGTTTTTAGTAAAACCCCACAATTTAAATTGTAGTAGAATTCCATTAAACTGGTTTTGGTCTTATTTAATAAATCGCAGAATCTGTGTGATCTGTGTGAAACTGAACGAGTGGTCTGCTAACCTTATATCATTGAATGTTGCGAAATACCAAGTTGTAACTTATTCTATATGTAGGTGGCCATTTGACTAGTTTTTAAATGGTTAACTGCTAGAGAGAGTCGGCAGGGTAAATGATTTGGGTTTAGTTCAGATTTGTTGTTTAATTTCTATATTTAAACTATCGTCAACAAAGCGTATTATACATCAGGCCTTATTAAGCGCAACGCCACTCACTCAAGGAAAATCAAAATTGTTTATAAGCAATTTTTAATATTCGTCCTCAATAAATTACCACCTTCAGTCAATGATTGCCCCCTAGGCGTATGTATTGCCACTTTTTAATTTGTTCGCTCCAGCGGGCGATGAAATATTGTGGTCGCTCCGACGGTCAAAATCAAGAGTCCTGTTCTGGCGCACATCTCTAGAATGAGTCTGCCTCTTGTGTCAGATTGAAGTATCCCCCACTCGGGAGCTCTGGCCATAAAGTCTCCATCCACCACTATTTGACCTTTCAAATTTCGCCCTCCAAAATATTTAACTTTACAGTGAACTCTGAAATCTCCTCGTTTGGAGTAAAGTAGCAGCTGAAGTATGTTGCTTCCTTTCATTTGACCCAGACGAAACCTCTACCTGCGCCATGGCTCTCAACATGTACTTTTTTATCTATGGGGCCTAAATAGCTGCAGTTACCCGGGGATCAGGATACCATGATGCCTCACCTTGTTCCGATATTACTCACTCAGCAGTAGCAGCTCTGCTCCTTGCTCGATTGCCAGCTGCTACAGACCCGTAGTGAAAGCACCTAAAACAGCGCGTGACAATGGCTCTTTTAGGCACCCTGCAATATGTCCAGCCTATTTTGATTTTCCCTTTTTCAAGAAGCTTTCAGGCTGGTCTACCATTCAATACTACTACGACCATTTTCTGAACCCTAGAGCTTGGAAAGACATTTACCTGTATATTCTCTATCTCCGGAATTATTTCCTTAAGAGCTTCTTCCACTTCTGCTTTTTCGGTGTAGCAATCTAGATCGAGTATCTCCACCGTTATCCTGTCCCCAAACCTAACCATGTTTGCTTTGTCCTGTATTTTTGGTGCGGGATCCTAACTGTAGAAGAACATCCCCGGCTCTAGTTTGTCGGATTGGCCGAATTTCCGCCGCGGACTCATCCAGGTTTACCTTGCTCCGTATCTCCTTTAAAACCTCTGCATATGATTGGCCTTTTTTCGGTCTTATGAGAAGTGCGTCTGGTCTAACTCCTCTGCAACTTTTTTTGACTCTTACCTGATTGTTTGCAATAAGTACGACGTCAGCTGTCTCGCTGTTGGCTTGCCGATTTTCGGTCTCTTTTTCCTCGTGTTTTCTAATTCGTTTCTCCCTTTTCGACTCATTTCTCTGCCACTCCTCCGCGTGCATCTCCTCCCTATGCTTCTTTTCTCCATTTTGGTTGGCCGGACTTGGAGCCGCCCTCTTCAAACCTCCCGCTAGGGTGGTAGTACCAATTTTTAGATTCGGGTCGTTCTGTGAGGACTAAGTCACTCGTAACCTTTGTACCCCGACAGTTTTTCGAACTGTGTTGCCATTTATTATGGCGTCAATCACGTGCTCAAGCTTCTCCAGACCAAACTTTATATCGTTGGATACATTTTTCTGCCTGGTGGTTATAGCTCTCATTTTCGGAAGAATCTGTTTACATTTCTAAACATGTCTTACTCATTGCTAAACATGTCTTCCTCTATTGTCGGCTCCAGAAGAGATAGTTTCTCGACAGTGGCCTCCTATGTCTCCTTTGTTTGGGTTATACCCGCAAGAATATTGCTACTAATCTGTTCAAGTCCCGTATCCGACGTTTCAACTTGGCTTAGGATAGAAATATGGTCGAAAATTCCGGCGACCTCTTTCGTTTCTTTCAGTGCATCCGATGCTGCGTCATAAATCGACTGAATAGATTCTCTTCCCGATCGAGGCGGTGTCCTAGGCGTTTTACTGCTTCTAGGAAATTGATATTCTCCATTAGACCCACTTGGGTCAAGACTTCCAGTATTATTATTATTATTATTGGAGGGCCACGCGGGCCATCAGCCACCTCGCACTGCGACCTAAAAGCTCTATTGTGCTGGACCCTGCTTAATTATCCGTCCAGTCAATATTCAGATTCTTAATGAACTTGATAATACTGCCTCCCGGTATGCAAAACATACTACTTGGGCTTATTGCTCCCCCTCCTAGATGTTTAATACAGCATGTAGTTCCACTAGAAAGACGGTAGCATTGGAGCCCAAGGACTTCGAGGGAGTTGTCCCACTCCCGTATATTCCTACTCCTGCTCCGTATTTCGTTTGATTTTACTCTTACGAGTTGCTGGGAATTGTAAATCGCCTGTAGGTCACCCAGCTAACAGCTTTACTACAGGAAGGCTAAATAAAACTGGAGGGTGCCTGGTATCTAGAGTCCGCATATTTTGTACTGATTAACCTATCAGCCATTCATCCATCGGCATATGCTGTTCCACCTTAGATTAGGGTTTTTTGTCAAGGTTTTCTCCTTTAGCGCCGTACTTTAGCCTGTGCCAAATGGCCTAAAATGTGCCAAATGGCCTTAGTTGCCAGTGGTTACCACGAGGAGGCAGCACGTACACTTGCGAATTGAGAACAGGTTACCCCTTACACAATTGTACCCATCACGCAGCTGGCTAATACATGACCAGAACGGCTCACGTGATGCGCACCCTGCTGGAAGGTTACGGAGCTGGTAGATTAATCTACTCAACTTTGGTCCCGCCCCCCTCCAATAGACGCCAAATCACCAAGACTTCCAGTAGCGTTTGAGGGTATTGCAGCCTGGTTGCCTACTACAAACTCGTCTTTAGATGTGAAGGCTTCGGTTAAATTTTTATTTTCCAGCATGTTTGTTCCCACGAGTAGCACGAGGAAAAACGGTCACCCATGACATACCTCTGCGTTATCATGGGAAGGCTATGGGTTAAAACCGAAGGTCGCCTAATTCGGAGTTCGCATACTAGAGACTAAGCACCCCCCCTGCTACCTACTACATTGCACACAGACATGTGTGTATAATAGTTTGGTATTAATTAAATAAATAACCTTATGTTATTATACGTATGTAGTGTAAACATATATTTTATTGGTATACACTTTTGGCCAATCCTCTTTACAAAATTTTACCTGTCTTAAAAATTTAATTTTTTACATCTTCTTATTTTAAAACTCTCTATAATGTATTAAAATTAAGCAAAAACAGTTTCATAATCCTTATCAATTTTGACCCCGACCACACATTTAAACTAGCCCAAATGAAATTGTGATAAGATGTTTTCACCAAAAATGTATATTTTTGTTTCAGTTGTGTATTTTATAATTGTTAAAATCATCACTACAGTAAAATGAATAATTTGATTCTATTTTTGTGCTTTCTAGTTTTAATTGCATCGAAATGTCACGGGAAATCAATTCAGTCTATTCAAAATGTAGAAAATAATTCATCTATAATAGGGCAAGATAAACCAAGTGAATCTATAAATGTTGCTGAGGGATTGGGGATGATTGGTCATTCATCAGGAGGATCAAGCGGTTGGCCAGCGGGTTCCCAAACAGTAGCCGGATCATTTCCAATGGGAACACCGGTACAAGTATATCCAGGTGGACCACCATATTATTCATCGTCATACAATAATGACTTTACCGAGGGATATAAATTATGTTTTAAACAAAAATTAGTGGGAAGTCACGGTAAAATACGCCAAGTTCCAATATGCGTCTTAATTTCAATTCCTGAGTTTACACCATCAACCTTTAAGATGTATCGACAGTTTTAAAGTGATTTATTTGTATATATTTGAAATACATGTTTTTTTATTATCTAAAAATTGTCTGATATGCATTTTAAACTTTGTAAAGAACCTCTTAACAAAAACTATTTTATTCTTATCGTACTTTATGGTTAAGTGTCATAAAAAAGTTAATCACTCCGCTTATATAGACATATATTGCCCATTGTTTATGCGTCAGAGAACAAAATTTAAAGTATGTCTGTCGAGGTTTAGTGCAATGAATTTAAACACTTCTTTAAAATTTATAAATTTTATTTTATTACGACTTCCACAATACTATATTGAATAAAGCTCTTCCGCCATGCTCGCAATTTCATCGATGATTGTGTCCATCGATTCTTTCGTCGGACGTGGGTAGCATGTACAAACCATTCGAAAAAAATTTCCTTTCTGCTTGTGCGATAAGGGAGTATATCCTACCATAATCGAACCCTTTTCCACCATAATCTTTTTTAATTTGACCGGAATATCGTACACTTCTTTCCACCACTCGTCGGTTTCATCCAAATCCTGCAATTTACGTGGAACGTACCAAAATGAAATATTTGTATACTGGTATTCATTCAAAACTAATCGAAATCCTGGAGTCGTTTTAATACGATTAAAAAAATATTCGGCTTGTTCGAACGCATTATCGACCAACTGTTGAAAATATTGCCAACCGCGCGCTTTGAACATGATCCATAATTTGAATGCATCAATTTTACGTCCGCATTGAACACTTTTATCGCCAGTATCATAGGATACGTCATAAAATTTATCTTGCTGGAATAAATATTGTGCATTGGCTGAATTACACTCGTGCAACAAGCCCTTTTCGTTAACCAAAAATATCGAACATTGTAACGGTGCACCCAATGTTTTGTGAGGATTCCACGATATTGAATTTGATTTTTTGATACCATTCAATAAATGTCGATGCTTTTTTGACAGTATTGCTGTTCCGCCAAGGCATGCATCAATATGCAACCATATTTGGTACTTTTGGCAAACTTGTGAAATTTCATTAAAATTATCGAATGCTCCAAGTACCGTGGTACCGGCAGTTGCATTCACAAAATATGGCACTTTATTATCGCGTATCACAGAGTTAATTTTTTCCTCCAAATCGGCGGCAATCATTTGACCTTGATCATTGGTTTTGACTAAAATTAGGTTATTTGTTCCAATGCCAAGCCAGTGTACGGATTTTTTAATACTGTAATGAGACTATATAAATAAGGGTCATCAATGTTGAAATAAAATTCATCCATATTAGTGTAAAATTACTAACTTACGTCTTCTGAAGTGAATGCCACAAGAGGTGGCATACCAAATAAACCCACTTCCTTTATGCTAGCATTGTGTTTATAACGTGCCAACACCATTCCATACATATTTGAAATTGAACCACCGGGTGTAAAAATTCCATCACCGTTGGCATAATCAAATAGATTTAATACTTTTTGAATCACATACGTTTCAATTAAAGTGAAAACGGGACCAACCTCATAGGTATACTGGCTGGTATTTAATGTTTCTGTAATCCAGGCCCCGGCCAAACCATAAGGATCGATTCCACCAAATAATTGGTTGTGAAAATTTTGATGTCCTGTTTTCACCGAATATTTTAGAACACATTTACAAAGTCGTTCAATTTCGCTTTCGCACAATGATTCCTCTGAGTCAAGAGAAAAATCAATAATTTTCTACAAAAAAAAAAAAAAAATCGGAAAAATGAGAAAAAATTATCACAATAAGTTGTACATAAACACAACAATAATCACTTTTAATTCATTTGGGTACACAAAATCAACCACTTTCGTTTGTTGATCACTTTGGGTGTTCAAACAATTTTCATCTACTAATAATTGATAGATTTTTGATAAAAAATTCCATTCATTCTCCATTCCAGCTGTTTTATAATATTTACGCCTATGGACTGATTGGTTATGTACGATGCGACGTTCTACGCGTGCTGTTGCTGAATGGTAAAATAAAATGAAATATCCAACGAAGAATAAGTTAAGATATTAAAATGTATACCTACAAGACATCCTATTTGAGTGTATGCGTCGATCAGACGTACCTAAATGTTATTATTATTATACACTGTCGTGATAACAATTATGCCATAAATTTTTATTTTTATTTTTTTCAGTTCTTTATTTTTTAGGGGTGATATGTATGTCTGAAAATGCACTACATTAAAATCGCTGAATGCCCTTACAAATAATTTAGGGAGTAATGACTCTTATTCACTTTCATTTTTTTCTTTGATTTAGTCGCAAGCACTTCGAACTTGATTTTTTTTTATATATGATTCAAATAATTACATTATATGTACACTTATATAAAGACAATGTATGTCTTTTGCTTATTTAACTTAAATTTATTTATCAATTATGAAGATTTTTATTTTTATTGTTAGTCACTTCAAGAATATTACATAACAAAAATTTAAATTTACTTCAACGTTATAGTTTCTTCTTATTTCTCTAAATTACTAACAAGGCTACTATTTATATTAGCTCCAGCCTATCGGGCTTACTTAAACGAACGAATTTAACCGGCGAATTAAAAGAATCTGCATGCTGAAGCAACTACTGCCAAATAATATAATCACAAAAATGGAAAATTCGGGAGTTCTATTGTTGTAGAACTCCCAATTTTCCCCTTTTTGTGATTATGATATTGGCAGTAGCTGCTTCAGCTTGCAGATTTTTTTAATTCGCCCATATGCGAGAAAACACATCACTAAAGCACAACAAAGGGTTCTCGATTCTTGCCATTAAACGAAATGAGTGTTAGTAGATTTTACTCCCCTCTTGGCGAAGTTTCTTTGCCCCTTTAGGCTCGTTATAAAATAATATTATTTTTGCCTGAAATGCAAGGTAAATGCTCCTTCCATCTCATATATATATGTATGTCTATACAGCCACCCTACAGATTACTTATATTCAATTTTGTGTTAACTTCCAACTCTATCAAAACTGTTACCGCCTGCCGGCTCCATTTATGTTTTAAAAATCTTGGGGCTTACTCAGTCTCTTCCTTGCTCGCAGCATAATTAGATCCCGATCAGCTCGTAGAACGTTATCGAGCCAGCATATTTCTTTAATTTCGTATACAAGATCAAGAACTAGGTATGTCCAATCAACGTCGCATTTAGGGCTAAATATTATTCGCATAACCCTTCTTTCGAATATTGTCATCCACCTTTCGAGCTCATTCATCAGGCTTCAACCTTCAACCCGTAAATGACAGCGGGCCTAACCAACACACCGCGCAACTTCAGCATGCCTGCCAGCATAAGATATTTCGACTTTAGCAATCTACGCAGAGAATACAGCAAAGCGAGATTTCTCGTATTATTTAAAAAGAATCACTCGCAACGAAAAAAGTTATGGTCAGTGACTGATTGAATTGAATGAAATCCTCCATTGTAGGCAGATAACTTCCGCCGCTACAGCGAAGCGGTTTTCCCCTCCGAAATTTCCCCTCCGAATATCAAGAGCTCTGGATTAATGCAATCAACTTCAGGTGAAGAGTTTCACTTCAATCTCAGCTTGGAATGTGTGAATTCCTCATGAGATGGTCCTCAATGCATATTTCTGCAGCTTGCTTACTACATTTGAAGAGCTTCATAAAGTCTGTGACACATGTTGAACGTTATGTAATTCGCAAAAATGGTCATTCCATGCGTCGAGTGCCGGATTAATATTAACCAGAGGTTTTCATCTCCAGTCCTGAACGGAAGATGTAAAACGGGTTTGCGCTTCTCTGTGGCTATATTCGGTTACTCGACAGCAAGGACACTTCCTTTTAAACCAATCGTTTTCGTGATGGTTTTTCAGTACACCTAGAGCAAACTGAGCATGATGAATACTGCTTAAAGGAGTTTGGTGGCTGGGCGCACCGGTCCTTTTGAAATTAACATAAAACAAATTTGGCTTCAGGAAGTCTGGCGCGGATGAGTCCTTATTTCTTTAATTAAATCTTTCTTCTGGTGTTTGATTTGTCTCCCACCATGACGGTCGTAATTTCGCGCCGGAAGTATAAACTTTTGTTTTCATCGGTTTTTGTCAGCTCTCTACCATAAATCGCTCCCATCAGATAGTCCACCAAACTTATTGTAAAATGAGTCTATGGCTATAACTTCAGTCCGGGAGCGTATACGCAGTGAACACATTCGGTTGTCGGACCTATATTGAAATCCAATATACCCTGGCTTAACAGAATGTCATGAAAAATCCCTTTTGCATTTTCGACCCTACCAGGATTCGATCCAGTACCTCCGGATCCAAACGCCGCAGCTTTAACCACTATGCCGTTTGGTCAGTGAATTTAAGTTGTTTCGTTTGCTCTCTGGTACCTTATTCACATGCTGAAATAGCATTGGAGTTTAACATATTCTGTCAATTTTTATGATTTTACAATTCGCTAAGGCACTAAAGCCACCCTTTTTTCGGTAGGATAAAATATCATTTCATGATTTTAATATGTAGATACATATATAAATTTCAAAAATATACAATTCAAATTCAAACATAACAGACTCTTTACTTATCATAACGCTACTCACCGCCAGTCTCGCTGAAATCTAAAAAAAGATGACAAATTTTTCAAATTTTCATTTCAACTTCAATTGGCGCTCCCTTCAATCTATTGACTGTAATGTCAAAAATAAAAAAGTTTCACAAAAACATTCGAAACGAAAACATTCTCATAAATATTTAAAATTATTTTGTTATTTGTTTAGAAATTAATAATCCTTATATTTTAATATTTATTAGTATATTTGTGTTTTAAAAATGCCTGTGAGTATCAATATTTGATAGTTAAATAATCAATTGGTTAAATAACAACCATATTTTCCAGGATGAGACAGATGAACAAGTTGGTGAAATTGAAAATGTCCGCGTTGTTGTTCGTGTTCGACCGATGGATAAAGGCGAAATCGAAACTGGCAATCAAGATATTATAAAACTAGATAAAATGAATAAGTCGATAACTGTATCGAAACCTGGGGCTAATAATCCGGCCGAGCCACCGAAAACCTATTATTTTGATAATGTTTTTGGGATAGAATCCACACAGGTGTGTACAAAAAAAATTCTTTTTAAATGTCAATTTACTTCCAATCTTTAAAGTGTTGTTTGTTTTAATCAAAACTCTAGTGTTTATAATTTCTATTTTGGTTGATTTATGAATCATTTATGTGGTCAAGTTCGATGAAAAATAAGTTTAGAAATGATTGAAAATATGACACATTTAGGCGTAGAAAGTAGTCACACATTTTTGGGTTTAATTTATGGAATTGTAAGGTTTCAATGTAACATTTTACATGTGACTGATTTACATTCAAAAAATTTCGCAGATGCAGATGTCAAATCAAAAATTCGTTTTCTTTACACATAAAAAGTAAATTTAAACAAAAAAATGTTATAAACCAATACAAATGATTGATTTTCTTATTTATGTAACCTTATAATAGTTATTTATTCACGCATCGACGATTTTACAGAAAAAAGATGAAACTCGACATTGCAAAAAAAAAAGCAGACGAGGTTTTTTGGGTTTGTTTCTCGGGTTTCAATTAACTTTTTTAAGCAGATGATTACTTTTCTCTTTTTGTCTTTGTATTTTTCCATATGTTGTGTTTCAATTTTTTTTGCAGACGTCGACTGTCGTTGAATGTAAATCAGTCAACACGTATGTACATACGTAAAATGTGGCTTGGAAAATATTATGAGTTACACTTGGAAAGAATAGAGAATGATGCGGCAATAACCCAAAACAACATAACTCGAGTTATGTAGTTCTTCAAACTTATTATCATTCAGAACAACTATATTAAAAGCGACATTTTGATACACCTAGTTATTACTAAAGATACATGTTAAACCGAAAGTGGTCTGACTGAAAATGTCCGAGATAAATTCAACATTAAAACGGCGACTTCACTGAAAGCAAAGATTACTAACAAGAAGATCTTCTTGTTAATAATCTTTGCTTTCAGTCAAGCCGCCTTGTACATGTTGAATTTATCTCGGACGTTTTCAGTCAGACCACTTTCGGTTTAACATGTATCTTTAGTATATGTAGTTTTGTGTTATTGCCATAGAATTAATCTCGGAAAATTTTACAAGTCTCATACAATACTTTCTAGAATTAAATTGGGTCGGAACATATTATTTAAAATTACATACATATCTATATTTCAAAACACCTTACGTACAAAATAGTATTACAGATGCAATTCTAGTTTTGGATGATTTCAAGTTTTGACGTTTCGTTGACGTGAATCACAATTAGTCATATCTTTCATTATAAAAGTGAAACAATTCTAATAAATACACTATAATCCCATAAATGGCGTTACTTGTTTACCCAGGGAACTGAAACTGCTAAATATACATTGCAAAAAGCTCTTTATTTCAAAATTCAATTACAAGGAAATAATTCACTTTTACAATGAGCGTCTGAAGACAATCCCATCCCAACGGATGGGTTTTATTGCCAATTCCGAAAGATAGTAACACCGCAAGTTACTATTCAAAGGCAGCTGCCCTAAGAATGTAATGCATGCTTTATTTGCATAAAGAGATTCGGTTTTTTAATACTAAATGTGCGAAGCAAACGTACAATATTTTGGCTAATCTTCGACGTTTACTAACCATTGATTTTTGCCCAAGTGGAATCTTACATAAAATATATAAGCTCTTAAGCGTTTTTTATTTTTATTTTTTAAATTAAATTTTCGCTTTTCCAGAGTTTAGAGACTAGCGTCTAGTAGGATTTATTTCCAAACCATAAATTTCATATAATAAAGATACTCCATGGGTCTTATTTTCCCAAAAGGTAAAAGCATTTACCTTTCCCAAACGGAGGATAAACAACAATAAAAAGTAAATGTTCCACGTTTAGACTATTTATTTGTTATCCGGTATAATGATTGAATGAGCATATTATACTTAACCCTTCCGCGTGGAGTGCCGTACACGTGTACGTCATGCGTAAAATCATCTCTACTGCGGAGTGCCGTACACGTGTACGTCATTACAAAATACGAACTTTAACAAGACACCGTTAGCTATTTTAGATGATATTTGTATAAAGTACATCCAAAAAAAATATCTAAATAAAAACAATGAAACTGATATTTAAAAATGTTTGTTTTATTAAAAAAAAAAAACTATTTAAAAACAATAAGACACACATTTAAAAGTTTTCGTTTAATTTCCTCCTCCCGCAACTCACATAGTAATTGAAACTTTTAACTCCCACGCGGAAGGGTTAATATCGAAAACTATATAATAGTTAATGATTTCTTTGTTTTCCAAGCTTAATTTCAGTTCTGGGAACATGGTATGTTTCCGGTTTTTACTTTCACAACTGGATAAAATTATTACTATAAGCTTACCAACATAAAAACGTTCAAGTTTTCCAATTCTCAGGAATATATACTGAACCAAATACAAATAAAAATAAACATAATTTTTTGCGAATTTTTGTTTTATTTAACAAGATATTGTTAATACAATATTATATAATATATTGTACTAACAATATCTTGTTAAACAAAATGAAATAAATTTTCTGTTACAAAAAAAAAAAAAAATGCCCAAAAAATTATAAACAGTTCAGTACAAATTCTTGTGAATTGGAAAAATTTAACTTCTTTATGTTCGCAAGCAGTAAGGATAATAAGGATAAAAAATGATTATTTGTTAGTGCGATATTTGTTTAATTTTACTTTCTTTTTACATTATTAAAATAAAGTTTAAAATTTTCGACCTTGAGATTTTTGAGGATTTATCCGTTTTGGGGTTTCTCCGAGTCCGAAAAATTGGGGTTTGAAGTGGTGTTTGTCGGTCTGTCTGTTTGTACACTACCTCGATGATTTAACCAATTGCACTGCAACTTCATATTTAAGCTTTTTCATAAATAGAAAGATCTCAGAGAAATTTAGTAAAAATCGGTCAACCGGAACTGGTAGCCTCTTCATGAACATTAACGGATTACCTTCGATTAGACAAGCAAAAAACTCCCTACAAAACAAATCAATCTGAAAAACTCTTATACATTTTTTTTGAAAAGTTATTTTAATTCGTTGCATACTTTGGACGATGGGAACTGTCGCCTACGCAAAGCCCCACTTTGACGATTTATTAAAATTCCAATATTAATAGAAATTAGAACGTTTTTCAACCATTTGGGATTTTTAATAGATATTCACATACTAAAATAGAGAATTCCCTAGAGCTGCTTAGCATTGGAACCTTTGGGCAAGGATGGCAGGAAAACGTGATAATTGTTTCAGAAATATGGATATTTATATTAATATTTAAATTTCTTTTTCACATACGAAAATAAAAAACTCCTCAAAGGCACACTTAGCATTGGCCCTCTCCGCGCAAGGATAACAAGAAATTATGTAGCATCCTTTTATTATCAAATTGTAGTTGGTTGTATTTAATAAAAATCTAATGGCAATTAAATTTTTGGTATTTTCGAAATTTTTTTTTGGGGATTTTTTTGTTGAGAATTCGGGGGGTATCCAACATTAACTACATGTTCCAAATTAAATTAGTAAAAAAAAAAAAAATTTACGAAATTTGCTTAATCAGATTCTCAAAATTCTCCGTTCGTAAAAGAAAGTCATGTGGTGGCTACACCTCAACTTTTTTATTCGTTGGTACACAATTTTTATTCATGCATAGTGCAATGTCGCTTGGTTCAATTATTTTCCGCAATTAAAATGAAATAAAAATACATATTTTATTTTAAAATACGTTTAATTATGCCTTTTATAGAAAGAACTATATTTCGAACACAATTTGTATATTTTCATACAAATATAAAAAGAACAAATTAAAAAAAAACTTGTTTTATTTTTCTTTCTTAGAGTGATATTAAATAATAAAATAACACTATATGGAAATAAAATAAAACTATGTTTTTAATATGTTTTTTTTAATATTTATTTGAAAATGTGTAAATTGTTTCCAAATATAGTTGTTTTTATAAAATTCATAATTAAAATTATCTTAAAATAAAATATTTATATTTATTTTATGTTAATTGTGCAAAATAATTAAATTCTTTTAAAAATTATGTTAAATTAACTTTTCACCATTTAAAAGGTTAAATTAAAAATCAAACAGAGTATTCTTTAAGTTGATCGATATTGATTCCGATGAGAGGGACGATTAAAAATTTGATTATTGCGGATCAGTCTGTGCTATTTGTGGTGATAGGTGATGATTGACTAATCGTTTATTGATTGATTGATTTTAACAAAATTCCTATGTTATTGTTTTGTAATAAACAATCATTAGGAATTATTTTAAATTAAATTTATAAAATTTACGATACGTTTTCATATTGTTAGGTTAGTTATTACATACTAAAATTCAATTTTCAAATTATGTTATTTGCTTTATTAGGTAATTTAAATTAAATTTAAGTTTCAGAATTTCGTTCAAATGACCTTGATTTCTTCATTACTCTTTTTTGGCATTTTTTAGTCTCTATTGCTTATTCACCTAACCAATTGGCTAGTCATATAGGTATATCAAAATAGTGTTGCCTAGTTCCTCATAGTAATAAGAATTAACAACTATTTTAAAAATCGTTTAATTTTTTTTATTTTTCAACTAAAATTTGTACAAACATGGCTATATAGTTTTTTATACATAAATTCTATATTTTTGGTATATAATACGCTAATAATTAATTAAATTGATAAAAATTAAAAACTACATACTTAGAGTATGTGTATGTCATAATCAAAAGTATTATTAATTATATGTAGTAATATAATTAATTTGGACGGTAATTTGTGTAGTTGTTAGGTCATTATAAATTGTTTGCGACACGAGACCATATCTTAATGGACGGATTTAAAAAAAAATATCTTATTACTAAAATTATTATCTAAATTAGGCACCATACGTTATATTTTGTGTGTACTAAATACTTGAGAAGTTTGTTAGATTGTATTGCAGTCGATAATATACTCGGCGGTTATATATTTTTGTTGTTTCATGAAATACTAAAACATGTATAAAATTTGAGATGTGGTTCTTGCTAATTCTAATTTAGATCGTACATAATATAAGCTTAAATTCTATACTCGTTATTGAGTTTAATCCAAATTTCCTCTGACACCTTGTTGTACACTAAATAAGAAATCGATTAGGAAAACGATTGCACCACATATTGATAATCCTCCAGTTACGATCATAAAGTCGAGCCGCTGTGTATTTGGTGGCCAAAATTGTCGCGTTTTTGCCTCTGACCAATCACTAATGATCGCAATTGCACATGAAATGTATAGTATTGTACCGACTAGTGAAAGTAACGATGCACTTTTCCATGGGAATGTTTCTTTAACGCATTTTCCGAGTATGGCCACTGTGCAAATGATGATGAACGCCGAAAATGTTGAATAAGCTAATGCGGCTGTACGTGGCTCGAGGAATACACGTAATCTAGAGTTGACAAATGGATCGTCAATTAATCCGATGCACACGATCGAGATGATCTGAAAATAGAAAATATGCATATAGTTTTTTGTAATGATTATTCCTAAGAAATGTGCATTAAAAAACTATTCATAACTGTATACTATACTACTAAGTGTGTATAATATTAATATATAGTGTGACAGCGCTTTGCGCGCATTGGAATACAAATTTTAAAGGTCAATAACTTTATTGTTTTCTTTTTGTTTTGAGCTGAACGAAGGTAGGTAGGTAGGTATTCACAGTTTCTTACAGATACTCATGTAATACATGTATGTGGAAAACTTTGTATAAAACGGTTGTTATTGTAAAGAATATAATCTTTGAGAATGAAATTGGTTTGAGTTTTAAACTTTCTTTTTTTAAATGGTGTCGTGTAAGAAAATACACCATTACAACGACATATTTCCCGGAAGACCTTGTGTTTCGTTTTGTTCATAAATCTTTATACTTTAAGTTTAATATTTATATTCTTATCGTGACATGTTTCTAAATTTTGCCAGTATTATTTGATCAATAATAATTGAACTGCTTTGGTATAAATGGATTAGGTTTAGGTTTGGATTTAAAATTTCCCAAAGCGACACGCGGACATTTTTTTGGATTTAAATTTTGTTTGATGTGTTTAATATGAATTAATTTCTAGTGGTAGGTGTTAAAACTAAAAATTTGATTACATTTAACGTAAATGGAATATCATTGACACAATGTGATTTAATAAAGGAGATTTAGTATATCTTTCGAGTTACTTCGCAGTATGTCAACCTCAAAGCTAAACGAGTCTTATTTCTAAAAGTACCTTATCGAGTTTAGCTAAATTGGATTTAGTCAATCGCGGTCTGGCAACGCTATAAAACAGAATTGGATTTATACCCTAGACAGACTGTGGTTTAATAAATCCGATTTAGCTAAACTAGTTTAAGTATTCTATGCACAAAAAACAAAGGGATTAGCTAAATCGAGGTTGACACACTGCGACTAATCTAGAAAAATTCACTAAATCGGTTTTATTAAATCGCAGCGTGTCTAGGGTATTAGCCAAATATTTTGGATTTATCCAATGCAATTGTTGTTGTAAATTTTTGTAAATTTACCAAAGCTGTACAATAAACGTAGCGCGGATTACTAGTCAAAACTTTTACAAACAATGAACATTAATTAACAAAACTCGTACGTATCGATATTAAAATTTCTAAAATAAAATCAAGTTTTTCATTTTTGCCGAACAAGTGTTTTCAGTTTACTTATCTATTTGTTATTGCTAAGACTTATGTCTTATCCAATCATAACAGGGATAGCATACATATAACTTTCACTAGAGGAGTACAACTATAAGACAAAACACTTAAAAGATAAATGTGAACACAGAAAAAAAAATAAAATAAATTATACAGTCTATGCTACCAATAATCATAACATTTTTATAATAGTTTTTCATTGTAGTTCTTTAAGAAGAAATAAATTGATTGTTTCTTGTGTATGTGTACCACATATTATATGAAAGTTTATATAAGTAAATATGCATTTTTGCCTCAAACGGGTAACTTGTGCGATAATTAAATTATGAAACAATTAAATAATTGTTTTTGTCTTTAAGTTGGATGATTCAGAATTTTGCAAACGCGTCTAAATATGCTAAAGACAATCTATCATGTGTGTAAATTTAATTACACAACAAATAGAGCTATGTATTGTTTAATTAATCGATCTGATATAGGATTGGAAAAAATCCTCCGAATAATGTTTATTACATTTTAGGTTGTAAGTCTTGCAATAGTTCTATTAGTTAGATTTTATCAAACAGTTTATTTAAATTTAGCCTACGAATACTTTAATAATGAGCTTTCTGATACTTGTTCTGTCCACTTCTTTCCCTTTTGAAACATTTTTATTGCCCAAGTCATTGCCCAAAACGCTTATTTAACTTTGATTTTGAATACAATAAGAAAGCCTATCCATTTTCAAACGGAACATAACTATGAAAACTAATCGGGGTTTCAAAAAATATTATAAGGTCATTTATATCAAATACATTATACCTACGTGTGTACGTACTTATACCAAAATTTAATACTCATAGTTAGAACAAAAAATTTAAAATTTTTTGCTGAATTTCGTTTTGTATTTTTTATGCGAAGCAATAACGGAATTTTAATTGCTTCAACATTTAAAAAAAATCATGAATTTGAAAATATTTGGTATTTTGGAATGAAACATTACGATAAACAGCAATTTAGAAAATCAAAAATAAATGAAATTCGAATTGTTGAAAATTCGTAGAATCTTAAAAATAAATATCCAAAGTTTCGTACATTCAATAATTCAAATGGAAACTAATAAAACCGAATTATAAAAATTGTAAATAATTTTATAAATCGAAATTGAAGTTCTAAAACAACTTTGTAAATCTGAATGTATGTACAATTTGGGTTATGTCCTCTAAATGAAAAAGTGTGGCCAGAAAACACAAAACGGCCACCTACGAAAATCTGGATCTGGGACAGATCAGATTTTATTTGCCATCAACCTTTTAAAACATGTTGCTTCTAATTTCTCTCTTCATTCAGCTAGTATTACATCGGCAGGTTAGTAGCCAGGTAGTTTATTCATTACCTTTGGACATTTGATATTATATGGCATTGGTATAAGTATTTTTTTTTATTGAATACAAGCTTTTGGCAGACGATTATTTCTAAACCATAATTACTATTATGGTCATTAAATTTTCAAAATAAACCACTGTAATTTATTTTAAACATTTCGAAACATCACAGATCAATCAACAAATAAATACGTATGTAAGCCTATTAAAGTGTTTGTACCACTCCTCTTACCTTTTCCGGTAGCGTAATTATTTTGTATTTGAATTCAACAAAATTATATTTTGTGTCAAATTAAAAGATTCTTTCTTGGCCACTCTATAAACATGCCGCACGAAATTTTAAATATGCACTAAAGTTTATTTATTTACAAATGCATTTAATATTTTAGGTCAATCGATGAAATTTTATGTATGCTATGGGTCATATACTACTATACATATTTTATTATGAAGTTGCATTATTTCACCTTGCTTGAGGTTATGGTTTTATGTGTGGGTATTGTGTGCGAATAAAACAATGTGTTTGCAAGATTAATAAATCGTGTGTAAGAACTATATGGGTGCATCCGAAATGGAAATTGTGCATTTAGCAAAGGCACATTTAAAAAACTACATGCGATGTAGTATTTATGTGCATTTTTAATATATCTGTTTAATGTCAATTTATATTTTAATTAACCATGTTTATTGGTTTGTTAATTTGATTTTGTCCAATTTTAATTAATTTAATAATTTTAATGGAATTTTATTTAATTGAAAAGTGCGCATTTTGAAAAATTTGCTTTTAAATTCGCATTTCGGACGCACCCTTTCCATTTCTTGTTACACTTACCAGCTCTAAAATTCTTAATACAACAGGTACATACGATGCAGCACCATCCGAATAGTCGCGTTTAAATTGTGTACTCATGGTTGAAGGACGACTTTCTACATCCGTCATACTTAATTTTGAGATTTCTGTGGTTTAGAGAAAAATATACAAAATAATGAATTATCGTGGCAAAATAATTAAAAAAATTTAATTTCCATGCATTATTATTATACGTAATTATTCAGTCATGCAATTATTATTTACTCTATCTGTTGTTTTTAATTCTTCCTATTTTAATCAAATAATTCGTTAGCAATGTAAGTTCTTGAAATTAAAGTATATGAGTATACTATGTATGTATATAGAAAGGTGTTCTAAAAATTTAAATAATTTTTTGTATTGCTCGTGTCGTGTATTACATATCTATAATAATTGTATATTTAGTATCGATTTTACATTGATTGTTGGTTGACTAATGTTAGAAATATAATTGAAAATTTTGCTTTAGGTGTGGTAGTATTTAACCTGCAATATTAGATTATTAGCATATTACTTTTACGTAGTTAGCTTAGTTTTGATTATGATTATGTACCTATATTCATTGTAGTTTTTATTTTGTTCGCCTGAAAGTAATAATTATTTTATTTTATTGATTTTAATTGGGCTGATGTGAGAATAATTATTTGATCTCATCAAGGGTCAGGTCAATCTTAAATATACATATATTTTTTTTAATTAAAAATATCGCATATAATATTAGTCTACATTTTATACATGCGAAGTTCAATTTCATGGGTAAATGATCTTATAATATGTATAAAGATAATCTGAATTAATTTGTGTACATGTTGGTCATATAAAAAAAGAGGAACCTCCTCTTTAAAAATACCTGATTTTGCTGGTGGATTCGCAAAGTCGATTTTTTTACTCTACGGTATTTTTTCCGAACTTAAACAATCAACCACTCATGGTTCATTTAAACTAAACAAATGTGATTTGATTTTTTTAGGAGGTCGGAAAAAATACCCTAGAATAAAAATATTACCTTATGAATCCACCACGGCACGAAATAAATAAACATGACTAAAAATTGTCACTCTCAAATATTTCTATATTTATAGCGCTTTTGAGGAAAATTATTTAGCTACTACTAGTTCTTAAAGCTTCTACATATTTTAAAAATTCGTTTATTCTTGCAATTGATAATTGAGTCAAGCATCAAAACTTGAATTAAATTTATTTATTTATAAAAATTCAATGAATATCGTGTCGAGTGCAATTATAAATCAATTTCACGCTTATTTAATCGAAATTTTGGTTACGATCGAAACAATAGAATATAATTCGTATTCATTGTTTTGGTAAGCCACCACTAAATTTTAATATTTCTTTTATATTATTTAACTTCGCAAAAATATGTATACGATCACCTAAAATTTATGTCAGTACTTTCAATATTCCCTAAATAGTATGCCAACGCGTGATATTTCAAGTAAGGGATACACGAATGTAATTTTTATTCTATAATTTCTATTCTAAATATGCAAAATACATAATTTTTTAATTTAATATTCATTTTCTCAATATTGTATGGTAATTTCTGCTAAAATATGAATAAATCTCTGTCTCCGGTAGGTATTAGCGTCATTCTAATGTATGAATTATTACTAAGTTTAATTTTATCTGAAATTTATGCAAGCTTCTGATTCATTTTATTTTTTCTTTAAAGTTCTGATTTTTTTAATTATCATTTGATAGCATTTGCTAATTGCTGGAATCATAGTTACAAAACTAGAAAGTGTGCCTCTCGTTTACACATTTTTTCAACGATTTAAGGAATTAAATAAATCAATGTAATATCAATATAATTTAGAGTTTCTGTAGGCAACATGATAATTTGTTATTCTTATTATATGTTCCTTCTAACTATGAAATTTTTTATTTACGACTTTCACCTACACCATAATTTGTATTTACCACGATCTTGTAACCCAATTATTAAGCGCGTGTTATGATTTACGTTGTTAATTTTCAAAGAAGTTGTTAGTAGATGTGAAAAGGTATGACAATCAAGCATAACTTTATTACTCGATGTAGTTCAAGTTTTTACGGCGCTAAGGCTGCAAACACAATTATAAAGTTTTAAATATTTGGGAATAATTATATTTGAACAATAGATATTCGTCTCTTGCGAATTTCAGTGTCCTATAAATCATTCTTTTCCAAGAATGGCTTATTAACGGATTCTTCAGATTTTTTTTAATCCACATTGTCCTATCTCTTACAGATTCTGAAATAATGAATACTTGTTTCGTCCTTTAGATCTTGTTAGGTTTTGTTTATCATTATTTTAATTTTTATTTGTTCAGTTTGTCCAGAAATCAAATAACTTTGTCGTTTTAATTTGATTTTCTATTCTCCAATCCATTTTAACATTATTGTAAACAAAAAAAAACCTGTTAACAATTTATGTGAAGAGGGGGTTTCCACTTTTGACTTTTTGATATTCCGCTCTTAATGGACGATTGGAGGGTCTCGATTTTTATGTATCTACTCAATTTTTTCTATTTTCTGCCGGAGCGCTGGTAGCACATTTACTATGGTTGCGTCGCAGTTTGTATGTATTATCTTTTCCTACTTTTACAATCGTCAACAAAAAGAAAATTTAATTTGTGATTTTTGAAAAATTTTCAGAAATGTTAGAACTTTAAACCAAAATTAACAATATATCAACATTTTAATGGGTAGACAACAAATTTTACCCGGATTACCCATATCACTAATTGTTAAGATACATAATTATTTACAAGTAGCTTTAGCTGATATTAGATTGATTTATAACACTTAAGGCAGATTCACGGTTGCGTTTGTTCGTTCGTTCATTCATTCTGATAATTTTTATTATCCAATCAAAGGAATAAGAATGAAAAATAACGTCATTTTCAAGGAATACGATTGATTAAAAAGAAAAATCAGAACGAATGAATGAACGAACGAAGGCAACTGAATCCGCCTTTAGTCCATACAGGCATTGCCCCAAATTTCATGGTGACGTTATCCAATATTTCAATCGAATAAGAAACGAGGGAAAGAATCAATTTGTGAATCGAAGCATCAATGTAACCTGAATCCAGTTGCATTTCAGTTTGACTCTCAGTTACTAACAAGAAATTTACAACACTAGCCTAAATCTCTCAAAGAAGAAAACACATGCTAAAACTAATTTTCCTAAGCATAGTGATTGATAATCAAAGGTTGAAGATCGTAAAACCTATTCTTAACCCAGGTTAAGCCAAAACTATTTTTGAAATCTCTAAAATAGGAATTACTACACTAAAATTCATTTCAAACAGAATAATTTTTTACAAAATCACTCCCTTTTATTCGAAATAGGCCTACTACTCTAGACAAACTGAGATTTAATAAAACCGATTTAATGAATTTTTCGAGATTAGCCGCAGTATGTCAACCTCGATTTAGCTAATCCCTTTGTTTTCGCATAGAAACTTAAACTAGTTTAGCTAAATCGGATTTATTAAACCACAGTCTGTCTAGGGTATAATGGGACTTTCATAAAATGTTCAACATGTCTGTTTGTGTTTCCAGGTCAGTGGCCTTATCTAGCTTAAAGTGTGTACTTTTACAAAGTTCATTAAAACATGAAGATTAATCTCACCAAGAAAGAAGTAGCATATTTTGTTGATTTTATGATCTTTTAAAATTTTAGTTTTTTAAATTTCGTTTTTCAAAATTTCGGATTTCTAAATCTCGTTTTAAAAATTTCGATTTTAAAAATCTTGGTTTTTTGAAAACTTTAAAATTAAATTCCCCATTTTCCGGAATTTTTTATTTTTTGGTATTTTCATGTTAAAACTAAATGCCCCCTTTTCCAGAATTTATAATTTTCAGTTATTTTCGTTTTAAAATGAAAAATCCCCATTTTCCAGAATTTATAAAAAGCAAGATTTTGAAAACCAAGATTTAGTACCCAACCATACACGTACACATATATACACATATAAACAGACACAAAATGGAACCCGTGACACGAGAGATACATAATTGCAAACCTGATCTCAAAAGCTCGGTTTTGAAAAATAAATTTTTATTAATTCGGGCGGGCCGAATTAATAAAAATTTATTTTTCAAAACTGAGCTTTTGAGAACCGAGATTTTGAAAATGGAGATTTTGAAAACCGAGATTTTGAAAACCGAGACGTTTAAATCGAGATTATGTAGCTAACCTGATTCTATTGATTGAAAGGCCGATCTAAATTAATTAAGCACTACATTAATGAAGTTCTGGAGAGCAGTAGCAAGAGGAAAAAAATTCATTTTAATGCAAGACGGTAAACTGCTCAATCTGCTACAGAGTAGTGACTGAGTATCTTGTAGACAGCAATATTAATAATGTGAATTGGCCATCACATGCAGCTACCATCTTGATGAAGCTGGACATTTGTGGAACGTCGTGTTCCAGGTAGGAGTACATCGAATTCAGACTCTCAAAGAAATGAAGAATCGCTGTTAGATGAATGACAGCTAATACCTCAAGAATTCTTTCGCAAACTTATTCTTGTAGTACGTATGTTGGAAGCCTGTGAAGGCAACACACTATTCCGGATTTGTGTTTTAAACATTTGTTTTCCATAGTTCCATTTATGTGTAACTTTTTTTTTGATTTTTTCCAGATCTTTTATTTGAATAGATAAATGTTGCAGCCGTTCATATTTGAGATTATGCTTTAGCTTATTCTATTAAAAAACCTTTGAGGAGTGTAGAATGTTTCTTTTTAAATTTCTTGTGTGAAACAGTGTAAAATGTTTCTTTTTAGAGTCCTTAAGTTCGCCCTGGAACTTTTCATTAGATATTTTACTGCAAAGAAGTGATTTTTCAAAACCCTATTTATTTAATATGATTGAAAAACCTATTTATTTAATATGTTTATGAAAACATGTATTTTGAGGTGTGAAAATTTTGTGATTAAATATTTATTTTTCATATTTTCTGTAAACCACTATAATAGACATCTGAGGTATATACTAGCAACACTGAAGATATGTAACTTTATCAAATACTTTTTCCATACTATTTAATATCATGCGTACATACGAATTAGTAAAATAAGAATAAGTAAAATAAGTCCGCTTAAATGCCGTTTCAATAAAGAAAAGTAACTCTTTATATTTTTCTACCGTAGTTTCATTGATTTTACTTCAATTTATTCAGGTAATTTATATTGCTTGTTGCGGCGATAACTTATTTAAAAAAAATAGATTTAAGTTTTTAAAAATGTTAGCGACAGATAGTGACAGTGTGTACCTCACGAGTAGTATGCAGGCAAAATATTAATATATTTTACAATTTATTTCTACAAGTATGCGTTTCTTTCCGGAAATTAGACGCCCACCTCGAAAAAAGACTAGGAATTGAATCATTTTTAGGATTAGCCGTCCAATATTCAGAGTGCTGAACTAAAATGCTGACAATTGGACGTCCATTTTTTCTGTCAAAACTGTAATCTGTCTCTGTCGCATCAAAGGGGTATTTATATGTTCATCCTTCTTTTTTTTAAGAAGTCGAATTATTTCACAGCTTATATTATGATTCAATACGGTAAATAACGAAAGAGACAAAAGTACTGCGGCCTAACTATGCAATTCGACGACTATTTTCGATGTCTATCGTTTGTATTAGAAGGTACAGGAAGAAAAAAGAATGCAATAATTAATGTTTTCTTTTTTCTTCCTGTACTTTCTAATACAAAACGATAGGCATCGAAAACAGTCGTCGAATTGCATAGTAAGGCCCCTGAGCCAACTTTGATGTATTTAGCAAAATGAAAGTTCGAAAAATATATTTTAGACAGCAATTAATATTTATTTAATGCCGAAATAGTCTTCTTGTATGTTGTTGTTAAAGAAATGTAGAAAATGTTTATAAGAATTGTGCGTTTTCATTGAAAAACTTTAAGCTAAAAAAGATTGTTTTCCTATAGATTCCTATGGGAAATAGTG
The DNA here is from genome assembly GCA_958295665.1 of Tipula vernalis. Taxonomy (NCBI): domain Eukaryota; kingdom Metazoa; phylum Arthropoda; class Insecta; order Diptera; family Tipulidae; genus Tipula; species Tipula vernalis. The sequence continues at coordinate 168,668,852 of OY282559.1, forward strand.
AGTTATACCACTAAAAAGCTGCTAAACAGTATGACTTATGATTACGACTCTACACTCTAGACAAGGGTTCTTAACCTTTTTGGAGTTGTAATCCACAAATTTTGAATGTTGTTTGTGCGGGTCGCATAATTTGACTACTAATTCTTCTCGACTAATTCGTGTACCAAGCATCGTCACCTAGTCTGTTTTCTTTCTTCAGGAAGACACCAGTTTCTAGTTCTATTTACCATAGTCGAATCTTGTGGCTCACAAACTGCTGGTCCAATAATGAAGGCTAACAATTTATTAGTGAAACTTGGTTTGAAACATATTTCAAGATCTTATTTGCCCACCTTCTAATTTCAAATTAAAGGGAATTTTTACCTATTTAATTTCAACCATTTTGAAAACGCGTTTCAAATTGTTCCACCAAAGCCAAAAGAAAAGCTGTAATTCTTGAATCCGGATCAGATCATGCTTCATGAAATCATCAAAAATTATAAACCACGACCCGATTCAAAAATTTGATCTAAAAACAAAAATTAGTGAGTTGTTTGTTGTTGCTTTCGATGTAAGCTTTTATCAAATCCGGATCACTTGATTTATTGAAATGGGGATTCGTAATATTTCGACAAAATACATTAGACAATCTTTTAAAGTCATCAACAGAATTACAAAACTGATTGGATATTTAATTATTTATTCAAAAATTCGTATGTTTCGTATAGACTGCTAATTCACAAATTCAAAAATTGCCATTCTTAATTGGTCTCGGTGCGTATTTTAAATTACGGTTCCCACAATTGTTTAATTTCCCCTAAAAACTAAAACTAATAATTATAAAACACTTGTGTCAATTTTATATACATAAGTAATTTTGTATACAGTAAATTTTATTATCTTTTTCGATAACCTTATATAGTTAAATTACAACTTTTAAACACAAATAATTACTATCGTGACTTATGAACTTTTAATTAGGGCTTCGTAAACTATACAATGTCATTTTCTATATGTTTTTAAAAATTGCATCACATTCATTAAAACTGTATTGATTAACACCCGCACATCTAAGCTAATATTGTTCTCTGTTTAGATGAGAAATTATTTATCGGAATATATTTTGCCAATGTAATTTTAGCGAGAGTTCTACGAGTACCATAAATGATTATATGTATGTATTATGAATAAGCTAGTTTTACTATATTTACAGTAATATATTTATAAATTAGTCATAAAGTCTTATGATTAAAAATGATAAATCTAAGTACTAAAAAACTATATGCATGATTCACATATTAGAAAAAATAATATCTTAAATTACACATGGTAATTATTTAATTAGTAATTACTATGTCCTACAACAAGGTGAATTCTGATCTAAAATTTTCAATAATATTTGACGTGTATTTCTTTAATTTATAACACAAAACGCATATAATGTGTACATGTATTCAATTTTAATGTACGTGATATTATTATTTATAATCATTACACTTTTTTATTTTTATTCCAAATATTTTTATCGTATCATATTTTACGTATCACACGTTGAAATATAATCAAAAAACCTGTTATTTTAATAGAATAGATTTTTGAAAGATCGTTAACTGAAAAATATTTGGAATTGATTAACGCTAGTATATCTAAATTTTTATTTTTGGCGGAATTTGGAATGTTTATTTAAGTTTGGTTCATCGTTTTACTGATGTTCAAATTTCCCTGTTTCTTAAATTCTCTTTAATATTGTATTATTATTTGTCGATAAGAGCAATCATATTCAAAACAAAAAAAAAAAAAAAAAAAAAGCCAACACCCATAATTATTAACCAAATTGTTAAATCACATTTATGTTTATACGAATGGTAAATTAATAACATTTTTATTGTTATTGTTTCATTTAATCAGAACACATTTAAGTTCCCTCCCCCTCTTTCTGATTTACAATTAATTCTAAATCACCAAACATAAATTAAATTAAATAAATCACTTTATATTTCTTTTATAGAAACTTTATTAATATTATCACACCTTTTTGATTATAAACTTTAAATAATTAGAAAAAACACTATAAAACGATTTGCGTTGCGATATATCGTATAGTTTTTTTTAACGACTTTTAAACTTTAATTTTTTTTAATAATTTCACGTTTGAACGGTCAGCCGTATAGAAATGTTGTGTCGGACAAGAAAATGTAAATAATAAACTAAACTAAAAATATTTTTTTTTATTAAAGTTATTTGTTGTGTTCTTCTTTTCTATATTTTATTACAAAACTACAGAGAGTTTTTGTGTTAGTTTAGTTTCTTTATATAGAGAGTTTTTGTGTTAGTTTAGTTTGCTTTATGAGAGATTGATAATTTGCTTGCATTAACAGTGCGTAGTATGAGAACGTCAGCTTGGAATTTTTTGTTTTTAATATTTAGGCTGGGCTGTTACGAAATATGTGTAATAAAATTGCTAAATTTTCTCGTTCCACGGAGCGTACAATTTTTGAATAATTATAAAATTTTGAGTGATTTGTCAGGTTAATTTTGAATACATATTATAAATTTGTAAGCGAGCATTAACAATAGTAGATTTTCTTGTTTTGCTGTAGGCGGTTCAATTTCTCTTAATTTTACTAACTATTGTATAATACTACCAAAAAATAAATAAAAAATAGATTGATCATTTGGAGTGGAGAAAAACTAATTGAAAATTTTGGCTGGAATTTCCAAGCTTTTCCTTGACTTTATTAATCTTTACTCTTTGTATTGAGGTTAATTGTCCCCAGCCGTGTTTTGAAGTAGAATTTTTTCCATTTATATGGCCCCAAAAAATGAGATTGCCTTAACTAATCTATTATGCAATACAATAAAATTTGGTAAAAAAACATTTATATTTATAGAAGTTATAGTAGAAGTAAACGAACAATTTTATGTGCTCTGGGGTCAGAATATATTCCAAATGTTCTCTAGACTTTTATATATATAAAGGGTGTTTTTTTAAGCCCGATAGAACTTGAAATTGTAAAAAATAACACAAAAAATTAAATTGTAATCAAAAATTTTTGTTTTATTCGAAAGATTAATACATGGCATTAATATTTGAAAATGATTTTGGGCATATGTGCACCGCGGCTGTTCTTGACGAAATGCATTCTGAACCTCCAATTTTGGGCCACTTTTTCGAGCACTGCTGGCCGTATGTCACGAATAACACGAACAATGCTGGTCTCCAAGGCGTCAATTGTTGCTGGTTTATCAACATAAACCAGCGACTTCACGTAGCCCCACAGGAAATAATCGAGAGGTGTCAAATCGCACGACCTTGGAGGCCAATTGACAGGTCCATTTCTCGAAATCAACTTATCGCCAAATTTTGATTTTAATAAGTCGATGGTTGCGGTCGCAGTATGACATGTAGCGCCATCCTGTTGAAACCAAATCTCGTCTGGATCAATGTCATCCATATTTGTAGTGGACGGACAGAGCCCCAATTATTGCGAATGACGACGAATCGATAAATTTGGATCTTCTTCCACACTTTCGTTTACAGCCACTATATTCTCTTCAGTACGCACATTCCTTCGACGTGTTGAGGTTATTGCATCCTCTAGAGAATATGTGGTACGAAATCTATCCACAGTTCGACGGATGGCTTGCTCAGATGGACGATTATGTGCGCCATAAAAATCACGAAGTCATAATAAAAAAACTGAGTTCATCTTCTTAGGTTATTTCAAGGACCTACAAAAATATTTTTATTTTATGCACGCAGCTCAAGATTTTTGGCTTTAATTCTTAATTTTCGAGCTATTTAGACGAGTCAAGTTAAGTGGCCGATACCATCAAAACCGCTGGAGCGGCGGCAAAGAGACCTGTTAAAAAACATTCAAGATGTTCCTTGTCTCTTCGATCCACCGATTCAAATGCAAGGGCATGAGCCATCTTTTGAAATTTTGATTCTTTGCACAGAATTAATTGAATGGAGTGGACGACCAAGCGTTAAGCAAGTCTCCCGGGAGAAGTCGGCCCCACCGCATACCCCAAATTACATTTTAGGAAGGATAGGAAAGGTTTGTTAGTAAGGAGGAAATCGACCCGATGTCTCTACCTATTAAGTCTAAATTCTACGGTATAAGTTCAGAATTTCTTGTCTGACTAAAATTTATTAGTCAATTATAAATTAATGTTTTATTTCCATCATTGACTCCCCTCTTCCATAAATTGGTTCCTGTACAACCTGTACCTGTGGTCGTTTTTCCTTGATTGCATCAACCAATTGATCCAATAATGCACGAAAATACTTTCCTGTGATTGTGGATCCTTTTTCAAGATAATCGATGAGCAATATTCCGTGTGCATCCCAAAATATAGTGGCCATAACCTTGCCAGCCGATTTCACTGCCTTTGCCTTCTTCGGAGCACTTCCACCAGCTTCCACCCATTGTTTCGATTGATTTTTGGTTTCAGGTGTGTAGTGGTGAACCCACGTTTCATCAACAGTAATTAATCGACGCCAAAAATCAACAGGATTA